>OY982949.1:14202927-15452927 GCA_963890685.1 Plagodis pulveraria | reverse complement strand
GTCTTACACTATTTGCATGGCTTTATGCGAAGATCAGCATGGCTAGGTGCCTACCCAATAAAGATAAACTTCGATTGTTCTCAGCTATCTTTGAGAGCCGGAGTAAGTTAAGATCTTCGATCACATCACCGCTTCCCATTAGGTGGAATTGTGGTAAAAGCCTAGCCTATCAGGCATGCATATATAGCATAGGCATAGGCTAGGCAGTAAGACATTTTTATAATCGGTGGCATACTTGTGCAAACTCTTACAGCTCCATTAACAGTTAATACCCCTTACGTAGACAGATTATTATTTAAGTAGGCAAGCTGTTTATTTCCCAGCTTAAGAATTTAAGAACTGTTTCATCGGATGTCCTAAAAGGCGACAGAGGGATAAAAATACCTTTGAATAATTTCATACCATACCCTGTCCATTCATATATATATTGAACTTAAAATTATTTACAATAATGTTTAATGTAGGGCAGCCACGACAATTGTAGAGATGATATATTGTTCTGAACCGAACAACCCCTCTTGGGAACGCTCTGGGTGGTATTATCCGTTACTTTCAGAGATATTTTAACTTAAGCAAACATTTCAATATTATAAATTTATTTCGTGTATGTACCAACTTGTACGTTTTCATGTACTTTTTATTAATTAAATTATAACTACTTAAACAACATGCATAGACTAGTCGTTAGTTAGGAGGCGTATAAGTATCTTTAGTGAGATCTTGACTTTGAACACCGGGTAGTTATTGGATTTATCTAACAAAGTAATTTTATCAGCAGCAGTCCAGTAAATAAAACTGTGTCTGGCAGATAGAAATATGCTCACCCCTTGTTACCTATATGAAACAAAGATGTCTGACAAAACCTAGCCTATGAGATCATAATGAAAATAAACGGTGTTTAGATATCTTTGCCTTGATCTTCAGGGATATAAGAAGCATGATGTGTGATTGTATAAAAGATATTTAACAGAATTCTTGACATGTATTCAACGATGTTACTACGTGGCGAAAGTATTTAGCCTAAGAGTCAATAATTTTGAATGTTTATGGACAATTATCGTATTGGGATTTCAACTTTAAATCGAAGTCAGAGAGATAAGCTCCTTATGTTGCTGGGGTTTGAGTAGGGCATAATGAAATTATATTCAGAATTGAAGAATATAACAAAAGTGGGAGTGTGCAGGGTTGGCTTAATCGGTTTAAATTTACGTTATTTTAACAAAAAGTCCAGATCTGCCACATCTTTTTCGCTCAACAAAAATAATGACTCCAGATGTAACATATATTTGTATTGGCGCACTTATTCACTGCTAATTAAAAATAATAGTTATTGCTGATCGTAGAGGTATAAATATAAAAGGAATATTGTGGGTAATATTGAATTCGAATAGAGTTTTAAATAAGCTAAATATGTAGATAAAACCTTATATTATGACACATTATATACAGCACCATATTTATTTCCTATCTTGTTGAGTCTTATCTTGAGTTGTGTAATTTGAAATACAATCTAAGAAGTATTAATTTAACATATATGTATTTACATATTTTAGTGCACACATCTAATGTCCACTAGCTCAAGCGAGTCAAAAGCTTCTACGCATCGGGAGCCTTAATCTTCTGGCTGATGAGACGATGAAAAAAGAAGAAAACTTACTATGGTCTAATAAAAAAATTAAACACCTACATAGGCGACGGCACATAATGATTACGTTTTTATTTTTATCCCGTTTTAGTAGTTCCCCTGCATCTTCTTACTAATTTTTCTGTAGGTGCGTAGTTAAGAGGGGTTGCTAGTTTTCTAAAAATATACATAAATAAACTGACGCCTTTTTTTCGTAGAGGTAGGCAAAGACCACAGATTTCCACTTACTACGATCCTTACATAATCTCTTTCGCTTCATCTACACCCATCAATTCTTTTATACATAAGCGTCGGTTTAGGGTACTCCTGACCTGGCCTTTTTTCAGAACGTCTTCAATCTTTCGGAACGATCACCTAGGTCTTCCCCTTCCAATACTTCCGTTTATTTGTCCCATGTATACCTGTTTAGTCACTCTTATTTCATTAATTCTCTCCACATGTCCAAATCATCTTAACATACCTCTCGATTTTTCAATTCTCGATATTTGTCACTTCATCTCATTCACACCGCATCGTTCTCTTATCACGCCGTTTGACTCCAATCCCTTGCTTCTCAATGATCTCATCTCCACTACATTTATTCGACTTTCATGCTTTTTCTGCCATACCCAACTTTCACTATCATACATTAGTGTCGGAACCAACACTCTTCCATGAACAGCCAGACGAGCCTTCCTAGACACGTGACTGTTCATAAACGCGTGCAATACTCCGTTCACCATGTTTTCAGCATTCACTCTCTTTTCTATATCTCTTTCACACTCTCCGACCTTTGTAAACTTAGATCCCAGGTATACAAACTCTTTCACTTGTTCCACTTTTTCAATCCAATCACAATATTGCAATGGGTCACAATATCATCTCGTTCAAACACCATAACTTTCCTCTTATTTACGTTAATTTTCATCCCCTTTCTTTTCAAAGCCTCATGCATAACATTTACCATCTCCTGCAAATTTTGGTAGTAGCCAATAGTGGCATTGGCTATGGACTGCCGCGCAGCAGGTCCATGGTTCGAATCCCGCCGCGGGCTTGAGCTTCACTGCATGGTGGAGAAGCATTTTGCAAATGCCCGCCTGGCTAGCCACCACCTTCAAGTAGAAAGTCTGTCGCCAAGCACCGAAAGGTGTGTTCCGGCAGCAGTACTTGAGAGCCAGTGAAATTACAGGCACATGAGACTTAAGAACTACGTCTCAAGGTGACGGGCGCAGTGCAATTCGTGACTCATGACGAAATGCACCTCTTATAGGCAGAGGTTAGTCCGCTTACCATCAGGTGGGCCTCGAGCTTGTTCCGCCATAATAACATTAAAAAAAAACCTTAACCGACGACGCAAGTATCCCTTGGTCATCAGCGTAGAGATCCACATTCACTGTCTATCAGATTTGCTTTATCTACGAAAGCGGCATAGACCTTATAGTTTTTCGCCAAGCATTTCCAGCTGTGCATCGTTAAGAAAAGACCTGATCCGTATACTCCATTCTCTTTCTAAACCCTGCTTGTGCAACCCATACTTTCTCATCTGTCCCTTTTATCACCCGTGCAATCAATACTTGCGCATATAGCTTTGCGACGACGCTGAGGAGGCTGATTCCGCGGTACTTTTTGCTGTCTAACTGTGACCCTTTTCCTTTATATAGTGGCACAATCGAAGCCTTGCACCAGTCACCTGGTACTCGGCCACTCCTACAACATACATTAAAAAGGAGGTGCAACAGACTAGCAACAATGCCTCGCCTACCTCGCAGCATCTCATACACTCTATCATATCCTGTAGCCTTACCTAATTTCATACCGTTTAACGCTTTAAAAATCTCATCCATACTTATTTCATTTTCATCATCATTTGTATTCATATATTCTGAAACCTGGTCCAATATTCCCTCTCTTTCAAGTAAACTTGCAAAATACTCTTTCCATCTTTTCAACATACATTCTTCCACTTTTAAAATGCTGTCATTATGACCTCTGATTTGATTTAGCTCTGAGGTCGTAGTTTGGCCTCGAGCTGTTCTTATGGATTTCCAGAAAAACTTTACATTTGATAGGAAATCTTCAGAAAGAAAACATATCCTTTCATTAATTTTTCTTTCTGTTTACAACTTCCTCAACTTTATTTTTTTATCTCTTATAATCCTTTCTTGCTTCACGTATATCATGATGCATTGCAATTTGTACTCTTTGGTTACCCAATGTAACCATGATTTTTCTTTTCCGGGCATTCTTTTGCATTTTTCCTTTGCACCTTTTAGAAATTCCACACACATTGATGGTAATGTCTATTCAACTTTCACTCGTTCCTAACAATCTACATTTGTAGGTGCGTGCAATCGGTGTTGCCATCGATTAAAAAGGCCACTTACACGTGTTACCACCAGGTAGTGGTCTGTATCGATGCCGACCCCGCGGTACGCCCGAGTGTCTAATACTTTCGTCCTCAACCTTTCATCCACAATCAATAATACCTCTTGAATCACCTTCTTCCCTTGTATACAAATGGATCTTTTTGTGGTCAAACATTGTGTTTGTGACGCAGAAACTCCATTCCAGACATAATTCTAGCAAACTCTCTCTCGTTCATATCCAAAAACACCAAGAACCTTTTCGTATCCATCTCGCTTTATTCCTACTCATTAAAATCTCCTAACAATACAATCCTTTCATTACCTTTACAAATTTTTAAAATATAGATATTAAATAGAATTAAAATTTATTTAGGACAAAAAACTGACAAAACATAACGAAAACATACCTATTTAAAAATAAAATATTAAAAGAACAAGTTCTTGCAGTCGCCTGCCACAAATTGGCCCCAACGCAACATAGTACTAGTCGTAAACGACCAGCGTTGGTCTTCCGTTGAGATTGGTAAGTGACGTCACGCATGGTTACATAACAGAATATATGTATTAAGAAAATAAAATATCACATTAAACAAAAAAAAATACATAAACATGCCAAAACAGATTGCAACATTCAAATATGATAGAAAATAAAAATATATTTAAAAATATATATTTATAAAGCAAAAGAATCTATTAAACATCATAATGAAGAAAAGAAAAATAAAAAGAAAGAAAGAATATGACCTAAATAGCGCTCTTGTCATTTTTATGTGTTTCCTCACCGTTTTAGTGTTTGCGCAAAAAAAATATGTATTTAACTTTAGAGTTATGTTAATATTGCGGGTTCCTAATTGGCGGCGGTATGTTGTTCTAACACTTTGAGGCGGCATGGCGTAGCGAAAACTCCCTATGAAAGCAGCTGAGCTATGCCGTAGCAACAGGCTAGCTGTATTGCACATTGACGAACCCCATAAGGCCCTCGACGCGACCATGATAACTTCTCATAGAGATATGTCGGCGCATGATATTTTATCACCCAGAAAAGAAGACATACGAGATAAATTTACGGCGGTGTTTCATTTTTAAAATAGATTGCTTATTTAAATATGGTGCCCTCAAATAAAAAACGGGCGCACACAATATAGACACGTTGTATGATTTATTGCGTTTTTACAACAAGTACAACCGTGGACCAATCACAGTATCCATATAGTTTAATGTCAAAAGTATTAGCGACTCCACTATTCTCTGGTTTTTAATTCGAGATCACTATATATATATATACCTTAGTTGCCTCTTACGACACCCATGGGAAGAAACGGGGATGACATTATAACCCGGCATCCCATTGGGCGTTGGGCAACAAAAATACCGGAAGGTAGCCTTCTAGAGAATTGACAACTTCTAGTGCGATCCTCAATACGCTTGCCAAGTGTGAGGATTATGGCAAATTCTGCCAATGGATTTGATTGAGTTGTGCTTGAGTATTTACATTTTTTATTATTTTGGTGAGTAAGTACAAAAGTATTTATTATTTCTACTAAAGTAGGTATTTTGCTGTCTTGAAACAAACGTTGGACAAACTGCCGTATAGTATGAAAAGTGAATTAATCAAATTTGTTCATAAATGTCTACTTTGGTCCTGTTTTTCTCAATGCTGCCCTTATTTTCGATACGATATCCCCAACATGTCAACGGTTTTTAAACATATTCGATCTCGAAAAAATGTGTATTTATACACCTTCATCACCATCAACTTTTCGAAAGCACTCTAAGATTTGCGAGGATGTTTCTAAAAAGGAGGTACAATGTCTTTCAGGCTCCAGTCTCCATATTACGTGATTAACATTTTCGTAACAATAAACAAAATCTGAACACAACTCTCTAACAATAAGGATGGGAGGGCTAAAATCAATAGAATTAAAGATGTTAAAATTCCAAAGATTTCTTTTTTTTTTATAAACTATAGCTCCGATCGCGCTTTTTTCAATAAAAACAGCAAACGGAAAATGTACCGCTGTCAGTGGATATACACATGGAAAATAAAAAATATAACCCAAAAAATCGCAATAAAAAATAAACGGTAGAAACAATAACAAATGACAACGAAATTCAACAATAACAACCAAAACAAACGGCGAGAAAGAAATTCGAATCTAAAAATTTAAATGCGAATTACGAATAAGCATAAATTGCGTCAGCTGGAAAATGTCTACGATCCCGCCAGCGCAGTGTGGGAATTAAAAAACAAAAAAATGTTACACTATTTTTTTCCGGCTCGAATATATGCGTAAATATGTACACGCATAAAAAAGTGTTTTATTAGGTAATACTTAAAGTAATCAATTATAACTTAAAATATTTTATTAATGTTAAATGCTTCATCCGTTTCCAAAATTACTACAAACACTAAGTACGATTAACCCCTTTGTTTACAATTTTGATCTCGAATTAAAAACTAGAGTATAGCTGAATTCGCAACTATTCTTTTCTATATGATCTTATTTTGTAGAGGACATTGTGTAAAAACATTTTTAACGACGTTCGCAGTATGTTTTTCATAACTTAGCTCACTATCCATTAAGAACCCTAGGTTTCACGCGTTATATACACGTTCGATAGCTTTACCCGTGAGCGTTACCACAGAAAAGAGAAAATAGTATCATATTTATCTATGAGCTACACTGATTGATGGAGTTAGCTTCTCAAGATGTTGTTTATTTCTGAAAACTAAGTATTTTGTTTTCGTCGGATTGAGTAAGAGACAGTCATTTGTTGCCCATGAACTAATCTTCGAGAGATTTTCGTTAAGTTCTTTTTATAGCATCCTCGATATTGCTCGGTTCACAAGATATATATGTACCTGTATATCATCTGCATAAATGTGATATTTGCAGTGTGTAGTCTGCGTTGTGATATCGGGATAAGTATAATATAAAAAGGATCGGTCCCGCACCCGTTTCGTGTACCTATCCTGTTTAGGTCGGTCTTTGAAGGCTTGCGACAAAAGAACACGCAACGTGTTAGCGGCTTAACACAATACAGCATACCTTGGAATCTGCAACACAACAGAGTAAGTAGCCGCGAACACTTGGAATAAGAAATAATGTATTTATGTAACATTTTTTATCATAGTCAAAGTATTAATCACGTTAAACGTTAGAAACGTTTGATTAATAATTTGCAAAGGCAGCTTGGAGTAGGAAAGCGATATGACAACTTTTGAGGTTCTAATAAATAAATTAGCGATGAAAAATGTAGGTATTATTATTTAGGTTTTTACATGGCCGTTATATCTAAGGGCCTAGGCCTATCTAATAATGTTTTCTGATTGAAGTAGGTAGGTATCGTACCTACTAATTGCCCAGGGGACGTAGATAATTGAAAAACAAATTACAAGATGACGCAATAAAAAAATGCGGTTGGGATTGTCTATGGACATTCATCATTATGGTTCTGAATGCATGTGACAGCCATTATTATAGTCAAGTAATGGTTCTTTAAATCAATTTATCTCTAGACTTCCAGCATTATTGCAAAGTTTGTAAATATGAAAACTTACTTTGCAGATCAAGGAATGACTTACTTGGGTTGGATGGGTCTAATTTTGGACATTTAGCATTATTGCAGTGGACCCTTCTAAACATTAACATGTTTCACTTTTTAGTATGTTGATAGGTTATTTTTCGTGGAATGAAATGTATATTGTAATAACTGGTAAAGATCAGCGAATATGAAATCGCACAGAATAAGTTAATTACCGATCTGTAGCGGGTATATAAACCAGATTCTATTCCATCTAGAATTCGATGCGTTACGTTTTCATTACTAAATTGCACCAAACTAGTTTAAGATAGAAACTAAAAATATATGATAGAACTTTGTCACCATAGACATCCAATGATGTTGCAGTATTTTAAATTGCCATGGTATTAACTTTTATGAAATGTGACATCAGACAGACGGCTATAGCATAGGAAATAAATATTATCCATAAAAAACCTTCGAAATTGGCGTTATAGCTCTATAAAGTAAAACTATACTACAACTACTGGAAACTACTGGAAACTGGACTTAATAACTGTGTGTTTCAGGGCGCAGTACCGTTCGCCACTTGTTACGAATTGCATATTTTATCGCTTTACATCAGGTGGGCCTGTGATTGATCCGTCACCAACCCCTAGAATAGAAAAATTCTATATTTTTACTCATAGAATGTGCTTTAACATTATAAATAACATATATTATTATTAATAAAACACTTCAAAAATCTTTATGTAAATTATATATATTCAGTGACAACTCCGCCTAATTAATTAGGATAGACTAGGTATATATAATTTTTAAAAAGATTTTTGAAGTGTTTAATTAAATACTTTTAAAATATTTGTTATTATTGAATTATTGAGTCGATGGCAAGGTTAAAATAATTGGACCATGAGGAACACCCTCCTGACATGCATACATTTTGGTAGATAAATATTAACGGTTTGCCGCAGCATTGCTAACGAAAAAGATAGATCTAGAATTTTATTTTTCTCTTCAGTAAAAAAGGTGACTTGTACATTTATTGAGTTAAAGGCATTCACAGCATCCATCTTTAAAATAGCCTCTTGACAATGTCGTACATTTCTGGAATTGAATCCAGAAGTGAATGTTAAATCTTACAACCACCCTGCGATCTAAAACCGAGCTGTAATGATTAAAACAGATAACGTAGAAAATAACAAGCGAGGTGAAGGAACTTACCTTCTACTCACTTGTTGTTTCTATGGTGCCTACTGTATGCCTAAACCATTGTTTTTCATTGAGGGCACATACATTTGCATATCACAAATTTTCGGTATAGTCATTGTTTACACGACCGACAGTATAGAGTTTACCCGTCACTTCACTCAGCAATGCCTCATCTACCTCACCAGGTATAAAGAAAAAGTATATTTTAGGCTGAGGTGAGCAACTATCTAGTCATCTAAGCTACCGGCAGAGCCACTTTGAAAGGACAAATTATTATTCATCAAATTAAATGACAGATTAGCCAATCGTATCGGATGTCAGAAAATATATTCATTCAAACTTGTATGGTTTGTATATTTTCTTTTTGTAAAGTTATATATGGTAAACGAGTTAAACTTATCTTAATGTAATGTTGTCTTAGGTTTTCGCGATTATTACACATTGTAATTAAACATTCACTAAGACATTCACCCCGTGACCACGATCACTGCAAAGTGTTTGAAACGTCGGGACAAAAATAATGATAAATATACGCGATTTAAACCGTTTAAAGTTGTTTAATTATTACCTTAATGTCGTAAAACGTTAAGTATCAAACATGTAGATGTCATGTCAATAAATCAGTTATGCCAAAGTTGTTTTAGTAAAGTGAACAGTGGTGAATATATTAATAAACCTTGTATAGATATTGGGCCTGAACAAAAATAACATTCATTCCTGTTAATTAATAAGTTGCCATCATCAGGGCTACTATGTCCTAGTTATGAATGAAATTCTATTGTTATCATTATCGCCCATGCCAATGGGTTAAACTGTATACTAAAGCTCGTTTGTGAGTTTCACAATAATGTAGGGGTTACATGCACGATGACAAAATACACACATTACACAAATTTTGATAAATAACTGAATATCATGCTACATTATTAACTGCAAAGCAAAATATAATGCAAAATTGTCTCATTTATCAAAATCTTACGGAAACAAAACACTAATCTAAGTTACTGTAAAAAAAACTTCACCGAGGTGCACTACAGGCGTATAATCAGCCTTCTTCTCCGGACATATTTTTATAAATTGAATAAAATTTCTCTTTGGACGAATATACCTATTTTTTCGTAGGAATGTCATGACAATTAAAAAACAGCCGACCTTTCAGCTTAGTAGAACCTACCTACCCTAGTCGTTACCCTATAACTCATACATTTTCTTTGGTTTTCATCCTTTTGACCTGCGTTACTTCCTGTGGGAATCCTAATAGGCGATAAAGAGAAAAATACCAAAGTTTTATATTGGTTGCAGCGCTTTCTGAACAATCTTAAATTGCGATCCTCGAGACAGCTAAGGGAAACTTTGCTCAACGATGGATGATATGTCTCTTGAAGTAATGTTAAGCGTAATATTTAATATTTTTTCGGTTTTCACTTTTAGAATATACAGTTTATATCATTTAAGATGAAGAACTTGCGAATTTCACGATAGCATTTGCCTTGCCAAGCCTTGCCATAAAAATGGTTGAATTTATTGGTGTAAATTAGTATTCACTGAAATAGTTGCTTTCGGTCAGTATATGCGCATGGGTGTTTGCCGTCAAACTTAACTGGCGCATATCATGCGCTTAGTTAAATCTGTGGAGACCTCATGACTTATCAATATTTTCTATGTGATAAAATTCTTCATCTTTTCATATAATACTGATTAAGGATTTGCAACTACTGGACCGCAATTTAACCATGGAATGACCGAGAATTAATCAATATAATTTCAAAAACTTATAGCTATTTTAAGTCATACTATACAAGAAATTGTTATTGCTCTTATAAGAAAACAAATGTGCTGCATTTCTCACCTTGTAAACTCCGAATATCAGCAAGACACATCCAACTATTCCGAGTAGGCTGCACCCGAGAAGCGTGATATTCAAGGCGACAGTAACTGTAACAAACAATAACAAATTACGCTCAACGAAAGAGTTATTCACGCCTGTAATATACAGAGTTGGTGCTATAATATCATTCTATTGGAAAAACATACTTATACAAATTCTAAAGTATTTACAATGTAGAACGATGATGCCAAAAATGGATTATCGTCTTATATTATGGATATAAGAAGAATTATCGTCTTATATCCATTTATTGTCCTTAGGATAAACATTATGTCACGTTCATTATACATTTTGGAGATTGGGTTTAATAATAAAGCTAATCTAATTACGTAATTATTTATTATGTATCACGACTTCATTCTTTGTGATTTAAAAGTTTCGTCGTTCAGATAAAAGTAATGAAACGCAAAATATGTTGATATTGATGCGAGTTTTGAATTGAATTTGTCGTTCCATGGCCTAAACTATCTATATTCCAAGCTTCATCTACATCGGTTCAGCCATATTAGAAGTTACAAATATCTTCACATAAAAAGTTTTGCATTTATATAATACTAGCTGGGCCCCGTGATTTCACAAGACACACGAGTAGGGAATGATGAAAAGTATTGACAACTATGATGAAAGCATCCTATGCGTTATCCAGGGCCTATCAAATTCCAAGTTATATGGTGGTTTCGTCGTTTCAGTGTGAAGAAGTTACAAACATTCTCACATCTTCATTCATTTACTCATTGGTGTAATTATTATTTTCAAATAACATATCGCCTACTATGTCTCTTGTTTATTTGATTGATCTCTAAGAATGATCATGATACCAAATTATTTACTATATATTGATAATGTTTTTATTTCCAAGTCATTGCACTTTATTTAATTCAGGTGTTTTCTTATAAATATTTATTAAGAAGAATGCTGATCGCTGTAGAAAATATTTTGGCGGTCACAAAACGCGGCATGTATCCAGCATGCCGCGTTTTGTGACCGCCAAACATGTTTGTATCTTATAATATGAAACAAACTACACATAATTATGCGTGTATTATCCTGTTGACTTAATAATAATGTTATCTTTGAATGAAATAGCACTAATGCATCACAATACTACTCTAAACAATTCGTGGTCGTACTCGTATTTAAGATTCATCTTCTGAAAAGGGTAATCCCATAATCTAACTAACAATGCGAAGCTATTTGACTTATATTTTTACAAAACAACATAATTTTCACCAGACTACTTAAGGAAGGTAAACATTTTTGCAGTAAGTATGTATCTCCATTTCGATAACAAATATTATTATTTCTTAATATATTAATAAAATACATGAGAAATATAAAAGATTTGCGTCACAAAAGAAGCAAGCGGTCTAACATTTTACGACGTGATTTTCGGTGATTTGAAAAACAAAACCTTCACAAACGGAACTTGGCGCTTGTTGCCAAAATGAGTTTTCCAAATTCCTGTACCGTCTTTGTGAGTTCAATAGTTTATTACAATATATTTTTTCATTTTCTTTTTTATTGTTCTCTAGCCACTAAGATCGGCTTTGTGAATTTGAAAACTTATTGCACATGTATCTAATACTGCACCTCGCAAGCTCGATGTTTAGAGGCTAGACAATAAAATTTTTGATTCATAAACATGGTACAGTATAGGTGGTAGTAACGGTACAGGTTTGAGTTAAATATTTGATATCACATATACTAATTGTGTTCTTTTACACTTTATTCTGTTATTTATATTAAACTACCACACAACCGCAATAACGCGCTCTTTCATTCAAAACTACAGCAAGCAAAGTTCTGTTACAAGTAAAATATGAGTCATCTGGAAGAAAAAGCTCTCACAGACATAATCTAAACTTAATTTCATATACATATAAAATCACATTTCATATTATATATATATTTTTTTTTTGTTATGTTATTGTGACGCTTCAAGCACGAGGCCCACCTGATGTTAAGCGGACTAACCTCTGTCTATAACAGATGTATTTTGTCACAAGTCGCGAATGGCACTGCGCCCGTCACCTTGAGACATAGTAGTTAAGTTTCATGTGCCTGTAATTTCAGTGGCTCTCAAGGACTGCTGCCGGAACACACTGTTAGGTGCTTGGCGACAGATTTTCTACTTGAGGGTGGTCGCTAGCCAGGCGGACCTTTGAAAAATGCCCTTCCACCATGCGGTGAAGCTCAAGCCCGCGGCGGGATTCGAACCATGAACCTGCGGCACGGCAGTCCATAGCCAATGCCACTGAGCCGTCACTGCATGTTATCATAATATATAAAGTATATAGTCGTATTACGCCTGCACCCCCAAAAAAATCACTGGTAACAAAAGTAATCTACTTCCTAAATGTAAAATATATTCTCAGTCTCTCGAAACTCATGATCTCTCTGATGGCTACAATGTTATCCGGCCTAGCACTCAGATCCGAGGGCTTAGGTAGTGATATTTCAAAACTAAAACTATTGATACATTTTAACACATGAAACGATTAACGTCAACACATGCATGCAAATAGGGAATACCTTATTTATTCTGAGATAATACTGTTATAGTAAATGTACCTTTAGTAAATTACACACGGTCATTGACATAGAGATAGGTTTTATATTATTTTAGTTAAATATACTTGGTACCTTGCATCAAATAATGTTATATATATATATGTCATGTCGGAGCGTAGCAGTTAGTTTGATACAAGAATGGCAATACTATGATTTACCGACGTTATTCTAGTCTGTGGTCGCTACTAGTCTATAGTCGTTTGAGATACTGTGACGGTGACTCAAAGTTTACATCACAAGACACGGCAGTTGAATCAGTCGAGTGCTATATTGGCTGCCATCGTAAGACAACAACCGGGATCAGCGGCTTAACGTACCCTCCGAAGCACGGAAGCACTCAGTAGTAATGTCAGTTGCGGTCACCCATCAAATATATGACCGCGACGGACGTTGCTTAACTTGTCTGACCGGTGAAGAACAGCGAAACAAACTTCGCTACGAGCGCTTCATACCTATATATACCAATTTTCCAGATCACTTGATTTGTTTAAATATCCATATCCGAAACCCTCCCTATCTCTGTTCTCTGTGAACTATGCCGACTGAATTCAATTAGTGAAATTACTGAGTTCGCATGAAGTTACAATGTCCAAAACAAGGGAAACAGAGACTGATAAAACATGTTTTAAAGCATCATCTTTATAATTTATCTATATTAACATATACACATCATCATCAGTCACGATGCTGATGAATTATATTAAAGTAATTACTATAACCATATATTGCACCATATTTAATATGAAAAATCATTTTTTTGCCTGATAGTAGAGTTGTAGGTATTGAGATGAAGGTAGTCACCGTCACCTATGGCTGTTTGTAACACAAGAGGGGTTACCAACACGCTGCCGACCTCTAAGGAATCTTGTGAGGCCCTTTTTAAACCAACCCATATCGTAACGCAGAGGTAAGACCTCGGCGGAAAGTGCCCTCCAAATCTTTATAGTACTAAATATAAACGTTCTAGAGAACTGTTGCGTTGTCGAGCACAATAGCGCAAACTCAAGGTAGTGGGGGTGAATATCACGTTGATGGCTTGATGGTGGATTTTAGGATTTGGCATCATATCAAACAGCTCCTCAGAACACTCCATTGTATAGAAGGTAGAATACAAAGAGAGCTGCGAAATCTCTCCCGAGACTAAGCGGTTCCAAGCCGTATCCGTCAGTATCGGATCGTATACGGCAAACGGCGCGCCGTTGGATGGAGTGGAGAGGGTCAGCCTGATAAACGGAGCCCCAGCCCATAGATGTGACCAGTATTCATATGCAGTCTGATTTGTGCTTTATAAAGCGCAACCGGTTACCGGAGAGTAAAATACTGCTTCGACTGGTTTAGCACTTGAAGATTTGTAGAGGCAAGTACGGCCATGTTCTCCAGATGACATCAAAACTGAACGTCATTCGTTATGTCGACGCCAAGGATTCCGGGCCTACCGGAGACGGCTGTGGGTATTTTTAGAACTGCGGTGTAGAGACTACTGGGTTTTTTTTCGCAGAGAATGTACAGACCTGTGTCTTCGTGGGGTTAAAGTGAATATTTAATCCTGCACCTACCAGGAAAGCTGGATAGCCAAGTGCAAAGTCCCGCGAATATCACATATGAAGCGAGCTTCGATAAAAGCGCTCGATGCCAGACCTTATCGAATGCCTTTGCAATGTCGAGGCTAACAGCCAATACTTCACCCTTACCTTCAATGGTTTAAGACTGGAGGGAAGTCTCGAATTTTCATACAAAAATAGAAAACGTTTTTATCCCCCTAAACAATCCCCGATTTTGATGATTTTTGGAAATGTTATCCTTAGGCGCGTATCCTCCGGCCTGCCGGATTTTCTCTTATGTGTCCCAACCGGCCTGCCGGTTAGCGGTTAAAAGTCGTGTTTACATATTCACCATAAAATCTGCGTAAGTTCGATTTTCATAATTCAAACGGTTTTCGTGAGGATGGATCCTTGGCTATGCGAAAAAAAATCCATAATATTCTGATATAACAGAAAGTATGTTTAAAATTGATATGAAATCTGAAACCAGCTCAAATTACATTTTGGCGCCAAAATTTTGTATAGATTTATGTCATTTAAAAATAATCTCGTAACTACTTCTAAAGTAATTAACCTAGAAAGCTGTAATTTTGCATTTGTATAGGCAATAAGTCAATAACGATGTTAAAAGAAATTAAAAGGATAAGGATTGACAACTTTTTTTTTTATAGATTTTTTTATTTGACCCCTGTTTTTGTTACGGCTGGAATTCCGGTGGTCTAAAAAAAAGGTTTAGTGTAAAGCTTGTATTTATCCGATCGTTATTATTTAAACGTTGTTAGTAAGCTACTATCATTGGCTATACAACAAAAAAAACTGCATTACTCCATGGTAACGAGAAGTTACTCAAATCATGAAATGAAAAAAAATAACTTTCACTCGATGCATTTTGCCGCGCAAACACTCACCGATCGAAATTTACGTAATAAATAATCTCGTAACTACTTTTAAACCTGTAAACCTAAACATCTGAAACAATTCAGGTGTATAGATTACATCTGAATAATCATATCAAAAGAAAAACCAAATTCGTAGGTGGTATAGTTTTTGAGAAAAAAAATAAAATCCGCTTATGTACAGTTTTCCCGCCAAAATTCTTAAAAAAAATCGCGTTGTTTTAATCTCGTTACTACTTATAAAATATTTATCCTTACAATCTGGTATTATTCATGGGTAAAGAACCATAATAAATACACACATTAAAAAAAAAAACAAAGTTGTAGGTGGAATAGTTTCGGAAAAAAAAAATAAAAAAAATATATAAAAAATGCCGTTTCCCGCCATTTTCGTCGTCTGTTCAAACCCATTTTCCTGTAAAATTTTCCATGAAAAGGTCTATTTTCATTTCTTTTCCCGTAAAGAGAATATGATGAGGATTGCATTGGTACCAAGAAGTTTATATGTTGATTGGAGACTGCCACAAATAAACTCGATTAAAAAACAAAATACCTCAAAATCTGGAAAAATATATTTTTATTCGCTGTTTGATCCACTCAAACTAAATGTATGAAAATGTTATTTTTTGTATGGTATAGGTAATATATTGGGGTATGGGGATGTTAGGGTGACATGTTTAGGTAATGGAAAACTACTTAGTACTACAAAAAAACGTTACGGGGCGTCGCGGGATAAAAAAACGTGAGTAGTTTGGACGATTGTGTCATAGGAGGTGGACAGATTGGACGCACGAGGGGAGATGTTATCAATATCCAGGTTTATAGGTTTTGATTTTTGTCATTATATTAAAGGAATTGATATAATGGGTATTTAAATACCGATATTTTCTCATAACTTGTATATCTAGCTTGTGAATTGTTTATATGAAAAATAATGATTAATAAAGAAAAAAGAAAACCTATAAACCTAGTTTATTCTGTCAGTTTTAAAATAAGACTAACATTTGATTAATGTTTACTATAGGAGAAAAGTTTTCTCCCAGAACGCAAATTATAAGCAACTTCTAAGTCAAAACTTGAAGAAGCTGCAATTGTCCTTATCGCACTACTCTGTTCGGGCGTTTAGCGGCGAGACAGCATCACTTTGTTAAAACACCTATTTTTCTGTAGGAGCTTCTCTTCCCGTTCCTCTTAAGCCCAATGGTGAGTAAGGTGTACCAAATAATTTTCAGCGTAACGGCCATGACGAAACCCATGTTGCCGGTCGCTGAAAAGCTGATTTTCAAAGTAACCCAGAAGCTGCTCGTTGATAATTCGCTTCATCTACTTAGAATGCATGGTTGTTATCACTGTAGGCATACAATTGGTCTGGTCTGTCTTTTCACTATTTTTCCGGATAGGATGGACAATCGCTTACAACTTTCCACAGAGACGGGACAAAGCCAGTTCTCTAATTGAGATTGAAGAGTCAGGCCAGAACTGGAGAACTGAAACAGACGGCCTGACAGTTTTCCCGAGTGGCCAGAATGCCCACTTTCTGGATTCCTTCCTTTCATTATCTTGCAAGCCTTTCGCCAATTCGATGTGCTCAAACTTTGCCCTTGCAATCCTATTTTGAACCCCTGGTCCCTACCAGGGGGCAACATTATGACTTCTATTTAAATCCGAAGTCTTAGGATCCTACAGCTACCGCTAAGAGCCGTTAAAAAATCAAACATGAATTTAGTTCGCGAAAGATTAGATGTACTTGAGCAGATTTATTCAATGTGTATGCCCTATACGGCTTTAACTATTTATTATTCTGTTTTGCCTTTTTATTATTAAATTTACAAATAATTAGATATATTTTCAGCTGTAGAAACACAGTGAGCTTTTTTAAAGCTTACTCAATTTAGTAAAAGTTACGTTAGTGGCGGTTTTAAATGTTGAGTTGAGATGGATGATAGGGCTTGGTTCCAAGGCTCTTGAGGGGCTCCCTGTGAGGTTGGGAGGCATAGAGCAAGTAAAGTTTCTTGTGTGACATTACCAGTTTTTTGTCTACCATTGCACATTACGTAAAAAATACTGGAAAAATTGTCGCAGCATCTTTAGGCTCTTCGGATGTAGCATATCCGGAAAAAATAAAGATGGACAATTAAAGCTCCATAGCTTTAATTGTCCATCTTTATTCACCTTAAAGTTTTGTCCGCTCAGAATCAGTGAGATTGCAAGCGGATGGATCTATAAGGCTATCAGTTTGTGAGAAGGGATGGCCTGCAATCAAAGGCCAGATTCCCACATAGAAATAACAAGAATACGAGCACGATCTGCGATGCTAAAAGACGTATTTAAAAGATATTTCTGTTGTAGCTCACATAGGGGTCGTACCCACTGTTTCTGAGATGACAACATTTTGGGATTTAAATATTTGGACAAGCCAGTCTCCATCTCACAAGTTCTGTTTTTGGCCTCAGCCATAAGTTACATCAAAAGAGCCTAAATATGGTGCAAGATTTTTTTTGCTTATTTGTGTGTACTGTGTACAGAAGACAAATAAGCTGGTACTGCCATACTAGAAATTTTGTTTATACCTACGCTCCCCAACCTCACAGGGAGGGATAGGTCCTATCATTCATCTCATCTTTTAAAACCGAAAATAACGTAATATTTACTAAGCTTGTCTAGGTTTAAAAAAGTGGACTGTGCTTCCACAGCTGATAACATGTCCAATTATATGTAAATTTAGGAACGGAAAGGCAAAATAATAATTGCTATAACTATATGGGCGTTAATTTTGAATTATCTGCTAGACATATTTCTAAACATTAGAATTTGTTTTTTCTATTAATGGTGATAAAGATTCGACAAGAATGAACCACCCTGTGAACCCAAAAGACGGAGTGAACTTTTTTCTACTAATTTTATAGCGCAAGTAAAAGCAATTTTTCAATAATCGATTCTTTATCCGGCCAAGTAACACAAACAAAAAGATCACATTTTGATAAACTTAGTTTACAGATAATAAGACGAAAGTCGTCTATAAGTACCCTAAGATTCCGTCATCCAAATACCAAATGAATGCTCCGAGCCTGCTGAAGCTCGGCCTGTTTTGATCGGATACGTTGAATTATTGAGTGGATGGCAAGGCTAAAGATGGCTGGTCCCAAAGGGTCCCCCTGTTGGTCAACACCCCCTACAGCAGATTATATAACGCTATGCTGTTTTGTTAATTTTGACCGTATGCCGTAGCATTGCCAAAGAAAAGGATATAATTCCAGAATTTTATCTTTCACGTCAATAAAAAGGGTACCTCTATTTGAATATTTGAGTGCAATTTTAGCATCCACCTTCAAAAGCAAATCTCCACAATTTTGATCAAGAAAAGAGCGAAAGGAATATACAGCAACCTCACATCCACTCTGCAAACCAAAACCGAGTTGTACTTAGTGGTTGAAAAAGATTACCTAATATCATTCAATATAACATTTACTATTTGTACCTATTGTAGATAAATCTATATTTCTTATAAAACAACATACATAGTTTCATACCTACGAAGTAACAAATTTATAAAAACATTCTATAATATTTCTTTAACATTCTCCATTTCTCATCAAAGTTTCTGAAATCCTCATTATCCAAACTCCACAATATCTCAAGAGTTATAAGGAATAATTATTATAATTCACAACGTTGAAAACCAATTTCCGAGCTATTTCAACATTTTGCTTTGCGGCGATTCTGTTTGGTCTACGAGTAAACTCTGAAGAATTTAAAGATTTTAACTTAGTTCAAAGAATAAATTAAAGTTTGTTTCCGCATCCTTACATTGATTAAGTCGTCGACCGTCCAGGCGGTAGGCGGGAGAAATAATGGAGGCGTATGAAGTTACAATTCCTTCCATTTTCATACAGCTTGAATAACATTATTGTTTTAAGGACAATAAAAGTAAAATTGGCACTTAACTTAATTGGAAAATTGGAGCTTAACTTCGCTTAACAGTGTTGTAAGTAGAGATTTTCTTCGATAAATACCTACGAGAAAGATAATGATTTATAAATAAATTACCGTTGTTACCAACTGGAATATCTCACAGCTTTCCATTTGTTAACTACTAGCTAATAAAATGTATTTAATTCAATAAATCATACATAAGATTGTAGTTAATAAGCTGATATCTTACTTACCTAAGGTTGTTATTACTATATTACCCGGCAAATACATGGCTGAAAACAAATATGTGGCCAATATTCATCGTTTTACATTAAAAAAAAAGGGTTAATCGTTTTAATACGGACAAAACTTTTGGTGTGTTCTAAATTAAATAAAATAAGGAAAAGTGGTAAGATTTTTTTATATTAATTAAAGGCAAAACGATTAGTATACTCTTTTGATTTAGAAAAAAGATAATTCTAAATAAAGAAGGGAGCTACCGAGTTTTCAAAATAATTTTAAATATGTATAGATATATACAATGAGAAAGAGCTACCTAGTTAGCTAAGAACCAAATATTAGCAATCAAACTAATTTAACAGTATTAGCTATAGACCAAAAATTCAAAACAAGAGGAACAAGATATTTTATTATAGAACAAGGAAAAGAAGAAGGTAGAAGCAACAAACGGTGATAATATGAAAAGTTTTCCGCGTAAGGTCAGCTGGACAGAAGGCGCCGTAGATAAAGCACTGAGCAACTGACTAAGCTGACCACACGCGACGCAGATGAAGCGCCTGTTGCCGGATCTGTAGCACCGCAGATGAGGTGATCAGCCACCCAGAAGGAACACTGAGTGGCATGCTGAATGTCAGCTGACCAGGTACACCGAAACTGGAGTACTGGGTTAGTTGGAGCACTTTAGCTTGCCAGAGCACCCAGATAAAGAGCCATCAGACCAGCTGACCGTCTCATTACTGGTCCTTAGAACCAGTGCCCGTACGCGTCAGGGACAACAGTCATCAAAGCACCAGTTCTTCGAGGCACGAGGAAGGTCTTCAGGGGTGATGCCCTGTGATTGTTTTTGTAAGGAGTTAAATCCAAACTGACCTACTGAATTTGGTAAAAGTTCTAACACGGAAAAATTCGCTGAACTTTGATAATCGTAATAAAACGTTACCTGAAATAGTTTTTTAAAAGTTTAGTAGGAATTTTCTGATCAATCTTTCATAGTTTGAATGTAACCTAATAAATTTATGTTAAAATAAACTTCAGACAGTGTAAATCTAAAAAAGCTTTGAAAGTGTTATACAACACAAAATAAAGCTCAGGAATGCTTCACGCAAAGTTTTATGATAATACTACAAAGAAGATCAACCATGTTTTTATACATTTTTGTACTTAATATTATAATTGCCAGCCGTTGAAAGAATTTGGGAATACAGGAAATTTGGGCGGAATCGTTACTATAGTTTTATAGGTATGTTTAAACTGCCACGAAAAAACTAGCTCAGTGCTAATTTATGTCTTTACACCCGACAACAAAGGGCAAGCACTATGTGTGAACAGTTAGTCTTTTTTATTTCATCAAAGATTTCACTTACTAGGTGTAATTTTTGAAGGCTCCAGGAAACTCTCAGACTCAGGTTCCAGCATGGCCCCGCTTAGGTAGCGCTGCTCCACGTCAATAAAATGTCCCATGGTAATGACGGTTATGATGAAATAGCACTAGAACAAATCAAAACAAAATATAAGTTCGCAGCAACGTAGATTACGATGGTTTCGCGTATTTCAGGAAAAAAATGGAAGTCAATAACTATAAACAACGACGCGACGTTACGAATTTCTGCAACACCGCCAGTCTTGACGATTTCTTTCGCCGGGCTTTTACCAGCGCCAATGTTTCAGCTATTCTCGAACTGTATTGTCTAATGCGTGACGTCGGTAAAGGACCTTCCGGTATGACTTTGGTTCCATAGAAGTTAGGGCGGACCATCGTGTGGCACGTGCGTTGATACTTTAGCGCCGTCACATCTTTCTGAAACTAACGTGCAGGGCTGGCGCCGCGGTTTGAGACGTTTGGTGTATGGACTTTGGGTCCGTTGGGACCGGGAGGTTATCTTTTTCCAAAACTTATTAGACCGCTTGGTGGATGCGACGAGTGATCAAAATGCTGGCACTTATTTCGCTCAACGAATAAGCATTGCAATCCAACGGGGAATGCGGCCTGAATTCTGGGCACGCTGCCATCTGGTAGTGGGCTGGAGCATTACGATTGCCTGTAGGCCTACAACGGCTTTTAGGTTTCCTTAGTGATTTCGATGTAGTAATTGTAGTGTTTTATTTAGTTTGTAGTGTGTTGTTAATAAAGCCTCAAAGTAAAAAAAATATCTGACATAAACTATTTAGATTTTTTGTTACTTATGTGTCTTGGAAAAACATCGTAGATTAGTCGCATAGTTTGAATCGTAGAGTAACTGTGGTCTCACGGGACTCACGAGAGATAAACAAAACTTGATGTTTCGCTTATACTAGTTTTGGCGCTCAGGGATACTAAGTGAATACACTGGATCTGCAACATGAAAATGTTGGAGGGCTCCCTAATCTAGTCGAAGTTTCACCTCCAGGAGCACCACATTGTAGGCGTAAGTAATCTTAGCATACTTAAGTTATAAAGGGGTTTTCAACAAGAACTTTTTTCAAACAAAATAAAACAAAGAATTTAGATAAAGATGATTAAATTTTTATTGTATTATGAAGAGAAAAGTTTGGCAATTATGCTGCCAAATTAAGCCAGCCAGATATTGTAATTTAACACCACTAGATTATTTTTTGTGGGGTTATGTTAAGGACAGAGTCTATACGGAGCCAATCGAACCGATTGCACCCTTAAAACTCAAAATCCGTCATGTGATTCACGAAATAAACCCGCCATTTTGCCAGAAAGTGACGGCATTTCCAGCCTAGGTTTGATGAAAGAATCGACATATTATGTCAGCGTGCTCGTGGTGGACATTTGCTAGATATCATTTTTCATTCATAATTACCAAAATTTTCTCTTCGTAACACAATAAAAATTTGAATCAGCTTCATCTAAATCCTTTAATTTATTTGGTTTTAGAAACAAAGTTCTTGTTGATAAGTGTATATTCTCCTTTATAAGTGAACCCAAGCAAAACTCAAGTGATGATTGTAGGAAGTTCACGTCTCATCTCAAGGGTTGACTGGTCAATGATTCCTTCTGTTAGCCTTGATGGAGTCCCTATTCCCTACAGTGAATCTGTGAAAAACCTAGGTTTGATTATGGACCGTTGCTTGAGTTGGGCTCCTCAACTACAAACTACTAGTCGCAAATTGTATGCCACCGCAGGCGCTTTAAAAAGTTTTTTTTTTTTTTTTTTTTTTTTTTATGCCTGATAGGTTAGCCTTTGACTACTATCTCACCTGATGGTAAGTGATGATGTGGTCGAAGATGTTGTTCAGGCTAACCTAGAAGTACTGGCTCTCAAGGACAGCTGCCGGAACACACCGTTAGGTGCTTGGCGACAGACTTTCTACTTGAGGGTGGTAGCTAGCCAGGCGGGCATTCGCAAAATGCCCTACCACCATGCTATAACGACTGCCATCCTAAGACGACAACCGGGACCGACGGCTTAACGTGCCCTCCGTAGCACGGAAACGCTCAGTAGTAATGTCACTAGCGGTCACCCATCCAACTCCTGACCGCGCGCGACGTTGCTTAACTTTGCTGATCGGTTGAGAACAGCTAAGTAAACTTCGCTAAGAGCGCTTCAAAATTACGCAACTTTCTTCCTGTTACCACCAAAATTGCTCTAGTTCAATCTCTCTTACTCCCAATTCTCGATTATGCTGATGTCTGCTATCCAGATCTTACGGAGGATCAGCTAGATAAGCTTGAGCGTCTACAAAATTTCTGCATTAGATTTATATTTGGTTTGCGCAAATATGATCACATCTCTGAATTTCGATCAAAGCTCAAGTGGCTTCCTATACGTCTGCGCCGGAATGCTCACATACTCTCTCTTGTTTACAATATTTTGTTCAATCCATTGACCCCGCGCTATCTTAAGGAACGTTTTAATTTCCTTCACACTGCTAATACTCTCAATCTTAGGTCATCAGATAACCTTTCTCTCTGTATTCATATATCTATATTATTTATATACATGGCACAATATTCTACGATCGATCTTTTCTAGTCAAAGCTGTCCGCCTGTGGAATTCACTACCGGTTTCTATCAGGCGAGCACAGTCACTGTCCATTTTTAAAACTCAAGTCAAGATTTTTTTCTTGTCTATTTAGAAAATTCAAACTGTTCGAACTGTTTCATTGAAAACTACCTATCACATCCGCTTCCTCATCTTTGTTTTTGTGTAGGTACTCAGCATAATCTGTGACTGCTGTAATAAGTATGATTTAATTGAAATTAATAGACATTTAATTTTAATATTGTATTTGACATCCAGAATTTATATTTTGATTATCTATGACGTGCAAATATTAATCATTAATTTGTATAATTAATCATATGTATCATTATTCCTATCATTAGTGTAATTCGTGTTTGTGCGGTACTAATTGAATAAATAAATAAATAAAATAAATGTTAGTTATATGACTGTATTTATATATATATATATATAATATTATTTATATACTCGTATTATATATTTGTGTGAATATATTATGTAATATTAATATGTATTAGTATAATAATAAATATATTGTAGGTATTACTAGATTTTAAATTATGTGTTTTAGATTATAACGTAGACTAATTTTCTTTATCTCGATGATTGTTTAGTTATGTTTCTTATGTACACCCCCGACATTGTTCCTGTATTTCCTCTCCATACAAAGGTTGCCTGGAAGAGATCGCTATTAGTGATAAGGCCGCTCATTGTGACACTTTAGTCAAAGTTTTATTTAAGATTTATTTTGTTTTTTATTGGTGTAACAATAAAGAATTATCTATCTATCTATAAGTTTCCCGTATCGTTCGCGGGCATAGCGGGATTCCGCTGGTCGAAATCATCGGAATATGTGTAATCTTGCCTCAGATAAATAAAGAAGTTATTTGTACCTTGAGTTTTACGATTTAAATCTTTTGTTTTTGTATTTGGTATTTGGTTAGCAGTATAGCTGAGAAACCTAAACATCACGACGAAAAACGAAGAAAACATGGATAGGGAGATACGATTCAAAATTGGTTTGGTCTTCGGAGTAATAACAAAAATAATTGACACTAACCCTAGTCTAGTCTTAGTTAGTACACTATCTCACCTGATAGCAAGTGATGATATGGACGAAGATGTTGTTCAGGCTAGCCTAGAATTACTTACTCTCAAGGACAGCTGCCGGAACACACCGGTAGGTGTTTGGCGACAGATGCCCTACCACCATGCTGTAACGACTGCCATCGTTAGACAACAACCGGGACCCAGGGCTTAACGTGCCCTCCGAAGCACGGAAGCGCTCAGTAGTAATATCACAAGCGGTCAACCAGCCAACTCCTGACCGCGGTGTACGTTGCTTAACTTAGGTGATCGATTAAGAACGGCTAAAAACTTCGCTACGAGCGCTTCTAAATGTGATATTTATTAATGGAAAGATCCATAAAATGTAGAAAAATATAGCAGTTGTTTGTTTCTTAAACTTAAACTTGAGCACTTACTCATTAATGTCATACCATGGTATATATTGAAGCCGCGTAGCAACCCTTCCGAAGACTGCGACAGCAGCAGCACGACTGGATGATTGGCATCTTGAGCTTCTTCTAGATCTGTGACAAAAATAAATTACTGAACAAAGCTGAATTTATACATTCAACTAAAACGGCAAATTAACGTAAAGTAATCGCTGACCACCTACTGACTGAGCCAAAATTCTTTGTGCTGATTTTATGGTATTTGTATGAAATTTATAAATAATACATTTTTTAGTAAAACAAAAAAAAATGTACACAAACCGTAGATGACAATAAACACAATTCATGTGCGCAATCGCAAACCAATTGACTCTATACTTCAGCAAGTATCAGTGTTGCATTGTAATAATAATCGTGTACAATTTTTACGCCTATACACCTGTAGTCGTATTGAGTGATTGTTTTCCAACCATCTCAGATATTTTTTTTTTGATTTTACCGACTTTTGGAGTGCAGTAAGCGATAATATTGAATCGGTATTTATGATGGGTGACAATAATACGTCCTTGGGTGAGATGTTTTACAGTGAATTGATAAATATAATATATAATGACCAAAAATGGCCCTGTGTTGACGTAGATGTGTGAGGATTACACTGGGACACATTTTTCAAGATAAGTGATGTGCACGGGACCAGTAGTTGGCTAGATCACTGTATGACTACTTAATAGGCAACGCAGACTGTGCTTAGTATTGATGTCAATTATGACACTCGTTGGTCCGATCAGTTCCCACTTATTATCAAATGTAATTTAAAGTTGCTTACTCCTAAGGTCTTGCCTTAAATTGGTATTTCAAATAACGATGTATTATGGGTTCCATGTCGGGGATGACGGAGGAAGGGAGGATATGGACCTCGCATAGTGGGATGGAATGAACATGTCAGCGAGGCTCACAATACAGCTAGGTCCAGCCAAACCTTTTTGACTTTTGGAAAGATACCAGTAAAATACTTGAACGACCTGGCCTTCCAGTGAGCATCGATGGATGCCTTGAGATATTACCAATGTATTTAAGGATCATTTCTCAGTTATGTCTTCGTGGACTTGTAAAAGCAAGTGGTAGGGACTTCATTCCAAGCGAAAGACGGGATTAAAGCTATTAGTCTTATGCGGAGAGGCATGCTATGACGGACTCAGCGTTGGGCACATGGAGTACGCTGGACCTGATATTGCTAAAATCTAACGAGAGATGAGAAATTAACCACGAAAAAAATAATAATCAGCAGCAGATTAGAAAGTATCGCAGTAGTATGGTGCCCGTATGAGCGTAAATTAGCGGAGATTGTAGAGAAAATACAAAAAGTTATTGACATAGCTCTACAAAAAGCAATATGGATACTTTGTCGGATATCCATTTTTATATCCAAGTGTGTTTGTCTTAAGTATGTCAGGTTACAACACTCGAGAAGTAAGGCGTATGGTTTATCTCATGGAGTACACAATAAATACTTTCATGGGCTCTACGTTGGTACCTTCATTATTATAGAGAATATATTCAGCGGTGCCATAAAATTATATAAGAGCTAGACGGCACGGGGTGTTTGCATGTCAACAAACAGCTGGGCACCAACTCAGCCAGACTCCGCTATACCGGGCGTTGCGGTTACTCGATGTTCTTATTTGCCATGAACACCACTCCTTGGATCTGTACCACTGCACTTCTCAGGAATTTCACAGAGTCGCAATAGATTTTTTTACGAAAGTAAATAAAACTTATAGCTAGATAATAACATTGGTACTAAGATGTAATTGTTATTGTTTTAAGTTCTAGAAGTATCTTTAATTTTCTGTGATTTAACTTTGTTTTGGAATTCTATTGTCTACCTTTTATTTATTTTTATGTATGTTTTTGCAAATACATCTTAAGAATGTTAACACTGCAATAGTAATATCTAGCGCAGTCTATCATACTGCACCCGAATTGTTCGTTATGGCTTTTAGCAAGGTGACAATAATATATGTAGATTGAGTCGATGGTTATATTTTCTTTGGACAGAATTCTCAACTTTGTTAGGTATGTCTAACTTCGAAGGGGTCGCCTAAAGAATCCAACCTAGACATGTTTCCGTAAATTACGTGATATCTTACCTCTATAGAGTCTGAAATCAAAAGATTACTATCAGTATAAATTGCTAATGATGACTTATGATAGTGAAACTATATGCTATTTGTTATATAAAGAATCAAAGCACGAACGAGTTCCTTTGCGCTATACAATCTGAAACGAGAAGTTCATTGCTCCCAGGATTTGCAAATTGAAGTATTAAGTGGCAGGCTACAAAACTCGATGAACTGTGAACCGATGTGGAAGATAACACCCACCAGAGGTAGAGTAGGTAAGCCCCCAACTAAGAGAAGCGAAGAAATGTTGAGAGTTGCGTGGATACTATGGATACAAATAACTAATAGTCGTTAGTTGTGGAATGGTGGAAGACCTATGTTTGACGGTAGATTTTTTTTGCCAATGATGATAATGAAGTCATTTTATAAAATCTTATTGGGTGTCGTATATATTGTTATTTCGGCGTATTTAAAGAAACACGTGAATAAATTTAACATAAAATGTGGTATAAAATTAGAAAACTCGTTCTCGCTACAATTATTTCCAAAATTCGGAGGCATTATTCGTAAGATATATGAATTTTACTTACACTCTTGCACATAGAGCCATAATGTCCATCAGCGACATTTCGCATAATTAATTCGCAAAAAAGTTCTATATTCCCGTGACGAATAAAATGAAATTTCAAACAAACCTAAGCAAAAAATAAACAATGTTGTTGCTTATTACATTTATTCATGAGGTTTCGTTCGTGATTCGAAATGAAACTGCGCCTGTCTGAAATAACAGTATTTTATATTTTTATCGAGTAGGTTTCTTAATTCTCTTACATTTGTATCAGATTATTAGATTAAAATTTAACATCTACTTTATTTCTGTAACGAACAATGAATAAATGAAAAAATCAGATGGTATATTATTGTTAGTAGTTGGGTGGCACTTAAAGGACAAGCAAGCATGTTAATGCGTCCTATTTATACTTGTATTATAAAATTAATATAGTGTTGTTGTTGGGCTATTATTGTTGTTGATGAATGCAGTGGCTACACTAGTAAAGCAAAGAATTAGTAGGAATTAAGAGTAAATAGTTAAGGATCATAATGATAAAATAATAAACGCTTATAGGGATTTCAGGACAAACGTTATCTATTACAAATATTAACCTAGGGATATATTATAAAAACTATCCATTTCCACCGTTCTCCTGATACGCAGTAAAAAGTTTTGGCAATATTAAGCCAACCAAAAGAGCTCTACAAGGCGAAGATAAGGGCAAAACGCTCGTAGTTTTGTAAGTTTTGAAGCGCTCGTAGCGAAGTTTACTTTGCTGTTCTCAATCGATCAGCAAAGTTACGCAACGTCGCCCGCGGTCTTGAGTTGGATGGGTGACCGCTAGTGACATTACTACTGAGCGTTTCCGTGCTTCGGAGGGCACGTTAAGCCGTTGGTCCCGGTTGTTATCTTAGGATGGTAGTCGTTATAGCATGGTGGTAGGGCATTTTGCGAATGCCCGCCTGTGCTAGCTACCTCAAGTAGAAAATTCTGTCGCCAATCATCTAACGGTGTGTTCCGGCAGCTGTCCTTGAGAGCCAGTACTTCTAGGTTAGCCTGAACAACATCTTCGACCACATAGTCTCTTACCATCAGGTGAGATAGTGGTCAAAGGCTAACCTAGCAGGTATAAAAAAAAAAACAAGGTGGTTTTTAAGGGGTTATCGAAACATTCAATAAAACGGAAACGTTCCTAATGCCGTTATGACCTTTAATATAAATATAATATTATATTTATCTTGGAGTTTGCTATCCAGGTTTCAAATACATTTTGTTAGTTGTTGTATTATAGAATTAGCATCTGGAACTATTTGAAAATGTTTAAGTACCGAGATTTCAATTTTTTTAATCATATTCTTTTGGTATCCTACTTGGGTCAGTTATTCTTTAAGTTCTTACGTATGTTTTCATGGGTCATTCCTTCGAATAGTATTTAAAAATAAGGATTATAAGAGTAAAACCTATTTGCGGCTATTAAAATATAACTCCTAGTTGAGTCGAACTCATCCACTTCTTGCTAAATAGATGACGCGCAAGCGACCTCTAAAGGCATAACATTGACTGGCCTTACATTTCGCCTTAACTCCCTGAGCCCAACAATGAGTTACGTTAAGGAAAAGATTACCAGCCGTATCGTTTTAAAATTATATTGTCACTATAATTTCTCGATTCTCCACAAAGTTTTTTAAGACCTCGAGGAGTGGAGACGTGTTGATAATTATTTCGGTTAGGCCACGTGGCGTTTCTAAGGTCACGTTGGTTTAGTTAAACTGTTTTTTTAATGCTTTATAGGTTAGCCTTCGACCACTATCTCACCTGATGATAAGTGATGATGTGGTCGAAGATGTTGTTCAGGCTAACCTAGAATTACTGCCTCTCAAGGATAGCTGCCGGAACACACCGATAGGTGCTTGGCGACAGATTTTCCACTTGAGGGTGGTAGCTAGCCAGGTAGGTATTCCCAAAACGCCCTACCACCACGCTATAACGACTGCCATCCTAAGACAAGAACTGGGACCGAGGCTAAACGTGCCCTCCGAAGCACGGAAGCGCTCAGTAGTAATAATAATAATAATAATAATAATAATAATAATAAGTCCCCCAAAACCCAACCACACGTCCAGATCGACCATCAGATCACGTGGGGGACGGACACACGATTTAAAATTACTGGCGTGGCAAACGTGGAACTGGTAACCCATTGAAAATGGAGACAAGATCGAAAAGTAAACTGAGAGGGCCGCTACCCGGGGGCGATCGCCGGGGCACACCTGGAGCTGACGCTGGGTGTTCCAGCATACGATCCGTCAGCGGTGAGGAGCTGAGCAGGCGGGCTCCCACCGGGGAATCACTACCCGAAAATACTACAGCCGCCCATAATACACATATAGATAGTAGGAGTAATAGCCCATACGAACCCTGTAGCCCGAGTACCGCATCGTATAACCCATCGGTACAGTCATCACCATCATCCTCGGGTCACAGCGTTTCACCAACACCAGCACTGGATGTTGCGCGGGAGGTGAATGCCTTCTTACCCGCGTCCACCAAGGCAGGAAAAACAAGGGTGCGCATGAAATGGAGTAATGATGTAAACCTATTTATCATGCGCACCTACTACTATATTACTAAATTAGAGACTGATATGACCATTTATAGAAAAAGACTGCATGAACTTTTTTCATTGAAATATCCTGATGTAAACGTATCTGAGCAAAGGTTATCCGACCAAAAACGAGTAATAGAACGAAACAAATTACTATATCAACAAGTACTAGACCATCTGAAACAAGAAGTAAGAAATCAACTGCAGGAAGAAGAAATTTATCAAAATACAAATGAACAACAAACAACAGCAGAAACAAACAATCTACCCATTCAACCTTTAACACTTTCGACTAACCCTATCACTCTCACTCCATACATATCAATCCCACATACACAAACTACGGAATCATCTACGCAAACAGAATCGATAACTCTGTTGCTGGAAAATGAAATAGAAAATTTAGATAACCCTGGAGCAGCAGTTTCAACAGCAGATTATGAATATACTCAAAAAATATCCGATAAATTTCGAACTTGTCTAACACTATACTCAGGTATGGACCCTATGTCCCGACCACATTTGCCAAAATTAAAGTATAGCCCGGAACTATTTGAATTGATTAAGATATTCAATCAGAACATCTTAAAGCAATACATCTCCACAGACACCCAACTTACAGACATACACACAATCATATACTGTACTGCATTAGTGATTTCAGAAGAATTAAACTACAAAATAACAGAGAACATTGGTATTTCAAGAAAAAAATGTGAAAATAAGCCATCCTGGCAGCATAGATTAGAGAAAGATATAGAAAAATTGAGAGTGGACATTGGACAGCTTACACAATACATTAACAATAATAGATCCACAAAAGTAGTTAAAAGAGTAGAGGCCATCTTCAGAAATACCATCATACACACAAAACACGATAATAATAATAGAAACCCAAAAGAATTTTTAGACACTCTCAAACAGAAACTAGCACTTAAAACTCACAGACTTAAGCGATATAAAAAAGCAGATGAGCGAAAAACGAACAATAGTATTTTTGCAACAAATGAGAAACAATTTTATAGAAACATGATAAAGCCACAGTCACACACAAATGAAAGTAATATAGAAATACCTACAAGACAACAACTAGAAGATTACTGGTCTGGTATATGGGAACAACGGACACCACATAATGAGACAGCTGGCTGGATAGCTGAAGAAGAGGAAAGATGGAACACGATACAAGAAATGGAATTTGATGAAATTTCAGAAGACGACATAAGAAGTATTACATCAAAATTGCATAATTGGAAATCTCCAGGTAAAGATAAAGTTCATAATTTTTGGTATAAAAAGTTAACGGCATTGCATGATTGTTTGGCTAAGAGTTTTTCAGATATAATCACAGGAAAGCAGAATATACCAAATTTCATTGCAGTCGGAATAACGTATATGCTACCGAAAACTAAATACTCTCCACAACCATCCCAATACCGGCCAATAACATGCTTACCAACCATATACAAAATCCTCACATCCGTTATATCAAAACGCATCAACATCCACATAGAGCGTCACAATATACTCGCTGAAGAACAAAAAGGGTGTAGGCGGGGCCACATGGGATGCAAGGAACAACTGATAATTGATTCAACCATATTAAAACATGCCACCTCAAAAAATAGGAACCTTCATTGCACTTATATAGACTACAAAAAAGCTTTTGATAGTATTCCACATACCTGGTTGATTAAGATTCTAGAAATATATAAAGTAAATCCAACAATAGTTAACTTCCTTCGCAATATAATGATACACTGGAAAACAACACTACAACTCCGTTGTAAAAATGACAGCATTAGTACTAGGGAAATAAACATAAAGAAAGGTATCTTTCAGGGTGATTCGTTGAGTCCACTGTGGTTCTGCCTTGCCTTAAACCCACTATCCTACAGATTGCATAGTGTACGGGCCGGATATCGCCTTAAATGTGATAACGTAGAAACATCACTGTCACATCTTATATATATGGACGACATTAAACTCTATGCCAGGAATGATAAGGAGATGAAACAGCTTATTGAAACCACAGCACATTTTAGTAAAGACATAAACATGCAATTCGGGCTTGATAAATGTAGAACCATTCACATAATAAGGGGAGAAATCCGACCCGGTAACTATGAAATTAGCGACACTGACACAATAACAGCTATGGAACAAAATGAATTATACAAATACTTAGGATTTCAACAGCTTAAAGGACTAGATCATACCACGATAAAGCAAACATTGACCAATGAATATAAAAAGAGACTAAATGCCATCTGCAAATCAAAACTTTCTGCAAAACATTTAATAAAAGCACTCAATACCTATGCCCTCCCGATTTTAACATACTCATTTGGAATTATTAAGTGGACTAAAACAGACTTAGAACAAATAGAACGTATCACACGCACAACACTTACCAAGCATAATAACCTGCACCCCAAATCGGCAATAGAAAGGCTTACTATTAAAAGACAGGACGGAGGTAGAGGAATGATAGATATCCAACATCTGTGGCATAAACAAATTTTCAATTTAACAACTTTCTTCCGTAATAAATCCCAATCAAGTATAATGCATAAAACAATAGCCCAAAATGATAATAACTACACGCCACTCAACCTCGCAGAAAACTCAGAACTAGAAAATCCAAGAAATACAGACCCACATGAAAGAAAAATAGAAGATTGGAAAAAGAAAGTTCTGCACGGTCGACACCCACATGACATAAACCAATCTCATATTGATATGAAAGCGTCAAACCTGTGGTTGAAAACTGGCAGTTTATTTCCGGAAACTGAAGGATTCATGATAGCAATACAGGACCAAGTTATAAATACAAGAAACTATAGAAAATTCATCATAAAAGACCCCACAGTTACAAATGACAAATGTCGCAAATGCCAAAACCAACCGGAAACCATTCAGCATATAACTGGAGCGTGCGTTACTCTCACACAAACCGACTACACTCACAGACACAACCAACTCGTCAATATCATCCACCAAAAACTGGCTCTCAAACATAAGCTCATACACGACTTTAAAACCCCGTACTACAAATATACACCCCAGACAGTTCTAGAAAATACCTCACACAAGCTCTACTACGACCGTGCTATACTCACAGATAGAACCATTCACCACAATAGACCGGACATCACTCTACAAAATAAAACTACTAAGACCACATATTTAATAGACATCGCTGTACCTAATACACATAACTTACAGAAGACCATATCAGAGAAAATTAGTAAATATGCTGAACTAAAAGAAGAATTATTGAGAATCTGGAAACAAGAAAAAGTTTATATAGTCCCCATAGTGATTTCTACCACCGGAGTAGTACCGAATCATATTCACCAAAGCCTAAAACTCATAGACGTAAAAGATAATTTAATAATAAAATTACAAAAAGCTGCGATCCTTAACACTTGCCGTTTAGTAAGAAAGTTTATGCAGTTGGAGGAAAATGAAATTATACACCCACCTTAACTTCTACAAATTACACGCTGTAATTTACTTGGCCAAGGCCTGTAATTACAGTTAAAACCGGCTTTAAGCTGAGAAAAGTAAAACTTTAATTAAGAATAATAATAATAAAGTTTATTGACCATTTTTTTGGAATTTACATACATTTTGGATAGAGTTTGTATAGTTATATGCACTTAAAACGAGTATACAAGTTGTAAAAACTATCTATTTGGATCGATGATGCCTGTTGTAGTTATAAACTGTGTTACAGTCATCAGCGCCCTCCGTCTGGGAATGACCTAAGTACATAATCTAAAATTTGCATGTTATATTTGAACTTATATAAACATAAATAAACTTTAATATATGAAGATAATTATATTACATAAAGATTCTTAAATAATATTGCGCTTACCAAGTTGGGTGTGTAAGTGTGGATGGTGAAAGTGTGTGTGTGTGTGTGTGTGTGTTTGAAATGATATGAGGGTGAGTATGTTGTTAGAGATTTTATGCTTAGTTAAATAATAGCCTTTAGAAGATTTTCCGTTTCCGAGTAAGTTAGCTGTAAAAGATACCTTGTTGTGACATGTTTAACTTGAAATGACGATAGTGGGTAAATATGAAGCTGGGCGTTTAATTTATTGTAAAGCCGGCTACTTGTTGTAAAATGTCTACCAGCTAGAAGACAATTGTACGAAAATATGGGACAAACACGATTACGCCTTCGTTGGGTTTGATCCTTACGACGATCATATGTTATGGTTTTGTGCTTACGGAGTATTGCATTGAGAATGTAGAGTTGTCACTAGTAATGTCACTAGCGGTCACCCAACCAAATCATTACCGCGGCGGACGATGCTTAACTTTGCTGATCGAATCAGAACGGCTAAGCAAACTTCGCTAGAACCGCTTCAAGGTACTGGTAAAAAAAGAGAATAAGTAAATTTGTTGAGATGTATTTTTTCCGAGAAAATATACTAAAACAGTAGCTATGTTTTGTATATAATTTCAAATTGTACTACGGTGTTCTTAAGCCAATCATAAATACGTAGGTAATAACGTGATTATATAAATATGTGTGCGTCCAGCGATTTAACCGTGTACTTGATGTATACAACCAATATGTTGGCGTGATTGCGTTTATTGCGTATTTACTTTAGTATCTATGTAGGAGGTAAAGAAATTGGAGGGGCGTGCATTTTTAGACTGAAAAATATTTACTGAATTAATTTTATTCGATATGACCTAAAAAGCAGTTTATTGGGCATAGAATGAGTATTACATTTCACTTCATGACATCATAAAACATCAGGGAGAATAGAAAGTAAGCATAAACATTTAGAAGTATACCCCAGAATACAATGCGAACATAATAAATAGGTACTGGCGTCTTGTCCCTAGATATATCTTTTGTATTCATATATACACAGTCTGGGGTGTACTTCTAAATCGTTATAGTGTTTTTAAAAATGTGAACTTGTTATTTTATGAAAATCTCCTCAAGGCAAACTTGCCCCTAAAAGGCCCAGCCCCAGGCGGCGGATAGAGGCATACTTGTTGGGCTCACTAATGGATACCCCGAAGGTAGGGGGGAAATAAAATATACCTCGCGGAACAAACAGGCCGGAAAAGGTAACTTCGTCATAATTAACAAAATACCACGAACTATATACAACACTACAGCTACTACAATAAAAGCATTTATATCCCTATAAGTCATTGCAGACTTAAAGGCAGTCCAAATGCTCTAGCCCACTGCCAGTTGGCAGCCTGCCCAGCATGCTGGCAGCATTGCCCCGTTGGATTGCAAAATATTATATAATAATTTGTCATCAAATCTCTGATGTACGTTCTCTGACGTCTCGGAAGCTGAATTCACACTAGTACTAGGTGTTTATTCTCGATCGCTCAGAAAAGTTGGCAGCGGAATAGAGTAAACAGGTGAACGGCGGCATTCGCGTCTTCCAGAAAGGCGACAATATTGGCATTAGGCGGCAGCCGGTTGTAAAACCTATGACCTAACAAAAATATGAATCATATGCACAGGCCCATGGACTCAAATATAACCCTATAAGGAGTGAACTAATGGTTTTTATGGCAGGATCAAAATGTTACCAGACTTTTTCACCAGTCACTCTGAACGGATGCAATCTTAATAGGGTAAATAAGTATTAGTATTTTGATAACTGGGTCATGCAGGGACTTACAGAAGACTTAGCCATAGAGAGGGAACGCAGGGCGTTAAAGGGCGTTAAGTGGCGCAAGTATGCTCACCTCGGTATGGGTTACATATTTGAGCCGTTTGGTGTAGAGACGTTCGGTCCGTGGGGACCTGGAGTTAATCATATTTAGCAAAGCTTATCAGAGCGCTTGGTACACGCGACGCGTAAAAAAATGCTTGCACCTATTTGGCTCAACGAATAAGCATTGCAGTTCAATGCTCAATGCTGCCAGCATGTTGGGCACGCTGCCAACGGGTAGTGGGCTGGAGCATTTGGACTGCCTATGAGTCTGAAATGACTTATAGGTTGTCTAAATGCTTTTATTGTAGTAGCTGTAGTATTGTGTATAGTTCGTAGTATTTTGTTAATAAAAAGCTTATCGCCTATTTTAAGTTTAAATAAATGTAAGATTAATTTAGATATATATATAACAAACAAATATCCTGCCTTATCGTATCTATAGGAAACAAACTAGGTAGATATGTTTAAAAAATTGTTTTTTTTTTTTTGTTTTTAATCAATACAAGTGCCTAAATAGTGATGAAGTAATTTTTAAATTGGCTTAAAATACGATTAATTTGACGCCCTAGACAATGGGTTTCGGACATTGATGTTTTATACAAAAAAGATGACGTTTTAACTGTACTCCTAAGAAAAATAATTTTAAGAACCGCGTCTAAAATGATAATTTAAGTATACGTGTGCCAAACGCCTATCTTGTTTATTGCGGTTTTATTTGCGTACATCGATAATTGACATGTGACATCCGAGGATTGCTTTCCTATCTTGTTACACCACCACCTCGGAACTTTAATTCTGTTTCTTTTCAAGACGCAGACAGGCCTCTCCTTGGTTTGACATGATTTAAAATTATGTGAATCGAAGTTGAAGAACTGCGTATCTCTTTGTTGGCAGAAATGTACTGTAATTTATTATGTACTGGTAGAGATAGGACAGATTTATTTTTTTGCATATTTGTGTGTAACGTTCGCACATAACGAAAAAAGATTAAAAAAGAAACGCAAAAGTTTTCTTTAGAGTTATATCTCGCTCAGATATTCCAAAGCGAAAAGTGGGTTTACAATGTATTTCCGGCTTCTTTATTAAATACCATAAAGTTGATGATATATCGCTACAGTGAAAAACTGTTATGTACAGAGTTGACTATGATCGCGTATAAGTATCATTGAACTTATTTCGATTTTTCAAACTGTTTTACAGTGATTGATATCACACTTCGAACTTTGATCTAACTAAGGCTCAAAATTGTCACAAAGACCAAACAGTCATCCCGTGACATTTTTTTTATAGCCGATACGAGTAGACTATCCTTTGACCACTATCTCACCTGATGGTAAGTGATGATGTGGTCGAAGATGTTGTTTAGGCTAGACTAGAATTACTGGCTCTCAAGGATATCGGCACAGCTTATTCTCAAAAACTCATTTCTATACATAGTTTCACCGTACACAATCTGTAAAATACCTATACATTTAACATTTAGCTATTATGAAATAATTTATTTGTATTGCATAAAACTTAAGTATCAAATGGGATAGATACGCAATGTCAACACGCAGTTGGTCAACATTAAAAAATACCAATACGAAAAGAGCAACAGATTAAAAGAGCAATGGTTCAAAATACCATCAATTTAAACGATCAATAGTCATAATGAGCAACAGTTAAACTTACCAACATCTGCAGAATTTGCATCTACTTCAGAGCATATGAGTATCCATAGGTCAAAACGGGCCCATTTTTATGTATCGGTGAGCGAATAGGTTAGCCTCAATAATATCTTCGACCCCAAAAAGTTAGGAATTTAGAATTTCTAGTACCCTTACCAGCTATTTTATTGGAGTCCAGACACACCGGCCGGACATGCCTTCTCAATGAACAAAATGGCTGGACGCAATAGACAAGGGTGTTTACCCTTGTCTATTGCGAAAATACCGTTAAAGAGTGTTATGCCTGCTTGGCGAAATACATTACAAATTTACGAGAGAAAAAATTATAGTCATGTACGGGATTCGAACCCGCGTTCATCCACCCCTTTAGCCGGGGTATGCTCTAACCAATTGAGCTAACATGACATAATGTCTCACAGCTCTAATTTTTGCTCTCGTTCTTCAATCGTCATATCGGGATCGAGCGACACCTTTAGTTCAACTTGCACAGACAGACTTTGAAAAGCGACAATAAGTGCTTGCAAAAATATTTTCCTATTGCTATTCAAAAATGTTTTTTATCCCATTTAACGTAGAATGAATGGAAAACCAATTAGGTCTGTCAATTCAATATGGAAGTGATGGGAATTTTGCAACAAATATAAGAATGCATGCACTGGCTTTTCTGGCGTCCAACATGATTGGAAATATTTCACCAAATTAAAGCGGAGGAAATAATTCCTGAGGAAGCTAAGGATTTAGTGCAATGGTTAGTGAAATATATTATGTTCACGGAAACAAGCTACCTATAGTGAGTCGCAGTACAGTGTTGTAGCACAAGCAGTAATCGCACATACATTTGTCGATCTCACGTAGAACTCTCAAAAATAGCAAGAGAAGGATGCAGGTATTAAAACTGTCGTTAATTAAATATGTTTTTACACTTTACAGAACTTTCACAGAACTAGTTAAAGAGAAACGAGATTCAAGGATGACAATTGAAAGAACCCTGACAGAAGTCCCGAGAACGCCTCCCCGAAATAAACATAAAACTTTCGAAAATACCCTGCAGGACATTTCCAAGAGATAAGAATTAGATGTACTATTTTTTTAAAGAAAATTGTTTATTAGCTCAGAATTTCAAAAGATACTTAGGCAATAATACAATTGTTGTAAAAACGAAGATGATATATTACGATAAATTAAAACATATTATAACTCTTACACTCTCAATTCAATTTATATAACCGTTAAGTCCTATCTAATTACAACGCATGTAATACAATCTAATTCAACAACCTACTGATACATCTGAAATAATAAATTCGGACATTTGGCTAAACAAAACTTCCCTTTTTGCTGTAACGTGGTGTTTCTGTAATAGCCAGCACCGTATCATAGAACATATAATAATACTACGTATAGAATGGACACTCCTCTACCCTCACCAAACGAACCTTTCTCACCTCGCCACCGATTCTGAGCCGTCGCTGAGCTAACTTGAGTACGGGACGCGCAACTCGTGCACGATGACGTGACGACGAAGCGTGACGATTGTACGAGTAGTTTAAAGTTGAGAATGGGGTACCCTTGTGCTGTTTACTGTTGCTTATCAACGAAACGAGAAAAGGATTGTTATACGAGAGAAACATAGATTATTATTATTATTATTATTGTGATTGTAATTATTATCATTACTTGTATAAAATGTGAACTTGGAATGATACCTTTTGTATAGTGTATCTATTATTATTTAAGTAATGGAGTGAAATGTGAAGTAATGTTACCTACTCGGTTGTGTGTTGCATATTCCTACGTCGTACTTGGATTTGGATTGTTGTGCTTGTAAATGTTTCTGCAGGTATATGCATAATTTACGAAATCGAATACGAGTAATAAAAGTATCAAAATATTGTTAGGTACCTATGTAAGTACAATAATTATTCATACGGTGACAACCTTAGACTTCACGCACACTATTACGCGTGTACAAAAACAACATTTGTGTAGTGTCTGGGTAATAGGTAGTTAGAACGCGGCTTTTCTATAGAGAATGAGTCGAGTGTCCAGGGTGTGACATTACTACAAATGAGGCGGTCAGCGCAAGAGTACGTATACTTGTATGCAATATGCATACACCACTATTGCACTGATCGTGTTCTTAGCATAAAGGCATATACAAAGGTACCATACATAATATGTAGGTATCTACACGAATATACACCCCGAAAAAAGAACACAAAAGCTAAGCATATTTTGAAAGTGTTGGTAACTCATTAACTGTTGCTCATGTCAACTGTTGCTCATTTTATTTGAATGTTGACCAATTGAGTATTGACATTGCGTATGTTAAGAAGAATTTATTAAAATTAAAAATAAATTCCCGTTAAGAACAACTTCGTAAGCTACGCGAAAGCGCTTCAAAAAAACTTAATTTTATTGATTCTAATCTGTAGTATATGTGGGTACCGTCGTATAAAATATATCAGTTGTGTCACCGACTTCGTGTTTTATTGTGCACGCTCCGTCCATATTTCTCTTAATATTTAACTGGCGACGAGGAAAAGTACTTGAAAGGACTAGAATCGAGTGTTAACGGTTAATTAAAATAATTGATTAAAATGCCAATCGGAAAAATCGAACATTTCGACTTATCTAGTAAAAAGTGGTCATCTTATGTTAGACGCGTGGAACAGTTTATAACCTTAAACGAGATCAAACCGGAATTGCAAGTGGCTACCTTAGTTACGTTGGTTGGAGAAGCTACCTATGATTTAATGTGTGATTTGTGCGCTCCTATTAATCCAGAGGATAAAACATTCGAGGACTTGGTGAGAATAGTCGGCGACCACCTCGAAACCAAGCGTTCTGAGATAGCAGAACGCCATGTTTTTAGACTTCGACGTCAAAATACATCCGAGAGTCTCAGCGATTATTTGCAAATCTTGAAACATTTGGCAAGTACTTGTAATTTTAAGAGTAACCTCGAAGAAAACCTGCGGGACCAATTCGTTTCGGGTCTCGCCAGTGATGAGATGAGGTCGCGGCTTTTTGCCGAACAAACTTTAACATATAAAAGAGCGGTTGAGATAGCTTTCGCGTTCGAGGCGGCTGAACGCAACGCTCAGGCGAGCAGTTCGGGCTGCACGAGTACAAGAGCACCGGGAGCTGTGGAGCCACTCCATCGGGTGACATCTTCAGGGCCGCGTATCGGCGAAGGGTCGGGCCGCGGCCGCGCGGGCGGTGGCGGCACAAGTGGTACCGCTGCGGGCTCGCAGGGTACGCCGTCATGCTGGCGGTGCGGCAGGAACCATTACTCGACTAACTGTCGTTTTAAAGGTTATACGTGTGATGTGTGTGGTCAGAAGGGCCATCTAAAATTAATGTGTAAACGAGCCCCTCGTCAGGTGGTCGAAAAGGGGCGCCTGTCCCAAAGAGGTGGACAGAATTATATGGAAAGTGATACGGAATCGGAATGTGATATGTTCAACCTAAAGGTTTGTAATAGTGATGATAAGCCCTATTCGGTGCAAGCGGTGGTGAGTGGCAAGTTGGTGACTTTTGAACTGGACACAGGCAGTAAGCTATCTGCGATTAATATGCTATTTTACAAAAAACATTTTGCAGAGCTACCGATTGTTGATTTCAGTATTTGTTTGCATTCCTACACAGGTTCATTAATTGAAGCTATTGGTTATGTTATGGTTGACGTAACAATGGGAACGCACACCGCGGGAAATTTAAAATTGTTTATCATTAAAAATGGTGGACCACCACTTATGGGACGGTCATGGTTACGGCAGTTGAAAATTGATCATATTCAAATTAATGAGATGATGATGAATATAGTAAATGATAAATTGGTTGATGAATTAAAACGTGAATTTCCCACGGTGTTCGCACCAGGTCTAGGCACATGTACAAAACAAATAACACTAAGACTGAGTGATCCAACGCCAATTTACATTAAAGCAAGACCCCTACCATTGGCTCTGCGTAAGCCAGTGGAGATGGAGTTGGAACGACTCGAGGCAGAGGGTACGATTCGGAAAGTTGAGTATTCAGATTATGGGACCCCCATTGTCCCCGTCATAAAAAAATCGGGTGATTTACGAATATGCGGAGACTATAAAATTACTGTTAACCCTAAGTTGATTCGGGAACCGTACCCAATGCCACGCATCGAGGAGCTATTTGCAGCACTGAGTGGTGGCGACAAATATTCAAAAATCGACCTTACGCATTCATATCAACAATTGGTATTAAATAAGGATTCTCAGGCATGCACTGCAATCTCCACACACGTCGGTAACTTTGTTTATCAAAGAACCCCATTTGGACTTTCATGTATTCCTGAAAAATTTCAGAAATTTATGGAAGAAACCCTAAAAGGGCTAAAGGGAGTGGCTTGTTTCATGGATGACGTGGCCGTGACAGGCCCCAATAATTCTGAGCACATATTAAATTTGAAAGCTGTTTTGGAACGGTTACGTAAGGTCGGTTTAAGAATCAAGCTTGAAAAATGTGCTTTTATGCAGGAAAGCATAACTTATGTTGGTTTTATTATAGACAAGCAGGGATTGCATCCAGACCCAAGTAAAATAAAAGCAATGGTTGATGCGCCTCCGCCCAAAGATATAACCCAACTGCGGTCTTTTCTCGGGTTGGTGAACTATTATGCTAAGTTTATGCCGCGTCTTAGTACGGTTTTACATCCATTACATCAACTGTTGCGTAAAAATTGTGCTTGGGCCTGGACAGATGAATGCCAAAAGGCTTTTAAAAGTGTTAAAGAAACTATATCGGGAGACAACGTATTGGTTCATTATAACCCTGACCTACCTCTAGTTCTCTCCGTAGACAGTAGTTCGTATGGCATAGGCAGCATTTTATCGCACCGTTACCCGAATGGCGATGAGCGCCCGATTTGCTTTGCATCGCGGACCTTAAATTCTGCTGAAAGATCGTATAGTCAACTTGATAAAGAAGCTCTGGCTATAATAACTGGTGTGACTAAGCATCATCAGTTTCTATACGGTCGTCATTTTATTATTAAGACGGATCATAAACCGTTAACTTTTATTTTTGGCCCAAAATTTGGGCTGCCACAAACGGCAGCCAGTAGGCTACAGAGGTATGCTACCAAGTTGGCGTCCTACGATTATGAGATACAATTTGTTAAATCAAAGGATAACGGAAATGTGGATGCACTCTCCAGGTTGCCTTTGCCACGCGAACACAAGGAGTCGGATTCAGTGTCCTATTTAAATTATGTCGAAGATTCGTTTCCTATAAGTGCCAAAGAGGTGGCTGTGGCAACACAAAAAGATAGTGTTCTAAAACAAATTTATTATTATGTGATCAATGGTTGGCCCGCGGTTGTTACGTGCGAAAGTGAAAAGCCTTTTTTCTTTAGGAAAGACAGTTTGTGCGTGGACAAAGGTTGTTTATTATACAACTGTAGAGTAATTGTACCCGATGTCCTTAGAAAGCAAATACTTAGGGAACTTCATGAAGGACATTTAGGGGTAGTTAAGATGAAGAACACCGCCAGGAACTATGTTTACTGGCCCAATGTTGACAACGAAATTGAAGAGCTCTGTAGGGCATGCGATGTGTGTAGACAGCAACGAGATGCTCCCGCGCGATCTTTATTGCATCCCTGGGCGTTCCCTACACGCCCTTGGCAAAGAATACATATCGACTTTGCGGAATTTCAGGGGATACATTATTTAGTAAGCGTCGACGCCCACAGTAAGTGGATTGAGGTGCAAAAGATGGCGGGCACGACTGCTCGTGCTACAATTTCGAAACTACGGGAGCTATTTTCACGTTTTGGTTTACCGTCTCAGGTAGTTAGTGACGGAGGACCGCCATTCGCTTCAAACGAGTTTTCAAATTTTATGACAAAAAATCTCATTACTCATACAATCACGAGTCCATACCGGCCGGCTGGGAACGGTGCTGCTGAAAATGCCGTGAAATCGGTCAAGCGAACCATGAAGAAGGCAGCTCACGAAGGAGCCGATATTGACACCGCAGTATCAATTTTTCTTTTTCACTATCGTAACTGTGAACACGCTACCACGGGAGTTGCGCCAGCGGTGGCAATGATCGGTAGACGGCTACGTAGCCGCTTGGATTTGCTACGGCCGAGCGCCGAGCTTGCCAGCGAAGGTGCTGCGTCGCGCGACCGACCGCCCGCCGCCGAGCGGAGCGTTGCGCTCGGAGACCACGTGCTCGCAAGGGAATATCGCACTGGAGATAAATGGACCCCGGCCGTCGTTACCGTGCGGGAGGCTCCGCTCACCTATCGTGTACGTTGTTCAGATGGTCGCGAATTAAAAAGACATATCGACCAATTGTTGCCTGACAATAAGCTACGTACATCTTTGCGACATTCGTTTGTACCTATAAGCGAGCCGAACACAAAAGAAATCACGAATGTCGATCAGAAATTTAAAGATTCTTCCCAGAAAGCCACAGACACCTTATCTCCTACTTTAAATAATAATTCAGTACACAACAATGAATCACCAAATCCGACTCAACAGTCTACTGATCATAATAATTGTGCACTAGATAATACGTTGCACGTACGCCCTATAAGATCTTGTAGGAGGAAGTAGATGCATGTCCCGTGCCAATCATTATGTAGGTAAAATTTAAAATACCTACCTGTTGTTTAACCTAGCTGATATCCGCTTCCTACGTATTTTTTGTTAAATTGTAGTCAACGCGTTTTTTTTACGTTATCCAGTTGGTAAAACTAAGGTTAATATCTTTATTAATCGTATTACAATGTTGTAGGTTCTCGTTCCTTTTTAAAGGCCTATCTAAATGTAGAAATAACTGACACGTTTCCTTTATAACCAGTAAATGAATACCGTGTCAGCAAAGTTTTACAATATATATATAATCATATTTTATAATAGTAGGTACCTACTGTGTGTATTGGTATAAGTGTGAGGCCAAACTTATTATGTATGAACTACCTACCCATTTATAAACTTGGCTATTTCTGTTTGTTTTTTTTAGATACTTGGTTTATTTGCTTTTTTTATATATATGTATACTACTTTACTTACTTTTATATATAAGTGCATAGATTAAATCAAGATTTTCTACTTTGTTTACTTTTACTTTTTGTTGGTGTGCTTTTAGTTTTAAGGGGGGACGTGTAGTATATGTGGGTACCGTCGTATAAAATATATCAGTTGTGTCACCGACTTCGTGTTTTATTGTGCACGCTCCGTCCATATTTCTCTTAATATTTAACTTCCTTTATTTCGTACCATTTTTTTACTTACAACATTAAAAGCTTATGAAACGATAAGCATTTATTATTAATTATATATATTTTTAATCTATCTTAGTCTTAATATATTGTATTTAATTATTTCTGACAACTATAATATATTCTCACTAAAATATTAACTATATAAATTATGTGGTCTCTAAAACGTCACTAAACTAGACTGATATTATTAAAATCAGACTAAAAACGTAAATAGTTCATGCTGATTTACAAGTGTAATTAGTATTACTAATAGTCCATAAAACTCAAATGGTACAATTCTCAAAGTACTCATTAATGATTCGAGAGTATAACATTAAATTTGCAAATCAATCAGCTCGCTATATGAATTTAATTTTGATGTTGTAATTAGCTAGCATTAGAAAATGTACACATAATAACACATAGAATGAAGTTTCTACTGTCGACCTACTTACAGCCAAATATTAACACTAAACGCTTCATATATTTATTACTATTACCACGTCAATGTATTTCAACAAAATATCCATACTTAACATGTATATTGATTACATTTGCATATTAATAACGTACCATCACCATAAACCACCTGGTAGTGACGTAGCCAATTAGAACGCGATTTGAAGAAAAAAATATATATCGTACAAACCAACGAAAGAATGCTAGAATTTTAAATTTAAATCATTCGACGGTTTCTGGGGGACAGGAGGTTTGTAAGGGACAGGTTCTTACAAAAGGAACCACCCGTCGTGATAACCGCTTAATTATGTCAACTTCCTTGTAAATCATTTTTCTCGCGTCCGTTTACAGCTGGATGAAGTGCTCGGAGTGAACGTGAGTACATAATAAGAATGAGGCTAAAAGAAGGGGCTATAACCCCTTTTAGACCAGTAAATTGTCCATCCGTAAGTATTATTCACCGATAAGTGTAGAACATGTTCATATGGTGCAAATCATCGCAGAAGAGTCTATCGTAGACGTGCATTGCATTATAGAGCGTGTTTCCTTTGGATGCGGTTCGTCTATGGTCTGGTGTGGCGTATCGATGAACGGGCGAACAAAATTTGTGTTCATTGACATGGTTCGTAAATACGATGACAGAGGGGGTTTGATGGGTCATCGCTATATAACAGAGATTTTAGAAGCTACCGTGGTGCCTGATATGTTATACGTGGGCGAAAATTTTACTCTAAAACAAGATTATGCCCAACCACACGCAGCTGCATAAATTCGAAAATATCGAAAACAGGTTGGGATACTAGAGGTTGGGGGCATGAATTGGCCAGCAGCCCAGATCACTGATCACGTTTGGGACAATATGAAAAGAGCGAAAAATGTGCTGTGCCCACAACTTGCACTTTACATGGTGGAAGGGCATTTTGCACATGCCCACCTAGCTAGCGCGCGTTAGGAGCTTGGTGACAGATTTTTTTACTGGAGGATTCCAGTAAAAATATCTGTCACCAAGCTCCTAACGGTGTGTCCCGGCAGCTGTCCTTGAGGGCCAGTAATTCTAGGTTAAGCCTGTTAACTCCTTCGATCACATCAACACTTAGCACCAGTTGAGATACCACAATCTCAACAAAAGCTTACCTATCTGGAATAAAAAAAGCAGTGGTAGCACTATGAATATTAACTTCACTAGCATGGGACAATATTCCGCAAGACCAGTTAATAATCCCTTATTATGTATATGTAGAACAGATTAGAACCAGTACTAAAGGTTTGGGGATATCTCCATTTCTTTCGCCTTCTCCATTGCGATTCTGATCGGTTCTACACCTTATTAACATAAAAAAAGAGGACTGCTTCACTTTTTTAATTTGTTAAACAGTTTAAAAGAAAACATATATTTTCACTTCTCAGCTTGCAAAGCCGCTATTATTATTATTATATATTGTTATTGTTACTGTTATTATTATTATTGCTTATTATACGAAATCTTCGTGGAAAAGTTGCTTACTATCCCTCTAGCGTGGAAAATGTTTTTGAAATTCGAACTTTCACAACAGCACCAGATTAATAAGTTTACTTACTTTATTATCAAATGTAATAATAACAAATATTTTTAAAATATTTTAAGAAAACATAAATAATATTTAATAAAATACTTAAAAAATATATCTAGTGACAATTCCGCCTAATTTTCCTGTTAAGCCGACGTGCCGTGTGTGTCGTTTGTGACGGCACGTCGGCTTAGCAGGAAAAGTAAGGCGGAATTCTCACTCGATATATTTTTATATTTTTTAAGTGTTTCATTAAAATATTAATTTGATGTTTGCTTAAAATATATTAAAAATATTTGTTTTTATTAAATATGGATTTCCGCAAAGTAACGCCTGAATCTATTAATTATGTAATAATATTACTTTTCATTTTTAATATAACACTTAATAATAGTAATTAAAACGGTTTTTCTTGCACTTACAATTTTCCTTGCTTACGCGCTCCTCGCTCGCTCCTGTAGTGAGGTGAATAATTGTGTGTTTCGCTCGGCAGCAATAGTAGATTGTTATGCAAGGGTTGAAAGGTATCAATTCCCATACAAGGTGTTTAGACGCCCGAGCGCAGTTTGCATTAAACACTCTACATTTCACCATAAATATAAGGAAAATAAAAATAGTCGTTTTTCTATAATATTTATGGATTATAATAACTGCGTAGTACTTATTTAAAATTAACGCTAGATGCGTTAATTTTGATTCGATTGATAGATTTGCAACATGCATTACAAATGACAATAATTCAATTACAGCTACTTGTAGCGTTTTTGTTAAAAAATAGCGAATGGTCGTTTCCAGCTAACAAAATTAAACTTAAGCATATGATACGATACTGTTTCAAAGTAAGCAACCCAATCTGTAGTTTTCATTTCTTTTTATAAACCTAGTTTGCAAAATTTTATATAAAGTTTGCATAATTGGTTAAAATATTCATTTCACAGTCGCGTCGTCTTGAACTTTGTTGCAGTTTATGTGGGTATTATCGTAGGTGTAATCTTTGTTTGTTTTCATTTCCAAGACCATCTGACACATAGAGAGAGAATACTAAGTACTATCTACTACCGTCTATTTCTGACAGACAAAATCCGCAAGTGCTCTGTGAGAAGCCATGGTAATCTGCGTTGACCAAAATGAGTTGATAAAACTGACAAAATCAAAACGCGTGCTTACAATTTTGACTACATAACACACAAATTGATCTCTTTACTTTACTTTACACCCACACCACACCAGTTTTACTATAGTAGTTTAAAGGCCCAATTATGGGTTCCTCCCACTAGTACCATAGAATAAAATAATTTCTTACGATATAAAATAAGATGAAAATTGTGTTGGGATGTTAAACTTTCATGGACAACTCAATGTCTATCCAAACGTTTTCCTTACGAGAAATCCTGGATACAGTTGGATGATTGGGTGGACCGGTCGCTATTCACCCGTTCAAGGGCTGTTTTCGAAATCTTTGGAATCGTTATAAGTAGCCGCTATTTTTTTTTACATAATATGTGGTAAATTATAACAAATATGAAATGTGTTTTAAGAGAACAATGAATAAATATTTAAGAAAAAAACGTTTTAAAATATATATTATAGTTTTAATGATTTTTAAATGTTTTTTATAACATATAGATTTTCTATATTTTTTTTAATATCTGTTATTACTTGGTAAGTATGGATTTCCGCAAAGAAATGCATGTTGCATGTTCATCTATAAATGTAATGATATGAAATTGTTTTTATACCAGATTTATATTGTGGAAGGGCATTTTGCGAATGCCCGCCTGGCTAGCGACCACCCTCAAGTAAAAAATCTGTCGCCAAGCACCTAACGGTGTGTTCCGGCAGCAGTCCTTGAGAGCCAGTGAAATAACAGGCAAAATGAGACATAACAGCTATGTCTCGCGCTAAAGTTTGAGGTAATCATATGCCCGAGGTACTTTACTTCCTCGACTTTCATTTAGGTAACATCGCACAGCTTGAGTGTCGGCAGATCAGTATCGCAGTTCGCGCTTCTGAAGATCATATACACAGATTTGTCAGAGTTGTACTTCATGTTGTGTTCTTCCGCATAACCTTGACACACTGACAACATACGCATCGCAGATATGGAAGGTGCTAGAAGAACCATATCATCAGCATAGGCGATATGGTTTGTCATGGTCCCATTGATTGAGCAGCCTACACCAGTTTGTATTAGTTTTTCGAATAGGCTGTCCATGTATAGATTGAAAAGGGAAGGAGACATGCTTCCCCCCTGTCTTACACCGCATTCGAGCTTTGAGGGATTGGAATACCTATCTTTCCATCGAACCTTATTGCTTTGGTGTAGATACCAATTCTGTAGTACTTGGACTATCTGCCGAGGTACTTCACGGTCATAGTTAGTGGAAGGCTTCACTGTTTTGTTGACCCTGTGCCAAAATTTTGCAAAGTTTTTATGCTTCATCTCTAAGGCAATCTTTTCCATATAAATTTGTTCACAATTCGGTTGGCAGTGTTTTAATGCTGGCTTAAAAACCGCGCTGTGTCGCTTACGCTCTTCTAACTGAGGGCCAGTGGTGGGGCAACCGGCTAAGTGCCATAGAACTAGTGAACGACGCGAGTCAGCATATTTCACAATATTCAGCGTAGGAAAGTTTGGACATTTCACTAATGTTTAACCATGAACATTAGATTTCATAGATCCATGTGTTCAACAGTCGTTTATCTCAGCCTATGAGGTTCATGTAACATGCATTAATCATAATAATTAATACAATGAAAACTAACGTTCGTCTATGGATCAGCAGGTGGACATCGGCTCTCAATCAACACAAACATTCGCTGGGACAAATCGATACTTCTACGTTTCTGTTTCCTTTTGACATTCCCGCCAATTTGTAACCAATGCAATACGCTGATTCATATTTACGACACAACAGCGCAGCTTTCTGATTCGCGCATGCGCGTTATTGAATCAACAGGTGCAGTCAGTGCACTGTTTACGATATTTCAACATAATTTTACTTAAAACGCTATTTAAAATAGAAGATAATCCAAACAACAGAAGAACTATAGAAAATAGAGACATGAGACCTTTGAGATAAAAATGGTGAGTATGTGTGAGCATGAAAACAACCTACTCAATATGTTATTGTACCTAAGCTTACGTTTTTGATGTGTTATATACTATGTAAAATCATTGGCTTTACATGGGTAATGTAATATTTATTTGTTAGCAGGTTTATCTTCCCCTGTTTTTACAAATTATTATCCGAAAAAACACGTTGCATATTCGATTTGCTCTCCGAAAACTCGACGATTTACTCATTATGGATAGAATTCCCTAATTACATTCTCTACACACCCTAAAGATGTTATCTAGTCCGAGCAGTTTTTAGCTTTAGATTTCAGGAATGTTCCATATCCTCCCTGTCCAGATGTTTGATAAAGGCGACTAAGGGAAAATAATGCGACAAATGAGAGAAGTGGCATACTTCTCTCATTTGTCGTATATGGTGGCTCTGGTGACAGATTTTCTGTTGATAATGAGTTACCCAGGGGATCATATGCAAAATGCCCTTCCATCTTGCGGTGAAGCTCAATCCGGCGGTGGGGATCGAACCATGGACCTGTGGCACGGCAGTCCATAGCTATTACCGCTCGGCCATCATTGCATCAAAATCCCCTTCGATAAAAAACATATACTTCATGAGCTCAAGACGATGACACCCATATGCAAGAAAGCATAGTTATATGTTTCCTAACTTCTCATGTATTGACGCACACTTAATTTTTTTGATTGAATTTCTAGTTTGGTGGCCGTCGCTGAGTCAACCTTTTGCGCAAAATATTTAAATTTAAGGTTTGTAACTCATTTCCTTAACGAGCTAGAGACCGTTACAAATGCGGGGAAGGACGGACGTCCGGACAGACAGATAGAAGACTCTTATTAATATGGTCTACTCGTATTTTGCACTTTGGGTACGGAACGCTGAATGTTCGGAATTCTTTGCTTTTTATTTTGTACATTTATGTGGAGCTCAGTTAACATCCGGCTTAAAAGTACAGATTTTTCAAATCTCCTGCAAAGCTTGCATATGTAAAGAATCCTGTTAAGACGCAAGATTCTTCTAAAGTTGGTCATTCTATATATCGCGTATGTATTGGTTGTATTATCTTTGCTGATCAGTGATCACTATCGTATACATGGGATCACTGTCGTATATATATTATACGGTAAAGAAACAGGGGCATAAGCACAGATTTAAGAGAGTAATTACATAATTTGATGTATTGTGTTTACAATTTAAACTTAGAGTATACGCGTTTCCTCAGCGGTATATTTATCAAAGATACTATACCTGCTTTCCTTCGTATTTTTTTATGCTTTACGTAATTTATTTTTATGTGTGGGTTATTACAATATTACAACATACATAAAACTATACTAATAAATTTTGGCTAGGGCAAAAGCGGATTAATTAGTAAATGTGTCTGATTCACAAATCTTTCTATAATTCGCTTTTAATAGTAGTAAATTGTAATGTACATATTTTTATACATACATTATGATATTTTTCTTATTATAAAACAGTTTTCTATTTTTTCAGCGCATAAACGTGGATAGCAACTATCCTCAATATTGTTAATTTTATTGGTATAGAAGAATTTCTTTGGCCAGATGTCTGACGAAATAAATATTGATAAATTACTTCACACGCAAAGACACACAAATGTGGAAAACTTGCAGTGTGAACATTGGCCTAGAGTACACAATTTAGAAAACAACATAAAAAAATTGAAAGGTAAATTGAGACCAAAAAAGAAACCACAACCCGAAAATATAATGTAAGTATTAATATTATTTATCTGCCTAATAGTTAATATAAAAACGCCGAAAAATTACAAATTAATATTAGTTTAGACTACTGTGCTGGAAATCAGCATTTTTTGCTTTGCTAGTACATCTTACCAGAACAGACATTGAAAAAAAAACTACAATTAAATACAATAATTTTATTTCAAACTTTACTGAGAATTATTATTTTTATTATAGAGAAGTTCCCTTGAGAGTGCAAAAAAAAACTTGGACTAACTATGGTTTGTCTATAGATATCCTTATTACTTATTTTTAACTTATATATTTTAACCTATTTTATTACCTACACATATTTTTACGACTGATCTTACATGAAAAAATAGGGGTTTGGGAACTGCGTGTGACAAAAAATGTGATAAGAAAGGGCGCGGAGGGCATGAAGATGCAGTCCTGTTACTCGAGAAGGAACACTGAGATAGTTTTGTCATATAGAAACTAAAGTTGAAATAAAATCACTAAAACTTATATAAAGACGAGTGTGGAGACAGTGGCTACTTCGGTGTTTTTCCTGAGCAATTGGGCTAAGCTGTGTATAAGAGTACCCTCGATCAAGAGGTGCGTATGAATAACATGTCTAGAGCGAATACAGTTTGATAGATGCCAGTATGTATAAGACCTGAGAAATTTGATATTTGTGCAATTATCTTTTAATATACAACGAATACAAAGCATAACCTATTCATCGGTAACTATTCATAGCACAAAATTAATAGAGGTTTTAGTAAATATATATGTCATTTTGTAACCGACACTCTTGGGGCGTCATTACGCCGTTAAAATGAAATGTATTAGTACTTTGTTCAACACCTTGCACCCAAGCGTAAGCTAATAGCGAGACGAAAAGCGGAAGAATCTATAAGGCTACCAGTTTTGTAAGAAGGAATGGCTTGTAACCAAAGACCTGATTCCCACACAGAAACAGCGAGAATATACGAGCACGATTTGCGATACTATAGAACACGTATTTAAAAGAATTAATTTAAATTAGTACTTAGTATTTATAAATTTATTCAGTGTATATTATATTTGTCACAGAACACAAAAAGTAAGTTTAATGTCAGCAAGTCACAACTCAAATATGGCTAAAGAGGAACAAGAGCAGAACTCAAAGCTACGAAAAAAGCACTTGGAACAACATATACAACGGTTGTCTGATAAAAGGAAAGCAGAAGGGAGACGTTTAAGGCACTTTCGATTGCTTCAACAAAGGAAGTATCATTCGGATATATGTTTATTGTGAGTACTGTTTTCCACATAATCCATTTTTTTCTGATTTCCATTGCATTTCTTTCTATAGTCTATGCTGCATTTGAGTATTGACTGTTCTTGTTTCTTTTTAATATAAAAAATCACATTATCTGCTTCCAAAATTACAACGAAAGGAAACACTAGCGGGATTCGTTGTTGAAATCTTTCCTTTCGTTCTAGTTTTGTAAACTTATTTATTTATTTATTATTTATTTATTCACTTAGCAGGCGTTAATGCAAAGATTACAATGTTTAAATCGCCTAACATGTCTTGATGCGTGTCTCATATAATAGCAGGCGAGCATTTTGCGGTCTAACTTGCACCATTTCAGATTCCAGTGGGCTACTCCAAAGTAAGCAAAATTCAAGTTCACGAATAACCACGAAGAGCCATAGTCAAATTTCCAAATAACACATAGGTACACATAACTACTCGTACGGTTATTATACATGTAAATAAAAACCTATCCTTTAACTATTCCAATAAAAGTAAAAACCAGATGGTTTTACATAAATAATTGGACATATGCGATATAACTGAAAATAATGGTTACTTAATACTCCTGACGTCTTTACGACCAACACAATTTATTATTCAGCCCTAGTATTCACAGTGTTGAAATCATTTCGAGCTAAACAGTTTTAAATTATGTATCTTCCAAACACAACATAAAAGATTTATTCGTTTGACTGCGTTGTGAAAACAAACACATCTCTCTTGAAGAAACATGCTTACAATATTCGCAGGAAAATATGGCACGCTGACTAATTCGAAATATGAGCGTATGCCTATAATCTCAAAACATTTTATCTACCATACATACATATAATCACGCCTGTATCCCATGGTAGGCAGAGGTGTGTAAACACCCACGTTTCGTTAATTGGATTTTGGTCCCTTGTAATAGGGGGCGAGCCTACTGTCATTCACTGGACACAGTTTCAGGGTCACACAAAATGTTTTCTCTAACACACTGGACGAAACACAAGAACATTTTACGAATAATATGTTTACGCTACCAATATATAAGACAGGAACATGAGAACATATTGCATTGCAGTGCCCTGGCAGGGCACTAAGGTTGTATACAGACCTGATGTGCGTCTAATGCACACAACACCCTGCCCACATCCACGTGAGAAGTGGCATGCTGCTCATTTGGCGCAATTCCCTTAATCGCCTCTTACGACACCCACGGGAAGAAATGGGGAGGTGACATTCTAACCCGGCACCATATAATTTAAACCAATAAATATATCAAGTTATTGCACTAAAGAGTGTAAAAAATAGGTAGTGATAGAGAAAAAGGAGAGTTAATACGATTATTTCATATGTATGAATGTATTTTCTAACAAACAAACAAGCATCTAAATCGAAAGGAGGCCCCCAATTTTTGACTTTAACTGCCATACGACTTCATAAGGGTCATTCAGTAAAATCAAAGCAACACATTTTTCTTTATTGATCAATGTTATATTTTATTAAATGGACTTCACATTGTGTACATTTTATCGAACAAGGAAATAATCATTCAAATTCTATTCCCAGTATCGAGAACCTCTGCCTTATTTGTCAGTTATAAAGAAAGAGTAATGTATAGCGTTTATAGCCAATAATTATGGCATATATTAGTTACTATTATAATATACTAATACCATATAAGATCAACATACATTGAGTTCTTACAAAACTTTCAATAATTTACGCGATACCATTTCCTTAAAATGGTATTTTTTTATTGGAATTCCTATAATTTTAATAACTAGTTCGTAAAAAAACACTTTGACTAGTGTTCTACGTAGTGCATGCACGCAAAACACCATTTTATTTTAAATATTCTACGTATTCACAAATTTTAGGCGCTGATACCCACAGTATACCTACTTATTATATCGACGTAATGTGCTAAATTGATTGTTTTCCACTGCATTGAGACAATTTGTTTGCTTCGCTTCTCTACATGTGGCGTATTGTCCGCAGGTTTAACATCGCTATGATATCTCATATTTCATTGTATGATTTAGTGGATTAAACCTATAAAATTATGTGATACATTACTTATGGGTAACATGGAAGGGTTTCACCCTAGCCGTGAAGAAAATGTCGAATGTATATGGAGGACGCGATGACTATCGGAGTAGTGGGCTGTAGTGTTCTATAGGCTGGCCTGCACTGTAGTCACTTGAAATCTTTTCACATATGGGGTGCTGAGGTTGTTTTGAAACTGCTTAGAAGAATGAAGTAAACTGCCGTATAGATGACGGTAACGAGAAGAGCGGTAGTCCTAATAGGGTGTAGACTTGTAGAGAGACTTCTTAACTCAACTGAGTATCTTCTTTGTACGGCAACTAGCTCCTCCACGGACGCGGTACCGGGCATTGGGAGTCCCTACCCGCGGCTGTCCTGCGGCGGCTGCTATCTGGACAGCCGGGTCGTGGGGTTGTTAAGCCAGCGTTCTGGCATCCTCTTCTTGGTCGGGGTATATGATCAAATCCGAGATCTTCTGTCTCCTTAATCGCCCTCAGCCTATCGGGGAACCCTCTTCCAGGAAGCCCAGTGAGCGAGTCGTTCGGGTGGGTTAGGCACGCCCTGGCCGGCTCTTGGATCCACTCCCTCTCTGAGCGCCTGGAGCACGTCTTGGCACGCTCTAAGGGCAGTCGCGAGAATCTCGAGTTCCTCTGCCGTCCTGGTTGTTGCCTTCTTGTCTGTCTCGATTGCGCGTGGGAGCGAGACTGGGGAATGTTGCCCCCTTGGTCTCTCCTGTCCTCATGGTGTGCGGGCCGCAAAGACGGAGTCTTCGGGTGCGGGTGCGGTAGGCTGAAGCGCGCCCTTAACTCGACAGTGGCGTCGCAACGAATGTACATAGTTGTTTTTATCCAATGTGCGTCTTTCATTAGACGCGTTTTATTTCTAAAGTACGTGTAGGACGGCAGTGGCTATGTGTACCTTCACGAAACCTATTGTGTATCCATGCCTGTAGGGTACCTGTGTGAATCCTATCGTGATTTTTACCTCTAATTACTTTTACCATCTAAGCTTTTTTTGTTTTTTTTTATGTTTGATAGGTTTGCCTTTGTCTACTATCTCACATGATGGTAAGTGATGATGTGGTCGAAGTAATTGTTCAGGCTAACCTACAATTACTACCTCTCAAGGACAGGTGCCGGAACACACCGTTAGGTGCTTGGCGACAGATTTTCTAGAGGAAATTGAGGTGAGGGTGGTAGCTAGTCAGGCGGGCATTCAAAATGCCCTAACACCCTGCGAATCTATCAATATATCTCTTTCATGTACTCGGTGTTTGTAAGTTATATAACTATATACCGTTAGTGTCTTTACCCAATGAGTACATACGCAACATACATTATGGTTTTTTTCTATAAACAATGGGTCCTCATATACTATCTCAGGCCCTACTATATAATTATATGTACCTATGCTAAGGTCTCTCTATAATTTACCTATTATGTTCTTGTACATTGAATCCTATACCTATTTACCTATTCATGTGGTAGTTGCTTAAGGCAACGCCGATAACATTTATGTGACCTATGCTATACTATACTATGAGGTTCTCTTTATTTATGCAATGGTAGCTCTACCTAGTGTAGCGCCTTATAAAAAACATTACATTGCATAATGATTCCATGGAATCGTATTATGTAGTCATTTAATGTGATGTCCTATGCTAACTTAAATGACATTGATTCTTATTAGTTATGCTAACTTAAATATTTCATTGTTTGTGTACTATATTCAATTATCCATGTGCCGGATTCGATTCCGTCCTGCACATAGTATATTTTACAAATCTTATCCTTGCGCTTGGTCGTTATGACGCGTGATCAAAATGCTGACACCTATCTGGATAAGAATTGCAATGCAACGGGGCAATGCTGCCAGGGTGCTGCTAACTTGTAGTGCTGGAGCTTAATGCTTGAAAGTTGTCTAAATTTATATTACTTGTAGTAGCTTTTGTTTTTGTGACTTTTCTTGTATAGAGGTGGCCAGGCTTCTAACGATACGCATATTGTTTTGACAAAATAATCTCAATAGCAATCCGAAGCCTGGAAATATGCCTGTTTGATGGTAATAGGCTCGCCCAACTTCCCTTCGGGAACACTGGCACAAAGATATGTTTTTAATGTTAAATAGGGAAATTGACTATACCTAAAACCTTATCCTGTGTTCAAATATAAAATATTGCGAAGATATCGGTTCGGCCGTTTGAGAGGATTGACAAATTGGACGCAAGGCAGAATGGCACACATACATACGGCGTTCAGCTAGTTGGGCTCTTATTTGTTTCTCGACATTATTTTGTATTCACCGATACGCAGAAGAAGGAATAGACATAAAAGTCCTTCGAGGTGTGCAGCAAACACCTGTAAGTCTGCCTTTATCATGACAAAATCACAGAAGATTTAGATATATTTAATAAAGTTTTTATGGTACTTTAGAGGCTAGGACAATACCTAATACTATAATATCCTACTTTTTTCTGGTTGGTTTATCAGCTCCAAGCTTGATCTGTATGAAGACGCCATAGAGTGAGTGATATACATTGAGTGTGAGAACTCTATACTACTCAAACTAATAATTTGCATCGTATTGAGCATTAGGTATATAAATAATATACCTAATGCTCTCCGCGTAGTCTTTGGGTATTTTAGGAATTACCTACAAGTGATAGCACACGAACGAAACCTTACCCTTCTTCTAAGATTTTTAAAAATTGACACAGAAATCCATACAACACTTTCGTTAGGGTAATATAATGAAAAATGTCTTTGACCAGTCGAAACATTCTTGGGCGCACAAAAAGCTTTATTTTGCTGATGGATTATTCGAGAAAATTTCTGAAGACTGGTAGGCCAGAAATCCAGCATTATTCTCTTCTTTGAACATTTTTGTAAACACGCTTTGTTGTTTTTTTGTGACATTATGAATTCTTTGCGATGTGTTGGTAAGTATTTGCAAAAAAAATCATTTTAAAATACTTTTGCAACGTTAGTTTAATCAAATCTAGCATTTGTAACCAAACTGATGTTAAATACCAAGAAAATAATCAAGACTAAAAATTAGGCACTTCCTATTTCCTTTTGATATACCTTTTTGATGACTTCGTTATCCTTCTGAGACTTATCATAAAAAAATCTAGTTGAATAGGGTTCTAATAAAAAGTAAATGTTTTAAGAACGTTTAAATACTTAGGACATGTTGACTTGACATAAAGAATGAATTTATAATGAATAAAAATAATATAAAAAATAATTATAAGGATGGTGTTAAGCGTCAGCAGTACGGGAAACAGTTATTGACAATAAAGCTTTTAAACTGTTTTTTTAGTAGTGAAAAACTTCAAGCAACAAGGGTCGTACGCTGTATATGCTTAATTGTATGGAATAAGGTTTACATATAATTCTAAGTAAAACAATAAAAATTCAATTAAATTCCTAAATTTACATACTTTTTGAGATGTTGTCAGCTGTGGAAACACAGTGAGCTTCTTTTAAGCTTAGACAATTTATTAAAAGATACGTTAATATCGGTTTTGAATGTTGAGATGGATGATAGGGCTTGGGTGCAAGCTTCCCTCCCTGTGAGGTTGGGGTGCATAGGGATACGCAAAATTTCTAGTGTGGCATTACCAGCTTTTTTGTCTTCTGTACACAGTACACACAAATTAGTAGAAAAAATTCTTGCACCATCTTTAGGCTCTTTTGATGTAGCATATCTGGCTGAGGCTAAAACCACATGGGGACTGGCTTGTCCAAATACTTAGTTCCCAAAAATTTTGTCATCTCAGAAACAGTGGGATCGGTCCCTATGCGAGCTAGCACGGAAAGATCTTTTAAATACGTGCCCTAGTATCGCAGATCGTGCTCGTATTCTCGCTGTTTCTATGTGGGAATCAGGTCTTTGGTTACAAGCCATTCCTTCTTACAAAACTGGTAGCCTTATAGATCCTTCCGCTTTTCGTCTCGCTATTAGCTTACGCTTGGGTGCAAGGTGTTGTGTTGCACATCACTGTCAGTGTGGTACTGCAGTTGACCAACTCGGTCACCATGGCCTCTCCTGCTCTCGAAGTGCTGGTCGAATTTCCCGCCACGCCAGCCTTAACGATATCATTCGCCGGGCTTTTACCAGCGCCAATGTTCCAGCTGTTCTCGAACCGAACGGTCTGATGCGTGACGATGGTAAAAGACCTGACGGCATGACTCTGGTTCCATGGAAGTTAGGACGGCCCTTAGTGTGGGACGCTACATGCGTAGACACTTTAGCGCCGTCACACCTTTCTGAAACCCACGTGAGGGCTGGCGCCGCGGCTACTTCGGCAGAGCAACTCAAGCGGCGCAAATATGCTAACCTCGGTATGGGTTACATATTTGAGCCGTTTGTTGTAGAGACGTTGGGTCCGTGGGGACCGGGAGCTCATCGTATTTTCCAAAATTTATCAGAGCACTTGGTCGATGCGACGCGTGATCGAAATGCTGGCACCTATTTGGCTCAAAGAATAAGCATTGCAATTCAACGGGGCAATGCTGCCAGCATGCTGGGCACGCTGCCAACTGATAGTGGGCTAGAGCATTTGGACTCCCTATGAGTCCAAAATCTTTTACTGTAGTAGCTGTAGTATTGTAGTAGCTGTAGTCTTGTATATAGTTTGTAGTATTTGTTTAATAAAGGCATACCGCCATTAAAAAAAAAAATGAAAACATATATCTTATCTTACAATTTATTATTTTATAATCGAGAAAAAGTTATGACACTGGGTGGATTTATCGCATCGTTGAGAGCGATTTCTTCTTGAAAAGCCGCGATAAAGGGACTTTTATAAATAAATATGGACGAGATTCCAAACTGATAGTCATAAAAAGTTCTACAAGAAATACTTTAGGTTCAAATATAACCATTACTCTTCCTAAGTGCTACTACTTAGTTATAATTACGCGATAGCTAATCTATTTTGATACATATTTAGCATAGCGTATACCTATTTTATTTCTATCTATTGTGACATGATATGAACCTACAGTTGAAAAAAATTTGCATGCACCTATATACGACTGGTTTCTAAAGAGTTGGTTAGTTTAGTTTTTAAACCTGGAATGACAAGACATGATTTGGTGACATCGTATAAACTAATTCATATGACAGTAGAAATAGGTTTTAAGTAAAATTTAGGCGTTTTGTCTGTATTTACAAATATAGACAAATATAATATAATACACGAAGAATAGAAAATATGATAAATGAAACATAATGCAGTAGGGAATAAAACAGCGATATTTATTCAAGATTTCGTAGCATTTCGTAGACATCAATCTAGACCGTAGCTTAAGTACGTAGCAATAAGCTTAAGATACGTAGCAGACCGTTATCGATATAGGTACACATTGTTAACACTTGCTCATCATCCAATAATTTGTAAAAATATGTTTTTCGCTTTAGTTGTAATCATAATTGAAATATATACGTTTTAGTGGTAGTGGATATGTCCATTCTACGATTTGGCCATAGTAGAATTGACCATATCATGAGAATTTCATGAAGTGGTCTCATTTCATGAAATTTTTTATCGTTCATTGGCCACATAGACGTTATGTGCCTTGGCCAGATCACTAATAAAAAAATGTTTGCCATATCATGAAATGCGACCACTTCATGAAATTTTTAGCATTTCATGAGATGGACAATTTTACGATGGCCTCAACATGGTGAAAATTTCACGATTTAACCCATTGGCATCGGCGATAATGATAACAATAGAATTTCATTCATAACTAGGACGTAGGGTGTAGTCCTAACGATGCCAACTTATTGATGATCTGGTAAAATTAAGTTGCCCACATCATGTAATGCCACCACTTTACGAAATATTCGAGTATTTCATGATATGGACAATTCAACGATGTGGCCACGACAGATACATTACCAAAAATCCATATATTTAGGTTGGGCAAGAGCACGTAAAGTAACATTTTTGTTACAAAATTGCAAATCTAAAACAATTAAATAGATATTTGTGATATTTTCTACATATGTGCACATTTTTCAAACACTTTAAGGTTATATTAATTAATCATAATAACATTTTTCAGGCGAAACTATTTTTTTGCGTTTATCTAGATAGATATATTATATGTCGCTCTAAGCAATTGTGGAGATGGTGGGTTTTATAATTATAAAACTAATTGTGGGGCATTTTTATAGATAATATTTTTCTCACTGTATGGAAAGATATAGAGCAACATGATCTATGGAAATCATATTTCCAAGTGGAAACGGTTCCAAATTAACTATCTTTAGAGTGATTTTTAACCTCATGATGAAATAAACTTTGAAGCGTCAATTATCAACACCCACTCAAACCATTTTGTAAGTGATAATAACCATAGTTACATTTTATAGTTGCATAGATAACTAACTTTATCAGATAAGTGGGATTTTAATCGAGGAAGTCCTCGTGAATAGATAAGGTAAGTTGCCACTGTCGTTACAAATCGTAATTTGTTTATTTGAAGACGTTTATATATAGTTAGACACATGCCAATATACATTATAATAAACCTTAATAATATTTACAATATAATAGTAAACTGTATTCTGTAAAATAATCGGGACTTTTACCCGATAATTCAACAGAATACATTTTATTTACAAGTATGTACTCTCTGACAAAGTAAATTTTCACAAATAGTATTAGATAACTATTAGTAGTATTGAAATATTGTAAATTATACTGCCACGTTTAGCAAAAAAAATTACATAGAGTTACTGCGAGAAGAACGGGAAACCGGATCCAATATTCAAGGTCAGATTTTTTCTTTTTTTAATATTGTTATTTTGTGTAGAATATTATCCCAAGACATTATTGCACTCAATTAATTAGTTTTGAGATCAGCCATGTCTTTTAATATTGTATATAGTGCAAGATGTTCGCCTCGGTCGGGGAAGGAACCCGCGTCTGCAGGCATAACGCACCGATGCCTTTCCATCATGTCCACAGAGACTAACCTAAGTTGGACGCAAAGGATGCGGTATTTCTTGAAAAAAACTATTGTTAGAACATCTGGGGAGTTACCTTGACCTACCTAAGCTTGTTAAAATTTTATTACTAAGTTTATTTCTGCTTTCATATAACTTGTAATTTAAACTGAAATTTCGGTTAGAAAATACTACAGAGTTATGTTTCGTTTTACCTACACGTATATGATCCGATAATACATAAAAAAAATTAAGTCCTTATTTCGGCTGAGAGAAGGTTTTTCAATCAACAGATATAAAATTATTTCAATCAACCAAATTATAAACAAATATATTATTTTAATTTTTAAGTATAAATTATGTGTATGTTTAATCGTGTGTCTATGGATCTTGTGTCTGCAATAAAGAATTATTATTCTTATTATTATAAAAATGTATTAAAAAACGTAAATTAATATTTAAAAAACAAATATGTGACGTTATAAACGCTACGTAGCACAACCGGCAGAGTGATAACCGTAAAAGTAATAAACGAAGTATCATTGGAAGTCTTGACTCTTCGAACGTACGATCGAGAAATCATAATATCGTAACTCGTAATCGCAAGTACTAAATATATACTTATTATTAATAAATATGCTTGATACTAATACTACTCGTATTCAAAAAAAGACATTTCAACTGTATCAGCTGCATTTTCCACTGCTGAACACAGCCTGCCCCACCAAGAAGAAGTGGATTTGCAATAATACCTACGCTTACCAGGCGTCTGGGGGATCCCGGTATTATATAGCACCTCAGATGTGGCGCTGCTGCCCAAGTTCCAGTATTTTACCTTAGGCGCCTATACGACGCCCATACGGGAAGAGATACGGGGGTGAGGGGCGTCGGATTATTTATACTCGGGCCATATATACTGCTCAGAAACCTGCTTCTTATACCAAACCTATTTCACAACTAGTACTTTACTTTTTTTTTCATTAGTCAGAGGGAAAGTTTTATGGGAATCCATTACTAAAGCGCTAAGCAGAAAACTAAGTACCTATATGAAAATAAATTGTAAGCAAGTAAGCAATTAATTAAAATATAGTTTTTTTAGTATAATACCTTTTTTCATATAGGTATAATGGCCAAACACAAAAAGTTTTTATTCCAAGTCCATAAAAAGATACTGTCCGCTAGAATTTATTCTAGAAAAGAAACAAAGAAAAATATAACCAAGTGAACATCGCGCACGCGTGTTCTTTTTTCTACGTTCGCTGACTAACTGAACTGCTAAGAGTTATTTTTTGCACTAAAAAATTTCGTCTATTTTTCCCCGTAGGTATAGTATAAATCACTAATTGCGAAATTAGCTTAGCCGTTCTAACCGATCAGCAAAGTTAAGCAACGTCAGTTATAGGATGGTGGTAGGGCATCGCTAAATGCGCGCCTGGCCAGCTACCACCCTCAAGTAAAACATCTGTCGCCAACTAACGGTGTATTCCGGCAGCGTTAAAGGTAAGAGCGATGTCTAAGTGTTCTCTCTACAATATAATAAATCCGCTTGTGTTAAAATTTCATTATTAAAATATATATACTTATGAGACCTTTTTGTCTTGTTTTTGCTTGTGCCCAAATTTCGGTTTTTGATCATAATACGTCCATAAGAATTGTAACTATCTGATGATGGAAAAACCTGACCATAGTCAAATAAACTAGTATACTAAAATATAGTATTCAAAATAGTAGCAGAATTAAAAATCAATATGCTACTATTTTCAATATCTTAAATTAAAATTAGCCTCTAGAAACTCTTAAATCGGAATTGGTTTATTTACGCTATACGTCAGCAATTTGATTATTAATATGTGTATTGTATTATATAGGAACTTCTTTTCCCGTTAATTTTCGTAGATAATAATTCAATAACAGTATATTGTATACTGTGATAGCCGGCCAGGCAAACAGGCACACATGTGATATTTTTTGAGTGGCTCCCAATTTTTTATTGCATGTATAGAACCCTCTATGTAGCCTCAGTACGTAGTAGGTGCATCGGAGAGGCTGGAGAGACCGAACGAAAACGCATAATCATATAAGAGGTAAATATTTTATCAGATGTAGGTATGTACGGAAATCATAAAAAATCTGTTCACATAGACATTGACTTTGGTAAAAAATATATTGCTCATATCCGTTTTATTTATAAATATCAGTTATTTGTACATGATTGTATCATTTTAAAAGAATGTGGATTTCACAGATTATTTCTACGTATTTTGATAACTTCGGAGAGGAGATTCGTTAATTAAATGAACGCGCCGTTAAAATTAAATAATAACTCAGAAAACGAGCCTCTCGGCTTCAAGGCCAAACCCAACGCTAAAGGTTTGCAGGCTGAGTTATACTTCAAATATAGGGGATATACATACAGCTAAATCTTATCCGAACGAAATGATACGATTTAGATCAAATATTTCACATGACATGTTTACTAGAATAGCTTAACAGTTCATTAAAGAAGAAACATGCAAATGCCAGAAACAGCGCAAATTATATAATTTAGTTGAGTCGAAGCCATATACCAATAAAAGTCATCATATAAAAAATTAGGAAGAAATATTTCTATACCATCTTAATAAGTTACATTTAAATTTACTTTACAAAATGAAGGTAAGGTTTATGTTTCGCGGAATTAAAAATTACCTCGCTGCCTTGCGGCAGCGGGCCGTTACCTCTTATTATATCAGTTATGAAAGATAAATAAATAAATTGCCAACATGAATCATAAACGTAATCAACGCATTTTTATTTTTTATTCATTCTTCAAGAGTTAGAGGAAAGGTCTATTATTCTCGTACGAGTATATTCGTGTGTATGTACTCGTATCATCAATCACCCATTTGTCATCACCTCATAAAATCGATGAAAACAATATCCCAATATCATATGACAGGCTGTTAAAATAATATATTCCTTGTTTTGCCAAATCTCGTATAAGTATGTTATCCAAACTAACATTCATGCACACAAACTTTCAAAAAATGTATTCACTTAAAATGAAATTACTTAGTATCCATCTAGTATCCATAATCACAATTAATCAGAATACTGTAAATATCTGCGTATATTTATTCTCTTACATATTTTTGACTCGTACATATTTGGCGTAACGGCTTCGACATTTATGATGACCATTCAAATTTAAATCGTAAACTTTTTTTTAACAGACTTCAAAAACGGAAGAAGTTCTACATTTCAACATTTTTGTATGTTTGTTACGCGATTGCCCCGCCAACTATGAATATAGATTATTACGATTTTTGTTTCGTATTTTGTTGTTTTTTTAATTTCATTTAAGTCAGTTAGATGGTTTTTAAATTACAGTCAAATAACTAACACTAGTGGCTCTCTCATCTGAATGAAAAACTGATGAAATCAATTTGATGTGACGCAGGTAATTTGCGTTTATTCATTACCTTTTACCTCTTTACTCATTCAAAAATGTCCGAGTGCGGGTCACGACCCTCCGTCGCACCCCTTCTCGCTCTGATCGCATTGATTACGGCCAACGACCAAGGAGCGTACGATATTTATTTGTTTACCTATATTCATTATTGCATTAGATTATTGCTCACTATATACCTACCTAACGCTTTAAAGAGAAAAAAGTATAGACAAGTAACATAAAAAAAAAACGATATTACAGATATACGATTTGTTTAAATTTTTAAACCACATATCCCCGTCATTTTGAAAAGTTTCCATAAAACACTATTCATATATGAAAATTGTGGACTTATCAAACCCGCTCACAAAATTTCGTGAGAATCGGTTGAGAAATGCGACCTGTAGAGGAGAACAACTGGACATACGAAAGCAATTTTGTTTATGTTATAGCAGAGACGCTTCGCCCGAACTTCGTGCTACCTCGGTCATAAAGCATTTACTAATTTGTCTATACCTCGATGGCATGTTAATTGCAAGTGTTGTAAATGGTAACCTGTATTGTAGGTGAGAGAAAATCTATTTTGTATGCAGAAAGTAGGTATCACTAGAAAAATAAGAATAAAGTTTTTTTTTATAAAAAGCAGAACCATCTTCCAACAATGTAAAGTACGAAATAACTTGTAGAAGTTGGACTAAGAAAATGAGAGCTCATTAATTTGAAGTCATTTCCGCTTTTTCATTATAATAATTTATATAACTATTATGTACCTACCTTACCATGGTTCCTATAGAGGCCAGCTAAGTGAATTAGCTCACAAAATTTAACCGAAAAGAAAAAAAAAATCTCGAGCTGGATTCGAATCCACGATTATCCATCCACTGCGCGACATGCTTGGCCAATCTCAGTTACAATGAAGCTGCTTCAAATGTACCCTTTCGTTCTTATGAAATAACCTTCGTCTTAGCTAAAATAGTCTAGTTTCGGAATTAGCCATTAACTTGTTTACCATGATGAATTTTGTAAATCTTTAAAAAGCTGTAAGTTTATCATGACTGTATTAAATATATTGCTTATTTATGAAACAGCTGTTACTGACAGTTTTCTGTAAGCAATAGACGCAAGGCCATTCTACACGTATATATATACTATGTATTGAAATTTTATGATAGCAACGCTACTGCGGCATCTACTTTTAGTTTAGCTTTAGAAGTATAAAAAAACAAGAAAATCTCTTCAATATCCATAATTATATTTGTGTAGATAGATTGTTTTTAATTGCAATACTTACATTTATACAATTTTGTTTTGACTACTGCGTGGAGTTTTGTTTGTATTAGAAGAATAAAATTATCTTTTACTTTTTGAATCAACAGTTTCAAAAAGTATATCGAGTTATGAAGAAAAATAAGTCACCAATATATTTACACCTTATCTTTGTTTGCAATGTGACAGGAGCAGTTAATTGAATACGAGAAACATTCACAATTAACAAATTAAAAATAATTTATAAGTAAACAAAAGAGTATATATTCGTAACGCTCAATGAGCCTAAGTAAAAAATCGTAGTCGTAACTTCTAATACCGTACAACCCTGGCTTGTAACATGCAGAACTCTTTTAAAGTTGGGACTCGACCACTATGTAAGTTTTGAATATCTTTGAAACTTACACTAACTACATTTGGGTCTAAACACAATCAATTGCAAATTATGTACAAATAAACGTGAAACACTAGCACGAATAATGCAAATTAGTTGAACTAAAATTTTAATTAACTCGATTCTTACCTTTCAAATGAACAAGGAGAGCATGGGCTCCGTCGCTGACTCAGCTTTACAGCTCATGCCGAATTCTTCGGCTACCCCAACTTTATTAGCAATTTTATTTTATATTATGCGCAATGAACACGAATTATTACATGAGAAACTTTTTTATAATTCAATTTCATCGCGAGGGATCGTGTGTAATATATTAGATTTGATGAGTTGAATTTATGTGATACGACCGTCTTTATTGTTGCGAGAATGTTAGAGAGTTACCGCGGAGAGTCCGACGCGCTCGTTCAACGCTGGGGCCCGCGCTCAACTGTTCGTTTCGTTAGGTTAGGCCGCGAGTTTCTGCTACCACCGGCTTCGCGCTAGTGACGTGCGCGTTTTCCCCTTCGGCTTCGAACGCGTTTTTCACCACTTTGCCGCTCGGCCACAGATTTAAAGTCCGTGTTTTGTGTTATGAATACTATAAATAATTGACGGATTGTTTGTTTTGAATAATTTGTTTTAAGTCATAGATTGTAATAGCAATAACATTTTGAAAGATTTATTATTTGAGTATGACCGAAATGATCCCTATTTTATATCTTGGCATTGTTTCTAAATAAGATTACAAGCACTATCGCATGATAAGCTAAAATCATATATTACAAATTATTGCAGCACATTTTTTTAATGCCCCGGCGGGTATTATCCTCGCGTCTGCCGATTTCGCGCCGGATGCCTAAACCATCCACCACCGGCCACCTGGGCACTCTCTTTCGAGCTAAAATTTCCTGCTCCAATTGTATTACTCTAACCGTCATAGGGGACGGTGCGCAGCCATCAACCAGACTTCATCTAATCGAAAGAAATGCTTTTTCAAACACTCAACTTTCGGAATGATATCGCTACCCTTCTTTATTTCTAAATGTGACAAACACTATCGCGTACTAAGCGAAATTCAAACATTTGTAATTTCTTAGATTTCCAGATCCCAGAATCTACTCGACGCATTCCCGTCCTCAGGTAGATCCTATATCACGGTCTAATTTTGGGTAAGTGTTTCATCATCTTATAGACTTATGGAGCTATTTGAGAAACCTTAAAATTACCATTGAGCTTAAAATAATTTCTCAATAATAATACATTCAATCAAAAAAATATCAGGAATGGTTTATGGTTCCATAGACCATCATTGAGGACGAATTATTTGTCCAAAAACTCAACAAATACCATCGAACAACCACCTTAGTAACCAGATATGACTCCAGCGGACTTCTTTGTTTCCCTAAACTCAATTAGAGAATTCGCGGCGAGAACTGAACTTAACTTTTTATGATTGTATTATTTGTTAGCGTAAGTGTATCGTTTCTTAAGGAGCATACTTTGAAGGTTAGAAAACAAATTTGGATGAATAACTATATGTGTATTATTGATCTTTTCCCGGTACTTTCTTGACATAAAGTATATCACCTTTGATGTAGCTTAACATAAGAAACCGTATGCAAATAATATTTATAATACTATTCGCCTTTTATATAAATAATTGAAAGCAATGGTTGTTGATTGACGAGGTATTTATGTTTTGAATATTTTGTTTCATGCACGAGTAAATATTGAAATTCAAGGATTGTAATAAATTATTGTAGAAAATTGATTACAGCATGTCTGAAATGATCTATTTTTATATATATACTTATACTCTAAACTACTATATAATGTTGGCATAGTTTAAAGAAAAAAAATATAATTTCATATATGATTATGATTATATTTACATCACAGCGTCAACCCAGCCATGCAGCCCCGCTCTCGCGCAGATCCTATATCGTGGTCGAATTATGGGTAAATTTCTCGCCTTGTATATGCTAATCGTATTTATAATACTATTCGCCATTAACATAAATAATTGCCAGTAGTGGTAATTGATTGAGAGGATGTTTATGGTAAGAAATATTGTTTGAAATGAAATGGTATACATTTTTTTAATTTATTGCTGTTAGGCTAACCTTTGACCACTATCTCACCTGATGTCAAGTGATGATGCGGTCGAAGATGTAGTTCAGGCTAACCTAGAATTAATTAGGGCATGTCAGAAATGATACATTTAAATATACTTTGTTTTAAGAAAATGTTTATAATGTTACAGCCATTCAGATGACAGCATCAACCCAGGCTGGCCGGACTGCCCTCACGTAGATCCTATATCTTGGTCAATGGATGGGTAAGTGTCTCGTCTCGTATCTGCGAATAGATAGAAAGTAATGTCAAGAATAGAGATTGAAAGTAATGTCATTGAAATTCGAGAATTGTAATAGTAAGAATATTTTGAAAGATTATTAGAATTGTAGAAAGTTGATTAGAACATGTATGAAATGATCCATTTTTATATAGTTAAACTCATCTTAGCATTGTTTCAAGAAAATGTTTACAAGTCGACATCGTCTCGTATATATCTCGACACTCGTTATTCAGATGATAGCATCAACCCAGTTAGGCAGTCCTGCGCTCGCGTAAATATTTATCACGGTCCAATTATGGTAATGATCATATATTATTTCTCATCATCTTATAAAACTATTAAAGTAACATTAAAATTACCAATAAAGAAACTTCATAACAGCTTTGATGCAGCTAGAATAGTTTGAAGTTAAGAAACCATATGCCTACTTACGATCTCAACAGTAAGGAATACATTTTGTTAGAAATTACTAGTTGTTTTTAATTACATATACCTATAATATTTATTTCTATGTATAACTTTACCGTTTTCTACAGGTACCCACAAGCAAACAGTATTACAATTAGGACAATGGTCCCTCAAGACACAGCTGCCGTGTCGATCAATTGGAACTTCGACCATGATACACAATATGTAAGTAAGGGCTATGTGCATATATATAGTGTTTTTGATTTACTAATCAGTAATCACGCTAAGGTCATTGTTCAAGACACTTATGTTTTTAAATTGTATAATACACAGATTACCATAACACACCACGAGGCACTTCAGACTGCACAAACACCTAGCGTGTCACCAAATGTTGCACACCAATGTTGCTGTACTTTGGCGCCCTTTAACGTAAGTATTATTGAAATATAATGTGGTAGTTTACAAAAAGAACAGTAAAATCTTCGGAAAATGAACTATTTTACCGGTAAGAGGGTTTCTTTTTCCTTTTCATCTGTTAGGTAAGGTTTGACCACCATTTACAACTGGCACAAGAACTGGCACAGATTCTCAAACACAGTTGCCGAAACACACTATTAAATGCATAGCAACTGATAGTCCACCTTTGTGTTTAGTCTAGTAAGGCAAAATATCTCAAAATGCTAATCGCAACGTGTTGCTTGATGGTAGAACATGTACTACGTTACCACCATGAAAAAACTATTAATTAAGGAAATACACTTTTACAATGTTATAAAGTCATGAATTTTGAGTAAATTGTATAATGAAATAAGAGACGGTGTTGGGAAAGGTTTACCATCATTATAGTCTTATATTTACTTTTAAGTGCATGTTATTATGACTACACTATAGCCATTGTACGGGATAGGTCTCAACCTTCAATACCATGTATGGCAGCTGAATTGATGGATAAGGCGGTGGTCCCTAAACAGATGTGTTCGTTATTCGGAATCCTAATACTAAGTATGACAAACAAACGATATGTAGAAGCTGTTATAGCTTAACAACGAATTAATGTCGAAACAACTTGTCGAAGTTGAAACATATTGAAATGAGCACTGTTATAGAATCATTTAATTTTATAATAACTATTATAGTCGAAGCTTTTTTCGTACATATTATTATTTTAGCCGAATTTCACAGGTTTCCACAACACAACACTAGCCGAGCTTGGGCACCCGCCCCTCACATCACCCTCCCGACCGCCGCTTTAACATCGCTTCATACCTACACCCTATATGTAAGTATATATACTTATACAGATGTTCCATGATCAAAAGGAAAGAAACCTTGTCCTATGACCTCAACATAACGAGCACAATAAATAGATACTAACGTGCGAAACGTCTGAATGAGAACCAACAAAAGTCCCAGATGACCTGTAATATTTTTAATTAATCATTGTACTTACTGGGTTTGCTGTCATCATCATTAAATTAGGCATATTATAAGCCTATGCTTAATCATCATCAACCAGAAGCCATCAGTGAAGCTAAGGCCTCCCCCATAGAACGCCACAATGAACGGCAATAAGCCATTTGTATGCATTGTATACTTGCTAAGGAATAATTACAATAGTTAGGTTTCGTATCAAAAAAACAATCCGAATCAAAATTCGGAGCGTGCTATCATCTTCTTATTAAAGATTTTTAATGGCTGTAAATATATGTAGAGCAAAAAGCCCACTTCAGACTACGTTAGTAATATAGTGAAGTGTCAAGTAAATTAGAAAAAAAAAGCGGATGCGCACAATAAAATTGTAGTTAGTCCGGCGATTAAAATTTTTCTGCCGGGTAACGCTCTCCATCACTATTAACTGCATCGAGATGCATCGTTTGCGCGCAGCCCTGTGCACTGTTTAATTTGGGCGAGTTCTTTAGGTAACGAAAAATATTACTCCCATAAAAAAAAAAAAAATTCGACATAAACTGGTCAAGTCCATGCATGTCGAGTCACCGAGTGTTCCGTACCAACACAGAATGTAAAATATTGTTAATTTTTTATAATAGAACTTTTATTATTTGTTGCCCTGGCTATATGTTGATGTATGATGACTTAATCCACCATATCAACGCATATCCTGTGACACTTCCAATTTGATATCTGTAATAAAGAATAACACTCCTTATCTTTGGGCAATCGGGTAAAAAGATACAGCCCTTTAAAGTTCGGACCGACTGACGAACGAACGTACAGCCTAAGCATAGTAGTAGGGTCCCGTTTTCTAGTACGGAACCCTAAAAAGTCGTATATTGAGATACATTTGCCAAAGTATGAGTTCCCATTCAACTCCTAATAATATGTATAACCTGTTATATTATATTATGAAATATATATTTATGTTGTATATATATTTAACATATACACTATAAATGCGAATGCTTGTATAAAAGTGTTATTTTATAATTTTAGTAAGTTAGTACTCACCTTCGAACGTATTTTAATGATATTACGTAAAACGATATCATAGATTAGCACGAATGATACCACTAATCTCGTTTAATATACTGAGTGCTCCCAAAAGAGCGGCATATGACTGATATAGTAAATAATCCAAGCGTGAGTTCGTATAAATCCGGTAGTGAGATAGTCAAGTACTACGATCCCTATATATAAAGTTGTTTTAGAGGGAATTGCATTTCTTACATGGGTATCCTTACGTTTAATATAAAACTGCAATTTCATTACGCAAAAAGAAAAAGCACTTACAGTCATGCTCATACTTTTGAAGAATTCTTTAGGATATTTTAATATTATTTACCTAAAAAAGAGAAAGTCCAGTATGAAAATATTCAGGGTTTACTCTAAAGGGTTCCGTGCACAAATGGCAAAACTCCGCTGTTAGTCACCCTGTTCATCTGTACGTCACGTGTTTTTAGCTTATGAAACTTGAGATTTAGATATTTTGTGTGTAACTTTAACCAACTTTTTTTTTCAGGTGTTCTAATAGGTACGCCGGATGCTGAAAAAAATGCTCCGTACCATGCGGGGTGCCATAGTCTATATATCTCTTAAATATATCATTTCTAATTAGGGTGGTTTATTATTACAACTTAGACTTAAAGTACCTAATACATAACGAGACACACAATTTAGCTAATTTATACGAGTAATTTTAGACCATAAACTTTAAGGAATTAAAAAATACATAAAACTTACAATATTATAAACCTTTCAGAAATAAATATATTTTTGTTCTCATTGATCAATTTATACTATTAGAGTTAGGAAAGAAACAGTTCAGGTAAATTTGCATTTATCCATTTCTCCTAACTGGACTCCGATCTACGTTATAGGCAGATCAGCCTGATTGCAAGTCAAAGGCATATTTTATTTGCATTTCCCGTCAAAGACCGTTTCTATTGCCTCCGAGCTGATTCATAAATTTCTTTACATATTTACATTTATTTGGTATTGAGAAATTATTCTTGTCCCTTAAGTATTTTATCATGTTTATATATTATTATATACAAGAGCTTATGACTATGCATGGTGTATATTTCCCAAGGTATGTTTATTTAGTTCCAATTTCTTTTTCTTTTTTATTTCTTTACTAATTAGTTCCAATTTCTTTCCTGAACATTATATTTCTATTTTAATCCATTAGGGTTTCTACACTACAATCTACTCGATTATATGATATGTTTAGTTTAGAGTATATTTTAGGTTTATTTCTAATTTATATATCTCAAATAAGGGGTACGGGAGGGATGGTAACTTCACAAGATGCAGACATATTCTATTACTGTGTTCTACACCGAAAAACCAAAATTATTTTTTTCAATATTAAAATAATATTTTGACTATCTTTACATTTATAATCCAAACCAATCAAGAAAAACGCATTGCATTTTCATCTAAAACGGTGTACATGAATGTCACAATATATTAAAATAAATATTTTTATTTTTTAGTGAAACTTGTTCACAAGTATGTGCATCGATATATTTTACAAAATCACAAATATACGATAGGAAAAATTTAAGTCATGTGCGGGATTCAAACCCGCGTCCATCCACCCCTTTAGCCGGGGTATGCTATAACCAATTGAGCTAACATGACATGACGTCTCAAATCTTGCCTATCATTCTTTAACCATCGTATTGAATAAAAAAATTCCTACCGTATATTTGTGATTTTGTAATGTAATTCGCATAGCAGGCGTTATTGCAAACCTAACAATATTAAAATTGATATATTTCCCAAAATTATAATCGTAAAATAGGCATTACTGGTAAATTAGCGTCATCTTAGTAACGTCAAGGTCCTTAAAACCTAACCATAACTATGATAGTCATCATTAAACCAGCATTCTGAATTTGTTCGTTTCCAAACTAATCACCATCAAATTCTTGCACAATTCCAATTCACAATGCCAATTCTGGAGTACAAATGTTAAAATGAAGTTTAACTCCATTACCATTCTAGTTAGATAATAATGCGGCATGTCCAATACTTTAAGAGGCCCATTATATCGAACATGATAAACATGACCATGACATGAAGATCATGCCAAATTTCACTTCAACCGGACCATTGGAAGCTGTACAAAAGTCGTTTGAAATTTTTACCATACATATATATTTCAATCTTTTAAGTCGTAGTAACAAGCACAGGGTTTGGGATTAGATACGTAGTATTAAATATTTCCATCTACATACGAGTAGATCTTCCGCCATCCGTAGGAAATGAACACATTTTCTGCATTCGTGGCATAATAACACTACTATATGGAAACGTTTGCAATATCTACGCCTGATAATACGCCATTTCCTTTCCCCTTACCTTTCTCACGTGAAGAGCCTTGTGTTGATACGGAATAGGCGGGCAACGCGTAGCGTGACTTCATAAAATAATGGAACCACTCGTCGAGGCCCTCCAAAGCTTTTCGTATGAACGTTGATAATTATCTTCGCTATTAAGAACATAACTTCTGCAACCGAACCTTTCTCCTAAAATATATAAGTTTGTATGCACAATGAATATGACATAGATAACCAACACGAACGTAATACATATGTTGACCTGTGGTTAAAAGATGTTCGACTTCGCATTGCAAAAAACAGACATGTTTTTTATGAAGCAGTGATAGCTCAGTGGCATTGGCTATGGACTGCCACGCAGCGAATCCCGCCGCGGGCTTGAGCTTCACCGCATGGTGGAAGGGCATTTTGCGAATGCCTGCCTGGCTCGCGAGCGAGCGAGTAGAAAATCAGTCGCCAAGCACCTAACGGTGTGTTCCGGTAGCAGTCCTTGAGAGCCAATGAAATTACAGGCACATGAGACTCAATAAATATATGTCTCAAGGTGACGGGCACAGTGCAATTCGTGACTTGTGACGAAATGCATCTGTTATAGGCAGAGGTTAATCCGCTTAACATCAGGTGGGCCTCGATTTTGTAATGTAAGAATAACACAGAAAAAAAACCTTTCAAAATCTGGGATATTCATCCCATATTTTATGTCAATACTCTTTACAGTTTTATCAATCATCTTGAAACATCAATATAGTAGACATACGATTTTTGCAGTCTTAGAGCCCTCAACAAAGCGGAAAAATTACATCAATCGCCGAAAGCCCTAAATAAAATTTAACCTGGAATGTGAACTGATGCTTAAAGACAGCTCTTTCTGTCGTGCGGCCATATTACAACTAGAGGCTAACACAAGTGACTTTCAACACTTAATCAAATATAACAAAGTACTATTACATTGTTTAAATTTTAACCAAACAGTTTAACATAAATTGAGTTGTTTTTAACCATAACGTTAAACAGCAGTTAAACTACTATAATTGTAAACACTAGGTCAAAATGAAGTTTTTATCGAGCAGTATTTGTCATATTAACTTTAACTGTAGTTGAAACCTGGTAACGCCTTCAAATTGATATATACATATTATCACTATAATACATTACAGCATATCGTCATGCGTGTTTAGGAACGTTGAAAGGGTATACACCTGTGGATTTTAATTTGGTAATACAATAAATAAGTTTTATCCCCTGTGACACTACTGCTTGTCAAGCAGACCAGTAGTACCGTGACACTATCACCCTCTACCGGTGTCACTGCTTAATTTAAGTACTAGACACATTTATTTATAAATAGTACTAAGCGTGCATACATGGTCCAACATTATTAGATGTTATAATGAATTTAAGCTTGTATAAGCAATAAAGGGCAAATGTTAAGGAGGTAGTTGAAATATAAAGAGGATTTTTTATTTATTACTGATTGGTTAATGTCTACAATTACTACATCTGATAATAAGAAACGACTACAGCCGTAACCGCCGGCGCCTCCTAAAAGAAACCACTATCTATGCAAAATAATGTTAAGTTCAACTAATTATTACTAGCCATTGTAAGGTTTTTGTATCATTTCAAAGTGTGTCGACATTAGGAATGAACGCTTTTTTATGAATTTATGAAAATACGAGTACATCAAAGAGAATAAAAATTCAAACCGACCGGAATTTACTTAAATTATTATTTTTATCTTTGTTACCTTAGAAGGAAGTGTCTATTTGAATAAAATTTGTATTCAAAATTCAAAACAACAGTATCAATTACTGCTATCTTGTGTATATATTCACACAAATAAGAACACAAAAAGAAAATAAAACATATTTTAATTAACAGGAATTATTGATTGATTAAATAACTAAATTCCAACACAATGCGACTAATGATCTACAAAATAATCTAAAATCACCAAGAAATTGTAATAAAAAAATTGTTCAGAAAATGAACATATCTCTACCTTGGCAATATTGTTTACGTTTTGACAACCAGTGGTATCCTCGAAAATCCATTTGGGTAGATCAAAGATAGGGATGTAGCCTCTAAGATTATACGTCATGCAATCAGTCACTCTTTTAAGTAATAAATTATTTATGAGGTCGTTGATATTAGTCTGTGTGAATCAGTTTTATCCTGTTCCCGTGACCACTAACCCCTGACCACTAAATAACAACAAATATTACGAAAATGTTATATTCTTTAATTTAAAATAAAAGCCATATTGATTTTAGTCTAACATATAATAGCAAATAACTAAGTCACAGTCGAAGCGATGATAGTTCTGTGGCATATATAACTGACTGCTGCTGTGGAGATCCATGTAGAGATCATAACTCCACCGCCTATTATTTTACCAGATGTCCTAGGTTGGGAATCTGAAAACTTCTTACCTACTATCACATAATTCCGAGTTCAAAATTCCTTCACATAGCCATTGCTCAATAAAAACAATAAGATCATAATCCTCTGACTGTAAGTTTCTAAATAGTTGTAAGGTTTTTATCTTGAGACCTATTTTTATCCATTTTGGAAGACATAATAATTACAGATAATTTTTCAGATATGTATATAAATATAATTAATAAATATTTTAATTTAATTAAATTAAGGCTCAGTATCGCAATGACGCCTAATTTGACTATCATAATATAACTGTGCAATAATAAAATAATAAGCATAAAATTTAAATAGTAATTACTATCTATTAGAGAAATTACTTTGATTTCGAGTATTACTTTATAAGTTATTATCCTAGAGTAAAAAATTGGTTCAAAATGAATAAGAATAGTTAAAAGAAATAGTTTAACATGTTCAAAAGGTTTAATTTTATTATAAATCATTATCTGCTCCTGATTGACATTCATGATTTTTTTTAAAATTTTTTGCAAACACTTGATGTATTATAACACATTGATATTGTTATAAATTGTTTGCAACGATAATAAGATGTGCAAATAAGACAATAAAATAAAATTTAAGCATATATGTACTATTCAGTTCATTATGTAATTATTGTATGTTGTGAATAATTAGCCTGTTTGTTAATTCTGTAGATAATTTGTAGATTTAGATATTTTTCTTTTTGTTTCAGATGCAAAATTCAAAATTTCTCAATTTTTTAATGTTTTTGTTACGGAACCAGTTCGTGGCCCACCTGATGTTAAGCGTACCTCTGCCTATAACAGATGCATTTCATCACAAGTCATGAATTGCACTGCGCCCGTCACTTTGAGACATATTTGTAAAGTCTCATGTGCCTGTAATTTCACTGGCTCTCAAGGACAGCTGCCGGAACACACCGTTAGGTGCTTGGCAGCAGATTTTCTACTAGAGGGTGGTCGCTAGCCAGGCGGGCACTCGCAAAATTCCCTTCCCCCATGCGATGAAGCTCAAGCCCGCGGCGGGATTCGAACCATGGACCTGCTGCGCGGCAGTCCATAGCCAATGACACTGAGCCATCCTTGCTTTAAATAAATATTTGTAATAAATCTCTTTTGGCATGATTTGCTGGCATAAATGGTATATACAATTGCCAAAAAGAAACCACTGCGCTGTGTATTTTACGCAGTCCTTCCGTCGTATTTTTATCTTAACCGTTGTAATATACATTATTTTTTTCAGCTTTGGTGTCGAACCAATTATTTGTAATTGTTTCCGTGTAACTTGTACGGTGTCAACTTGCGTATTAAATAGTGTGTAGCAATCTTCGGTATTTCATTCATAGATCTATCATCCATCACACGTTAAAAAAACACTGTACAACACAACATACAAAGAGGATACAGCCTATGCCATCATCCGCCCAGATCATTCCCCAAACAGTTGTCAAATCTTAAGTGCCCGTATTATAACTGGATCTCAAGGATTATTACTGGAACACACTGTTAGAGGTGCTTGGTGAAAGTGGTGGTACTTAGCCAGGTGAGCATTCGCAAAATCACCATGTAGTGAAGCTCAAACGGGAGGTCGGAATCGAACCGCTGTAAATACCTTTTATCGTTCAGCCATCATTGCTTGGTAAGATTATATTTATATCTTACGTGTCAGTGACTAATATTAAATCAAAATCAGAAATTGAAATGGATCTGACTCCAAAAATAGTATAAGAGGAATCAAGCACTCCGTAAAATTGCTTTATTAAGTTAGTAACCCTAGGGTTACGTATTTTAATTCCTTGTCCACAGTTGACTTCTCATTTTCTCAAGTTCTACGTTCTCCACGTAATATTAACTAACGCGAACTAACTTATGGCAATCCTATTACTGTAAATTTATATCTATCGCGTGAAATTAAAAAGTTCCACGCTTCAAAAATTCTTAAATGTGTGACTACTGACTGTGATCTTCACTCTGCTCTTGGACATACACTGAATCAATCTTCAAACGAGTAGATCTTAAAATCCTCATGCAGTAAAGTAAAAATATCGTCAGCGCGAGCTATTTTTCATAGTGGCACCATCTGCTGACTAAGTAACTTACGGCCAGAAAGAGGTCAGGCCAGAGGCCACCGTCGTCTAGGAACAATGGGGTTGGTTACTGTAAAGGGCGCTGCCTGATTCACATCAAAGAAGATTTTTTTTCGCGCCGCCGCCGGTGTGAAAATTAATCCATTCCCTGAAGCACGACGTCAGTGATGGAGTCTACACACACGTTTGGATCTTCCGAGGAGGACCAAATCTGCCTCCAAGGGTAGGACGAGAAAAATTATCACAGTCCATCCCAATCAGCGGACTGGTAGTGCCATACCGTACGACTCCCGAGAGGCACGTTACGGTGGATGCGCACGATATATACCTTATCTCGCACCAGGTAGTGATCAGAAGAACCTATAGGGGCGCTTGCATACCTGGTACTGATCCGGATGAGAAGTCAGCATCAAATCCAATAAAGAGCGTGTATTATTCTCGATATCTGGTATTCTGGTTGGTGTGTAAACTAACTGCGAGAGGAGACCATACGCCAAAGCGAAATTTAAAGCAGTACGGCCGACGTGATCCGATGCTTCGGAGCCTAACCATTCGATAAGGTGAGTTGAAATCTCCAAGTACCACCAACAGGTACGAAGTATCCGCTGGGTTTAGTATTTGTGTCTCCGTTAAAAAGATAAGGGTCGGCTTAACCATTTCAAGGTAGTGATGGACGGCATCTAGGTTGGAATGGAGGCCGCGAATGTTACAGAAGTACACAGATAAGGAGGAATTGGAAGCCGCTGAAGAACATCTCTTTATAGATTTGTTTGTCATAGGGTGAAAAATATGAGTTGGGCGGTGTGACATATAATAATTCCTACGGTAGTGCAAAAAATAAGGCTTGAAGTTGCAACAGCAATTTTATACCGGCGAACGAAGCTATAATAATAATAACAACAACTTATTGTATTTCCACAAACATCGTAAAATTCATAGACAATCATATAATTACAGAACATAATAGTTTCTTACTGATTAGATAACATTGGTACCCAAACTAGGATCCCTGTGTTATGGCATGGCATACCAATGCCCTCCGTCGGACATATGTATATAAATCTATATTCAGTTCAATTAGATGACATAATTGTGTTAATCTAATAATTAACACTAAGTATTAATATTAGGTCCTTACATATGAAATTGGCGTTTTTCGTACTGGCCACTTTAATCACGAATTTCTCCTCTTTGGTAAGGAATTCCAAATTCAAATTTGTACAGCTATAGACTCATGTATTTGTGCTTCGATGATCGTCATTCATTTGTTTTTTTTCTTCTGTTTTTTTCTGTTTGCGTCACTCATTTTACAAAATGGAAAACCTTAAATATCGCATTATTTACGAGTACGAGTTCCGCCGTGGCACTAGTGCTGCGGAAACAACTCGAAGGGTGAATGATGTGTATGGCGGTCGTGTTGCAAAAGAAAACACAGTTCGTTTTTGGTTCCAACGTTTTCGTTCTGGAAATTTCGACCTGCAGAACAAGCCCCGTGGACGGCCTGAGACTCAAGTTGATAATGAAGAGTTGAAGGCTATTGTGGAAGCGGATCCATCGCAAACCACGTCCGAGTTAGCTGCAGGCTGCGATGTTAGTGATAAAACTGTTTTAATTCACTTGAAGCAAATTGGGAAGATTAAAAAGCTTGAAAGGTGGGTACCTCACGAATTGACTGAAACAAACCGGCAAACGCGCGTCGACTGCTGCGTTACATTACTAAACCGGCACAATAATGAAGGTATTTTAAACCGAATCATTACCTGTGATGAAAAATGGGTTCTTTACGATAATCGGAAGCGCTCAGCGCAATGGTTATATCCTGGCCAGCCAGCCAAATCCTGCCCCAAGCGAAAATTAACCCCAAAAAAGTTACTTGTAAGCGTTTGGTGGACTAGTGCCGGTATTGTTCATTACAGTTTTTTCAAATCTGGCCAGACTATTACGGCTGATGTCTATTGTCAGGAATTGCAAACCATGATGGAAAAGCTAGCGGCTAAACAACCTAGGCTGGTCAATCGCTCCACGCCACTGCTGCTTCACGACAACGCTAGACCACACACTGCGCTACAGACGGCTACTAAATTAGAAGAGCTTCAATTGGAAAGTCTAAGACATCCTCCGTACTCCCCGGACCTTGCTCCAACAGATTACCATTTTTTTCGAAATTTGGATAACTTCTTGCAAGGGAAAAAATTCAACTCCGATGGGGCAGTCCAAATCGCCTTCAAAGATTTTATTGATTCCCGTCCGACAGGTTTTTTTAGTAAAGGGATCAATGAACTACCTATGAGATGGCAAAAGTGCATAGAAAATAATGGTTCATACTTTGATTAATTAAATATATTATATTAAAAAATATTCGACTTTTTGTTCCTCCCATACAAAACGCCAATTTCATATGTAAGGACCTAATATAATGGTATTACATAGTGTATTTGAGGGTGTGTATCTGTGTGTACGCGTGTACAGATGAGTGACAGTGTGGGAATGAGCGTGTATGTAGGGGTGAGTTATGAATGTGTATATTATATGAAAAACCGGCCAAGTACGAGTGGGATTCGCGCACGAAGGGTTCCGTACCATTATCTGTAACCTAATCTTGCAAGTTACAGACACTTTTTGCAGTGTCCGATTGAGCTGGGTAGGTACGGCGTAAACCTCTTTTATTGTATGGGAGCCCCCTTAATTATTTATTTTATTTTATTCAAATTAATTATATTCAAAGAGAAAGAGAAGAGTACGGAACCATAATAACATATTACCTACGCGCTAATTATAAGAGAATACGAATGAGGCATGTTTGGAATTTATGATAAAAGTACCAATACTGATCCTGTGGCTATATAATCCAAGGTAAGTAGCCATTTCCTTATTGTGATTTTACAGGAATGACTGTTCATAGGGCACCGAGAAAGTAAGAGAACGCCGTTTTGCATTTGCGTGTTTTGCACACAATCTTGCTAGAACGAGTCTCAGTATTATAATTTGGATTAAATTGTTTTTTTTATGTTGTGCGAGAACAATATAATGGATGAATAGTTGTCGAACTGATAAAATCATTGCATTCACTATAAAGAAGTTTGGTGGAAAAACGAAAAGGCTTAAAAGTCATAACTTTTAGCAATGAACGCTGTGCTCTTTCTAGTTTTATTAAGATAGTCTTGCAAGCACCTCCCCAAACAGAAACACAATAAGTGACAATGGATTGGCGTAATGCTAAGTAAACTGGTTTAAGTAACGCAAATGTAGCCACTTGAAGGTGGGTGGGACATGAGTCTTCAAAAACCCTGAGATTTTTGAGGACCCATATGAATTTTCTGAGGCGTGACGATACATAAGACATTCATAAGTCGCGTGGGCCTGTAGCATCTCTCCGATAGTGCTGCGGACTTGTGCTCCAGAGTTGACACCGGTTCTTTACCGGCTCTGTCAGCGTTGTCCCAAAAATATGGAAAACGGCGTTGGTACACCCGATCCCTAAAAATGGTGACCGTTCAGATCTGTCCAACCTTCCGTCCTATAGCCACAACGTCTCTGTTCTCAAGGTTATTGAATCCATTATCAATAACCAACTCTTGCAGTATCTAGAGGAGCACCAGCTTATTAGCGATCGCCAGTATGGTCTTCGCCGCGGTCGGTCACTTGTGATCTTTTAGTAACCTTACGCATCGATGGGCGGAGGTGGTGGATTCCAAGAGTGAGGAGTTGACGGCTAGTTTGGACATAGCGAAGGCCTTCGATCGGGTGCGGAATAAAGCGTTCCCTGAAGTTCCCTTCCTAAAGCCCATCACCTGCAGCTTTATAAGGCTTAGGTTCGGCCTCACATGATGTTATGCTCTCACCTATGGGCGGGAGCTCCCCAGTACCAGCTTTTTTCATTCGACCGCATTCAACGCAGAGCGACTCGAATCGTTGACGATCTAGTTCTCTCCGACCGGCTTGATCCTTTGGCACTATGTAGAGATGTTGGATCGCTCTGCATCTTTTACCGCTTCTTTCACGGGGAGCGTTCTGAGGAACAATTCGATGTACTGCATGCAGCTCAATATCGCCATCGGATGTCCCGACAAATCATGATGTTTCATCAATTTCATGTCGACGTCTGGAAGTTCACAACCGGCATTTTCTACCTCGCACCGCCACTATATGGAACCAGCTAGGTGAAGTATTTCCAAACAGATACGCCTTCAAGAATAGAGCATATTCCTTCCTAAAAGGCCCTTTTAGGAAGGCTACGCATCCTCGAGACCTCTGGTGTTGCAGATTTTCGTGGCCGACGGTGATCAATTACGTTTGCCCTCCTTTCTCATAAAAAAGAAACGTCCCGGACCGTCATATTTATTTATAGGGACTTGGATGCCACTACCTATATTTTTCTTGTGGTTCTGTTCTTCTGTGGCGGCTTATTTCAACTGCACCGAACTTTAGACCAGCGTCTTACCCTCGCTAGCCCTGGGGGGTTGATTCGAGTATTGAAGACCCTTTACCCGAGACGGGCGCAGACGGCGTAATGCGCACCGCTACAAATAACGGAGTTGACAACGGGCTCACGGGAACCAATATGATCTGGACCTCGGCTCGAACTGCTGCGTTGCCTTGATTATTTGACGACATCGGAACTACTTGCTCAGGTACAACAGAGTATTACTGTCGAGAGTGAGCCCTAGGCCTAGCCAGATATTTTCAATGTGGCTATTTGGACAGACACTAATTGGGACTTTGTTTTGTCTCGAGCTCGCCGTCAAGCTCAATGACGTGTCAAGCATCTTTAAAGTGGAAAGTGTGTTTTAAGGACGTTATTATCACGATGACATGTCACATGACGCGATGTATCATTACCAACTTACTTTTTAGTCTTCATGTACAGCACAAAATAAAAATTATACACTCATATATATTTATCTACATCTACTTATATCTATCTTTCAATCTTGTTATCATTCGATCTTTAGAGCTTATCGTAGGTACAAATCCACAACCGTGTTGTCGTGGTTCAGGACATACTATTTATCCCCGTTTTTCTACTTCTGACATAAAACTGAGTAATCGCCAGTCAGTTATCGTCTCTCTAATTCTGCTGGTAGCGTAAGCGATGTTAGGAACTATGGTCCTGGCGTTGAACCTGACAAGTGGGCTTAGTGCCTCTATTCAGAACTTGGAGATTGTTTCTTAGAATAAAACCTAATAAATCCTTACGTATCGTGTGTCGTGAGTATCGTGAGTCTCTAGGCTTCCCCAAAGAAAGCATTATGATTTTTTATCGCAACCCATCATACATTCCAATTTATTAACTGTACACAAAAATGCTGTAACTCTTCTACTGCTGGTATTGGTGCTTCTGCCTCGAGGACTATGAAAGTTGAGACTATTCTATCTATTAAAATTAATAATCCATGTATGTACCGTTATCAGATTTACTACCGTAAGATCGTCGTTGTATTTGAAGACTCGACAGATCGACTTGAATTGATCTTCTTATATTGTACACATATTAAATACTTTTCTTCACATGGTAGGTCTACATCCTCTTCGGACCTTTTGTGAGTGTGTATACTTAGACTCAAAACATTAGTTGCTAAAAATTTTGCTGCACTTAACGTCCAAGTAAGTCAAAGCCATATTATTTAATAAACACAATGCTATTGTAGTTTTGTAAACATTTGATTATACCCGTTGTGCGATAAAGAATGTTTTAATCAGAATTTACTTCTAGCTTACCTAAGAACATTAAGTAGTTGCTAATTCACCATGGCGATATCAAGAAAGTTTTTCATTTGTTTCCTGTTATATTTGACTGTATTTGCCGTAAGTAGGATTTTTAGCAAATTATATAAACGGTCGTTGATATAAATGGGGTCGTTTGCGTGTGTAACATAAAGTATTATTAAATAAATCGATTAACTGGTTCCTCGGAACGCACTTGAAGATATTCATTAAATCATATAGTCAGCTGTTATAAATAAGTATTTACGATTTGTCATAACAGTAGGTACATCTTTTAACTCATAAAACGGTTGTGTATACTGCACGCAATATAAAATTTACAAACATTTGAGTCAAAGATTTAAACTTTACAAGTGAGTTGAATTTTTTATAGGTCCATCACTATTTCCAGGACTTGCTAAGGAATTTTAAATCTTCAACAAAAAAAACCTCCCCATTAAAAAAGTTCGGATGTTGAAACAAAATACATAAAATTCCAGTAAGCTTTGCAAAAATTACCCTGGAGCGCTGTGTGAGACCCTAAAGGTTAAAAATAATTAGATTATTCAAAGTCTTAGATTTCGATAGGCGAACGTAATAAATGAAATTCTTTGAATTGTCTGTATATTTACTATCTATATTTTTAATAACACAATGTTATACGGTATTCCTTTGTTTCAGACATGCAAAATAGTTTTACCACACAACCTTCGGTATTTAGAGAATATGCTGAACGCGGACGTGGTCGCTAAAGCGGCTAAAATCCGGCAGCGAATTGAAGCAAATCCAAACAATCAGGACAGTGAAAAGGGCTGGCCGATGCTTTTGGCCAAATATCAGGCAGATGACAAAACCGCCAAGAATCATTTGACAGGAAATGGTTACGGCGGTCTCTATAATCGAAGATATCCGACCTTCTAATGATAGAGCTTTATACTTAAGCACCATAGAATTAATAGATCCAGTTGTAACTGAATATTATTAATACATTTTAAGATTATGTAATATGTTTTAAAGCTGCGTTCACTCTTTTGCGTTCAACTTGGTATTCAACGGGCACAGCACGTGCTCGAGCGTGTGAATAGTCTTCCTTGGTCCACCAACGCGAGCTAAGTTGCTTCCCAGGCTACCGGCGCGCGTTCACGCATACAGCGTTTAGACACGTGAATAAAGAATCGTTTAAATAATTAATCGTTTCTAAAACCCGTCTCGATTGTAAATGTAAATGGAGTAGAGATTTCGATAAACGCGCACGAGTTTCATACGAGGTTTTTCAACACTGTGAGGGAAAAAAAATCGCAAGTGTGTTGAAAAACGTCGTATGAAACTTGAGACGGGTTTTAGGCCTGAGATCGAAATCGAACGTCTCGATTTTAATAAACAAATTCGCGCACTTGTTGCATAATGTACTATTTCAACACACTTGCTCATAAAATGGCTCTAATTTCACCGAAATTAGGCACATAATGACACCTATAATCAAACTGTGACTATTTCATTGCTTTTATTCACAAGTGAGCTATAGACAATTTTTATATTCCTGGTTGAGTTCCTTATTTCCTAAAAAAGTTTCGATACTAAAAATATCGTGTTCAATAGCACAAATAAATTAATGTACCTATTGTTTGCTTATTTCATACAATTTCGTATTTAAATAGATAATTTAAACTTGTACATGTTTAATAAATAAAACTTTTACTCGTATATAACATTTAATTTTTCTGTAATAAAGAAAACTTTAAATTCACTATTTTGTACGTGGCTAAAACGCTATCCGCGAAATGCCACAAATAGACACCTCATTGAATGAGGCTCATTCTTTTATGTATGGCCGATCGCCATGCGCACGCATAGGAAACACGTTATTTATACCCGCCTAGGTTTTAGGCCTAGGATTTTTGTCACTACATCCTCATTCACACCACATCGTTCCCTTATCACACTATTTCTTATCCTGTCACTCCAATCATGCTCCTCAATGCTCTCATCTTCACTGCATTTATTCTACTTTCATGTTTTTTCTGCCACACCCAACTTTCACTACCATACATTAGTGTCGGAACCAACACTCCCCCATGAACAGCCCGACGAGCCTTTTTAGACACCTTCTGACTGTTCATAAACGCGTGCAATGCTCCGTTTACCATGTTTCCAGCGTTACCTCTCCTTTCTATATCACTTTCACACTCACCATCTTTGTAAACATGGATCCCAAGTATACAAACTCTTTCACCTCCAATCACAATATTGCAATCGGTCACTCTATCATCTCGTTCGAACTCCATAACTTTCGTCTTACTTACATTTATTGTCATTCCCTTTCTTTCTAAAGCCTCATGCATAACATTTACCATCTCCTGCAACTCTTTTACCGACAACGCAATTATCAATTGGTCATCAGCGTAGAGAAGACATTTGATGAGTAACTCGTTCATTCTTAATCCACATTCACTGTCTTTCAGGTTTCTCAAACAATTATCCATGAATAAGTTGAACAGCCACGGTGACGCTACCCATCCTATATATATATTTATATATACATTTATATAGCTATATTTATAATATATATATTGTCTTTAACCCAGTGACATTGGACGTTTAATGTATGCCCCGATCCAAGTCTGTACGACTGCTACATAACCCCATACTAGATAAGAAGGCAAAATGGTTACTGTGATCTAATAGTAGTCAAGGATGAGGCAGTATTTGTATCTCGTAATATGCTCTTGTCCAGTCACTTCTAGCAACAAGGCAATAGCAGTTTCAAGTGAATTTCTCCATTAAAATAATAAAAATGAGCATCAAACATTCTATAAGTGAATAAAAAAAATCTCTCCTACAACAATAACTTTTTTTTATGTTATTGTGACGGAACAAGCCCGAGGCCCATCTGATGTTAAGTGGATTAACCTCTGCCTATAACAGACGCATTTCGTCAACGACGAATTACACTGTGCCCGTCACACTGAGAGTCCAGTTGTTAGGTCTCATTAGCCTGTAATTTTTCTGGCTCTCAAGGACTGCTGCCGGAACACACTGTTAGGTGCTTGGCGACAGATTTTCTACTTGAGGGTGGTCGCTAGCCAGGCGGGCATTCGCAAAATGCCCTTCCACCATGCGGTGAAGCTCAAGCCCGCGGCGGGATTCGAACCATGGACCTGCTGCACGGCAGTCCATAGCCAATGCCAAGGTTTTCGAAGCAGTGATAGCTACTGAGCTATCACTGCTTCGAAAACCTTTTTTTAGGCTTTTACTTACTTTTAAGTACATGAAAATACACAAACGTCGTCAATTTAATTTTCTTCATATCGATAATCACACTGCTGCATACGTCTTTCGTTTGGGCCGGGCTATACCCTGGACTCCTTTCCCTTGATCCCGTTTTCGTCTCTTTCGTATTTCTTCGTGCGTAATAACAATAATTGCTTTTTATAATATTTAAATATTTTTTTCTTACTTCACATGTAATCGTCGCAAAATTATTTTTCATTCTTCATAAGATGTCTTCGTTGATTGTTTATACTATATTGCTTTTTCACTCTACATAATAAATCTTCGTTGAGAAAAAAAAAATTCTCGTTGCTTATTAAAGTATTTTCCATACAGGCTCTCAGTCACGATCGCCATGAAGGGATGGTGGCTGCTGGAGCCACCAAATGAAAGAGGTGTTATATCCTTTAACGTTCCATCGTGTATTGAGACTGTATAAAGACTTTTTTAACTTACGTTATCCATCTCTTATATACTACAACAATGTGTACTTAACTTAGTACGTGCTTGATACATGTAACAGAGGTTGTCGGAAGAGACGTGCTGATCTTGATCTAAATCATCGTTTCTTTTAGCTGTCTACGACCGCATAGTCTCATGTAGGCATTTATCACATCATGTGCTTTACATCTAAGCATACAATAATAAAAATTAAAAAACCCGGTAGAAGAAACAAGGTGTGACTGGAATATCAGTAATAGCAAGTAAAACGGCAGATAGCACACACCACAAAGTGTACCCTCATATTAAAAAGAATACAAATGATCATTGTGTTTATGTAAAAATACCGATATGAACCTGCAATGCCGTCTATACTTTCAAGTGATAACAAAGCAGTTTCGGCATTAAATAATAATTCTATCTACAATTAGACACATAATAAGTACATTCAACAATACTAGATAATTGAATTGTTAGTGAATAAAGCAAAATCCTATCGTTTGTCGTCACTTCCGCCCGGCGGTGTGGCGCCATTTTGTACCAGCCACTTCGGTGCTCATTGCGTTTTGCTTTGACTACCAGGCAGCGATTTATCGAAAGCTTCGAATAAGGTAAGTAAATTAATATGCGTTTTATTTCAGGTAAAACGCTACTACTTATTAGCTGCTACTATTTATTTTACTGGTACCTTATTCGAAGCTTTACTTATGGAGACCTGTTTATTATCGCCTGGAAGTGATGTTGTTGACGTAAACGCCAATGTGGTTGTAATTGCGTAGCGTAGTAATTAAAATAATAATTATCAAAGTTAATGTTTTATGCTACTTGCCTGCAATATGGATTTGAATAGTAAATAACAATATTTTAGTTTACAAACACTATTATTTATTCAAAACCTAAAATCATAACGACTACATTAGGTAATATAAGTAATATCGTTTTATAGCCATAAAGTATTTACATATCAAAAGCATTATCATTAACAACCACAATTTTGTGATATATTTATAATCAACAGGGTTAAAGGACCGAGTAGTAGTAGATAGATGTTTTGCTAGCAGGTGTAACCTAACAGCGATAATATTTATAAAAGTATTTTGCGAACGCCAGTTGCCCCTAGCAAAGATACATTAATCATTTCTCTATGCCCCTAGCAAGTATCTCTTCGAGAGGATAGTTATCTATTCGATTCTTTGATACAACACCTGACCTAAACCTTTCTGGATTTGGCCGATATACCAACGTCAGCTGATAAAGACTTGATCCACCCTGCAATTAGGTTACCAGATGCAGGTCTAGGTACTCCCTTTATATGAATAAACAAATTGTTGGTTTTAGCAGCTTCTCTACGATTCATGAGCAAGGAACAGGTCTGTTCAACCCAAAAAACGGCATTTAACTGCTCATTTTAATTTTTGGACGCCAGGACTCTTGCAGGAGCTTAATTGATTAGTGTCCCATCCACTAAGTGGCCCAGACCACCCCCACATTTCCACACTTCTAGTGTCATCGCCAGTACGTTCGGAGGAGGGAGTCCTGTGGTGACGTCTAAAAGGACTTTGTTCAGGTGGCGAATCGTGAATGGGGAAGCTAACGCTCGCGATTTGATGTCCGGGCGCCAAAACACTCGCTTCCGGAAAACCGGAAGTTGGCTAATATGTAAGGCGGGAAATGTAAAGCCTATCTCAATAAATAAAGTTTAGAATAAGATACCAGTCAAATTAATAATAATTCCACTATTTAGCAACAGAGCAAACTTAAAATGGTAGGTATGTACGTACGTCCTCGCTCAGACAGCTCGGACTGCCGCCACGGTCAGCTATGCTAGCCGTTGCGAACCGCGCTGTCGGTCTCTCAGATAACGGCTAATTGTGAATGGAGCTACTTAGTTTCATTCATTTATGTTCTTCACTCTTTTGAGGTAAGGTTTAGATATTTGTAATTGTATGGAAGTAGATTAAAATATTAATAGTCTGTAAGTAGTATCAATAATTAGATTTCGGTAGATAAAAATATTATATATACATATTAAAATCTTTTGGCATATTAGTGTAACGTTCCGTTACATATAATTAGTTTAAACGTTAGTATACAACATACAATCATTTAAATATTATATATAACAATGATTATTATTAAATTCCAAGAATTCATAGTCGCTATAAAATTAACGCTTGTTTAACATCATTCGGAACTTTATAACTATTTCTGAATATTTTTGCGTACTCATCTTTCTCCAGCATGTACCATTTTATTTAAGGTATTTAAGGTCCCCACCGTCTTCCTCCTAAGACCATCTGCGTGAACTAGGGAAAGTTTTTTTTAATTTTACTTTACTTTTATCAGTATTGTTAATATAAATATTTCATTCCCACAAGCTTTCTTTTACCGGCGGTATGCCTTTATTAACAAAATTCTACGAACTATATACAACACTACAGCTACTACTACTTCTTCCCATAAGCTAATCTGTGGAATAAATATCTCGCCAGGCTGGACCGTGCAGTCTTTGACTGATCCTGTTTTGCGTTTTTTCACAAGTTTTCCATTCACATTTTGCAGTTCCGATTTTATAAGTACAATTGAACCAATTTTCCATTATATGTTAAGAAGTGTGTAAATACTTAACTAGGATTTATTTGTATTGAATAGCCCCCCTTTATACGTCCACTGTGCTATGGCTTGCGATGTAATTTATCATAACTCCCATAGGTTACACGCAAGGGACTTATCTGCCTTCATAGAAATATACCTATGTGTTGTTAGAAGACACTGACGCCGATGTGAAAATTTATTGCATTTGGGAATTAACGTGATGAGGCAATGCGGATTTTTATGATACCTAGAACAATTTCTAGGTATAACGATTTACACTATTCAAACATACGGTATCTATACCTAAAACACAAATGGGTCTTTTTCTACCGACTTCAAAAAAAGGAGGAGGTACTCAATTCGTCTGTATTTTTTTTTATGTTTGTTACCTCAGAACTTTTTACTGGGTGAACCGATTTGATGATTCTTTTTTATTTGAAAGCTGATGCTTGCCTAATGTTTCCATTTAAATTTCATTAAAATCGTTCGAGCCGTTTTAGAGTTACAATCCAATAACTGAAAAGTATTTTTCTATCTTGATGATATAGTCATTGTTAATGACAATCGTTCCCATAAGTAGCAAGGCTCACTAAAAGAGGTGAAACTTGTTTTTACCTCTAAATGGGTCCAAATTAAACACTCACATGTGTGAAATAACTTGTGGAAGTCGGTACCATGCGTACAATATTGTGATAAAAGGTGCTTTTGAACCATCATGGTACCGAGTTCAAGGAAGTCGGTTCCATTTTTTGGTAATGAATTATATATTTTTATGGTTGTTTGGCAAATTAAAAGTTGAAAGAACGTTTAATATACATACTCGTAATAAGATAAGAATATATTAATCGGTTGCTAAAGAAAGGTTTTCAGGTTTTGAGTTATATTTTTTATATTAGGAGAGTTATTTGCCATTTGCCCCACGCTTGGTCCGCAGTTCTTAAGAAAGTTCTGCTGCCCACCGCCTGGTCATTTTCCCTTGGTCGCTTCTTACGACTCCCGCAGTGTGATAAAGAAGGTGCAATTCTAGCCCGGTACACCTCAGATACATCACACAATCGACACTCCTGTATTCGTAGGCAGAGGTGTGTCAATGCATACGTTTCACGAGATTTTTGTCCCTTGTACAGACTTTTCCACTCACGAAGGCGCGGTCTTCCACAATTTTTAAATGTAGTTACAACTAAAAACTGCTTACCAACGCGATCATATTTAATTGTTTTACTGCATGTATCATTAGCATTAGCATTTACATCCACATTAAGATATCATGGTACACCATGATATCTTAATGTGGATGTAACGTATTTCGTTTGTACGTTTGTACACGTACAAACGAAGCCTTCATTACATAGTTATCAATACGAGAAAGAGTTATCAGAATAGGATCAGTAGTTTTAGAGAGTAGCCCACAGCGAGCGGAAGAGAATTCTGGGATCCGCATTCACTGCACTACACACAGCGCGCGGTCGATTTTTATAGTTCTGCAATAAACAATTCAATGACAATTATTAATTTCGTAATACACCGCTGTGTTGTTACAATACATTTTTTTTTAATTTCTCATTCTATCAATGACTTATAGGTACATATAATAAAACTGGTAGCAAGATCGTGTCTGTACATACGAAATAAATAGGTGAAAGTATTTTTAGATCTTGTGAAGACAGACGTCTTCAAACTCTTTTCTTGGCCAGACCCTCGCGATACGCCAGGACACACGGCGTGCTGGAGCTGTTGTTGAAGTTGATTAACTGGTAGGATTTTTTTTTATAGAAAAGGCCTTTTGAATATTCCAGCTGAATTAAAGTATTATTTCATACTTCAGTAAGTTATGTACCGCAATGTAGCCTTAATTTTGGGAATTTAGGAAATACGAGTAGTACGTTCTGCGTATCTAATATAATGGTGTACCTATGTAGGGAGGTATAGCACTAAAACATTTATAGATATTTGCTGTTTTTAATATGTGATTTTGTAAGAAGAACTGGGTAGATAAACTAGTTACTACAAGGGAATAGGATCAGAGGGAAAGCCTTGGAGTGGATCAGTAGCTACTAACAAAAGCTATAAAGTTGTAACAGTTATAACAGAAAGTAATGAAGGAAAAGAAAATATTTAATAAAGAGAAGTTTCGTTCTGAACCAGCTGCCAGTAAAACAGCCGTTTACACACAACAACAACAACACTACATATACGTACAACTTGAATAATTTTTTTAAAATGATTTTCCTGAATATAGGTAACTAACTACATATATGCATATTGTATGCTGGTGACACTACAATAATTGTTATATGCGACAAAACAAATTTTCTAGAGCAAATTGTAAACAAATCTATTTCGGAAGTAATAAAGTTGACTGAAAATAATAAATAAAAAGTTATTGTAATAGTTATGCATTAATTATGTGAGGATGCTCAGTTTCAAGGTTTAAAATGTATTCGTGTAATCATCAAATCGTTGTGCCTAGATACTTGAAAACCTAATATTTTTTTTTTTGCCGACATGAGTACCTCAAGAATGCATCTGACGGGGCCTCCTATTGGGCAAAAAATATGTAAGAGCCAATGAGCCATTGATACGAAATTAATGAAGAGTGATGGTCAAGAAGCATGAATGCGACATGATATTAAATATTATCGCATCCATGCTTGCTCATTAGAGAAATGTGCATTTTCCTAATACATATGTCACGGCACGAAATTTATCCAAGGCAAAAACTGATCATATAAATACGGTGCTATAAGAACTTTTATGAAAGAATGTTGTATTAAAGTCTATAATAAGTTACCTGATAAATTGAAATGGTTAGGGCCTGTTTCAGAATGTTCGAATGTTCTAGTTATTATATCCAAGCGAACTTATTTGTATAATAAACACTATGTTTGCGTTTCACAGTACACGTATTTTTTTCCTTATTCTTCGATAAAACTACTAATAATGTATAGGTCAGATGAAGAAAGAGTAAGAAAGTTATTTGATGGGTAAGTAATCAAAGAAAGTGTGTGGATTTGTGTGGGATTTTGAATTACTTAGTTTTGAAGGATGTCTATCAACTTCGTGAGCTCAAAATAGAGCCGGAAAGGGTTTGAAAATATCTCGCCCAAGAAAGGATTGATATTTCGCCGGAAAGGGTTTGAAAATATCTCGAAAATATCTCATTCAAGGGGAGGAAGGGCCAACTAAATTTTCACATCCTCTTTCAACAATCAATCAATAAGACTGCAGTTGGGTATTCTTTGAATTAAAATGTTTAAATTATTGACAAGCTAATATATTCATGTCAAGCCACGTGAGATGCTAGGCTAGAACTCCCATGCCTTCACATTTTTTGTAAAAGTAGTTTTTTTACATACAGGTGATTCCACCAAGCGTATTCTCGAAGAGGGTAAGCGTCAGACAAGCGGCTGGTCATAAATTCGAAATTATTTATGTACTATTTTGAGTTTCAGCATAAACATATTTTAATAAAGTTATTGTTTTTGTCTAAATATTTTTGTAACAGTAAAATACAATTGTACGGACTCACATACAGTGGGATAGTGGTAGCAAGATGAAAACTTTACAGGTAAAGGTCTTTTGAATTTCATATTATAACTTTAAAAATGAGATAATATTGCGAGAAAAGCGTACACAACATAATTTTGAAACTTTACATTGTTCATCAAAAAGATAGGTACAAAAACTGAAACCAGCTTATTTATATACTAATTTGCACATTCTGAATCGACCCTTAGATAAACAATTTTATACCTTGATATCACTAAATCACAGGCTGCTAATGGCTTACGCAGACAAGCTTGTAGATAATGAATAATGTGACATAATACTGTGTCACATGAAATCCATTAACTCATCTTCACTCTGTTGATAATAAAAACTGGATTTCGCGTAATGGATCGCAGTCCTCTGATTGACTTTCTATGCTACGAAGTACTATTAGCAATAATATTTTAGCAAGAAATAAAAAATCATTTAAATATAATTGAAAACGTTTTTCAGCATTAAACACGCTGAACAAGGCGGGGTCTCTTTTCATTAGTTTAGATAGTTTAGACACCCTGCCTACTCTTAGAATAAAGTAGTAACAATGTGTATAATCTATACTTATAATAAAACTGTAAGAGGTCCAATTCTGTACATTGCAGATATTTGCCCGGTTGCATTCGACGCCAGCCCGGCCGGGCCCGATGGACCCGGCCGGGCTGTGTGTTAGCGATGAAACTTTTAAAGTATTTTATGAAAATTTCCTATACATGAATGGAAAACCACAATCATTCAAGGTTAATATTTATTTCAAACTGGCTTATGAACAATTATTACATTAATCACTCTCACTTAAGTCTCAAAATCACACTTAATACAGAATTGATTAATTTTACTTATGGACGAAAAAGTAACATCAGTATTAGCAATTATTCATTTTTAACCGACTTCGAAAAAGGAGGAGATTCTCAATTTATCTGTTTTTTTTATGTTTGTTACCTCAAAACTTTTTACTGTGTAAACCGATTTTGATGTTTCTTTTTTATTTGAAAGCTGGCGCTTGCCGTTTGGTCCCATTTAAATTTCATCAAAATCGGTCAGCCGTTTTAGAGTTACACTCCAATAACTGTTTTTTTCCTATATTGATGATTAGCATTGCCAGTGAATGACAATCGACCCCGAACTACTTTCGGGATCGACAGTCATTATTATTATGTCATTATTAAGGGACACTAAAACAGGTGAAAATTTTTTATGAGTTTAAACAAGCAGATCTTTATCTTTACTCGTTACAGCGTCTATTTAAATACATAAGAAACAAATAACGGTTTAAACAAAAAAAAAACTTATTTGCTAAAAGTAAAGTATTATGTTATTTCTTAAACTTTGGCTATTAAAACTAGTAAGTGTTACTATTACTAATTGAGCAAAAAGCGAAATCTTATTGGCTAGGCTGTACTGTAACTGTAAATAACCAAACTTGTATAGTCTTAACTAGCAAAATGTAACGTTCACGCGCCGCGGTATACTTACCGGGTCCGGTGACCGGACCCGGTAAGAATGCCCGGGCCCGGTGGGTTCTTAAAAGGGCACCGGGCCCTTCCGGGCCCGGTTTGCAATCTCTAGCCGTACATCACGCCAAAACTACAGAATGAATTTCAATTAAACTTAGCACGATTTGAGTTCATACTACGAAGAATGTTATTGTATACTTTTTGTCCCGAAATTCAGCACGGTTCCCGGAAAGGGGATGAAAGTCAAAATGTACACTTAGTTGTAATTTATTAACGCCCCGTCCGATTTCAATCATTCTTTTTTTGTTTGAATAGTGACATTCCGGAATACCACGGACAGACCGGCACCCCATCAGAAACCCGGGCACCCCGGCACTCCACGGGCAGTCTGGCACCCTTATTTAGTTTTGTAAGCTTGGTAAGATAAAACTCTTAAATCTAGAACATCCGCCACAATCTTCTTTTTTACTATCTATCTTTTGCCGGATACATTTCGAGACTCCAGAATGGAAGTGCACAATTTAATACTTATATCTTCGTTTAACCGCTATACTACTTTGTACGTCTTTTCGCTGATGCTCTCCGCATCGGCAAAAAGACGCCGTTTTATAATCAAAATTACAAAGAAACACACAAAGTACTTTGCTTCAACAGTTATTGTGCGAACCGCAAAGGAATTCTCTGAGTTACCTACGGTCTTCTGGAAAATACAACGTGGGAGTTTTGAAATCCAAAGTAAAAAGCTCTTTTCTGAGCTATGCTTTACTATGAGTGTTTCACCGCAGACCACAGCGTTGGTTAATAGGAGATAAACAGTGCTAAAAATATGTGAATAATTAGTCTGCAGGTACTTCAATCGCGAACGATTTCGTAGGTACATCTAGGTATTTATAATTTTATAGACGAGCATCACGACTGCTAATGTGCTGGTAATGTCTGCTATTTTACATTGTTAAGTTGTTGTTGTGTGTTGTTTCACTAAATGATCATGGTCAATGAGATTTTATTTGTGCGTTGTATCGAGTTTGTTGCCCTATCTAGTCTAAGGCTGAAGGGCGAGGGGGATGCATAACTTCTCCATACCCAGGAGAGAAATTAATGAAATGATCGATTTTGGGACATTTCCGATAATATCGTAAAAAAATAATTATTCTTAAGTGAAAGGCATACAGAACAATTATACAAAAACTTAAAACAACGAGGCCTAACGCGGCGTAAACTAGAGCACTGATAACAGAGTCTGTCTCAAGTATTTCACTTGAAGCGCTCGTAGCTAAATTTGCTTAGCCGTTTTAACTGATCAGCTAAGCAACGTCCGGTGCGGTCATGACTTGGATGGGTGACCGCTAGTGACATTACTACTGAACGCCTCCTTGCTTCGGAGGGCACGTTAACCCGTCGGTCCCGGTTGTTTGAGTTCAGCAGTTGTAGCAGGCGTTACAGCATGGTGGGCATTTTGCCATTACCCGCAAGCACCCTCAAGTAGTTTTTTATTTATGGGATAGGAGGGCGAACGAGCAGGCGGCTCACCTGGTGGTAAGTGATCACCGTCAAGAACATAAGCAACACCAGAGGTCTCAAGGAGGCGTTGCAGGCCTTTGAGGAGGGAATATGCTCTCTTCTTGGAGGCTCCTAAGTCGTATCTGTTCGGAAATACTACCCCTGGCAGCTGGTTCCATATTGTGGCAGTGCGAGGTAGAAAATACCGTGAAAATCGCAAGATTGTGGACTTCCAGACGTCGACATGATATTGATGAAGCATCATGCTTTGTCGGGACGTCCGAGGGCGAAATTGAGCTGCAGGTAGTAAATCGAACAGTTCCTCAGAACACTCCCCGTGATAGATGCGGTAAAAGGTGCAGAGTGATCCAACATCTCTACATAGTGCCAAAGGGTCGAGCCAGTCGGAGAGAACTTGATCGTTAACGATTTGAGTCGCTCTGCGTTGAATGCGGATAAATGGAAGAAGCTGGAACTGAGGACCTCCCGCCCATCAGGCAGCTGTCCTTAAGAACCAGTAATTCTAGGTTATCCTGAAAAACACCTTCGACCACATCGTCACTTACCATCAGGTGAGATAGTGGTCAAAGGCTAGCCTATCCGCTATATATAATAAAAAATACTGGTTTTTAACACAAAGGACATGTATTTCACTTCATCTAAATAGATCTCGTGCATATCAAGTGCGCGTGCACTGGATAATCTCGCGTTCGTAGGAAGCAGTGGTAAGTTAACAATAGGTACCGGCGCCGACACATCCATTTCTTTGCAGACATTTATTATATTTTAAGGCCACTAACCTCGATGTATCCCCGTGGGGTGCCGGGTTAGAATGTCACACCCCCATTTCTTCGCGTGGGTGGATATAATGTACTGTTGTTGATATTAAAACCATAGACTTAAGATTTTTTCGCTACGTACATCCTAAGCCTATGATTAAAACAGTGCGAAAGTATTTGCACGAAATATTAAAAATACTTACAGCAAAAAAATTTTTAACATGAAACACACTTGGCCTAGGCCCGTGAATTTAATTTATGACCGAAATTCATTTATTTTCGAGATAAGTAAAACCTATCAGAACATTTTAATACTTAATAATATACGGCATTAAAACACAGGCCAGGGCCCCAATTCTCTTAGCTATTGACCAAACGCCACACTACTGCGAAGCTTCTGCGATCGAACTGCTGTAAATGTCAAATTAGTAATCTGCTAATTCTAGCTCCTAATCGCAGTTGTATAGCAATCGCGTCGCTATCGTATGGCTGTGCTATGGCTTGCAAATTTTGCCACTGAGATAATAATGAAAACTTTTATCAATCAAGCATCAGTCAAAACATCAATACAGTGGTTTTCTAGCAAATAATACATTAAATAAAAATATTCAAATCATTACGCCTTTTTTTTGCTATCTAAAATCCTCCAAAATATTTTATGCCACTGTAGCAACGCAACAAAATAGCTTACAGCATACCAAATATGTCAAAGACTATTGATAGCAAGCCACTGACTTGCGATCGAACCTAAATAGCGGGCAGACTACGGATACTGTCACAAAAACTACAATTTTCATGCAATTAAGTTGCGTTAACGCCGTTCAATAGCTAAGAGAATCGGGCCCCAGTTTGCATAAAAATTAAACCTGCATTAGATTTAAGAGTGAGTGAGTTTCACAAGAAAACTATTAAATCATTCTAAATTTACAAAATACATGACACTTGATAATGGACTTTCAATTGTTTTTTTACATACAGCTTGACATGAAGATGGATATAGCGAAAATTTACTTGCTCAGTGGCGAAATTCAGAGTAATAATCGAATATGAGTTCCGATGTGCGAACGCAGAAGAAATTGCTCGTAATATCAATCAGGATACAACGAGGCTATCGAACGCACCTTGGGTTATTAGTTTAACCGCATTAGTAGTGCAAACTTCGTCCTTATCAATGATGCCCGATGAAGACCAGCCACTAAGGCAACGATTAAGTAATTGAAGGTGATGGTGGATGCTATAATATAATCTTTACACAGTCTTTACTTTGAAGCAGTGATGGCTCAGTGGCATTGGCTATGGACTGCCGCGCAGGCCCATGGTTCGAATTCAGCTCGGGCTTTAGCTTCACCACATGGTGGAAGGGCATTTTGCAAATGCCCGCCTGGCTAGCTACCACCCTCAAGTAGAAAATCTGTCGCCAAGCACCTAACCGTGCGTTCCGGCAGTAGTCTTTGAGAGCCAGTAAGATTAGAGGTACATGATGAGACTTAACAACTGTATGTCTCAGGGTGACGGGCGCAGTTCAGTTTGTCACTTGTGATGAAATGCATCTGTTATAGGCAGAGGATGCCGCTTAACATCAGGTGGGCCTAGAGCTTGTACCGTCCTAACATAAAAACCTGGTCCGTTTGTAGACTACTATAAGTTGTGTATTTTCCATCATCTATGATAGGCAAGGTTTACGATTACATATGAGCAATATAGTTACGTTAACTGAAATACCGTACCGACGATGTCGCAGGCAAGATTTTATTTGTAAAACTGAAAAATGTTTTACGTTTCCGACTTTGCTGTTTAAACTGTCCAACTAATCAAAAAATTTAACAAATGGACGTCCGTTGCCTTATTTCTTCTAGTGGTGTTAAACATAAAGTTTAACACAATTGAAAAGTCTGTCCAAGCTGTTTAACTGTGCACTAATTCACTATTCATGGTGGTAGGGCATTTTGCGACATTCCGCCTGGCTAGCTACCACCATAAGTAGAAAATCTGTCGCCAAGCACCCAACGGTGCGTTCCGGCAGCTGTCATTGATAGCCAGTGTAATTCTTGGTGAGCCAGAACAACATCTTCGACCACATCATCACTGCCCATCAGGTAAGATAGTGGTCAAAAACTCGCCTATCCGACAAAAAAAAAAAAAACCAAGGACTAAAATTCAAAAACTTGAACTGTTTAAAAATACTTTACTGATATGCAGAGGACGTTATTTGAAGCTTACCTTATCTTGTGAAACCGGTACAGAATTTAAGGTATTCTGGACCGAACTGTGACGAATACTGGATCTGTATGGATCATGGAATACCATTTTTTCCGTAATTTTGACAACTTTTTACACAGAAAAAGTTCTTTTCTCTGGAAGCAGTACAAAATGAGTTCATACAGTTTGTGGAGTCCATGTCCAGGAGTTTTATCGGAAAGGTTTAAGAGATTTTCCTAATAGATGCCATTAATGTATAGACAGAGCTGGTAGGTACATATTTTGATTAAATAAATATATTTCATGACAATGTACCTACCAAAAACATAAAAATACCGCCTACAATTTTGTATATCTAATATAATATACCACTTGTTGCATTAATGTGAGTTGGGCGGGCATCGCTCATATAAATTTACTTACATAACTAAATTTTGCAATCAAGATTTATCCGTCAAAATGCATAGTGATATAAATGTTTAATAGATGCATTACTACTACAAATTTTATGGATAAGGATTCTAAGAGAGTTTTGAGAACCAAAAAAATTCTTTCCCCTAATTTCCAAAGTTGTGTGCTATGGTAATCTTGAATTATAATGTTATTTACATTAAAATTGTTAGATACAAAGTTAAGTACTTTGTAAATAACATTTTTATTTACTTATTTACCTTGTTTGGTATCAAAATATCGAGCTTTATACACGCTCACGTTCCTTATGTCTACTGCTTACCAAATGAATCAAAATACGTGAAGTTGGCATTTGTCCGAGTATGTGTTATAAAATTAATTTGTTTACTTAACTGATCTAATGATTATTATTATAGGCACCGTAAAATACTAATATACGTTAAAAAGCCACCTACATCTGAACATAGCAGCTTCAGTAATGATATCAATGTGTTCAAATTCTGCTAAGCAACACATTTAGCTGCGTAATAAAAAATTTAACTTTTCTCCTGTGCAAGTCGTCCAAAAATATGTAGCCACGGCACGGTGCGGTGGTGCATTGTTCAGTATGATTCCTGAATTCACTATCACTATATTTTGTTATTTTTAAAAGCCCTATGTATATTAAAGCGTTTGATATTTATGGTTTTGTAATAAACCATATGGATCAACTTAAAAACAATCCAAAATGTACCAAAAAGCGAATTCCGTATTTTTGACCTCTTTTTACCGATATTTATGGTTTTGTAATAAACCATATGGATCAACTTAAAAACAATCCAAAATGTACCAAAAAGCGAATTCCGTATTTTTGACCTCTTTTTACCTCTTTGATGTGTTTGATTAATAATCTAACGCAGGCCATTTCAATTTTACAGTAAATAGCACCATATAAAAGTCTGCAAGGGAGTTTTCAAATACTTTATTTCAACCTCTAAAGGCGTTTACATAACAGAGCATCGACATATTAGAAGTTTCGAGTACTGTCCAAATTTGATGTGCTTATTTATGTTAGAATTTTGTGCAGATCTTTATATTCAGACTATCAATAATGCTAATAATAAGAAACGTATCACAAAATACTTCTTTTCATTGTCTTTTTACATTATTAAGCAATAACACAGCACCTCACATAAATTGTAATCTATTTCAAAACTATATAATTAAAATATTACAATTTATGTATATTAGGAGTAAAATAATTATATTAAAATTTAGCTAATTGTACTATTACATTACAAATATCAGGTTAAAGAGAGTACAACTATATAATATAAAAAGGTATGTTTCAAGTTCCAAAAGATATTAAAATGTATTTCGATTAATATTTATATATAATTTTAAACTATTAAATAACTTGTTATCTTAGTACTCATATCATTCTTTAAGCAGTCCATCAATACCGACTTCAGCCCGATGTTTGTCTACATTTATACTAAACAATATTTTAGTAAGTACCTTTTCTTAGGGTTTCGTGCTACAAAATAGAACTCTAAATCTATGCCACCGCTCTTCATTCTGCCCGCCTTTAAAGGCCTGTAAGGCGAAGCTGTCTTTGAATCCGTAATAGGTATACGGTTGAAATTTTTACAATTTGGGTGCGTATTGCAGTTTACTGACAATAAAAATTTAAAAATAAAACGAGTAATCGTACCTGTATCATGTTTTTTAAACTTTTTGTTTACTTTATTATAAAATAATACTTTAAAGCCTTAAACTTCGTATGATATGATAAATATAACGATTTTGGTACTTTCTGCGTTGCTACGGAACCCTCTGTGTGCAAACCCAACTTGTAGTTTACAGTTTTTTTATCTCCCCTTATAACATAATTATATATTTCATAAGCTTATGCTGCTATTACCCCAATCTGATACGCGATACGTCTTTGTTACCGATGCTACTTTCATGATGCTTCTGGATATACTCATTGCTACCCTTGTTTATGTCAGTTTTCTAAGTACTTATTACTTACTTAGTAAACTCAAATAAAATATATTAAAAAAATAATGACAAAACATTTTAAAAATCTGAAAGTTTACAGTGAAACATGACTTTTTATATGATATAATATGTACAAACAGTGGTAAAAATATAAAACAATAACATAGACTAAAATATATAACAACTAAATAAATAACTCTGGAAGAACTTGGGGAATAATTTCATTATATACACAAATAACTATAATACATTTTCTAGTAGTTACTTATACATAAAACAAAAATGAACACAAATTATTCAATGTAGGTATACTATGTACAAGTATAACAAACCCAAATTATCAAGCAGCAGCCAATTCGCTCCTCTTCACAATCTGTAATAAATTAACTTAAAATAATTACAAGCAACGCATGGAACCGTTTCTATATGGACATACAAATGTGCTAGAGCTTTGCGACACGAAGATCCCTTTGAATAATAATAATAAGCAAACTTACAAAAAGGGAAATAATAGTTTTTGTAAAATTGCTTTATGTTTGTATTTCATAATATTATTAAGTATTTTATGGTACGTACCTAAATAAAGTCAATCATTAAAGTCTTCCTAAAAACACAGCATAAGGAAGAGGAACAGTATTGCGAATGACCGGAACGCGGCTCATACTCGTAAAATAAATATACGCTTCGCATTATCGGTGTACATCGGAATGCAGTCGCACTTGCTCCTAGGTTCGTTATAAATGCATCTAAAAGTTGAAATAGTTCTTAAACTGCAAGTTTTGGCAGATGTTTCATTTACGTCAAGACTGCATCTTGATATCGATCTGAACTGGGGATGCATTTATCAATATAAGGCCCAGTTACCTACGGACATTTTATGTGCATTCACTGAAGGAATACTCTTTTTACTCTTTTTATACCAGGACAATATCGTCTGTATTGCTCAAATAAATGTGTATAACTATTTCCTTCACTATATCAAAACCAGTTTTATTTTTCAAATACCAAGTCAGTAAGCAACATAGGACTTTAAAGTTAAAATTATTTTGTGCTTATTTGTATAAGTTATATACATAAATAAAACGTGGTACATATTATTATTGAGTGAAGCGGGCGAAGCTTCACCGACAGTGAAAGTAGGTGCTTATACCCTTTTTGTACTATCGTACTTTTGTGTGGCTAACACGGAAGTTTCTCTAGAACTGGGTCTTCACCAAGCAAAAGTTAACATCTTTTGTTTCATGGATACGCGGCTATGTAAACTAATAATACGTTCATTTGCCGTGGGTAAGACAGTTCCTTAATATCTTACATTTTATCATTTTGCTTAATATTCCCGTAGGGTGCCGGGCTAGAATTGCACCTCCCCATCTCCTCTTTTCGGGTGTCGTAAGAGAAAAATACCGGAAGGTGAGCAGCAGCGCCTTGTGAGGAACTGCTATCTTGCACTGCGATCTCCAAAACGCCTGCCAAGCGTGGGGATTATGGCAAAACACTCCCCAAATGGGGGAGGCTGTGTTCAGCAGTGTACAATCCGGCTGATACAGTACAATATTTAATATTATTAAAGAAATCAGTAAAACACCGTCATCATCATCAACTCTTGGGGATCGCAGTGTAAGATGGCTGTTCTTCAGAAGGCACTGCGGCCCACTTGCTTGTATTTTTCCCTTTGTTTCCTCTTACGACTAACACAGAAAGATATCAGGGGGATGCAATTCTAGCCCGGCACCCTACGGGGATTTAACAATACGCTAAATATAGCAAATACCTTAATAATAGATATATATTCACTACCGCTAAAGTATCTATAAGATATTTTACAAAAGGTATCATCATATACATCTTATATTTTGTCTTTATAATAAATACAGTATTAAAAATTCGACATTTGTGCCTCTCTTTTTCCATTCACATCTAAAATGGTGAAAAGATAAATAAAATTTGATCTTGGGACATTTTATAAATTAATTGATCAAGGCGCCTTAAATTGGGACATATATGATACTATTTATCCCGTGTTAATATTGTATATGATTACATTTGTTAGGGGTTAACGTTATTTTTATGATTCGTAAGTCGCACTGACATTAATAGTTTAAGGGGTGTTCTTTTTGAATATCATTCACACAAGACTGAGATGCTAGTATCGTAAACAAAAATTGGCCAATCGTTTTTAGATAATGATGAGTTTATATTTTATAACTTTCGGTTACAATTCAGGATCCTAAGTCCAACTCAGGATATGAGAAGAAATCTTATATGCTTCTTTTTCACGATTGGGTGACTTTAATACCGCAGCCAACAAAGTTTAATTAGTATTCATTCATATTTTTGAGTAAGAAGGACATTCGGAGAATGTGTTTTGGTAAATTAAACAAACTCAATTGAAACACTCACATCAGTCACAAACACATTTCTATAATAGGTACACGAGCGACAATCAATGAACTGGCGTATTGCGATTTTGCCTACAGAGCGGGGGTAAGGTATTATCTCAAAGTCACAGCCGATCGATAAATAAAACTGATCCTCATCCTTATGCAACGCTAAACTGCTCAAAAATTCAATACCTTAAAGTGTAACATCGAACATTTCTTCACCACTTATAATCGTCATACAGTCAAAGATATTTTTATTTTCCTCTCATAATATCGGGACGTAAATTACAGGGAAGGCTGTTCACAGATCTACAAAATTTTCTATTAACTGGACGGTTAGGTACTTTATCATACCAACGTCGAAAACAATGTCGGCGATACAGCGTTGTCTTATCCTGAGCAGAGTCCCGGCCATATATCTGTGTGATTTACTTATAATGTTAATGTTTATTTTTTAATAATTCAACTTCAACAATTAGATACATAAAGGAAAGAGAAATCGCATTTCATTTGTTATTTTATGATTGATGGATGTTTACATTGTGCAATAAAAAATCACTTACGATTTATTGACATGATCAGTGTGTACACAGATTCCCGGTAAACATGATACGAGTAACATCTGAATCAGCATCCTTGTGGAAGTTTAGAGTATACTCTTATCATGTCAATGCGGCTTTAAGCAAAACTATTTCACAGCGCTAATTTTCAATTATTTAAAAGTTCTATTTTTGCGCAAGTCAGTGTTCACTGCGGTCATTATTTGGATGGAGTGGCATTTACTAGCGATAACATAGCTTAAGCACCACACTAACATCGTGAGGCGTTGTTACGTTGAATTTACCGAACCATGAAAGGGTTTCTCTCTAGGATGTTTGTGAAGGACATCATCATTGACAGTAATTGTGAAAAATATTACTGTTGTTATTTATTGAAAGAAACCATCTGATCCGATGAGGAAATTCTAGGACAATGCAATGCATAACCATATCACAATTCTTTTTTTATGACATCATACCTATTCGCATTGGGAGACGAAACATGGATTGACTGTTATGGTCCTAATAAGAAGAAACAAACCTGTAAAAGGATCTTCAATGGTTACGACAGACAAAGTATAGCCTGGCATAACTTTAATTTTGTTCTCAGCAAAAACGTTATGTGAAATTTTATGATCGTTCTTTTACTGGTTTATACGCCTGCAATCGATGTCGACAATTGACTCCATCGTCCTTATAAAAGTGTAAGATGATTTTTCCATGATTTTCACAAAATAATTAATCTCCTATAAGTAAAACTTCCTATTTTCAATATTTGAAATACTTTCGTTCTGTGTCGCACAGCTCTGGAACAACCTGTATATATAACTATTTGTCAATACATACACTTATTACTACAATTATTATTTTATAAGTATTATACACATTGTGATTAAGCATATTATACAAACAAAATACCTAATTAATTATTGAATTTTCATTTACAAATCACTGATATGTAACAAAATGTACATTTATTTATAACATGTATACAACAGCATTATTTTAATGTCTCGTAATTAATAAATTACACAAGACCTATACAAACATTTTTTCTGTAGAGAGAGAAATGAGAGGAACATATTTATCTACGAATAAATATGGAAAGAAGTGTAACTCTTATATTATTTTAGTGTAATTTTATATTTTTAAAACATGACATCAACTGACACTTTAATTGCTGTCAAACCTAAAAACAATTTATTTGTAATTTTAATGTAATTTGTAGTCCAAATATAAAATCAAAGCAGCAAAATATGACATCAACTGTCTCTTGGATAGCTGCTACATCTACGACCTATTTTATCTCGCATTTACGTAATCACATATTTTATCAATATGAAATCCAAACTGAAAACTAGAACGTTAACTCATCTGTATAGTTGTTACACCTATTTCTTTATCATATTTATGGCAGGTGTAGTCCAAATCTAATATAAAAACTGAAAAATACCATAAAAACTGTCAACTTGATTGCTGTTAAACTTAAGACTTATAGGTATATTTTAATGCATATATCCTAAATATGAAATCAAAACTTAAATATATGACGTCAATTATCATTTTGACATTTGTCAGACATAAGATTTGTGTCTAGTTTTTTTTTTGTTATTGTTATTTGACGACCGAATATGACTAAACATATAAATACCTCATAAAAAGTGACAGCACTAGACATATTTCTAGTAATGAAAATGTTTACGTCATTTGGCTCAATTATGCAATAAAAACTGAATTATCTGTCGAAACAAACTACCAAATTAACTGTCATTATTTGTAATACAAAATACGCGATATATATTAAAAAAACAGAAAAATACGACTTCAACTGATACTTTGACAGCTGTCAGATCAAAGATCTACTTTTTAGATATTTTTATATCCATTGTAGCACAAATACTAAATTATAATTGACAAATACTACATCAGTTGTCGCATCTAAGACCTTTTTCAAGGTAATTTTTACAACATTAATAACAAATATTTGACATGTAAAATTAAAAATACGAAAACAATACTGTAAATTACTTTCCTACAAGTGATTTAATGTAAAGTTCACGTTGCATAAAACTATCCTGGGTTATCTAGTATTATTCCCGAAATATTGTTATTTACTCATTTATGAAAGTTATTCCCGATTTTTTCATATCGATATGCCTACACTGCCATTATACAGCACACTATGGTATTTTTGCAGAATAAAAAAACGTAGAAGAATAGGATAAATTCAGTTGAAAATTCCCGCAGTACAACCGCATGATTCGAGCCCACACGGCGAACTGAGAGCACCGCACGGTACACTGTTTAAACCATGCCCGCCGCGGTAAGTTTAGAGTTCTACTGTTTTTGAGTTTGAATTACAATTCTTTACATATTTATTCGTAGATATTTACTAATTGAACGTGGTCCAACCTTTGGGCACAGTTGGGATAGAATCTGGTTGGGAGCTAGAACCTGGTGTGATCAAACCAAACCGACTAAAGTCTAAGCCGTACTCGTGTAAAAGAGCACTGTCAGTTGACGTCTTGAGTTGTTCGCCTTTTTGGCCTTTATCGCGCGACTTTAGCGGATCGAAATCTTCTAAGTCAGTCGGCGAGTCGTCCAGCTTTATGAGATCAGAATCAGAGCCACACGACTGAAAAAGAAATAAACGTATTAAATACAGCACTATTAAGCCACGGTCTCGATTTGTACGTATCTTAACCTTTCTTATGGGTTAATTTACAAAAATAATACTGTAAAAGTATATGTTACCATTATATTAGATACAAATATATTTTAAGGAAGTTTAACATTAACAGTCACTTTTATCAATGGAAATTAAATTTTTTTGCTCCAACGTCAGTTATAAAACTGAGCGCAGATAAGTGCTGAAAATTTGATGAAACTTTCAATTAGCACCAAATTAAACGCAGGGATATACAGATGTCAATTGAATTACACAACGTTCGTAATGCATATGTAACTTTCCCGAAATTTCAAGCATTAACTATTTTATATCAATGAAATCGCTTAATTCAAAGCAATCATTAAAATAACCAGATTTAAACACAAAGTCCACATTTTAGTAGGCACGTAAAGCTAACGTGTAAGAAGCTAAGGCATCAGGGATAAATTACTAAAGCAAAGCAATAAAACCAAAAACAATACGCAACAAAAAAATAAGGAGTACAGACGTAAAACAATCTATGTATTGTTGCGATAAGTACATTATAAACAAATTACCGGTGCTGACAAATCATGATTACGTAGCATTATATTTTCGGTCTCTGGTTTAACCGTTTTTCGTATAGATTCCCGGGATCATTTGTTGTGAAGGATGTGTGTATTAATGTTTGCCTTTTCAGATTTTAAAAGGAACTTTATTTTATAGCAGTGTTATATTTTATTAACCTATACTTTACAAAAAGAGTAGGGTCTCCATCATATGAGTATTTTTTAAAGCACAGAGCTTATAGAGATGGCCTTTAACATTGTATGGTAATGGCCATCTCTATAAGCTCTTTGCGGATTGGATTTGGATCTTTGGTTTTTTATGATAGAATGTATTTTTAGTGACTTATTTTTTTTAAATGTCTACCAAAAGCTGAACAATATTAAAATATAAAGTTTATTCCATCAAAATGTGATTTAAGTACTGTCAGTATATTGTACATCCTACATTTAGCAGCTGAGATTAAGTCACGGAAAAGAGTGACTTAAGGGCAGGTTTAGGTCACACAATGGTAAAATTGAGTTTTGCCTGAATATCGTCACATAATATATATTTAGAATGGATGTTTTAATAACTAATGAACAGGGCCAGAACATACTAAATATAAACATTATATCGCCCTTGATAAACCTTAATGCTGCATGTGTGCAGCAAGATACATTTAATTCAACGGTGATCAGCGTCTGTGGGGGGCCCAAACGGCTGATGCACGGTTTTCGTTTTGGGAATCGTATAGAGTCGGCCGTGAAATAAACTTCATGAATTCTCAAGTTTGTTAATACTGATACACATGAAACTTATCGTGATGGAAATTGGAATTGCTATGAAATTAATAAGCTAACTTTGTAACAAACTCATAAAATATAATAATATAATAGTATATTTGTAATTTTGTAATCATAAAATATAAGCCTGAGTTTTATTTATTACTTTGCTTACAGATGACGAAGGTATTACTTAGATCTCGAAAATGTCACGGGCGCATATTTCATTTATTTCATCAATTTATCAAAGCCGTGAACGAAAGGCTTTACAAGTATTTGGTGTGATTATTTAAGGAATAGCTGCAACTTTTTATTACCTTAGGTTAAATGTATATTGTACACTTCTCTAAACATTCATAGATTGATCTTATACTCTACTCTATGATCTCAAAATATGTGGACTTTACCGATTCAATTTATCATAGTTTGTAACATTAAGTAAAAATATTAAGAAAACAACTTGTAATGTTTATAAATTTACATAGTATGTTATATAAATAGTCTAATTTTATGGATTACTCTCCATACCATAATTTAACAAATATATACGTGATAAGTATTATGTGACAACATGCATACGTTAGTAACAATTCTCTAAAAAGCATGAATGTAAAGTTAGTACACAACCATGCTTCAATGGACAAAGGTGTTTGTGCATACGTACAAAAGGATGGAGAAAAAGGTATCCCGTTTAGTTGTATGCTAAATAGTATTTGAGTCGAAGGAATTGTACTTACTTAGTATAAGATATTCCTTCGAATCACTGATATTCACAATATCTTACGAAGATATTGATGAGAAGTATAATAAAATCTTCATTTTATAAAACATTATGATGAATTTTCATGACACGTCACAAAATTATTCCATGCTATCACTTTGTTAAAACTATTTCATACCGTCATAAAAAATGCTTTAAGTGCATTGTGGTAGCAAATTAATATATTTAAAACTCAACTGAATAAAGCTACAATACATTGTATTAACATCATACTTCAAAAACAACAAAGTTAAAGTTGCCGTTACTCTGCATATAGTCTGTTAAAATGTTCACGACAGCAACAAGTTACGTGAAAAATTAAAACGAATATCAATTAATATTTACCTCATTTTACAAAGATTTTCCACGTTACTCTGAACTCTGAAGAATTTATATGTTCGTCTAGAAAACGATCAAAATGATTGTTGACACACTTAGTAAACTACTTGTTTTTATTATAGTATTTTTCATTATGTTCGGTAACTGATAAATGAATTTTTCACCATTGCCTCAAAATGTAATGTTCGATACTAAAAAAAGGATATAGGGAGGCAGCCACGTGGGGAATAAAAGGGACAACCTTGCAAAATGTTAGAAAAATATAATCAGGTCTATATTGAATAACAAAATATTAATCCATAGAGTACCGTTTATAGTAAATACATAGTTAATTCCGTGTGTTAGTGCAAACATTTTCACTATGGACGTTTCAGTAGTCGAACAGGAACAACAATATGTCTTTTATAAGGAAGTACATTACCGATATGAGGACGAAGATGGATATCGCAATTACCTCTTGTAGGATCCCTCTGGCGGGATGTATAGTGAGCGTAGGGCGAGCGGGCGCAATGGGCGGCCGCGGCCGCTCGGGCCTCTTGGGCGCAGTGGGTATCGACCCATTCATAGGCGTCGGAGCCTTCGCCTGTGGCTGCACTATCCTCTGATTCGACGACATCGTCAGCTTTAATTTGGGTCTGTCATTCCCCGCTGCGAAGCATATAGCGCTGGTATGGAAGTTAGGCGCTTTTACATCGTTTTTAGTGATGTTACTGACGAAGTGGTTGTTGTTGTTGTTGATCGGAGTTGCGCGCGGCGGCGGCGTCGGCGCGTCCGACAGATCTATCAGTTTCCTCGTGGATATTATTGGATAACGGTTTGGGAGTTGGGGGCGTTCCGCTAACCGCGGTGGAGGGCATGGTGACAGTGTTTTCTGCAAAACAAAATTGAATAATGTGGCACGGTGCCGCTACGAGCGCATGCTCAACTCCTCGTAATCATAGATGATACACACGAGACACACACATCACAAGATGATTGTACTAGGTGCAAATGTAGGTGATCTAGCTCACAGACAAATAAGCATAATGTCAATTTACTAGTGACAAAATACATTTTTCATTTCACTTGCTCATATAAACAGTTGATATGTTACACACACTAACTCTTTTTTATTAAAAATAATAATGGAAAATGACAAATAATCATGATCTGAGAGACATAAAACAACATACCAAAAATATACAGGTTATAAAATTGATGTCATGCCGTAATAGGTCAATATGTAAGTGGCATTCAGCAGCTAATCAAAAATACAGCAGTGAAGTAAATAATGTATGTACTATTTACAACTTTCGAGACCCTTCACTACTTAATTATAATCTTCCTACGTAACTGAAATTACATCAAGATGATGAGATACAAGATGTTTACTTTACACGCGTAGCTGATTATGACAACTTGCAAATCTAATAACATCAAAATGCAAAACCGCGCTGCTAAGGAATACGAAATTAATGTTATGCAAAGCATATCGAAAGTCTTGATTTTCAGCTAACGGGCGACGAAGGGACGAAATGATAGAAGCTATAAACGCGGCTTACAGAAATACCAGTATGGAATCTATGACAATTTTTTGTATTATATTATTGTTATATTAGCACCTGGGGAAAACGTATACTAAATCATTTGAAAAATGTTTGCAGTACTTTATAGTCCATAAATCACTACGTTTCTTTCTCTTTGTGTCCTTATTGCAAAATGAAATAACACTGAAAAAAATAACCAAACACTGCAAAGATCTCATACTGATACGAATTCTGAATCCGTTTTGAGTAAATTCAAAATGAGACAAAGCGACTAACCAAATTCTACTAATAATTTAAGTTGACATGTACATGGAGAGCGAGTTAAGAGTCCGACTTACGGCTTTATCAGGTAGACTTATTTCGGAGTTGAGTGAACTGTTAGGGAAGCTGTCACGGCGGGATGCATTTTTGTTCGCAAAAAGGAATTCCATTTCTGTGAGGAGATCAAGGGGGAGAGCGGGCGCTGGTTCTCGCGGAGGCGGGGCTTCATGCGTTGGCGTGTCAGAAGAATCTGAAGATACTGGTGTGGCAGACCCGCAAGAATACCTGTGTGTAAACATTTCCATGATGCGTCAATATAATTTTTATTTCTTTCATATGCTTCTTAATCAAAATTGTTACCTTAACCTACAAGGCTGATACAAATTTTATGAACTACTTAGCTTTTCACTTTTATTTTTTTTTCACCTATTAAATAATGATAAAACGAGGATTCAACCAGGCCGGCCGATCAGAAAACAGATATACATCAGTGTGGAAAGAGAGCCAGAAAAGATTTCTGTATACTATTATTTTATACGTATGTATGTCACTGGTCACTTCTTAAACGGCTGGACCGATTAATGTAATTATTTTTTTTATTTAACTCCATTATTATAAGTAAAGATGATTTAAGTATTCATACGTAAATAATATATATGTTATGTATACTTTTATGTACTATAAAGCATACATCGTGCACTGGTAATAAAAATAAAGGCATGTGGCAGCTGATACCTTTGCCAGCCTCGTAAGGATAATCTTTGAAAATTCATATTCGATGTCGAGGGTGTGTTTTTAATGCTATGTACATATACATAATAATCCTGAACTGGTTAAACTTTTACCTGCTATCGTCTGTTGTGTTTATTGATGATGGCCTTGACCCAGTTCTTGGCATTTTATTCTTCAATCCCTTAACGGCAGATTTCATATTTTTACCGCCTTGACGAACCTATAAAATACAAATATAAAAAAATAAATCAATTAATGAGGTACATTTATGAATGTGTACATACAAAGTTGGACCGTACGCAAGCAATAGTTTCTATGACTTATTTGCTATTTGCAACACGGCAAATGGTTTGCGAGGTTTTAGATCCCTAGAAAAATTATAACCAATGATTATACACAACGATCACCTACTGTACATTAGGTTTAGCCTTCACTTTGATTGAGAGGAGTTATGTAAAAATCACTTAATGAACATACATTAGCGACTTCACAGAACAGATGCTAAGTTTTCGTTCTGCTGACCTTTAATCCGAATCAACGAGCACTATGTTTCTTGGTTTCTATGGTTCTTGTGCATATGCGTCTGCATTTACACTCAGCTGTCAAAGTGCAAATATGACGCCATATTCACCGGCGGAGTGTAACGAATAAAATGGAATTTAACACAATCCTATGTCCTGACTTTCTATGCAATGGGACGCCCAATCGAGTTTCAATATAAATTAGACCAATGCATTTGGGTGTGACATTTGACCGAAAGCTTACGTTCAACGACCACATCGCAATAGTTGTCAAAGAGAGTTATCAGCGGCTGGGATTTGTTCTGAGGAATTCCCGCGAGATTCACAATTTGGATGTTATCAAACTAATCTAAAGCACTCCTGTTCGAAGTAAGCTGGAAGCCAATATACGTGTGTGGCACCCGCACGAGTATAATTATACTCTTTATATGGATCTAATCTCTTTATATTGGAGGAAATTCAGAAAACTTTCCTCTAGTATATTAACAAGCGTAAGTATGGGTTCTACCCATACATGTATCCCACATTATTTGTTTAGATCTCTACGATATAACTCCTTGGAAGTAAGAAGAGCTGACGAACAGCTGGTGATGATCTGTTTTTTTTTATGTTTTTGTTACGGAACAAGCTCGAGGCCCACCTGATGATAAGCGGACTAACCTCTGCCTATAACAGATGCATTTCGTCACAAGTCACTGCGCCCGTCACCTTGAGACATAGTTGTTAAGTCTCTTGTGCCTGTAATTTCAATGGCTCTCAAGGACTGCTGCCGGAACACGCCGTTAGGTGCTTGGCGACAGATTTTCTACTTGAAGGTGGTCGCTAGCCAGGCGGGCAAATGCCTTTCCACCATGCGGTGAAGCTCAAGCCCGCGGCGGGATTCGAACCATGGACCTGCTGCGCGGCAGTCCATAGCCAATCTGTAAAATACTTCGTGGGAAAGTGGATGCCCCTGGTCTCCATTCTTTAATAATCGGTCTTTATACGTATTTGAACATTTTACTTTTAAAGTTTCGAATTTAGCCATCATTGCCTACTTGAACAATTGAACCTGTAAGATATACGTAATGATGGTAAGAATGCTTCTCATTTTAGACCAACAGTCTGTGCAACAGAATGAGCATAATACCCATTACATATGCATAGTGCCCAGTATAATTAAGTAATTATACTGGGCACTATAATGGGTACTAAACTAAAACGATCAAAAATAATCTTTATACCACACCCACTCAGAATAGGTTTCATTACTCGTTCAAAAACATGTTATAAAGTTCGTCATTTTTCCCTTATGTACGGCGGGGAAAGTTATATGGATTTTCATTCCTTCACTCCGTAGCAGTGAAGGAATGTTGTATGAAAATCTATACCTGGCCTGGTAGCGTTCTTTTGTTTTTAGCTGCTTACATATAAAAAATCAATCTCAAAAAGGTGTTATATTTAGTTTTTAATAAATTTAAATGATATTTTAACAGTACGCTTTTAATTATTCTAAATAATTTTCCAAAATGTCATCTGGTAGTGAAAGTGACGATTTTATAATGATGACGCCACCAGAAATAATAAATGCAGCTCAAGAAGTCATAAAGAACTTAACGCCTGAGAAGTCTCGAGGTAAGTACGAGAAATCGTATAATGATTTTATTTTCCTCGTAGGTGTAGTATAAAGCACTATGTATCACTCGGGAGAAAGTTCTATTTCTGTTAAACAAACTCTCGAACAGAAATAGATCGTTTTCTCCCCTCGATGTACAATGTACTATTTATCAATCAACTTATCGTCTTTGACAATCAATACACAAACTGATGATCGTGAGTTACAGAAGGCACTAAAGGAACATATGAAACTTTTTGCGTTTGCATGCAATAAATACTATAGTGCCATTAGCCTCTCTTATCAGACCCAGTGCAAGTCTGATAATAAAACACTTGTTACTGATATTCAAAACTTCGTGGAGGTTATTTATTGTATTAGTAGATTTACAATACATGACATAGACAAGATTTTTTTTGCTTATCTCTTTCAGTAAAATTTGTTTCAAACAGGGCAACTCAATGACGTCAGTAAAGACGCATGATGCGAAAGTAAGTGTGTAAGCGTGTGTGTGTGTTCACTGCCACTCAACTCTGAAATGGCTAAACAGATTCTGATGAATCTTACTTTTGTTAGCTGATTGGTAAATTGGCTGATTGGTAGTTAGTGGATATAGATTTTTATCCGGATAATTACGAATAGATTCGAGAGTTCGAGAGCTAGCATATTTTATGTATGCTGCATTCATTAACTAAGACCGTATCTTAAGCGTAAGCCACAATTTCACAATTTCATATTAACTACCAAAAATCTGAGCTTTTTGAGGGCTCGCGTTTATTTTACAACGTGATTCTACTGGTGTCATCCAGTATTAAATAGGTTAACTCCGATGTATTTGAGTATTGAGTTTCGTTCTGTTGCAGCGATGTTAACTCTTTGGTTTTCTGACAGGTGGCGGCATACATAAACAAAATTGTAAATGTTCATTTTTTATGGTTATTTTATTTTATTTATAGTAACAAAATCCACAGCTCTTTGATTCGAAACATAATATTATATTATAACATATAATTATATTTTTTTGACAGATAATACATCAAGATAGAAAGTAAAATACTTTTTTTTTTCAGTTAACACACATATCCATTGGTGTGATAGTTTTTAAGGAAAGTGTGTTACAAAATGCTCAAGTTGTGGGATAGTGATCAGGCTCGATTCGCTTGCCCTAATAATCGAAATACATGGCTTCGTGGATTTGAAAGAGAATTTAAAAAAAAAAGGCTTTAGAAGTTTTTCTAGTTCATATGACTACTTATTATGGTCATCATTTGATAGGTGATTAGCCTATTGATCCAAATTGTTCCTTATTATTTACTTCTATTTTATCTTACGATAGTAATTACTTAATCCATCATGCAGTCTCAACTCTCTGTCAATTTGTATTTTCATGTTATTTAGTTTAGTATAACCACAACTAGTATTATTTCGAACTTTTGTCATTTGACAAATCTCAAACACGACATCCTATTTTTATTTTGGTTTTTAAGCCATTCTAATGACAAACAATTTGTTATACTTTAATGAAAATTTTAGAACTGCGTTCAGTAATAACTGTATTAAGCCTTCAATCAGAATGAAGACCCGGTATGAAACAGGCCCATTCTTCATACAATATATAGTATGCTAAAGTAAATACGTTTCCGCAAACAAAACATTGCGAACAATTATTGCATTTGTGTAGAGTTTACCAAAACTATGCTTCAATATAATCATCTCTTATACAATAATATTATGCATGGTCTTAAAGTGCACCCACCGAGAGAAATACTTTCTTGACAGGATGTGATCGAATGGACGACGTAACTTTGACGTGGGGAAGAGTTTACGACGTGAAATCGTCTCTCACCGGCCGGACTGTAGCTTTAAGTTAAAGGTTGGCGATAAATATCAATGATGGTGCAAAGGTAATTGTAATAATATTTTACGGTATGAAGACAGTGTATTGTACTTACTATATTTTATTTCCTTGCTTTGGCGTAAACTTTGAATGCGTAAAAATTGTCACACAGGCTACGGCCATGGCAAAACTAGGAAGAATTCAATTGCTACGGAACCGTAACATAGGAACTGGCTATGCAATTACTGGGAAAAAGACAACGTGTGCTTTCAGAATATAGATAGATAGCATGAAGGCGTCAGAGGTTTTTTTACAGTTACTAAGAAATAAGCTCCACCAAGTACTGAATAACAGAAAAGTCAAGAAGTCGAGTAACACCGGAGTTATAGAACAAGAGTTCGCCAGGACTCACCGATTTGACAGCCGATTGCACTGCGGGGTTCGCCTGTAAAGATTCATATTTTGAAGCAAAAAAAGGAAAAATCAAGTATTTACAGCATGCAAGCGTTCCAGGACAGCAATTCAGCCGTGTAAACAGTTTCTGTATTTTTTATTCTACCTTGAAATCTATTCAAACAGTAAATAAAAGACCTTGTCTAGCCTTGTCTTCTTTAAAGTTAATTTAATGATAATGAGTTCAAATAAATTACTGGTAGCTTATTTATAATAATATGAGCTTATTATTTTACGAGTAGCATAGTATTTAATTAAACTATGATTTTGATACCTACTTACAAAAACACAAAAATAATCAAATGTCCATTTACTTATTCGCCAGCGCTCACGCATTTGATAGAACGCTTCTCAATTTTGCTGTGATATAAACGAAAAATAACACGTATGGTAATATAATAAAAAAAAAACTTTCAGCATTGTTTTTCTGTCGTAATTATGTTTTAAAACCTTATATGACTGGACATTGGTACATTTTCAGATCCTTTAGGCTGCATGTCTGCCAGAGATGTACGAGGTAGACGATCAGAGTGCGAGAAAAAAAACACCATTACAATCGCTTTATTTTCAAATCGCTGAGCTCGGGCATTAGTGAACTTTTTCCTCGCCTACAGCTCATCTACCTCGCACATCCCTGGTGGATAAGGAGTGGATTTAAACTATTTACTTCTCCATGCAATGAATTATCAAGTACTGGCACTTGAGGTAATATATTTTTAAATGATGATTCCTGATGACAACGTCACGATTACAAATTTTTATTTCAAGCTTTTTAAGAGTGCCTTAAGGAGGGAAATAGTATATAGAAGAGGGTTTTTGTTATTTTAATGAGTGAATTTAACCTAATAAGACGCGGTCGCGTGTTACTCGGAAATAGATTCGAATATTACCAGCTCTTTAAATATAAAATTTTTCAAACATTATGGAGATGTGTCATGTACAAGAAAACGGTCAGCCATGAAAAATTAGTATGACTCGCTAATGAAACTGAATACGTGGAAGCTGGTTGACCGACCTGATAGAAAAATTATTCCCTGCAAATGGGTATTACAAGTTGAAGACAGACGCATATGGTAATATCACCAGGTATAAAGCTAGACTTGTGTCAAAGGGCTTTAATCAAGTCGCGGGAGTAGACTACCAGGAAACTTTTTCACCGGTAGTCAGACATTCGTCTTTGCGTACTTTATTCACCTTAGTCGCTGACGTAGACACCACCTTATTAAATGAAGACCTGGAAGAAGAAGTCTAGTCTGAACCAGCCTCAAGGTTTTGTGAAGAAGGGCGATGAAGATAAGGTTTGTCTATTGCAAAAGTCTTTGTATGGACTAAAGCAAGCCCCTCGAGAGTGGAATATTAAACTTAACGAAATATTGACCAAAATAGGTTTTGTAGATTGTCTACTGAACCGTACGTATATAAGAAACGCCTTGGTTCGGATATAATATTATATTGGCCATTTTTGTCAATGACATCATTGTCTTTTACAAGAATGACATGTCACTTATCAACGTCAAGAGTGACTTGTAAAAGTATTTTTTATTCAAAGACTTAAGGGCAACTTATATATTATTTAGGATTAAATATAAAAAATGATAGCGAAAAAGGTATGCGTGTGCATTGAGTGAGCACCCTCAGAAAAAATTTAATAAAATAGGATAATTTAGTAAAAGTTCTAAAACAATTGTAAAACCAATATCCCTTTTTGTAAAAACGTAAAACAGAAGATAAATCGTTTACAATCTGCTCACTCAGTCCTCACAGAAAATTGTCAATATCTTCAAATCTATTGAGTTTACAAAAATAAAATGTATTACTAGTATTTAGTAAAACTTGTGAAGAATATATGTATCAATGGACAGATTGCCTAGTGCCGTATTTAAAAATTTACAAATAGATAATTATGCTCACTCAATCCTCCATTTTCGCAAGGGCCGATTGCTCTCTAATAAACTATATAATTAAACTTCGTTATATTACTCGTGTTTAGTTCATGTTCAATAGGATTTCGTAACATACTAAACGAAAGTCTATTTTGATACATATTTAAGTAATAAATAATTTTATGTGCTCACTCAATCCACACATTTATGAAAACCAAAAAACATGAATATCTTCTGATTTGTTACGATTACAAAAAGTCGAGATAGCTCATGTTTTAGTAAAAAATTTTACTAAATATCTGCCATTTCACTTCTAATTAAACTTGTTTACTTTATGAGATATACTTATTTTATTGTTTGTATGAAATTTCGTACTATAGGGTAACCATATTTTATGTATAAGTTTGTTCCAATGTTTTTTTTTCTTTTATAATGGCTTCACATATCCCCATATGGATTAATATGGTCGAGTTCATTTGTTTTTAAAGAAGTTTTGAAGCGCTCGTAGCGAAGTTTACTTAGCTGTTCTCAACCGATCAGCAAAGCTAAGCAACGTCGCCCGCGGTCATGAGTTGGATGGGTGACCGCTAGTGACATTACTACTGAGCGTTTCCGTGCTTCGGAGGGCACGTTAAGCCGTCGGTCCCGGTTGTCGTCTTAGGATGGCAGTCGTTATAGCATGGTGGTAGGGCATTTTGCGAATGCCCGCCTGGCTAGCTACCACCCTCAAGTAGAAAATCTGTCGCCAAGCACCTAACGGTGTGTTCCGGCAGCTGTCCTTGAGAACCAGTACTTCTAGGTTAGCCTGAACAACATCTTCGACCACATCATCACTTACCATCAGGTGAGATAGTGGTCAAAGGCTAATTTATCAGGCATAAAAAAAAAAAAAAAAAAAAAAAAATCCGATACAAAAAAGATCGTGTTCAATAGTACAAATAAATTAATGAACTTTTTGTATGCTCTTTTCATACAACTTATATATAAATAGATAATTTCAAATTGTACGTGTTAAATAAATAAAGCTTTTCCCAAATATAACTTTTATTTTCTCTGCATTAAAGAAAACTTTGAATTCCCATTTCGTACGTGGCTAAAACGCTATACGCGAAAAGCCAAAAAAAAAAGAAACTTCATTCTTTAGTCCACGGCCAATCGCCATGCGGTGGCATAGGAAAACAGATAAATTTTCCCCGCCATTGCAAAAAATTATTCATAACTCGTTTTCATTGTTGAAATAATAGTTATTATTAATGAATTATTATTTATTAATAATTAATCAGCATATATTAATTATTAATAAATTAATATATGCTGGGTACGCTGCCAACTGATAGTGGGCTAGAGCATTTGGACTGCCTATGAGTCCAAATGCTTTTATTGTAGTAGCTGTAGTGTATTATATAGTTTGTAGTATTTTGTTAACAAAGGCATACCGCCGGTAAAAAAAAAATATGGTAAGTACTAGATATGAAGAAAGTTATTTTTATTACTATTTCCTTCACAAGTGTGTTGAAAAATGTTGTATGATACTCGTGTGTGTGGCATTGATGATTACCGTCCTCGGCTCTCTGAGGGCTCGGGTCACAGTGGCGCCACAGCAGTAATCATACATTACAAACACGTGGTACTAACCACAATGTAACCCACAACATTGACTTTTCATTTACCCGACTAAACTCGACCTACATATGTATGGTGTTACTTTGTTCCTGTAAATTACAGAATTATATTGTATTGTCTATGTTATACTGAAAATAGAGAAGTATAGGCAAAAATGTTTGTAGGTACTAACTTTGAAGAAAAACAAAAAAAACCGTAGGCCAAAAAACCTAAAATTAGCTACATAATGAAAATGAAATAAGATTTTTTGAAAAAAAAATATGTCGTGAACGTACTTTCAAGCATATCTTAAAAAGTACCTGCAGATTTCAATGAAATTTGGTTTATGGATAAATATTAGAATAGATCCCGAAGCTTATAGCTATTTTCAGTATAATATAGACAATACAATATAATTCTGTAATTTACAGAAACAAAGAAACACGATACATATGTAGGTCGAGTTTAGTCGGGTAAATGAAAAGTCAATTTTGTGGGTTACATTGTGGTACAAGTGTGTAATGTATGATTACTGCTGAGGCGCCATTGTGACCCGAGCCCTCAGAGAGCCGAGTACGGTAATCATCAATGCCACACACACACGAGTATCATACAACGTTTTTCAACACACTTGAAGGAAATAGTACTAAAAAATAATTTTCTTCATATCTAGTACTTATCTTAATTAATAATAACCATTATTTCAACAGTGAAAACGAGTTGTGAATAATTTTTTGCAATGGCGGGGAAAATTTATCTGTTTTCCTATGCACGCGCATGGCAATTGGCCATAGACTAAAGAATGAAGTTTCTTTTTTTTGGCTTTTCGCGGATAGCGTTTTAGCCACGTACGAAAGAGCAATTCAAAGTTTTCTTTAATGCAGAGAAAAACTTATACTTAAAATATGGTTACCCTATAGTACGAAATTTCATACAAACAATATAATAAGTTTAACTCATAAAGTAAACAAGTTTAATAAGAAGTGAAATGGCAGATATTTAGTAAAAATTTTTACTAAAACATGAGCTATCTGGACTTTTTGTAATCGTAACAAATCAGAAGATATTCATGTTTTTTGGTTTTCATAAATGTGTGGATTGAGGGAGCACATAAAATTATTTATTACTTATATATGTATCACAATAGACTTTCGTTTAGTATGTTACGAAATCCTATTGAACATGTACTAAACACGAGTAATATAACGAAGTTTAATTATATAGTTTATTAGAGAGCAATCGGCCCTTGCGAAAATGGAGGATTGAGTGAGCATAATTATCTATTTGTAAATTTTTAAATACGGCACTAGTCAATCTGTCCATTGATACTTATATTCTTCACAAGTTTTACTAAAACCTAGTATACAATTTATTTTTGTAAACTCAATATATTTGAATATATTGACAGTTTTCTGTGAGAACTGAGTGAGCACATTACAAACGATTTATCTTCTGTTTTACCTTTTTACAAAAAGGGATATTGGTTTTACAATTGTTTTAGAGCTTTTACTAAATTATCCTATTTTAATGATTTTTTTCTGAGGGTGCTCACTCAATGCACACGCACACGCGAAAAAGTACTAATCAATCAAAAGTCATACATTTCTTCTTTAATGAAGAAGTTCGCATTACAGAATGCAAAAGAATTCGATATGCCATTAGCTAATAGCAAGTTAACTGCTGATTGTGGAGGTAAGGACTCAACTTATGATTATAAGCAGGTAATTGTTTGTTTCATGTATCTCGCTGTGAATACACGGCCAGATATCGCGTTCACTGCGAGTTATTTGAGCCAATTTAATAATAAATGTAACAAAAGTCATTGGTTGGCAGCAAAACGGGTGCTTCAGTATTTGAAGCGCACTATAGATTACTCTATTGTATATAAGAAGACTGTAAAACCTCTTGAAGGGTACACCGACGCTGATTGGTAAAATTTTACTATTGATCGCCGTTCTTATACAGTTTATTGTTTTTAATTGGCAGATGGCCCAGTGTCATGGATGTCGAAAAAACCACCAACAGTGGTGTTATTATCAACAGAAGCCGAATATATGGCGCTAACAGAAGCAGCTAAAGAAGCTACATACTTTCGTAGCTTTATATCTGAAGTATGCAGTAGTAGCACTCGATATCCTACTATAACACTATATAGCGACAGTGCACAGATTTTAGCTTATAATCCTGTGAATCACGGTAGGACCAAACATATCGACACGAAGTTTCACTTTATTCGAGAAAAGCTGTCAGATAACGCTATAAAATTAAAATGTATAAAGTCATGTGATATGTCTGCTGATGTACTCACCAAATGTCTTGGAAAAACTGCATATCAAAGATGTCACGGTATAGGATTAGTTAACATGGTTAATACCTAGTAAGCTTTATCATTTTTACTTTAATATTTTTTGTTTTCTCTACTGTATATGATGTTGTATTTTTATATTATGGGCAAGTTTGTTACCGAGAATTTTGATTATGGGTGGTGTTCAAATAGGTACCATTACTAAATATAGGTACTGGCCATTTTACGAAGTTTTTACACTCTAATCAAAATTTGTATTCTCGTTCAAGGTACTTGACAACTTACTTCAATAATGAATGTGTAACTCTCAACAACGTTTTCCTTATATTTTTCGACAACAATTTACCAAAAATACTACAGAATCAGCAACCGTTCCATGGCAAGTAGCCATTATCATCAACATCACATGGTATAAAACAAAGTCACTTCCAGCTAGACAGCGGGAACAGACATACAGGGACAGACGGCAGTACTATGTAACAGATTGATAACATTAGAGGCGGAGATACAGTTGAGATTTATGTCCGGTATCAAGTACAGTTTTTTAATTCACAGAACTAATACGGGTAAATTACCACCAGTAGTTCTATCAACACAATTACTTAACAGAACAGATGGGAATAGTAGAGATAAGTCAGGTGTAAAGCATAGTCTTTTAAGTCACAGAACTAATAGGAAAAGAAATCTCAGTAGGTTTGTCAACAGAACTACTCAACAGAACAGATGGGAGTAAATGCTCCGAAGAGCGGACGCGCCCAGTAGCAATGTCACTATCGTCCACCATGTGTGTGTGTCCACAATGCACATGACCGCGGCAGACGTTGCTTAACTTTGCTGATCGGTTAAGAACAGCTAAGCTAACTTCGCTACGAGCACTTCAAAAGTCGTGCAAGACGATCTTTATCTCAACTTAGCTTGAACTTCTTAAAATTTATGTTGGTAAAATTCAAACTGTAGCACTGAACCCAAAGTGAGACCACGCATAGTAGTTGTTTTTCTAATAAGCAATAAAATTAGTCTAAATCATAGTTGGTCGATACACGGTTCGTCTAACGCGCGGTAGGTCCAAAATATACTATAGCTGTACAGATAACGTTTCGCATGAACTAAGAAATTTTTCTTTACTCTTTTTTATCTGTCGAATTATCCGTGAGTTATTGTGAGGTAAAATGATTACAAAATTATCAATTATTGTATTAATTTATTTCGAAACAACAATGGCCTTCGTACCCTTTTTATCTAATTAAGTTATTCTGCAGAATAACAGTCTTAAAGATTGGCATAACCATGTATACAAAAGTACCCCTAAATATCAATTTACTATACCTGGAATATCATTAATGGGTAAAGAGTCTATACATTTGGACTAGAACTAACTGCGCAGCAAAGAAGCGACTTGAATATATCAAAGAGAAAGAATAAGACATGATTATACCAAAAACGGAACTAACAATTAAAAAAAAATCGACTTGGTGGACATATATCACCAATGGTGTTTTGTCAATAAAATAGCTTATACGTATTGTATAAACTTAAGATAATATATATTAAAGATACACAGAAAATAAAGAAGTATTGAACAACTGCGATTTAGACGAAACGCTCCTTAGACCAACATCTTCTAACGCATGAAGCGACACCTTAGAGACTTAGAGACCACTTGCTATGATCCTGACAATCTTATTGCGTTATCACATTCATCATACACCGACGTTAACATCAGGTATTATTTTTCTAGCTTTTATCAAGAAAGTCTCCAATCTGACCATAACCCATAGTTTGATGCCATTTCATTCTATTCAATCTCGGTTCGTTTACTTACGTCCTTTCGAACTCTAAACCTTTTTAACAATGTAAAACCCGTATCATCATACCATTAAGATTAACGTTCCAACGGCGGCATTCACTCTACCCTGTTTTTTCATCACCCAGTCGTTCTCTGAGTCGCACCATTGATATTTGCCAGAGCTTTCATATCAACTGCATCCACTTTGACCTTGACTCAATCAACTATCCATTCCCAACTTTCACCACCATCAAGTACCCAATACTCTTAAATTGCCAGTTGTAACTCATTAAGTAATTTTCAGTCAGTGATGAAAGATAACCATTACCAGCAACCAATCTCCTCAAAACCACCTATTCAATACAACATCTTAATATTTTATAATAAAAATATTAAAATGGTCGCTTTACTCAGACTAAAAGTTATGACTATTGTAAACGAGTATAAAAAGTTATGTCACGCATCAAAAATAAATAAATTATAAAAACTAATAACTTAACGCTAAAGAAGACAGGCTACATGAGTTGATTTAATAACACCGATACGACCGGAACAAAGATCTTTGATAACGGACTGAATTGCAACCCTTAAATCATGGTTTACTGGACTGTAACTTTTCGATTGTAAGCACAAGTAAATTAACTCTCAAAAATTGCTTTCCAGTAACTAAATTACTATGTTAAAGTTAATAGAAGCGGGTTAACGCTCTCATAATACAAGATATTTTAGTTTCTTTAAGCTTAGTTCGCATCTGGGATAATTACAATGCAGGGAGATATTAATTATGGTCTATACTATCTAAGGAGGATACTTGATTAACATTTTATTAATAAAGGGCGATTTTACCACAAATTCAAAAATACACATTTACGAATATAAAGAGAAGTTGATTGATACTTCATTACGTTAAAAATGTTGGCTACATTACGAATTATTACCCTCGTAACAGTTTTAGACGTTTACGTTTTTTTTTTAGATTTCTCGATTCCGGGGCTTAAGATCACATTTATTTGTGAATTATCACAAATAGGTATTAAAACCAAATTATCGCTTCCACAAATACTAACACAGTTAAACAAACAAATTTACATGAATATATATGTAAAAGTGTATTATTTAGTATTACTTTTTTTGGCTGAAACTGCCTGATATTTAGAGGCAGATATTGGCTATATTACCTAAAGTTCTTTTTGCATGAAGATTACCTTATCTTTTACATTTTTGAAGAATGCGCCGCCCTCCTTCTTCACGGTTTTCGCCCAGTCTCTGTACTGTTGTTTTAGCTTCTGGCCGCTGCCCGTGTTCATTTTGTCAGCGTAGTTATTGCACTCCATTTCGAACTCGTCGTTAAAACCTCTTCCGGAATTGAGGAGGTCTAATCTTTCGTCGATGAACTGTTCAAAAAGAATACATACCTATTACTTAAATAATATAGTTGACATAAATAAAGTTACCGTTAAACGTGTTAAATTTGTACCGTCTTATAGGACAAGCTTGCTCTTCGCACTGTTTGCATGTTTGTACGTTGGATTTCGTCTATCATACAATAGAATTATAGTTTGCTATGTCGAAAAAATAAAATAAATATCAAGCACGGAAGATTTCTAAATGAGGCTACCGCCGGTTTGAAAATAAAATGAAAACATTTTAATTAAAGTTGAAATAAATAACCGCATCAAAAGACTAAACTCTGTTCGATACATCAAACTTCAATTTAGAGAATATAAGAGTCACAGATTGGTCACTAGAATCCACACCACTGTGTTGTTACTGTATCACTTAGCAAATTAATTGAAAACTCCAATATAATACAAAGGAATACACCTTTAAGATGACTAACACACAGATAAACTTTTATTTAACGCTTTTTAGAAAGAAATACCCAATCAATGGATAGATAACCCATTCAACCTCGTTCATATGGCACACTTTACCGAAAAATTAATGCAAGCAATAACAATAATGTCATAATCCGAGGGTTACATATATTTTTCATAAAGTAACTATCGACGCGACCTCACTCAGCGAAAGGAATATAGACTATGGTCTTACAACGATATATCACGGACCGGATAGGAATATATAACGATATATAGTGGTTTGATTAAGTAACACTTCAATAGATCGACGCTAGCACCGGCTGTAACAAGTTCAAATTATCTTGTTACAGCTCGAGGGCCTTGGCTATACAGTTAACGTAAGAGTACCGCGATGATAGATGTCACTTGCAATAATTTTATCCTTTCTGCCAAATAAGTAACATTGGAATATATATTATTTGTGGTAGAATTGTAGAAAATTTAAGAATATATTTAGTTTATTGTAATAGGCTTTTTAAATAATCAATATTTTGTTAGACTTGAGATAAAACATTGATTTTAGTGGTGCAAATTAAAAAAAAACAATCTTTTTAACGCTTTATGGTTGGTTGGTAATCGTTAAGAGTTATAATTTGGAATATGGTCGTAACGCACCTGCTGAAATATTTGTGACTGTAATATTTTTTTCAGAAATGGTTGCATATGTTTTCTTGTTCGTACAAAGGCTTCAGGGTTGAAGGTGATCAGCTGACCGTTTTCTATTCTGAAAAATAAAAGAAAAATTGTAACTAAATTTCAAAACTTGAGTAAATTGAGAAATTCTGACCAATTAGCTCCGAACCTACTCAAAGGTATACCTACTGATGACAATTAAACAAAATCTCGCAATTATAGAAAGTTTCAGGGCTAATTTTAATTGAACATTAAAACTTATGAAACGGACGGTTTTGTACACTTTCTATGCTCGCTTTTTCCTGATCTTGAATGACTATACTGTTGACAATGGAACAGACACATTGTTTCTGGAGGAACCTATTCCTTTTATTGTTTACTTTAAGTAATTAGTTATTGCTATAGTTTTTCCAATTTTGCATTCGAATGTTATTTTAAAATAGATTTTCATCAATGTTACATGGTTAATAATCCCAGAAACGGATACGAAAAACACTGCACCAACGCTCAACGTTTTTACTTTGTCACATCAAATTGGTATCTCAAGGACTTCGACATTTGACAAAAAATAGTAGAAAGGTATAAATGACTTTACAGCTCTATGCAAACAGAAAACTAGATAAATTATCGTTATATAACTTACTTGATAGCGTCGCGATATCCACCTATTAAACATACTAAAGCGCGTAAAAACGCTCTTGATACGGCGTCGCCCAATGCATTTTTATCACTTAACGATTTTTTCAAACTTACAACCTGAAAAATAAAATACAGTTTTTTATTGTAATGACAAGCATTACAGAATTTTGTCATTATTAGACGTAACTAATGTAGTCATATTACACTATCACGAGTGTTGATATAATAATAATCTTATATTTTCGGAACATAAATAAACATAGGAAAAAATAAACTGTGAAACGATGCTACTATGCTGATGCTACTAGATATTACTAGACTGTGGCGCAGGTAGCAACCACCGCCTCCAACTAGTGGTGTTTACAGTGATCCAAAATGACAGTACTATTCAAATAAGTATTTTTTTATATTTTTGTTACCATTACCAACATTTGGTTAGTAAAGTGTACATGTATACAATATTTAATTTTAGTAATAAAATAGGTGTATTATATTATATTTACATTCTTATTGCTTAAGAGGCATTTCACATTTTAATGCGCGTAATCGTAGATTTTAAGCGCTTAATTTACTATCATAGGAAAGATTCACACATAGTTGAATAATTGAAATAAATAGAATAATCTGTCCTCTTTTCAGTTAATGTACCACATTTACAAGCATAACTTTAATTATTTTGTAGTGAGCAATCTCCCGCACCTCGTTTTACGAATTAAATGGAATATAGCAAACTTCAGAGTTCTATCTCTTGTATAAAAACTCATCAAATTAACTAAACAAAAAAATCTATTCATCAGGAATATAATCTTGTTGACACACAGTGTACTAGAATATCGATAATTGATCATCATTATAGAAAAAAAAATAAAGATCTTTCGCCAATTTCCACGAATTATATCAGCAGTTTAACACGATTTATTGCGTTAAATAAAGTGTAATTCCAAACTGATATTATATCAAAAGAAAGTACATTCTTCAATTAATCTGATCTCAGTTAAAATATGATATTAACTCTGCTTTGTTAGACACGAAAAAATATTTAACATTACTCTAAATGATTATAAATTGAAATGTACAAGCGCGAGCCGATCAGTACCGCGCGAGCGCTCTTCGAGGTAGGATCTGTGTTCGTTTTGCCGCGCTCCCACGTTACGTACGCGATACGCTTAGACGCAAGTTTATAATGCGACCACAGAGTTTTGATCGTGTCGGTATTTTTTTTAAAGTAAAAAGTTAGAGTTTATTTTTGTTTTCCATACTACATGTATTGTTGTCTTGTTAAGTAATGTTAGAAAACCTCTTTGTTTAATACTGTTTAAAAAGAAGAAACTATTTTATTTTTTTCTGTCTGTCAAATATGTCTTTGATTTGTATTAATATTGAAAAATATCATTGATTTTTTCTCCTTTACCTATATAAAATGAATTTTATTTCCTAGTTTACTTCACATTACAATATTTACTACTTTATCAAGTAACTACATATCTTGTGTTTAGCAATGGGAAGAAAGGATCCTGTTTACCATTGTGTTAAAAAAAGGAAACGTCACAATTATGCAGCCATATATAAAGCAACAGAAGCAAGGTTTGTATTTATAATATATGTCAATCAATAACAGAATAATGTCATTAGATCGAATCATAATTAACATAATTATATCTTTATACGCCTACAGTAAAAATACAGTTGTTTACTGTCGCAATTTTTTTCTTCTATAAATTATCATAGATATAAGAATATCATAGAGTAACGGGTACAAGTTATATAGGTGATTATGTCAAAAAATACAGCTGAATAATTTTGTCTTCTCTGTATACTAGACAGCTATTTAAGTACTTATTACTGAGAAGAATTTTAGTGGTACACTGACGGAGAAGCGACAACAGCTTATTTGATTCATTCAAAAGAAAATTGACTAGGTTTGCGTGTTTTTTTTTTCGTACTACAAAAACTTAACTAATATATTCTTTTATTTTAGAATGAGAAATAAGATAAGTCGTACTGAGGAACATAATACCGTCGAAAATGCCACTGTTTTGGGTTCCTATACGAAGGAATCAGATATGGTCATAGATATTGTAAGTATTGCATGCAATAAATCTCACATCATATATCACACATCAGATCTCCAATCATAACTTGATTCGGTTTTAATTAATCTATTATATTTTTATTTTATATCCATAATATAGTTAATGTCCATAAGTGAACATAGCGATAAGTTCGGCTGTAAATTAAACTACCTTAAAATAGAAAATGAGAAAAAAGTAGGTCTTATATCAAAATTTAACTTGAAGTGTTTGTTTTGTGGATCAAGCTTCATATTGAAAACATCTGACTCTGAGGAACAATCTAGCCTCGACGTTAATGCTGGGGCGGTATCAGGTGCAATAATTACTGGAATTGGTCTTTCAAACCTAAATGAAATCACTGCATCGATAGGTTTACCAACCATGCCATTTCGGCTTTATAGTAAAACACATGATGCTATTTCTGATATGTGGAAGACTGCAGCCGAAGAAACAATGGTTACTGCTTCCAAACAGGAAATTGAAGCGGCAAAGTCACGTGGCGACATTAATAATGCCGGTATTGCAATGATACCGGTCGAAGCGGATGCTTGTTGGGGTAAACGTTCCTATAAAAATAATTATTCGGCTCTTTCGGGTGTTGCGGCCATTATCGGAGAGCATAGTGGCAAAGTGCTACACATCGGGGTTCGCAATAAATATTGCGTCATTTGTGCCCGAGCGAAAAAAAAAGATCAGCCCGCTAGAACCCACAAGTGCACAAAAAATCATTCGGGGTCGTCTACAAGTATGGAGCAAGCTATATTGGTGGAAGGTTTTAAAAATTCTATTAACGACCGGAATTTAATATATAAAACTTTAATAGCAGATGGGGACTCTAGTACCTATAAAAATATCTTAGAGAGTCGCCCTTACCCTGATGTACCTATCCAAAAAATTGAGTGCACAAACCATCTGCTGAGAAATTATAATGGGAAAAACTTACAACTACAAAAAGATACTGCCATTCCTCTAAGTGAACGCAAAATTTTGAATATGGATCGTTTGAAAAGATTAAGAACTGCTGTACGTTTTGCTGTGAAGCACAGGCAACAGAACACTGATTCAGTTTCAACTAAAATCGAAAATCTTCAAAAAGACATCATTAATAGTCCCCGTCACATCTTTGGGGACCATACACAATGTGACAGTTATTACTGTACAGAGGAAAGAAAAAGTGAACAGAATCTGATCCCACTTATACCGACACTGATACTAAAACTTAAAAAAAACGCGTCTCAACTCGCTTTTAATTCTAGGAGTCTATTACATTGCTACACAAATAATCGTGCTGAGCAATTCAACAGCATTGTAGCTAAGATGGTAGGCGGAAAAAGAGTGAATTTTTCTCTCAAAGACTCTTACACTACTCGATGCTATGCTGCAGTAGTATCGTTTAATACAGGAAAGCCACAATACACATTGTATAAATCGGTTTACAACACTAGTCCTGGAAAATCTCTGAAACTGTTGGAGGCGAGGAGACATGCTAAAAATGCTCGAGAAGTATTGGTTCGTAAAAGCAGTGCTCGTAAAAAAATAAACCTCAATCCTGTTGATGGTCATTATGGCAGTCAGTGTGAACGACCGGATATGGATACTGAAGACTATGAACGAGGGAAATCACTATTTTTGGAAAATTTAAAAGAACAAGCTTCTAGACGCCATGAAATTGAGAGAGCTACTGTCTTACAAGCCGAAAGTGCTTTGTGGCTTGAGCTTAGAAGATGTATACTCACAGCGTCTTCCTTTGGGAAAGTTTGTAAAAGACGAGCAAATCAAAACTCTGCTCCTTTAGTGAAATCCATTCTCTATTCATACAAATTGGATAACATTGCCTCAGTGAAACACGGCAGAGACAATGAACCAAAGGCTTTGCAACAACTGAGTGTACAAGAAAACACGATGATAGAAAAGTGTGGACTTTTCATTGATATGGAATACTGTTTTTTAGGAGCGACACCTGACGGGTTGTGCAATGAAGGTTTAGTCGAAGTAAAGTGCCCTAGCTCCGTGTTCGGAATGGATCCTGATACTGCCATACTAGAAAAGAAACTTAAATGTTTCAAATTAAATAAATCACAAATAGAAATGAACCAAAATCATGATTGGTACTATCAAGTTCAAGGCCAGTTGCACATTACTAAAAAAAATATATGTTTATTTGCTGTGTGGACTGGACCTGATTTTCCTTTAAAGGTAGTAAGAATAAATAGAGATGATGTTTTTTGGCAAGTACAAATGCTTCCGAAATTGGTACGATTCTACAATGATTGCCTAATCCCAGAAATCATAGATCCTAGAAAGACAAGATCAATGCCGTTACGTCCAATATTTATATAGTTTTACGGCGTTAAATGTAAGTATATTGTTACAATAAATGATTTAAATATTTCTAATTTTTATTCAACAAGGATAAAATTTAAATACTTACCTATAAGATTCACAATGTTGGTAGACTCTTTAGTTTGCCTGCCTACTTCTGTCCTATAATCATTATAATCATAATAAATGTAAGTAATCGACAAGAAATTGATTGTTTACTCATTCCAAAGCCACAGTTTTTAAAATGAGTGCAAGTATCAAAATATGTTACTCACAGTCTCGCTATTCCGTCGTCACTTTTATCGCCTGTGTAAGCGATGCGCTGGCATTTACATAAACTTCAGTAGAGTGATTTTGTGAAATGGCTCTTAATACAAAATCTAAAATTAAATATTTTTTAACTAGTAACTAACTAGTTTTAGTTTAATTAAAACAGTGAGTGTTTTTATGATTGTTTACCTAACATTGGTAAGAAATTGAGTTTTGCAGAAGTAAGTATATTTTAGATTGGGAATTTGTGTGTGTGTGAGTGTAAGAGAGAGAGAGAGAGAGAGAGAGAGTGTGATTTGTGTAAGTGAGTAGGTGGCCATTTACTAGAGAAACCAATAGTATTCTATATAAGTGTAATAAGGAGGTTTTCGGCATCTTCATATGACAAAGCCACGAGCCATTCAAGGATTTTATTTTTACATTTGTGTGGAGAAAGTAGTTATATGTTTAGAATTTTATTTAGCCAGTTGTAAAGTGAGGTACTCTACTATAATAATAGTGGCGTCTGGCGACCTCCGTTCGGCGACGTGCGATTTTTTACACAATATTGGACCTGCGCTTTGCCTTTTATAGGTAATTTGCTTGTGCTTGCGTAGTATGATGTGCATGAAGGAATCGAGCGGCTGTGGAATGGATATGTTGCTTCCAAATCATTGAACTATCTACCGTGACACCGAGATATTGAACACACTGGGTGCAATCAATCATTACGCAGCTAGAAGAGAGGTCTGGCGTATCATTAGTGCAAGTTGAGCGCGTACACTGATATTTTATGAAATGGCACAGGGAATTAAAAGTTGTATCATTTTACATGATTCATTATTTTTCTTAATTTCGTGTGTCAATTCGGGCGTAAGCTGTAGGCTCAAGCGGTTTTGTCTATACCGACAATGGTATCTCATAACAAAAGAAATTATTTTTTTATGAAATAAGATGATGAAACTGTCAAGTTACTCTATTGTAATAGCTGTTGCCCTCTGCCTATACCGAGTGAGTATCACGTCACTGTTTTGCGATCTTCTCCCGTGACGTTAGATATTAAATCTCATGTGGTGTCTTTTGTCCGGATACATCGTCCACCAATTCAAAGCACGGTAATGAAAACTATATTCGCATGACTGCTACCGTTTGAATTTGTTGTTTTACTTAAACGACACATTTATTGCTATAAGAACATTGTATAACACTTACCAAATCAGGCGGAAGACTCTCTAAATCACGGAAGGGAGATCTTAGTTCATTTTCATCTACATCTAAAATCACCACGTCACCTATTTCCGACATTCTAACAGTCTGGAACAAAAAAAAACACAAAAATAATATTAATGCCAATGTGTGTGTATTTGTGTGGGTGTACGTTTGTTACAATCACATCTTTATTATAAATGCGAAAAATTTAGTTTAGTGAGTATATGAGGATGTAAGTGTGTAGGTTTGTTACACCTTCAAGCTGGAAAAGCAGTTAGGATGATACTGGGATTATACTAATAGGTTAGGTCTTGGATCAACACATTAAAACTTTTTCATCATCAGCATAACTTTTTATCATTCTCGTTGTCATTACATTTTTGGTACAATATTTCTTTAATTCCTGGATCTCATCATATGCAGAGCATAAGAGCATACCCATTAAAGTGCAGTTTAAACGAGTTTTTTTTAATTGCAGAAAAGTAAGCCGCATTATTAAGTTTAATTAATTATTAGGTACACAGTATTATATTACATAGCATTTTCGCATGCTAAGCGAAACAAATTATTTCGTAATTATGCTATAGAAGCGGTTGCTGGACTGTCGATTTTTTCGCCCGTTTCATTGCACGTCTTTTTTAAGTTGGCGACATCTACCTAAATAGCCAAAGACTATTTACTTAGGCTAGTAGATTGATAAACCATCAACAGTCAACGCTAAATCGATGAAGGCATTTTCTAATTTGACTATTATTTTAAATTATTATGATAAGAAAGTCGCTGCCATAAATAAATACAAATAACAATACTATTTATCGACAGATACTAAAACATAAATGGCAATTTTCAATGCCATTATCGTCTGCATTTCGAAATAATTAAAAAGATTAAATTTATCAAAATTCAGCGTGTATTTGAGCCACGAATACTTTACGTCAACGCGAATGAAATATGGTGGTCTACCACACATAATATTACCGTCAACTATATAGAAAACTTATACTTACTGATGTTTTCTGATAATACACTTCAGTTTAAACTGACAACTGAAGTACTACTAGACCCATACCGCTGCCAAATCAAAACAAAATAAAAATTCATACTGCAGCTAGCTCCTTGGCACGGAGGGATATGATTGCCCACTTTCCGGTATTTTTCCCTTAGTCGACTCTTACGACACCCACGGGAAGAGATGGGGGGTAACATGCTATCTCAACACCCCACAGGGTGTGGTATCAGGTGTAAAACATTGCATAAAACGGACACTGCAACAACATATAAGTGAGTCAACTGTTCACAATGTGTAAAGAAGTGTAAATGTCTGTTTTACAAGACCACTGACAAGTCTGACAACATATGTAATTCTGTAGTCTGCAGATATTCTTTCGCTAAGAAATTACTTACTGCTTGAAAGTTAGTAAAATGTATACTTTGTAATAGGTATATACTCGTAAGTACGTCTACCTAAGAAAGCTAATTGACAGCTGGAAACAGGATCAACGAAGTATGGCCAAATTCAAAGCCAAGTTTTTTGATCAATGCCTGGTCATTTTAAGGGAAAGGTATCAAGAAAGCAATTATCATTACACTAAGTAATTACGACGACGCGATACTGATATGTAATGGATGTACCTACATACCTACTATAAATAATGCCGCAGTTAGATAATAAGGTTTTTGAGTAAGTAGTTTGTAAAGTAGCCGTAACTTAATTTATAACCAGCATTACTATGTACTCTATCAGTCGGAATATACTCTGAACTAGGGATTGCAATCCGGTCCGGCGGATCCGGTAATCCGCCGGATCCGGCGGGTTTTTGAGCCTACCGGATCCGGTGGGTCAGGGCCGGATCCGGCACCGGATCCGGTAAAGCATAAAAACCGCGAAATGAAAATCAAAAATCGAATTACGCGCCATACTGCAACGACGCGCGCGATGTTGCCAGATCGCTTGACGTGCCCCCGTCACCCCCGGCCCGCTCTGCGCTTGTCAGTCGTCACTAGACCTTTGACACAAAAGTGTGTGTGTGTGTTTGTGATTGATTTGATTTGTGTCGAGATTAAGCGTAAGTTGACAAACACTTTATTTACCTAATTACCTTCTATCAAATCGTGATTATGTGACGGAAAAACATGGAATAATCTAGATAGGTATTTGAATTGTTAAATGGGCTAGGCTAGCTAGTTGTATTGTTTGTTTACCTTATATTAACCCCTTATTATTAAAATGTTTTGTTAGTGATTATGTGACGGAAAAGCATTAAAAATTTTGATAGGTATTTAAATCGTTAAATGGGTTAGGTTAGCTAGTTGTATTGTTTGTTTCCCTAATTACCTATTATTAACCACTTATTATTAAAATGTTTTGTAAGTGAATATGTGACGGAAAAACATTGAATAATCTAGATAGGTATATAAATTGTTCAATCAGAATATTTACCTACGTTTTAAATTTAGAACGGAAATTAGGTTTCTATAGACTTCTTATCAATTTATAGTTTTTTTAATTGGTTACAGGTAAATGATAATAGTTTTTTAAAAATGTCACTTTCTAAACCACAAATACTTCAGGACAAAAATAAAGAAAATGAAGATACTGGAAAATCTCTGTGGGACTATTTCAAAAAAATACCCAATACACAAAACGAAGCAGAATGTTCATTATGTTCAAAGACCCTGAAAATAAGCAAAGGTTCTTTCAAAGGTTTAAAGGTTCATTTAAATAAAATACACTGCTTAAACGTAAGCTCTGCAAAAAGTAATTTAAAACGGTCTTATTCTGAAGTAGTTTCACAAGCCTCCACGTCAAAAGTTGATACGGAGACAATTGAATTGTTATGTGATGAAGGACACAATATTACACCAAAGAAAAAATATAAACCTGTTGACAGTTATTTTAAAAAGAAAAATGATAGTATGGAGGCCATGGTTTCTAGAATGGTTTGCAAAGATGGTTTGGCTCTCAGTACATTTTGTACATCTACTAACTTACGGAATTTATTCAAAAAAAGCGGATTTCAACTTCCACAATCATCAAACACCATAAGAACTATGATAAATAATTTTGCAAACACCGTAGAGGCTGACATGATAATTGAATTTGAATATCTCAAAAAGCAGAATCATAAATTTGCATTGACGTTCGATGAATGGACATCCCAAAAAAACCATAGATATCTAAACTTAAATGTTCATCACCAAGAAAAGCATTTTAATCTTGGCTTAATCAGAATCCATGGATCAGGTACTGTAGAGCACACTGTCTCTTTGGTAAAAGATCGCCTGAAGATGTTTGCTCTTGATCTCGATTCTGACATAATTGGCATGACTACGGACGGCGCAAGCGTCATGGTTAAAGCTGGCAAACTAGTACCGTGCTATCATCAATTGTGCGTCGCACATGGCATCCAGTTAGCTGTTGTCAAAATTTTATACCGCAAAAAATCTGATAGCGAAATTGATCCCGTGGAAAGGTCTTCTATTCAAATGGATGATGATAGCGAATACATCGACGAATTGGATGATAAACTAAGTGCGACAGATATGTCTGTAATAATGGAAACAGGTGATCGTGGACCTTGTGTCGATATAGTCCCTGAATATGACCTTCTTCAAAAAGTGCGGAAAGTTGTCAAAATATTCCGGAAGTCGCCCACCAAAGATGATTTATACCTGCAAAAGTATGTTAGAGAAGAAAAAGGCAAAGAATTACAACTTATTTTGGATTGCCGCACACGTTGGAATAGCCTATTATCTATGGTTGAAAGATTTTATGATCTGAAGGTATGCATCGAAAAAGCTTTGATAGATATTAAATCTGATGTAAAATTTACAGACCATGAGTGGTCAATTATGAAAGATTTGATCAACAGTTTGCAACTATTCAAACTTGCTGTCGAGACATTATGCAGAAGAGAGTCGACCCTTCTTACTGCTGACACTATCCTTAAATTTAAAATAGATAAGATGAATCAACAAAATACTGTTCTAAGTAATGATCTTTCTGACGAACTACGTGTTAAAATAAAAGAACGTCGCACCATAGTGACCGGAATATTAACTTACTTACAAAATCCAAACAAATATAATGAATATTTGAGGCAAGTTGATGATACATTTTCAATGCCTAAAAAAAATACCATGCGACAGGAAATGAAACAAATAATAAGCCGATTTTTTGTGATGAAAATGTGACAGAAACCGAAAACATAGATTCCGATACCGACCACGGCTCTTCGTCATTTTTTACTATCGGAGAAAAAAAATCGTTAAAAGAGGAACTGGAGATTCAAATCCAGCAAGAAAAAAAAGCGTACAGGAATATTACAACCAATAATGCTACAGATTTTGACAAAATACTTAAAAAGGAAATGACTGCATATAAAGTGGTAGGAATAAGGGATAGGATAAGGGAAAGTATTTATCGCTAATTTACAATTTCTTAATGGCGATTAGGCCTACAAGTGTTGAGGCAGAACGGCCTTTTCAGCCGCAGGCTACATTTGTAGTACCATTAAAAGCCGCTTAGGGGACAGTACAATCAATACAATATGCTTCCTAAGATCGTTTTTTCAGACACAGAAATAATATTCACATGCATTTTGCATTGCAGCAAATAAATGTTTCTTGTTTAATTGTTTGCTAGGGTTAAGAATGACTAAAGTTGAGTTTTGAAGTACAAATTTTAAAGACTGGTTGTTGAATCTATGTAGATTATTAACGTTATTATTACTTAAGTAGACTGATTATTTTATTATGAAGAAGAGTTTTATAATTTTGTTTAGTACTCATAGTACAACTTTCAAATAAGACCAAATAAAAAAACTATTTTTATTCTCCATAAATACGTGTTTTATTTTTCTTTTAATTATTAAAAGTCAAAATATATTACTTTCCCTTACCGCACTTTCATTTAAAATTGAAAAACTATCATTAAATACCAGGAGGTCTACTCCCAAAATCGAAGTTCGAAATTTCGTTTGACGGATCGCACCTTTTCTTACCACAAAACACTTTCGAATCCGAATTTCGATTCGAAGTTCGTATATTGACATTTTGTTCGTCGTTAACCACTTACTACTTCGGCGTTTGACAAACCTTGAAGTATAACCAGAGAGTTGAAATACATAGAGTAGTTATATCCACTGCTCTAAAAACGAACTAGAATTTACCTATCAACATACATATGCACATGTATATGCAGTTTGTAATGACAAGGAAAGAATGTTTTCTTTGTATTTGATGTTTTCTTTCATTATTATGCGGCATATCTGTTGGTAGAAAGAGATAAATAAGCAATTTGTGTTACCACCGCACCGCCACGAGACGTTCCGAGTAGTTCTGATCAGCATTACGCTACTACGATCTAGTTCATCCATTTCACTGTAACAACACTCGCCTTAGATAAAACAAAATGATGATATTGTCTAGTTCAATAATAATGGCAATACTAACGCGTGAAATGAAACATTTTTCCGATCTCTTACAGTGCCTGTATAATTAGTGCAGTGTCTACAGACACAGAAGGCACATTGTCCACAACTTCTTTTAAAACACTCGTTTAGCGGCTACGTATTTACCGGACACTCGGAAGCGCAAGACTGGTAGTGACTACGGCAATTACCTTGCATTTGGGATGCAGATTGCAGGGAGTTCATAACTCATCTACAGGGAAAAAATCTTTGAGTATACCCAATACCAACAACGAAATTCGAAGTTTCGTTTAATTATGCTTTTTCATAGGATATTTTCTACACAAGACCATTTTATACACATTGTAAATTTTACCCCTCATTTGCAGCATACCTACTTCTATCTTCTTTAATAATCTTCATCTTGTCATGCGCTTGGTGGTTAAAGAAACGTTATATGGAGTCGGAACATGGATGTATCTACAAGAGTCGCTGTTACAATATATTAAACCGTTCTTGTGTTATCAAAAATAACATACTCTTATTACTTAAGTTAGTTTACGCGTTGCATGGTTGTTCATAGAAAACAACGCGACAAAGTAGGTTCTTCAAAAAGTAGAAACCCCCATTTTTGTTATGCCTCTCCAGAAAATAAAAACACTCTGATATACGGTGTATCGAACATATTATGAGCTTATCTACTAATGTAAGTCCATGGTTGCATTCTCGTTGTCATTTTCAAAGCAGAATTTACGAAAGAGTTTATAGTGTTAGGCATCATTCAATTAGGTTTTTTGTTTGTCGACAACACAACCATCACTCTGAAATATCTTTTTTACTAAGAAAACAAATTGTAGAATTCATTGAATTCTACATACACATACATGAATAAATATTGTATTTATTATCGAAGTATTCTTATTCACAAATTCTTTTTGGTTATTAGTTTATTTACCGGTTTTTACATGTCTACCAAAAAGAACCTACCCAAAGCTTTATATATCACTTCACTATAATATTTGTCTATGAACAAGAAACGAAGACCGCCGACCGTCCGTACAAGCATCCAAAGTTATTTGGTGGTAGGGTATAAGTTCTCCGTTCGTCGTTACTTCGTTTCGAAACGAAGCTTCTAAATTCATTATATTTTTTACGTATGTCGCAGAGTTATTGTTTGTAGAGAGACGTATACTATAGTTTTTCTCAAAGGATATATATTTATATATCCGAGTAGAACTAACAATTAAGCTATGATATTGCGATAGCTTCGGGACTATTCCTACTATTATATATCATTCCTCATTTGCAGCTTAAATCACAAGTCCATAAAACATGTTTTTATAAACTTTTCATACATTTCTTTTCTTTAAGTAGGAAGTGATATGTGACGGATAAAGAAAGGTAGCAGTCAAACATGGATTTATGTATGGACATATATATATATATGAGACACCCTTCCAATATAGGTACTAAACCACGTTTGTGTTATACAGAATGGGCAGACTAAGGTATGCATTGTATGGTTGTTTGTATACGAGCTGTTTGTACGTGAATACGTGAAACAAAATAAATAATTTTCTTCGAAAAATATTAATGGCTAGTATTTCATTTAACTACAAAATGTACCTTTTGAAAGTAGGTAGTCTAGTAACCCCGTGGGGTGCCGGGTTAGAATTGCACCTCCCCATATCATCCCGTGGGTGTCTAAAGAGGCGACTAAGGGAAAATACTGGAAGGTGGGCAGCAGCACCTTCTAAAGAACTGCCATCTTACACTGCGATCCCCAAGCCGCCTGCCAAGCGTGGAAATTATGGCAAATACCCCCTTAATAGGGGAGGCTGTGTTCAGCAGTGGACGAGTCGGCTGTTACAGTACAGTACAGTCTAGTAATAGTAATAACGTTCGAGTTATAATGGTACCTAAACATCAAGCTATAAAAAAATTACAAGGTCAATAGCAATAAACATAGATTTGTAATTTGCAGAATGAAAGCGCTAAAAACACTATGATTTGTATTTTCATTGATATCATATAATATTGCCAGTGTACTTCGACCATTTGCTATGCCCCATAACGTCCAATTTGTATTTCAGATGATTTGACACACCATAAAATCTGGTTGTTATAAGTATTATACTAATATTAAGCAGCCCCCATTTTCGTTTTGCCTATTTAGTACATAAAGACATTTTGGTGGACAGTGTATCAGACCTAAGGGCCTATCTAGTAATGTAAGTCCATGGTTGCATTTTCGTTGTCAAATTCAAAGTAGAATTTACCAAAGAGTTTATAGTATTTGGCATACTTAATTAGTTTCTTAGTTTGTCGTCGACGCAATCATCACTCTAAAGTTTATTTGTTGTGGAAGAAAATAATTGTAGAATACGTTGCATGGTAACACATTTATTAATAATAGTTTATTAAATATCGAAACATTTAACATGCAAGTATATTTTGGTTTTTGGGATATTGGTGTTTTTACCGGTTTTTACATGTTTACCATAAAGAACCTACACAAAGCTTTAAATGTCGCTTCAATATGTTGTTTGTCTATGAAGCCGAAACGAAGACCGTCCGTACAAGTCGCATTCGAAGTTATTTGGTGATATGGTACAAGTTCGATGTTCGTCGTTACTTCGTTCCGAAACGAAGCTTCGTTTTTGGGAGTAGACCTCCAGGCCGTAAATAATTTAACAATCCGGCCGGATCCGGCCGTATCCGGCCGGATTTGCGTTAATCCGGTAAAATCCGGCCGGATTGAAAATGATACCGGATTGTAATCCCTACTCTGAACACAAGTTCGAACGGCTATGAGCCACTTGTATTCAACGGCGACTATGCCGATATCGTAAATCAACCAACGTATACCTACGTCTTTCGGTGTACTGTGGAAATCACTGGAAATCAGTTATCGGAGCGACACGTTGCTGGACAAAATGTGTCGAGCCTATTGCCACATAAACCTGCAAATTTGGAAAGCTATGTCGGTGTTTCGCTGCGAATTTCCTGGTTATTTCTTCGTTCTGGATTCTATCGAGCTATGAAATTCAGAGTACACCGCTCTTCATAACCCATTGAGCTACTCTGAACTTGTCCATGACAAAAGTCCTGAAGTCCATAACCAGTTACAAAATTTGAACTTTAGATGGATGTGGTTCTAACACTTAAATATGGCCTTTTACTTGCTTTAATAATTACTTTAGAATATACCCGCTATATAAAATATACGCTGGTATGTGTTTGGCCTTTATGGGCATCTACTGGGCTTCTACATTTATAAGAGTATTTATTGTGGTATATAAAATAGTAAAATGCCAAGAAAGAAGATATAGAATTCGACTTCAATCTGAAGGGCTGTGGCGCATATTTCAGACTATTATAAAAGCGTCTTACATAATATAACTTACCTCCATAACGCATCTAGGAACTCCTATGAGGAAGGGCATTGGCGCCAGCAGGTAATCTACTAGATGTTTTGGTAGAATCGGTATGAATATGTGTTGCCAGGACATCGGAAAGAGGGTCGCGTTCGCCGCTTGTACGCACGCAGACAGTCTCGATAGTTTGGATGCCACTATTGCAACCCTGCGCTCGTGAAGCAGTGCCGCCCATAATCCCACCATGCAGTTATTATCCATCGCACTGAAGTATTCCGTAAAATTGCTCTAGAAAATAAGAAAACATATTATCAGATGCAATACGACATTTCATTCAACTAAGTCCTTCCAAGACCGCCAGGAAACAATAGAATTAGAGATAATTATCCAAGTGCATGATGAAATACAATGTACCACGTTTTTAAAGAGTTTAGTTTGTACCGGATTCTGACACCAAGTCAGTAGATACTTGAAACTCCTCGATTATTGTATATTTGCTCCTCCGTGTATTCCAAATTTTGGAGATGTTTTGTAGTGATCGCATTACTATTAGCAACTATAACCAGAATTACAACCGGCAATATACCCCAAATCATAGATAAGTTCTCCGAATACTTACATTAAACTACCTTAAACTCATAAGTTATATGGAGATATTACGAGGACGTGCAAGTTTAGTACCCCTTTGATGTGTTAGGTAGCCAATTGAGCAAAAACAATCATTCAATCAGGCCATTGAGAACTGCCCGCTATACTATAGCTATTGTTGAAATATAGTGCTTACACGATTAAAAAAATATTGAAATGCAGAAAATCCCTGTTTTTGAGAAACTAGGTGTTTATTACGACGGAATCGCATTACGAATCATTTCGCATTTTCACAATTCTCCAAACAAGTAAGGATTAATTTGGAAGTGCTATGTATGAAACTTCTACTAATGGCTAAAACGAAGAATTTCCGACAGTTTAAGAATGTCCTATCAATCCTTCTGTAATTTTCAGAGTTATAAATTGTCCCACTGTAGAAATGTTCAACCAAATTCATGGCCAACTATGTATATGTCTGACCATAAAAGTTTTTATCAAAATACATGTCCACGCCTGAGCGTGAACAATTTCCAACGATAAAAACACTAATCAGAAATACTACCTATATAAAAATCTATATAAGGTGGATAATACTATATCAACATCACTGCAGAGGGTGGTTTGGAATCGATAAATTAATGTAGTCGAGTCATGTTTAATTTTAACATATTAAACAATTATCAAAGCTGTGGGGCGTTGACTTTTTTTTATGGGATAGGAGGGCAAACGAACAGGCGGCTCACCGTCGTCTACAAACATCCGCAACACCAGAGGTCTCGAGGATGCGTTGCCGGCCTTTCAGGAAGGAATATGCTCTCTTCTTGAAGGCTCTTTAGCCGTATCTGTTCGGAAATACTTCACGTGGCAGCTGGTTCCATATAGTGGCTGTGCGAGGCAGAAATTGCCGTGAAAATCGCAAGGTTGTGGACTTCCAGACGTTGGCATGAAATTGATGAAACATCATACTTTGTCGGGACGTCCGATGGCGAATTTCAGCTGCAGGTATTAAATCGAACAGTACTTCAGAACACTCCCCGTGATAGATGCGGTAAAAGATGCAGAGTGATCTAACATCTCTACGCAGTGTCAAAGCGTCGAGCCAATCGGAAAGAACTTAATCGTCGACGATTCGAGTCGCTCTGCGTTGAATGCAGTCAAATGGAAGAAGCTTGTACTGGGGAGCTACCGCCCAGAATTGAGAGCAGTACGCCATGTGAGGCCGAACCTGAGCCTTATAAAGTTGCAGGCGATGGCCGTGAAGTACCGACTCGCTTTTACGAGCACACCAAGCTTTAAGAGGCTACACAGAAAAAAAAGACTTCTTTAGCCAAGAATATACATTGTCTTAATAAATTCAAGACAATGCTGTATTACAACAAGAATATATTCTGAACTGAAAAATAATCGAGTCTTAATATTACACTCGAATATTCTTAGGAATGTTGTTTTGACCCATGAAATATTTCTTCACATTAAGTATTCAAATTATTATTTCAAGATAACGAAAATATTCTTCTAACAATAAAATAAGAATTCTTCAGTTAAAATTTTATTCTCTAAAGAAAATTTCTATATTCTTTCTTGAAATATTTTTAAATATTCTTGTATGGTAAGATTCTTGGATTCAAAACTAACCATATTCGTATTTAAACACTTTAACGATTTCTCCAAAGAATGCAATATATACTTTGATTCAAGAATATATTCCTGAGAATATTGTGTTCTGTTTTCAAGAATATATTGTTTTCAATATATATGAATCACAAATATTCTTGAATAAAAACACACTGCGTTGGCTCAAGTATTCCTTTTTTTCTGTGTAATTTAGCCTTGTCTTCCAAGTGACAACGAAATTGAACGACGCTCGATGTGTCGACGCCAAGTACATAGATTCTAGTTGAGGTGGCAAGGGGAGTGTCTTCAAAACGGAGGGATACGACACAGTGGGATAATTTAGCGGTAAACGCACAAACTTGTGTCTTCTTAGGGTTAAATTGGACTAAGTTCAGTCGGCCTCACTTCGAAACATTTCACAACATGGTCTCAACTGAAGACACAAGTTTATTCCGACTATTTCAGCGATATTTCAGCACGGCCGGTGTAAGGGGCATTTCCGGTACTGTCATCCGCATAGCAGTGAATATCGCTAAACTGCGGCGTTGATGTGCAATAGAAATAGAGCCGGAGATAGCACACAGCCTTGCGGTATGCCAGCATATTAATTTGCTTCAAGTTGAAGGATGTACCGTTGACAGGCTTTGATGCCCCGATCTGCCAAAAAACTGGAGATAGGAAGGAAGCTTCAAAATAAATGCTTTACGCCGCACCTCATCAAAGTCCTTCGCAATGTCCAAACTAGCCGCCAACGCCTCACTCTTTGACTTAACCACCTCCTCCCATCGATGCGTAAGGTAAACTAAAAGATCACCAGCTGAGTGTCTGCGACGAAAACCGTACTGGCGATCGTAAATCAGCTGGTGCTCCTGTAGATACTGCAAGAGCTGGTAGTTGATAATGGGTTCCATTATCTTGGAGAATAGAGACGTTACGGCCATAGGGCGGTAGTTAAACGGTTCTGAACGGTCACCTTTTTTAAGGATCGGCTACACTAAAGCCGTCTTCCATGTTTTTGCAGATGCCTGATGTGTAGCAGAGCCGGAAAATACGTGTTAGAATCGATATTAACTCTGGAGGACAAGGCCGGAGCACTATTGGGGAGATGCCATAAGGCCGAATAGACTTATGAATGTCCAAGGAGAGCAGTGCTTTACGTACTGCACATTGCCGGAAAATTACGTCTGGCATCGAGGTATCATACCGTGGTATGGTCGGTGGTGAGTTTCCTTAGTCATCCAAAGTCCAGTTAGACGCAAAGAGAGAGCCCAGAAGATCGGCCTTGCGGTGTGGGCCATTGTGTCATTCTCTCGGTGCAGGGCGGTAGAGATGACTGACGAAAATTCCCCTGGACAGCCCTGCAAGAGACCAGAACGCTCGTGTTCCCGAAGGCAGGCGGGCTCATCTCTCGCCAATTCTGCCGATATGCTCCCACTTCGCTTTTGCGATTACTCTTTTGAAGGACCGGGAGGTTAAGTTATATTTCTTTTTGAGATCGCTGGTATTTAAATCCTTAGATGCCATTGAATCGGCACCCGCTTGGTAACGCTCTCGTTTTTGGCCAGAGGCCTTATATAATTTTTTTTTATTGTAGATAGTTACGCCTTTGACCACAATACCACCTGATGGTGAGCGATAATGTGGTCGAAGGTGTTAACAGACTTAACCTTAATTTTACAAGTGCGACCAAACCAAGGCTGGACTCGCCACCGATGGGCACTGCAGACTATGGAATAAAGAATTCCATACCTTGAAGCACTACATCAGCAACAGAGTCGGCAATGACATCTGGATGCAAACTTGCCCTCATGGGTAGGATGCAAAAAAGACCGCATCCCGTCCCAATCTGGAAACCTATAGTGCCACTCGCGACGACAGCTCGCGAAACGGGGTCGATTTAGGCATGTAACCGGCACTGAATTCTGGATCAGGCATCCCAGAGGAGCGTTTACAGATACTGAGTAGTTGTCCGTGTGAAAGGTCAGCAGAAGGTCCAACAGGGAAGATGTATGATACCTGGGATACGCGTAGGCAAGGTGAACAGTTGTGTTAAATCATACGCCAAAGCGAATTCGTGAACAGATCTCCCCGCATGATCGGTGGCACGCGAACCAAGCCATTCAGCATGGTAGGCGTTGAAATCACCAAGTGTCACGTACTCTGCGGTGGGGATCTGCTCAAGCACGGAATCTGTAGCCATCTGTAGGTGCTCCATGAATTGATTTATTTCAGCATTAACGTAAATAAGGGGACATAAAGGCACGCGTAGATTCGCGGATGGTCACCGCAGTCGACAGGAAACCAAATGTCAGATAAGCCCCGTCCTTCAAGGCTGCTGAGACGACGAGTACAGACATCCTCTCTAACGTAAAGACTCCAGTTTGTACCCCGGGTATGTATGGAATGATGTGTATGTCGGAAAGCAGTGTTTCGGTTAAAAAAGCAAAGCCGGCTTAGCAGTCTCCAGGTGGTAGTGGACGTCGTTCAGGTTAGGACGGATACCCCGTACGTTGCTAAAGTCCAAGGCTCGCGTGGTTTGGGGTGACTTAAGCCTCCTGTGTCGTTTGCCCCGAGCAGCAGAAATATAAATTGAGCACGGTTTTGCCCCTTCCAGAAAACGAAAGGCAGCCCGAGCAGCCCCCTTCAGGTTCAGGTCCCGGAGGTGGATTCCCGGAGAGGGATTTTCCTGGAGTAATGTCTCGCTAAACTGTACTGCCATATTACTTTGGGGAGGGCGAGAGGGATTGAGCCTCCTTCAAATAGAGCGAAACGCCACTACTTTACGTCGATATTATGTGTAGCTGTAAACCATAGAGCTACAGCGTCACTACCACTAGGAAAATTTTGAGAATGACTTTGAGAATGATTGCGACGACCCTCCCTCAGTGTACTCCACTCCCACTACGTAGTTTTGGTACGTTTGTTTGATTTTCGAAGTCAATGAACGCCAATCACTACAACACAATTGTTTCCTATTTAACTATTCTGACGACACATGCGACACGGTTTTAAGTAATAATTGGCAATTGATGAGATGATAGATCAAATATTGTATAACAGGCGATTCCTTCTGCTGGCTCTCAATGTCAGCTACTAGAGATCAAAGGCTGAAAAATGATGACGCAACCTTATAATTTTAATATTGTTATGATTGCAATAACGCCTGCTATGCGAATTACATTACAAATATACGTTACAAAATTACAAATATACGAAAATTATAAGGTTGAGTCATCATTTACAAGTATAAAACCAATTGCAAAATTGGTCTTGTTTATAGTAGAACGTAAGTGGTACTATAGATGTCGCTCCATCCCAATACGATGGTTAATGAACGATAGGAAAGATTTGAGTTATGACGTCATGTCATGTTAGCTCAATTGGTTAGAGCATGCCCCGGCTAAAGGGGCGGATGGACGCGGGTTCGAATCCCGCACATGACTTAAAATTTTTCCTATCGTATATTTGTAAAGTTTAACAATATTAAGCCGCTACCGCGACCAGCATTATTTTGTCCGATTCATGTTAAAATGTTTACATTTATAAAATGAGTACTGTATCAGCCGGATTGTCCACTGTTGAATACAGTATCCTCCATTAAGGGAGGGTCTATGCGGAAACAATCAGATTCAGTAATAAGGGCACGTAAAGGTAACAAACCTTATTAAAATAAAATGGGGGTGCTTCAATTTATTTTCAATATTTCACAGCGTCTGTTTGAAAGATCTCACTAAAAGTTTACAAAACTGTCCAGGCTGCCACTACTTCAACCTACCATTTTGAAAATTATTAAGTATCGGCAATTCCTAAAAACAAAGATTACACCCGAAATTACTCATGAGTACATGAAGTATCAGTTACGTGTTTTTATTTTTAATTTTGTAAATACTAACAATCGCTTTTAGTAACCCATATCTAATGTTGTTCGATAATACTCGTAAAACCGAACTTGAACTTCACGAATGTGAAGTTAGACCTAGTAATGAGACTAAAGAGAGTGTTGACTCGTGACACTATCAAAGAAGACAATCAGAAACTTTCATCTGTTTTCCATCATTCGTTTTCTCACAATCTTGACAGTCATTAGTTTTCTCACAAAGACAGAAATGTTGTTCGAGTGCAACAACATCTCTGTCTAACACGAAGTAATGACCTAAATCGAGCGATGAGAAGGTAGCTGTTTACGAGAGATCCGCTCTTCCGTTATCCACCATTAAAAAGTGGTCAAGTAAATTAAAATCAAGTGGTCCTGTTCTTGAATTTGTTAGCAAAGATGGAAAGATATAGCCATGGGTACAATACATTCAATAGTTCATCACTTTCTCAATATTCAGAGCAAGATACCCCATCTTACTACTAATAATCTTAATACTTAGCCACTAATGCTGATACCACCACCGTAGAAACCCGAATTGTACGTTGTATAGTGTTTCAGGAGCATTGTGGTGAAAAAACTACCCGTATTTTCAACCAAATCGTTACCGTAGACAAAAACTGGGTTTTTCACCACGACCCTGTGAGCAATCACTGTGAGCAACCAACACCTCCGAAGAAGTTCCACGTTATGCAATCGGTCGGAAAACTCATTATCACGACAACGGTATTTTGAAGAAAACATTTTAGTGATGATGGCACTAGCGTATAAATCCTATAAAGAAGAAACCGGCTAATAGCATGCTCGACTCACACACCGAGAGTTCCGTACCAACAAGGAATGAACCAAAAATTTTTGTTTGTAAATACAGTTAGAGATCCTCAGCGGGAATCTGATTCGCCCTTAGCCAGTTTTTATTATTTGTCGTCGTACGTTAAATATTTTTCTATAATCAAAACATGTGTGATCGGTTTTATGACAGAGCAAAAACAAAACATCATTGAAAACCAGATTCTTGTTTTTAACCTTTATTTTTAAACTATTGCTATAATTCTTGTTAGGCAATTCGCTATACTATCACACATTCTGTAAAAAAAAATAACCAGCTACCTAATAACATTCAAAATAAATTTCGAGTAGACAGTCTGACCGAAGGATAGCTGTGAATTAGTAAAATGGTCCCATTCCTTCCAAGGAATAAAAAAAAATTCAATAGATATTTGCTACCCTCCGTATTCTAAAAGGGGCAAAACCGTATTTAATTTAATATAAACTGCTACGGGTAAACGAAGCAAAAGGGATTTAAATTACCCTTTACCGAGCTTGCCTTGGACTTTTGTAACATAAGGGATCTCCGATCTAAACTAAACGCCGCCTCTTACCACCTGGAGACTGCTAAGCCAGCCTTGCTCTTTCTCACCGTAATACACATAACAATCTGCTTTTAAAAAAAACGCTACTCGCCTCTACTTTCCTTCGTACAAACTAGAGCGTTCCTTTATACCGCGGCCCGGGCTGGTTTGTGTCTTTACTTCAGATGATATTTATGCTCGTCACCTTAACAGCATTGAAGAATGGATCCTATTTAACATCTGTCTGCGCATGGACTCCGATGGCCATTCGTAATTCTTCGCGTGTTTTTATAGGTTTCATTATAACGTTAATGCCGCCATAGTTCAATTTACAGAGCACATACAGATAGCTACAGATTACGGTAACTGTAGCTAGCTGTACATACAGATCCATGAATTCATCATTCAGAGCAGATCCCCAACGCAAGATAATGTGATTCTTGACGCTATCAACGCCCACCATGCCAAATGGCTTAATTCGCGCACTATACTGATCATAGAGTGAGATCTGTACACGACTTAGCTTTAGCGTATAAACTAATACAAATAGTCACCTAGCCAACGCGAATCCCGGATGACAAAACAATTTCCCTGTGATGACGCTGGTCTGTTAACGCTCCTCTCAGATCGTTGGACCCCTGCGTCATCTAGAGTTCAGTGCCAACTTGAAACGTGCCAACACGCCTAACTCGACCATGTTTCGTGGGTTGTCGTCGTATGTGGCACTACAGGTCTACAGATTGGGACGGGATGTAGTCCTTTGGAGGCAAGTTTCTTGCTTGCCGGATGAACTCTTTATTTCATATTCTGCAGCTACCGTTGGTGGCACGTTCAAGCTCTGTTCACTGACCTAAAATGGCCTCAGGCCTAAATCAAGAGCGCTACCAAACGTGGGCAGATGCATCTAAGGGTGTAAATGCTAGCGAACTCAAAAAGAAAAATAATTTTGCCTCTAGGTCTTTCATCTGAGCTAAATAAAGTCAGGGCATATCGGCAGAATTGGCAAAAGAATAACCCACTCTCCTTTGAGAGTAGCGGGTTTTGGTCTCTTGCCAGGACTCTCCAAGTGAATTTTTGGCAGTCATCTCTACCGCCCCTGCACATAATGTATGACACACTTGTCCAAACCTCGGAAGATAATTCGATATTCTGAGTTCTCTTTGCGTTCAAATCGATTTTGAATGACAAAATAAACTCATCACAGTCTTTACCGCGATGTAATACGTCTATGACGGACAATATTTTTCAGTAATGTGCAGTACAAAAAGTAAGGATTTCTCTATGGAAATTCATTATTCGAGATGACCTGATGACATTCCTCCGATAGTACTGCAGAGTTGTGCTTCAGAGTTGACAACGATTCTTACGCGTCTTTTCCTGCTCTCCTACACTTCAGGCGCTGTTTCAAGCATATGGAAGACAACTTTATAGCAATAATTTCGTTGTTCCCCAATATAATAAAACTTATTTATCAACAACCAGCTATCTAGAAAAGATCAGCGATCACCAGTAAGGTTTTCGTCGCGGTTGCTCAGCGCGGAGGTAGTGGTGCCCATAACGGCGAACCAATGAAACCGCTACCGCGACCAGACTTTTTTTGGTTCCAAACGGAAACCAAAAAACTAGCCACGACGCCAAACCAACTATTGCATTGTGTTATGACATTATGACAAAATTCATTTTATAATACCATATACACGCTATTAATTTCCGAATGGCATCACTCAATATTTTCTAACCTAAGTTTAGTTTAATAGACAAGTAAAGTTTGTATAACATCTTAAGAATAAGATCGGTCTTAAGATGCTGTTTTTGACATAATATGTTCCAAACATTAAACGTCAAAAATGCTTCCTATGTTCGATCTAAACTTTGAGATGCATTTATTAACACAAGCCTAAGTCCTCAAATATTATCTGAAGATCTGTCCAGATTTTCCACTGGATAGATTGTGATAGAATTTCAGTTTTAAAAAATACTTACATTTTCTGGGATACTAGGTAGTTTAGCATCAGGACATTGGCAGGTGAACACGCTGTGGCCGGCGTTGTAGGTCACTTTTAGCGTGTGACCTGCCATCGGTGGCCGGATACGACATGCTTCAAGAAACGAATTCAATTCCCCTTTCTCTGGACTATTTATTAGATTCGCTATGCTATTTAATAACCTGGAAAAGGGGTATCTTTATTAGTGTTACAATGCCTTACTCAGCTAATGTGAGTGGGGCTTAACTATCTGGGGGCTATAAGTTTTGCACTGACGTCCCAATAGGGGATTATTGTGCAACTCATAGGTATTTACAAAATAAATTCTCATCATCTTCACATAAACAACGGAACTAACATTGGAGTAAATTGTTTACTATTTATTCGAGATTCGTTTCTTTTTTCTTTTCTTATAATACCAGGCGAGCTTTGATCAGAATATTAGTTAGTAAATATATACTTTTTAAGAGCATAGAAATATTATGAGATATGCGTATAACAATTGTGTTTAGATTTTATATAGGAACAATCGCATCAGGTTAGCATAGGTAAAGCAGATATTTAGAGAAAGCAGTTCAATATCACAGTCAAATATAACATAAGAATAAATTTGCGCTTGCAGTCAGATACTTTTTTAAATGTTATTTGGCAGAAAATTTAAATATGACCCCGCACAGCAAACATTGCACTATTGTTTCAAATCGAAGAGCATGGTGGCCAGCAAAATGTCACGAATACATCCTGCCCTGGGCTTCACTTCTTGGTGATAGACCTTTTGGTGAATGCCCGACTATCCACCATCCTCAAGTAGAAAACCTGACACCAAGCACCAAAAAGGTGTGTTCCGGCAGCTGGCCTAGAGCACCACTTCGTATTCTATGTTTAAGGTGTTTAGCATCTTCTAACACATAATAAATTACAAACAGGTGCGCCAGTAGTCTTTTTTTTATTGTAAATGGCTGATAGGCTAGCCTTTGACCACTATCTCACCTGATAGTAAGTGACGTGCTCGAATTGTTGTTCACGCTAACTTAGAATTAACGTATCAGCAAGTCATTATTAACAACACAAATTAACGCTATTACTAATGCTAATAATTTAAGATGGTACTGCACAAGTTATGGATATTGTGCTTCTTAACCCGCCGATTTCACTGAATCAGTCACTGCTAAGTTATGTAGATAACATGACATATTATAAAGACCTAGCAAGTTTTATTCCCAGGATCTGATACTTAAATACTAATCCTGACTGGTGAAGCAAAACATATTCGCTAGAAATATAATGGAGTTAATATGTAGTTCGCCTGTGCTTTCTCATTACATATTAAAAAGTTTTCATAATTTGCTATTGGTATGCCAGCTATTTATAATCTATTGTTGTTGAGAAATTATAGCAAGTTGTCATCTATAAAATCAGACACGATTTCAATAAATATTCAAATTGTTAATTGTAGTTACTGTATTTTCACAAGAAATGACCCATTACGGGATTCATCGCTATGACTATATTTCATTCGCAAATCATTTATATAAATTTCGCATGCCATGGGGCATCTCACGTTGCCCTATGGCATGACGTGCTTCGGCAGGCGGAAAGAAGCTGTGCTATGGCTTGCCGGACGGGGCATGCCGGAGCATGCCACGTCACGTTGTGCCATCCCGCAGAAAGCGCAGGCAATCTAGCGTATTTCAAAAGTTGGTAGTGTAGATTAACTGGGATTTGTTGAAGAAAATAAAGTTTTAGGTTACAAACATGAGAAGCTACGGTCTCATTGAATTGAAATAAAACAATACACATTCTAAACTCATATAAGTTTAAAAATAACTTGATCAGGAATAAAATCTTTGCCGTAACGCATTTTCATACAGCACTAGCCCTAAGGTATCGGAATAGTAATAGACAAGATGGTGAATGCTTCTTTTATTAGTAAAAACGTTCAAAAATGCAGCAGTGTAACTACAATAGTTCTAATGACCATGAAAGGTTTATTATACAGATTGTCCCAAGAAGTAGTGATATACTGAAGCTGGAAGGTAGAGGACCTAGAGGGCTATCTGAATCATCTCCATGTATGTTCCGCGATTTTTCGCAGTTTTCAGTATGGTAACATTTACTATCGTGCGGTCTTTGAATGGAATAAAAAAAAAAAAAAATAAGTCATAACTCCGAAATTACGAAAAATGGCGGAACATACATGGGGGTAATTCAGATACCCCTCTAGGTGTTCTACCTGCCAGCTTCAGTATATCACTACTTCTTGGGACACCCTGTATACTTAATTGTGCGATTATTGAATAAATAGTAATATTGGAACAATAATATGAATTAAAACAAATTCTTACTATGCATGCTTCATAAATCACTGAACTGTTACCAAGGTTAGGTTGACGAGCGATGCATGTCGAAGTCTAGGCTACACAATTATTATCTTTAATTTAACATCTTGGTTTATATATTTGCCGGCATTTTTAGAAACTAAAAAAAAAATAAAGCCGTTATTACAAAATTACAAATATACGATAGGAAAAATTTAAGTCATGTGCGGGATTAAACTTTTCCTATCGTATATTTGTAATTTTGTAATGTAATCCGCATAGCAGGCGTTATTGCAATCATAACAATATAAAAATAAAGCCGTTATTTCTACCCCAAATTGTCTACATCCCACGTTATAGATTGCTACATAATTCCTAAAATGTCTCAAAATAAAAATGCATGAAATGCCTTGGATATTCAAATACAAGCAATAACATCCTAGCAATTTTGTGAAAATAAAATTCCAAATTTAAACAATGGAAACAAAGAATATGACCCTAAAATCCAGCAGTCTACCGCGCATGGCGCGCTAGCGCGCGCCTACATCTACAGGGTTATTGATAAAATGCTAACAACCTCTTAGGGTTGACTTCTGCTAGTCCTATGACACATTTTGAGATGTTTTTTTACAGATTTGAAAAAAATATAAATATATATATTTTTTGTGTTTTAATGCCTACTCCGAGCCTTAAGCGATGTAGATAGATAATCGATTGTGTTGCGTCGCGTTATACTATCATATAAAAACAGACTAAGTGCGGGTCGGGCTTTGCTCTTATAGGGCACTATGAATGGCCTTAGCCACGCATTGAAACAAAAACTCCAGATTTTGATATAGACCCCGTGATAATAATGATCTAAAAATTATAACATCGACAATGCTGTATTTTTTAAATAAATAATAGAAAGATGTATTTGTGCCACACTCAATGAGTTCTAGATGTTAACGTCTCAAATTTTTCATATTTGAGACGTATTATGTATTGATATATAAATAAATACGTCTGTTTAGACAATATGTTGGTCATTAGACACGACGCGAGATTGAATCTAATAGAGCCGAAAGTGTAATGACTAACATGCTCACAGGTATCTTCAATCAATATCAACTTATTCATATAAAAGTTTTATTTTACGCATTTATTTTAAAACATCGATATATCTTTAGTTTGTGATTAATCTATTTTGTGCTTTAGCTCACACTTTCTTAAGTTACGCGTTTTTTTCTTATGAGCCCAACCCTACTCAACTCTGCTTGACTAAATATAAATAGTTTGGAAAATCCCTATACAAGCTTCCGCATTCGTGAGCCACGGATGGACCAGCAAAGGCGGGCAGGTGGCCCCGCTAAGGCTAGGAGTGTTCTCAACCAAATCAAATCAGGCACAATTCCAGCAGCTGCAATCAGCAACATCTCGAGCCGATCTCAGTTGCTCGAACAAGTAGTCGGAGTAGATCGGCTTGTGCATCATCAATATCCCAAAACCGGCACGCTATGGGGCACCTTAGGACCGGCCAGACCGCCTAAACCAATAGAAGAATAGAAAGCCGATCACCTCAGGCCAGGAGTAGGCTGCCGGGTGATGATAACATTACAAAATGAAAAAATCGATCACTCTACCAGAAGCATCATCAAACACTATGATGATGAATTAGCCACCAATACTGAGATCCAGACACAGCCGTTGCAGTTTAACGAACTCATTATTATCATCGTCGTCGTCAGCTGGAAATACCCCAGCGAAAATTGCAGTGTTGAATCAAGGTTCATTGACAATGAATACCAGGGACTTCGACTCAATGTCGTCCGCAGCTCGGAGTTAGTACCAATGGATGCGGCACCCATGCTATCACCACTATCCCTACCAACAGAGGACGTTAATCTGAAGCCAAAACTACAAGTGCTACGTGACACCAATAGAAAATCCTCGGCACCAACCAACTCTTGCCGACTTCCACCAATGGTAATGAACCCCCATCACAATCTCCCGCAGAAACCAAGGGCACCAACCTCGGAACAGATTTTTCGAAGGTAACAGAATCAAACCCTGCGAGAGATGGGCACCGCGTACTGTACTAAAATGCCACCAGTGTTAGGTGTTTGGTTATGTCTCTGGTGAATGTCACAGGCCCCGATTCTGTGTCAAGTGTGCAGAAGAGCACTTCGCAGCAAACTGCAACAATCAGGATAACTGCCAAAACTACGGTGCTTACTGCAAGGGGGTACCTGTTCAGAAGATCCTACTTTAGACTACTAGACGACAAACCAGGAGAGGATTCTACAATAGCAACAGAAGAGAAGGGTAGAGCAATAAAGCAGAACCCAGAGCGCACCCGAAGGCAGCAGGAGTAAGGAGAAGCATCAGCCACTTATTGGGGGGAAAAATGACCAAGCAAATCGGGTGGTGTTGGGTTTCTAGTAAGGAAGTCCCTTGTTAACAACGTCGTAAAAGTCGAGAACGTGTCGAGCAGGGTAGCGTACTTTATACTCAGAATCACCAAACGGTATTCGCTGAAGGTCTTAGAAGTTTACGCACCGACCTCGATAAGCTTAGATGATGAAGTAAAGGCTTTGTATGAGGAGATATCTGAAGCCATACATTCCTCCGAAACATACTTCACCGTTGTTATGGGGGACACACGGAATGGCGATGAGTTGAGAGTGGGGCCATTTGGATAAGGGCAGCGGAAGAAGAGGGCCCAGCGGCTTGTCGACTTCATGGTGTTCTTTGCGATGGGAGTTCATTTACTTTGAGAAGCGCTTTGGCAGTTCTTTGAGAAGCGACCAGCCAGGAAGTGGAGGTGGATAAGCCTCGATGGCTCAACAAAATATGATATCGAGTTTATCATGACTACCAGGAAGCAAATATTAAATAATGTCTCTGTAATCGATAAGGTGAAAACCGGTAGCGATCACCGTATTGTTAGAGGCACATTGGATATCAATGTAAAGCTTAAGAGGTCACGTCTGATAAACTCCACGCTCCGTCCTAGCGTTGCCCAAATCCAATACCCTGAGAGCTTTCAGCTCGAACTACATAACCATTTCCAGTCCCTAGTTGAATACGAAATAATGGACGAGATAAAAAACGGGTTGGTTGAAGCTGTACAAGCGGTGGGGTCTCAGTTCTTCAAGACCCCCGGCCGAAATAAACCGAAAAAACTCTCAGAAGAAACTATCAAGCTGTAGGAAGACAGGAATCTTCCTTCGTGATGAGACTGCAATCTTCAGCTGATATGTCGAACTACGACAAGCTCGATAGACGAATTTTGAAGGCGCTGCGACACGACTTGTGCGCCAAGACCTTAATCGAGCGCAGCCAAAGCTCCAAAGTGTTCGCAAAAAATTCTTCTATAGGGCAAAGTCAAATGACCAAACTGAAGATCGACGATGGGCAGCTATACACTTCGACACGGGAACCTGTTGTCAGTACAGCTCAGGACATGAGAGCTAAACTATACCGAAGACATCCCCGACATCAGCCTATACGAGATTAGAATGCAAAACAGCTAAAGAACAACAAGGCGCCAGGTGATGACGTAATCACGACAAACTTCTGAGAGCGGTTGGAAAACCGGTATTCTCAGTCCTCCAGAAGTTATTTAATTCCGTCCTCCTTGAAGGTAAAACGCCAGAAGCGGGGAGCAGAAGTGAAAGGTATTGTTCTTCAAAAAAGGTGACAAGAACTTGTTGAAGAACATTACAGGCCCATTTCACTGCTTATCCATGTTTATAAGCTGTTCTTGAGAGTCATAACGAATCGTCTTTCTCGTAGGTTTGATGAATTCTAGCCTCCCGAACAAGCCAGGTTCCGAAAAGGCTTTAGCACCATAGAGCACATCCATACGCTCCGTCAGATTATTATCCGTGATATGCCGCAAGAAGACTGAGGAGTATAATGGGCCACTATGTTTAGCGTGTACGTACGTGTACTATGAAAAAGCCTTCGATTCAATCAATCCCTGTGCCGTACTGCTCTTTTCTGCGATGTCAAATTGACTATAGGTCCATCGAAGTGTTTGTATAGGAACGCCACCATGTCGATTAACCGAACGAGAGCACGGAACCAATCCAAGTGAGACAGGGAGACGTTATTTCTCCGAAACTGTTCACAAATGCGTTGGAGGACGTTTTTAAGCTCTTGGACTGGAAATAATTCGGCATCAACATCTATGGCGAATACATCACTCACCTTCGTTTCGCCGATGACATAGTCTAAGCGACCCCAATAGAGTTTATCAGCAGGTTGGTATTAATGCTGGTTAATGTTTATTTTTATATTCAAATATAAAAAGAAACATTAAAATCTGTTCACCCAGACCAAACTTCTGAGATAACAAACATATTAAAAAATACAGACGAATTGAGTACCTCCTCCTTTTTTGAAGTTGGTAAAAAGTATCAGGACTAAGAAACAAAATACCAAAACTAGTTTTCTCCCTTAAAAGATGTTGATGTTGCAGTAATACTAGTATATAGCATACCATTTGTAAATGCACATTTTAAAGTTGAACTGGCCGGTCACATCTCCATACAAACGTCGTTGGGTGATCACTCCCTTATTTGAGATTTTAAGTCCAGACTTAAGCATAATACCGATTGATATCATCATTATCTAGGCTTGTATGATGCCAAAATTTTAAAAAGATAATAAAGTTGTAAGTTATGAACCTCGAAAACTTTATATGAAAATGTTTCAAGGCTAATAATTCTCAAGTTAATTATTTTATTAAAATTTCGGCATCATACAAGCCTAGATAATGACATGATCAATCGGTATTATGCTTTATTTTGGACCTAAATCCTCAAATAAGGGAGTGATCACTCAACGACGTTTGTATGGAGAAGTGACCAGCCAGTTCAACCTTAAAAACTGCATTTACAAATGGTATGCTATATACTCGTATTACTGCAACATTAACATACAACGACGTTTGTATGGAAAACGGGCCGGCCAATTCACCCTGTTTTCTTATCAAATTGGTAAATAAAGTATTCATAAAATAGTTAAAAAGAATTTGTAACTATATTATGAATACTACTATATTCACCAAGAAAATTGTGAGCTTTACATGTTCAGATCTACATAATTATGGTCACCCATACTTAGATATTTTATATGTACCTTTGAAGTGGTCGCAGATCTGTTCATTTGTCAAGTGAAACTTAGACTTTGTTCACTGAAAATTGAAAAAACTTCCTAAAAGAAGAAGGTTGTATACCTTGACCAAATACAAAATCTGGGGTGTTGAATATTTCAGTTGTATTCACATCATTCATATGATATCATTGTATGTAAGTTGGTATGTATATGATTTACGAAGCAAACAAAGCATTAAAATAAATATTTAACCATTTTCAGGTTATTAATACCACAAAATAGGTACTGCATCAAGATTTTCCTGAACATTTTTATGAAAAACATCAAAAATATATATTACATGGTAAGCATTCATTTATTACAGTGAAAAAATAAACACAATTTGAAATACTTACTTATAAAATATATCATGCCATGGCAGGTGTGACAACAGTACAAGTGCTGAATTTGTTTTTGGGTCATATCGGCAAAAACAAAATGTATACTTTGAGTCCACTGATGTCATTACAAACGAATAATGTTGAGCAAATGATCTGAAAAAAAAAAGTACAAACATTAACAGCATTATCATTAATGTCTAATAATGCAGATACGATCAAGAGTTCTCACTTCTTTAGTAGTCCATAATAAATTGATTAAAAGCAATGGATAAGACTAGCACAGGAAAGGGATATACTGGAAGTTGATGCGGGAGGCCTTTGCCAAATGGCAAACAGACACAGAATGATGTTGCTTTTTAAATAAACAATTTCTTATTCATAGTTATCCTGACAACGCTAGTTAGGAACAAAGCCCCACTGTAATGGAAACAATACCCCACATACTGGAATGATTGGATTGTGATGATTAAAACCTGAAAATGACAGCAAACATTTTGCAACTGCCCATCCAGGAACTTGACATTAAAATGACCTGACCTTGGCTTACAAACTAATTGATGAATTGATGTTTTCTTTTATCTATTTAATATTCCCTTCTGTGAGCATACAGAAATAATAAAAATTGTACCTAAGCTATGGACGGCGCGGCACAGTGTCGAAAGAATTCTTTGGTGGCTTGCGATAAAAGGAAACGCAATGAGGTAGCGTGTTAGTACAATAGGGATTTTGAAGCGCTCATAGCGAAGTTCGCTTAGCCATTCTGAACCGATCAGCAAAGTTAAGCAACGTCCGCCGTGATGACCACGGCGGACGTTGCTTAACCCCTATTGTATTGTATCAGCTGGATGGATGACCGCTAGTGACATTACTACTGAGCGCTTCCATGCTTCGGGGGCATGTTAAGCCGTCGGTTTCGGTTGTTGTCTTAGGATGGCCGTCGTTATAGGTGGTAGGGCATTTTGCGAATGCCCACCTGGCTACTTACCACCCTCAAGTAGAAAATCTGTCGCCAAGCACCTGACGGTGTGTTCCGGCAGCTGTCCTTGAGAGCCAATAATCATAGGTTAGCCTGAACAATATCTTCGACCACATCATCACTTACCATCAGGTGAGATAGTGGTCAAAGGCTAACCTATCTGGGATAATATAAAAAAAAAAAAAAAATATGATTATACTGTTTTGGTTCAGTGTTGAATAATTTACTGATTTCAACATTTTGTAAAAAGCTCAGTCATAATAAATCAAAAAGTTTAATTCACATATGTTTTTGCCTTAACCAGGAAACAAGTAAGCCTGATTCTAAGACATACCATGTCTTATAGACTACAGCATTATGAAATTTATAACTGATGTGTTCTCAATCTCATAATAATTATATTCTTAACTGCTTATTTGTAGAACGAGCATATTAACCTCTAATTATTACAAACCAAATTTAACTGAATCTACATTTACCAGGCTCCAGTGGTTCAGCTATGATTAGTACTGCATTTTATAGAAATTTCTATATGGATAATACTTACTTTTCTATCTGACATGGGAATGTGAATTTTGGTATGTTCTTCAATTCTTCTTCATTTTTATAAGATTCAGGATATTTCTTAATGATATAGGGTTCCTGTGCATTGTCACCTGGTGAAACTTCACAATATAACTCAAACAAGTAGCGCACAATTTCTCTGTAAAGGAAAAATGTTTTTATGAATACCATTCAAAAAGAAACAAGTATATAATATTTGGATAAGTATTTGATAGTATAGTAGAATTTGCATTATGCATAGGAATAGAGAACAGTTTTAGCAGTTCAATATCTGCAAGAAACCCAGCACTGGTGGTGCCATACAATTTGTTTAATTAGCATTAAACTGTGTCAGATTCCTTACGCTGATGGTAAATCTTCACTAGCGCAGAGGTAAGAATAAGGAGTAAAATATTTTGCAGCCCAAGCACTTTAGCTTTTAATAAAATAGTTCAATTCACTGCTTTGTCATTAACCTACATGGAAAATGCATCTAGCAGCACAAAGGTTTTAGTATCATAATGTTATGTAAAAAAGGATCCTAGGTATTTCTTATTAGTAGTAGGCTGATAGATTTATTTTTATAACTTACATGAATGATTACATCAACATTAAATTATTATAGAATAAATTCTGTATATTACAAATTTAAATTACATATAAGTTAATTTATTCTTAAACACAAATTGTAGCCTAAAACTTTAAAAAATAATTATAAAGTTTGACATAAGTATGTATCATAGCATAATAAACATATACATTTACTTATGAACAACAGCAGGATATACATGTATGTGGAATGATAAGAAACAGACACCAAGCCACACAAAATATACTATCAGCAAGCGACCAGTTTCCGCCAAATCATCTGAAAGGTAAATAAAACAAAACAGAAACAAGATGGAGTTAGGTGCTGGCTTATATACAAGCACCATTTACATGATGGATTTATTAGGTTACTTATATCTAACCAAATAGGAAATATTATTAAGTGAAATTGATAAACATGAACAAAGAGCAAAGAACAAACTTTACCTTATTCTGGAACCCATGTCGCGACGTGGACTCTATATTTTAAATTACATTTTATACGATCTTCCGCTGATGATCACTTGCAAGAATATAACCTATTTATGAAACATCACAAGCCATAGAAAGCTATTTATTGAATCTTATATAAGTATCCATTGTTTATATCACACCTCCGATAATTTTATGGCTTTTATTTTGAGTTAGAGCTTGAAACAGTCAGCAAGGAAATTGAATCCGAGAAGTGTCTGCACAGAGAAAAGTAATACCTATATTTTGTGTCGTATGAATGAAAATGTCGAATCGAATGCTGTCAGTGATTGGTATCATTGGTGTCAAAAGTGTCAATAGTCATCACTCATCACCAATGTCAGTCTGGAAAAAAGCGCGGGAAACTTTGAAATAGGCGGGCGTGATTTTCTTTCGTAATTATTGAAAATTTTTATTTTATTGTAAATAGTGATTAGGGAAGTACAGTGATATTTTTATAATACTTATTTAATTGTATAGTATATTTATTAGTGTACAGTTTATCTTGGTAAGTTCTTTTAGTTATTAACTATGGAGGAGCCCCCTGACCCGGGGGGTACAGTTCCCTTGGCCGCCTGTTATGTTACCGTAACTGATAGTAATGAATCAGTTATGGATATTGACACGTCCTTAACATCTTCTCCCACTGATATTGACACCGATGGTTATACAAATGTTAAGAGAAGGAGGAAAAATCATAGAGATCCTAATGAGAGCAAATATGATTCTCAAACGGTTGTTAACTCGGTTCCCGTCCCTGTAATTTCTCCAACAGACACTGGCGTAGTATCTAGTAACAAGAAACCCGACACCCCATCGACAGTAAATTCACCAACTTTTACACCAATAGGAAGAAGCCAATATGAATCCACAGACATTGCCCCATACATAGTCCATGTGCAAAGAGTACAGTCATCCCCTAATGATGGTTCTACTCTACATCCTATTACTTTTGGAAAATTCCTTAAAAGATATAACATCAATGGTATAATTAACGGAAGCGTAAAACAAATAGGACGTAATAGAATTACCCTTTCCTTCTTTGATTACAAAGAGGCAAATTCATTTATCAATCATAATAGCTTAGAGAACAATAATTTGAAAGTATTCATACCAACATTCAGTATCACACGAATGGGCCTTGTCCGAGGGGTGCCTACCGAATGGACACCAGAAGAAATAATTGAAAATGTCAATTTACCCCCAGGTTGCGGCAAAATATTAAAAATACGTCGTCTTAACTACAAAGTCCTTGTCGCTGGTTCTCCTACGTGGAAACCGTCGCAAACTGTAGTTATTACATTTGACGGTAAAATACTTCCAAACCGTATTTTTGTTTGCTATAACGCACTTAATGTGGAACTATACACTTTCCCGACAATCCAGTGTTTTAATTGTTGTAGGTTTGGTCACACCAAAACACAGTGTCGTTCAAAGCCCCGATGCTATAAATGTGGTGATGAACATACTGCAGATTCATGCAGTACAGAAGAGGATTGCGCTACTTGTTGTCTATGTTCAGGTTGTCATTACGCTACAAACAAATCATGCCCAGAATTCATTCGGCAAAAAAGTATTAAGTTGTCAATGGCGGAAAATTGTTTGTCTTATGCAGAAGCTTCTAAGCTACATCCCTCCGTTGGCAAATCTTATGCCGACATATTATCATCGACTAAAACTTTAACAGCAAATAACCCAATTGTTTATAATCCTCAACCCCATTCCAGTACTTCGTACAAAAAAGTTTTTGTTTCGAAGTCCCGCCCCGCTTACAGTGCTCCTAAAGGATATGATCGCGTCACTCATCAACAATTAGTAAAAGACTACGACATGCCCACTGGCCAAAATGGCTGTGGTTACACTAAGCACAATAATTTCTATAACGATCAATATTCCGAACAAACTTTGACTGATATTATTACTTCTCTTATTGACACTCTTACACAACACAACATATTATTACCGTCCAACGTTGCCCCTATACTTGAAGCTCTTAAAAAAAACCCCCGTGATGATTATCGCTCCATAAGGCATCCCTTTCGGATCGGAACCCAAAGTGGACAATCTACTAAAGATTGTCCAGTGGAACTGCCGGAGCGCAATTGACAAAAAGGACGAAATTATGTACTTAATTAATAAAAATGACCCATTTATTTTTGCATTAGCAGAAACATGGCTTAAGCCCTGTTCTGTTTTTAAAATTAAAAACTACTTCTGTCTCAGAGATGACAGAAGCGATGGGTATGATGGCGTGGCCCTACTCATCAAGTCTTCTCATTCTTTTAAACCCCTTCATTTCCCTTCCCGTGATGATAGGTTTTTCATCGTGGGTGCCATGGTTAATAATATTTGTTTCATATCTGTTTATATTCCCCATCCCTCCTTTATTAAAACAAAAGAAATTCTCTGGCTGGCGAAATTATTGCACTACAATAACTCCATATACCCCATCTACAATAGTGTGGCAAAACATTAGAAAATTTAAATCAGCAGTTCAGGACCAGACTCATTTTATTCCTTTCCAATTGTCAGAACAATTTTTAGACTACCTAGCTCCACCATTCGTGCCCCAAGAAGAGTTAATTATTTCTCTTCCATCGAGCACAGATCAAACAGGACTTAATTCTCCTTTTTCATATAGTGAAATTAAACATGTTTTAAAACATACTAATGATTCAGCACCAGGTGAAGACGGCCTCCCTTATTCATTTTACAAAAACCTTGGGGACGGTGGTTTGTACTACCTATTAGATTTAATAAATACGATCATGATGTCAGGTAATATTCCTAAATCATGGAAATCCCAAATTATCATACCTATTTTAAAACCAAATAAACCACCCAATGACGTTCATTCTTACCGTCCTATTGCATTATCAAATGCCGTATCCAAAATTGCAGAATTACTGGTAAAAAATCGTCTTGAATGGTATTTAGAATCTAACGATCTTTTGGCTAGTACTCAATACGGTTTTAGAAAAGGCAGAAGCACCGTTGACAGCATAAGTATCTTTGTCACGGATATTCGATTAGCTCTATCACATAATGAATCAATATTAGCAACATTTTTAGATATAAAATCTGCATATGACAATGTTATTCTACCTATTCTAAGACAAAAGTTAGATCAGTTACATGTACCTAATATGCTTTCCAACTTTATACTAAATATGCTTAGTGGTAGGTTTGTTAAATTGGAATCACGAACTGATGATTTTAGAATATTGTGGAAAGGTCTCCCACAGGGATCCGTTTTAAGCCCTCTGCTTTATAATATATACACTCATGACCTTGAATTATCCCTCACGCACCCTGTTAAAGTGCTACAGTACGCTGATGATTTACTCATTTATTTAGGTACAGACAGATCGTTAATAATGAACGCGTGTAATGAAATGACAGTATCCCTACACCATCTCAAGTCCTGGTTTGACAAACATGGCTTAGAGATATCTGCAGACAAAAGTGTTGTAGTTCTATTTTCAAGATTACGTGACCCTCCACCCCTTGATGTCATCTATGATGGTAAACAGATCCCACAGGCCCAAGAAGCGAAATTTCTAGGATTAATACTTGATTCTAAGCTATCTGGCATTCCTCATTGTAATTTCATTGAATCTAAATGTGAACAACGAGTTAACATGATAAGATGCCTCGCAGGTGTTTGGTGGGGTGCGCATCCCTTTTCTCTTAAGCTGGTATATAATGCTCTTATTAGAAGTGTCATGGATTATGGGAGCTTCTTGCTAGAACCCTGTAGAGCAGTTGCACTTAAAAAATTAGATATCATTCAGTCTAAGGCGCTAAGAATAATGTCTGGTGCAATGAAGTCTAGCCCCCTAAATGCATTACAAATTGAATGTGCTGAACCTCCGTTATTTATTAGGCGTCAGTTTTTATCTGACCGTTTCTTTTTCCGTATACTACAATTTCAGAACCACCCTCTCATTCATAAATTATTAACATTAGTAGATATCATTTCCTCTTGTCCATATTGGAAACATAAATCAAAACCTTGTCTTGCTAACAGCTTTGAAAAATTCAAGTCGTTGGAAGCTCCAACACATCGTTCTAAATATTTTGCTCCTTTTAACACAAACTACGAAGCACTTATACTTTCTCCCGTTGTCTGTCTAAACTTAGGCATTGATAAGGATAATTACAATGCTAATGCAATCTTTAACTCTGTTGTTGATGATAAATGGGAAGAGTGGCATCACATTTACTGTGATGCATCCAAGCATGGTGCCGAAGGTATTGTTGGGATTGGTGTATTCCATCACGAATATAATGTTGTCCAAAAAATCAAAATGCCTCCAGAAACTTCTACATTTACAGGTGAATGTTTGGGAATAGTTAAAGCACTAGATTATATTTTACTTGTAAAACTTCAAAAATCGCTAGTTATTTCGGACTCAATGAGTGCACTACAAGCTGTAGAAAGATCTCCACTTAAATCAAACAGTCATATGCCGATCATCATTGAGATTAGAGACAAGTTGCATAAATGCTATCTAAAAGGGTATTCTATAACGTTCCTTTGGGTACCTAGCCATAGGGGCATAAAGGGAAATGAGAAAGCAGACCTCCTAGCGAATGAAGCTGTAGAATGTGGTGACTTGCATCCTTACATTAACTATTGTCATGATCTTGCAACTTTACCCAGACGCTACCTTCAGGATTCTTGGAATAGGAACTGGCGACAAACCTCAGAAAGAAAGGCCAAATATTACTTCTCCCTTCAATCTGAAATACAATTAAAACCGTGGTTTGCTAAAATTAATATTGGAAAGATGGCCACATCTACACTTATAAGACTACGTTTAGGACACATAAGTAGTCCAGCCCATCTTGCAAAATTAAAGGTTGTAAGTGATCCTACGTGTGAATGTGGCTATCCTTTCGCTGATGAAAATCACATATTGCTCTCCTGTCCGTTGCATGATCGTTCCTCTTTCTTTGAAACTCTAATATCACTGGAAATTCAATTTCCTATAAACATTTCGTTTCTTCTTGCTTGCAAGAAGCCATCGGTGTATAAAGCTATGGCTGATTTTATGGTTTTAAACCATATCAAATTGTAATATATATGTATATAATTATTATTACTGAAAATATATAAAATTTTATATATTAAATAACATAAAATATTTTCCTATTCTTAAATATTATCTAATATGTACTAACTTATAATGATAACAAGGATTTCCTTGTCCACCCTTTCTCTCCTTCTTAAAAATCCTATTCAATATATATACATTTATACTTTCCTAATCGTATATCCCTATTTTTCATGTACGTTATCCTAATTCCATTAAAATTACAATACCGAGTTTCCCCGTTTTACTTAAGTGTAAACTAAACAAAGATACAAAACATCTTGCAAACAAAAGCCGTAACAAAATGGATATCTTCACAAGAAAACAACTGAAAGTTGAAACATGAAACTGGCATAATACGCAAACCGCGTCATAGCCAAGAAGAAAGAAAAAAAAAAAAAAAAAAAAAATGTCAGTCTGCTTGACTTATGACATTCTTGACATTCACTTAAGGGTGCGTTCGGAAATAAGTTAATGAATGTAAAGGTTCCTAAAGTGCTATTCGGAAATCACCTCGGTGAACTTCACTCAAAGAAAGTTTAAGGTCTTTGACTTCACTCAAGAACGTTCCGAAATCAAGTAAAACTTCACTTGACTATTGAATTTGATACGATCCATAAAAGGGTTAAGTTAAAATATTACTTGTTTATGATGTGGTCGAAGAGCTTGTTCAGACTAACCTAGAATTACTACGTAGTGATTAGATCCATGGCATTAACCTGATAGGTGAAAACACTAAACAAGTAATACTTTTCTTTAAACTTTCGTGAACTAAGCTCATGTTTCTAAATTCTAAACGGGTCTTTTGACGCACGAATAAACATCAAAATAATAAAATTATATTTTGACTAACCTCGACGTTTCTTAACTTGATCGAAATACACAAGATACACTGATAATTTTAAAGGTTTCTAATGTGATGTCGTAAATAAACTACGAAATAGATCAAAATAATGTACATTATTTTGATCTATTTCGTAGCGTTCAGCCAGCGTTTGCAATGTACCTAAGCGCAAAAAATGAGTTTATTTGTCCACCGTTAGGTAAGTCCGACCATTGTCTGGTGAAATCTGTATCCGTCTACTCTCCGCCCGATCCCAGCCCTCGAGGCACCTGGCGGATGTGGCGATACAAATCAGCAGATTGGGATGAGATGCGTTCTTTCCTTGCATCTTATCCTTGGCAGTCTGTGTGCTTCTCTTCTGGTGATCCTACCGCATGTGCAAATGCCGTGACCGATGTTGGGTTTAGCAATGGAATACTTCATTCCATTCTCTGACGTACCACTGTCCGGCAAAGCTCACCCATGGTTCGGTCCTGAATGTGGACGCACTGAGGCGTTAAAACATCAGGCATACCTAGCATGGGTTGGTGCTCGTAAGCATAAGGCTAAGGATATACACCTAAAGAAGAGAGCTTTTAACAAGGCTGCCAAATCCAGCAAAAAGGTCTTACAGAAGGCTCGTTTTGACCATATTGCCCGACTAGGGAACAAGCTCTCCTGTTTCGTACCCCACGGGTAGTAAAGCGTTTTGGTCCCTAGCCAGAGCGGTTGAATCGAAATTCTGCCACCCCTCACTGCCTCCACTGCAGAATCCTTATGGAACGCGGGCTCACACCGCTGAAGAGAAAACAAACCTGTTGGCTTCTCTGTTTGCGGAGTCTTCACGTCTTGATGCTGGTATCGCGACTCCTCCAATTCTACCACAAAGCGAAACAGTCATGAATGACATACGCATTCGCCAAAAGGATGTTCGTAAGACATTATGCAATCTGGACGTGAATAAAGCCAGTGGTCCTGATGGTATATCTGCAATTGTTTTAAAAACTTGTGCGCCTGAGTTGTCTCCTGTGCACACGCCTCTTTCGGCTATCTCTTGAGACTGGTACAGTACCCAAACCATGGAAGCTTGCTAATATGCAACCCGTGCCTACAAATGGTATTCGTGCCGACCCTGCCAACTACAGACCCATATCTGTCACGTCTATACTCTGTGAGAGTATGGAGCGCGTTCTAAACAGCCGGCTCCTGGCATACTTAGAAGCGAATGACCTCCTCAGTGACCATCAATACGGGTTCCGCCGAAATCGGTCTACTGGGGCTCTTTTAGCGTATGCCACTTATATCTGGAGCGAGGCCATTGAGAAACAAGGGGAAGCACTTACCATTTCCCTGGACATCTCTTAGGCCTTTGACAGGATTTGGCATGACGGCCTTATCAGCAAGATTCTCGCATACGGCCTGCCTACAGGGTTTTGTGCGTGGATATCGGACCTCCTGGGGATCGATAATTACGAGTAGTCGTTGACGGCTGCTCGTCTGATCAATTGGGTATTAATGCCGGCGTTCCCCAGGGGTCAGTGCTCTCTACGACGCTCTTCCTGCTGCATATCAACGATCTGCTAAAGCCCGGTACCTTTGGGAATGCAGACGACAGCACGGCTGTAGAGAGCTATACTTCTACCGCGCGAGCCGGTGAGCCAGAGATCCAGAGACTCAGAGAAGCTATGGTCGAACGCTTGAAATTGTCCCTTAAGGCAGTCTCCGATTGGGGCGATGCCAACCTGGTCAAGTTCAATGCCAACAAGACCCATGCGTCTCTGTTCTCCGCCAAAAGGAGACCATACCAACTGTCTCCAACATCCGAGATGTATCCGTGCCGGTCACAGACCACCTAGACCTCCTTGGTGTCACTCTATCTCGGTGTCGTCGACTCTAAATTTTGGCTCGAAAATCGAGTCAAAGGCTGAGTTAGCCCCTAAAAAACTTGGCATCCTCTCAAAGGTGAGACGGTACTTCACAACGGAACAAATGCTTACTTTGTACAAAGCGCAAGTAAGGTCCTGTATTGAGTACTGTTCTCACAGATATACTGCTCTCACTACTGCTCTCCATCTGGGACGGCTTTGCCAAATACCAACTCGAGCCACTTGAGTCGATTGAGAGACGCGCCAAGAGGTTAATAGGCAGGGACTTTCTAGGGGAAAGTCGGCTGCAAAGCCTCGAGCACCGCCGTAAAGTCACGTGTCTATCGGTCTTTTACCGGATACATTTCGGTGAATGTGCACAAGAACTGCACGACTTGGTTCCGCCCTCGCCCTTTTTCTATCGGACGTCCAGACAAACGGAGAGGCGCCACCCGTACATGGTTAATATTCCCAGGACTCGTACGAAGCGCTTCCCTTCCACTTATCTAGTGCGTACTGCGAAGGATTGAAACTCCTTACCGTCGTCAGTTTTTCCCGATGGATACAACATGGGTGTCTTTAAATTGAGAGTAAAAAGGTTTCTTTTAGGTAAGCGTGCTCCATCCTAGACAACATCAACGCTTAACATCTGCAGGGTGTGGTCAAACGCGAACCTATTATGAATAAAATAAAATAAAACACAGTTTTACAATCCATACAGTAGTAAACTGAATGTGCTTGCATAGAGCAACGGAGGGATACATACAAGCTAGAAGTTCAGACCATCAACCTTGACTCCTTTAATGCGCTGCTGGAAGCTGTAATGATAATAAAAAAAAGTCTTTAGTGAACTAAGGCACAAAATGACATTTTTTTTTCAAATTTAGAACGAAAATCAATATTACAGGCATGTGCGGGATTTAAACCTGGCGTGGTTTTTTTTTGTTTAATGTTATTGTTACGGACCATGCTAGAGGACCACCTGATGTTAAGCGGACTAACCTCTGCCTATAACAGATGCATTTCGCCACAAGTCACGAATTGCACTGCGCCCGACACCTTGAGACAGTTATTAAGTCTCATGTGCCTGTAATTTCACTGGCTCTCAAGGACTGCTACCGGAACACGCCGTCTACTTGAGGGTGGTCGCTAGCCTAGGCGGGCATTCACAAAATGCCCTTCCACCATGCGGTCAAGTCAAAGTCAAATTCAAAATAATTTATTCAATTTAGGCGTCTACGACGCTATTATGATGGTCAATTACAAATTTATTATTGAAATATTCTACATTGTACTGCCACGTTCAGCAAATAAATTGTATAGAGCCACTGCGAGACGAACGGGCAAGAAACTCGTGGCCATTATTTTAACAGTGTGTTACATACTTACTATATAATAGAGTTATTACAATATTTGTTTAAATTATGTAGGTGACAGGCAATAGCTTGGCGGAGGCGGAATTGACCAGGCATTTGAAGTTTGAAGGCGGTGAAGGTCAAGCCCGCGGCCATCACTGCTTCATCCACCAAAAGAGTAATGATTCATATGTTATGTGAGCTTCGGGGTCAGAGCATACCCCGGATATAGGAGTGAATGGCGTAGGTTCGATTCCCGGACATGACTCTATGTTTTCTTCTCGTTGAAATTTTGTAATGTAATCCGCGGAGCATGCGTTATTGTAAAAATAAAAGTATTAAAAAGAAACATAGGTTATGTATTGTTCGAAGTTTAGACTATCACTTATACCTACCGATGCTGTGTCCGTCCAAGTGTTAGGTACATGTGGGCCACCATACAGAAAAGTACCGGTGGCCCAAGTTCGATCTTTCGTAGCTGGCTGACACGTCTGACTCGTTTTGTCGATAAATGAACATTTTCATTTATTACTAAATAACATAATAATCAGGTACATTCACTTATAAATATATATTGACTTAATAATTTATGAATAATTATTTAGTAGGTAATACAAACATAGATATGACCCTATTCTCCATAAGATCTGTTTCATACTTGTTTGGAAATAGATGCATCAGACCTCACATTACCATGTTCAAAAAATCTGCCATTTACCAAGTTGAATAATTTAATTACTTTAAGGCTGATTTTTTAGTTCCCATATACTGGAAAAATATTTTAACCAGAGATACTATTGGCGGAATAGAACATATAATTTATACCTGCGCAAAATAATAGATGAGTTTGTTCCTAAAAAATCTTTTAAGTAGGTACTTTTTCAAATCATTATCCTTGGTATTCTGGGTCACTTATAGATATAATATGAGGGAATTTTGATGCGTATAATTGCTGTAAGGCGTGTGGTGGTATGATCAAAAGGACTATAATAAATTTTCTATTAGGTACACGCGCTAGACAGAGAGCAATACAAAAAAATATAATGCGTACCTACGAAGGGTCTTTATCCATGATGTCCATGCGAGTTGTAGATAATTATAATAATAGAAATAACAACAAAAATTTACGACTCGTCCACTGCCACAATGTGCCAAATCCCTTTTGTCAATTATTATTATGCTTACTTAATAATTATGTTATCAGTAAATAAATTCGATACTTTCTCTGAGATATCGAAAGAAGCAAAAATGTGTACATACATACCAGTGGTACACGATGCTGTATTAAATTATATATTGCAATTTAAAAAAAAAAAGATTTTATCAGACATTTATTCCAACTATTTAGAAATCTATTCCGCAGGAACAACATAACTTCATGAATAAGTACTCAATTGTCACTAAAGATACAGTATTTACTAACTACGTGTTCCCCCGTGGGGTGCCGGGTGCCAGCCCCCCATATCATCCAGTGGGTGTCGTAAAAAGCGACTAAGGGACGGGTAAGGTAAGGGAAGGTGGGTACCAGCGCCTTATAAAGAACTGCCACCTTACACTGCGATCCCCAAGCCGCCTGCCAAGCGTGGGGATTATGGCAAATACCCTCTTAATAGAGGAAGCTGTGTTCAGCAGTGGACGATCCGGCTGATACAGTACGTGTTCCAGACCTGCCTACATCCTATCCCTCATCCACATAGATGAGGGGATGCAGGAAGAACTTGTTTATGCTGATTTCGAGAAGGCGTTCAACTAAGTAGATTACGTCATACTGCTCCACAAGTTATATGCAGGGGGGAATGCGCCTAGGGAATACGCAGTGACCTTCACAGATGGATCAGCTCGTACAACTCTAAAATAAGTCAAGCTGTTGTCATCAGTAGTGTTTGTAGTGAATACGTTACCATTTCTGGAGTTCCACAAGGCTCTATTATGGGCCCCCTTCTATATAAAGTGAAGCAGTGATGGCTATGGACTGCCATGCCGGTCCATGGTTTGAATCCCACCGCTGGCTTGAGCTTCACCACATAGTGGAAGGGCATTTCGCGAATGCCCGCCTGGCTAGCCACCACCCTCAAGTAGAAAATCTGTCGCCAAGCAACAAACAGTGTGTTCCGGCCGCAGTCCTTGAGAGCCAGTGAAATTACAGGCACATGAGACTTAATAACTATGTCTCAAAGTGACGGGCGCAGTGCAATTCGTGACTTGTGACGAAATGGATCTGTTATAGGCAGAGGTTAGTCCGCTTATCATCAGGTGGGCCTCGAGCTTGTTCCGTCACGACATAATATATATATATATATATATATATATATATCTCATGTATGGCTCTACGGTATGTTCGACGAGAAGATGTCGCGTAACTTCCCGAGCCCTGCCCATCCAAATTGGATTCTTCAGGCGACCTCTTTGTCAAAGTTGGAACTACCTAACTGGATAGTCTGGTAAATGTAATGGTCAAAAACTTCGAGAGCGTACCTACTGGTGCGGGTGCAACATGGACATTAGACATAATTTTCGTCTTGTCCATCTTCATTTTCAGAACCACCTGCTGGTTAACTTTACTGAGGTCGCTGGGCATTGCTGTGAGTTCCTCAAGCGACTCTGCCATTTTGACTATGTCATCGGTGAGTAATATATTCGCCATAGATATTAATGCCGAAATATCTCCGGTTCAAGAGCTTAAAAACGTACTCCAACGCATTCGTGAACAATTTCGGAGATATAAAGTCTCCCTGTCTCACGCCTCGATGCAGTTGAATTGGCTCAATCAGTGCTAGTCTTGTAGTCGTATCGATATGATGGCGTTCCTATACAAACATTTCAGCGCTTCGATGTAGGTTCCTACATTCGTTTTGTCATCGCTGAGGAGACTGCAGTACAGCCCCAGGCTTCGATTGAATTGAAGGCTTTTTCATAGTCCACAAACGCTAAACATAATGGCAGATTAGGTATACTCCTCAGTCTTCTGTAATATCTAGCGGAGTGTATGGATGTGGTATATGGTGATAAAGCCTTTTCAGAACCCGGCTTGTTCGGGAGGCTGGAAGTTATTCAACGTATGAGCAAGACGATTCGTGATGTCTCTCGAGAAGCTCATTAACATGGCTCAGAACTGCAATGGGCCTGTAGTTGTTCAACAAGATCTTGTCAAGTTTTTTGAAGAACAGTACACCAATACACTTCTGCTTCACGCTTATGGCCATTTACCTTCAAGGATGACCGAATTAAATAACTTCTGGAAAACTGCCCTGAATACCGGTTTTCCACCCGCTCTCAGAAGTTATGTCGTGATTCCGTCATCAACTGGCACCTTGTTTTTCTTTAGAGAGCCATTCTCGTATAGGCTGATATCAGGGATAACTGCGGAATAGTGTCGGGTCAGTTTAGCTCTCTTATCTCGAGCTGCACTGACAAAGGGTTTTCGTGTTGAGGTGTATAGCTGTCCATGCTCTCAGAATCTCCGGTTTTGATGAGATGATTGTGCCATCGTCGATATTTAGCTTCGTCTTTTGGCTTTGCCTATAGATGAATTTTTTGCGAATACTTTAGAAGCTCGTTATGTACGCTCGATTGGGACCTTAATATGATTTGTTTTGAAGGCGTGCAAGTCGTGTCGCAGTGCCTTCGATATTCGTCTGTCTAGCTTGCCGAAGTTCGACATATCAGTTGAAGATTACAGTCTCATCTCGTTCCGGTCTTCCATCAGCTTGATGGTTTCTTCTGAAAGTTTCTGCGGTTTATTTCGGCGGTGGGTATTACAGAACACTCCGGGACTGTGGTCCCACTGCGATATCCCACTGGTTAACTGAGACCCCACCGCGCTCAAACTGCCGGGGACTGGGCCGATTTATTTTTGTGCTCTCGTGCTAGGGTTTTGCCATAATCTCCACGCTTATCTTGGGGACCGCAGTTATATGTGTAAATTTCTCAGGAGGCACCGCTGCCCACCTTACAGTATCTTTCCCTTAGTCGCCTCTTACGACACCTCTGGGAAGAGATGGGGAGGGGACATTCTAACCCGACACCCCACGAGGTCATAAATATTAAACTTACGAGTATATTAGTTAGGTTTTTAGTCATGGGTTAACTTGATATCATTCTTCACGCAACCCATCCACACTCTTGCAGGGAATAGAAATGCATGAATATTTGTGAATCACATTTATTTAAGTAAATATAAACGTAAATAAAATCTTCGTGTACCTAAGGCCCTTATCTAAAATTAAGGTTACTAACTAAAATAAACATCGATAAAATTATTAATACAAATCAACACCATGTTTGATGACTTATTTGATAAAAAAAAGAGAAATAGGAACATTCAAAACAACCTAGTAAGTCGATTTTAACATAGTCGTGCAATAACAAATAACTATCACGAATAAAATGTGTAAACTCAAAACATAGAACAAATTTTTTACAAAAATTGCAAGCTGCGACACAAATTTCTTATCCTACTATCTACATCTAGGCAAAACTAACAAATGCTCTTCACTCATAAAACATATATAATACTTAAGTATATAACTACTCTAATAAATAGACATGTATTTTGATTGGGTATTTCATAATATATATCTACGTTCACATAGTAAAATTACTAAGAAATCGATCAGTTAAATCATGTCATGCTTAGCCATTTAATGGTAAGAACCAACCCCCCACCGTCTGTAAGAAAGAACAATTCACAGTTGAAAATTTTTAATCCTAATATTTTGGGTAAGTACTTTTTTATACTTTATACTAGATCGTCATTAGTATAAATAAGTGACGATAAACAGATATCCTAAAACCTAGAAGGAGTCTTTTTAATAAAATTGGCACGTTGGGATTCTGAGTGAGCAAAGAACCTACACCATCACAGCGACTAAGATCCTACACTGACACGCCTAATTATAAACATTTTCAAAAATTTACGTTTATTGGTCGCTATAAATTGTCATACAAAAAGCTCTGATGTCAATATGACCTATATATATATATATAATACTATTATATTAAGATGTATATTTACTTAGTTATTTTCTAATTACTGTGATTACATTAATGAAAATCTAAACATCAGATCTAACATAGTCCAGTCAAGTTAACTTGGCACTTTCATGGAATGACCCTCCTTTTTGCCTTTCCGAGCCTCGTTGCCGCCTTAGTTCAGTACTGTCAGCATCTTTGGTACTGTTGTCTAGTACATAATTTTAACGAAGTATTTGTTCGTCACAAGTCCTTATTATGTAATTTTAGGTCAGACTCGAGTGTTAAGTTAACTCGATCGGATTGTAGCTGTGCATTAGACATTTCCTACCTATGTTATAAAGTATTTATAAAAATGCATGATAAAAATAAAAACAGGTATACATATAACAACAGCTGCCTTATAAACTATGGTGTAATCACTATCATTGTTACCTACGTGTGTCTTTCGACCTGGGCAAGATAAAGATGAACAATTTTAAAACTTTGTATATTTGGAAAACACTATTTTAGCATTATTTTCTAATTACAGTCCATCAAATCTAAGAAATGCACTTATATGTTGTGCATTTTTAAATAGGCAATAACCAAGAAGGTTATTGTATACAAACATATATTTGGAAACTAAGTTGTTGTACAAATGTGTACAAATGATTACTAACAGTCAATTGAAAAACGTCAAAGAATTATTTAGTTATTTATGTAATGATCAAAAAGTGGAATATATTCGTACAATAATCAAAAGTTGAATTTGCGAAACCTGATTTAAAAACAATAGTACCTAGAGTTGTAACTTAATTTGACGACATTACAATGTTACGATATTATGTTCTTAACGGTTGTTATTGTCTCATATTGTTATTCTTTCAAATTTACGAGCAGTCGAACAGTCGGTAAAAATATTAGAATAATGTATAGGATCCTATATAAATATATAACAGCAATTTTTTTCGAAAACTATATACGAAAAATTTGTCTATCTATAGTGTTGGTAATCAATTCAAGGGCCAATTTTTAGGCTGCTGATTACAAAAATATAGCACTTAATTATATGACAGACACATGCATTAATAAAATATAAAAACATTTTGACAACATACCAAGTTTGGGGCCCTCGATATGGACTAATAATTTTAGTAAAATATACCTAAAAGGATACGTTTTAGGTATATTTTACTTTTGAAGCGCTCGTAGCGAAGTTTACTAAGCTGTTCTCAACCGATCAGCAAAGTTAAGCAACGTCGCGCGCGGTCATGAGTTGGATGGGTGACCGCTAGTGACATTACTACTGAGCGTTTCCGTGCTTCGGAGGGCACGTTAAGCCGTCGGTCCCGGTTGTCGTCTTAGGATGGCAGTCGTTATAGCATGGTGGTAGGGCATTTTGCGAATGCCCGCCTGGCTAGCTACCACCCTCAAGTAGAAAATCTGTCGCCAAGCACGTAACGGTGTGTTCCGGCAGCTGTCCTTGAGAGCCAGTACTTCTAGGTTAGCATGTACAAGATCTTCGACCACATCATCACTTACCATCAGGTGAGATAGTGGTCAAAGGCTAATATATCAGGCATAAAAAAAAAAAAAAAAAACGTAATACCTTCATATTGACCTTCTGAAAGCAATACTAAAACGTACTACTGGACAAGCAAAGCTTTTTAGTCGTTTCAACGTGAACGCTCTCATACATAGCTCGGCTGCTCTACACTCCATAGACGAGCACCTACGTTGTAGATAAGAAAGAACAAACATGAGACTGCTTTTGTAGACAAACGTAATACAAATTGTTTTCTTATTATTTAAAGGATGCATTCGTAGCAACATGGACAAACCTTAAAGTGTGTAATATGTAAGTAAATACTGCCTGAAATTAACTGCAACATTCAAAGTGGCGAATTAAAGATTTATTTTATGATAAAATGTAAATAGTAATGATTGCATAGTATTTTACACAATATAAATAATAGGAATTTGTGAAATTGTCATCACAAACAATAAATAATTTTAAAATAACAAATAATTTAAAATTTCTTCAAGTTTAATTTTTCAAACGAATAAAACTTTAACTCACGGACGTGCCGATATCGGACGGAAGTATTGTGATTAATGGTTCAGTTCGCAGTTTCAAAATATGAATAAGTAATACTTAAACACCCGTTCCCTAATGACAATTAACTAGCCAATTAATAAACATATTATTGATTTGTGATAGTATTAGTAATAGCGTGATTTTTCTACAGACGCGCAATATTTTTATTGCACTTTCATACTGCTATTATGTGTAAAACTTTGGTATGCTTAAAATATTTTAGCACACCAATATCACATATAAAATAAATAAGCACGAGTTTATTGTCGCTAATTTTTACAGTTTCTTATCTAAAAGGTTCAAAATGGAACCGTATCATTGAGCAAGGACAGCTTCCTCCACTTAACAAAAACACATTTATCTCAGTTCGATTGAAAGTTGGTGGAAACATCGGTCATAGTACTTATAATAAGTACATATGGTTATGAGCGACCTCCAACCTTCAAGACCACATGGGCATCGGATTAAGAACAAGGTTCTCGTAAAAAGTGTGCTGTAGTCAAGAGTACAAGACACTTTGTTTCCTGTGAACCTTGTGTATACTGATAAATCAATAGATATTTACTTATTTTCAATAAAATACTCAACGTATTCTTAATAAGATATATACTGAATAGTATAAAACTTAAATATCACATTTGACACATGGGCATGAAATTATTTTCGTCAAACTTCATTTTCTGTAATTTTTTTGGTTTGGATACTTTTGAGCGCCCGACCCCGACGTCTATGTTATTTATCAAAATCATTGGTTTTACCCATCAACCGACATTTTTAAACTATTCTGATTGGACTATATTATTATGGACATAGTGACTATATTGAAAAGAATGGTGCCATATAACAATAATTACTAATTAACTGTAAACAAATCTTTGAGTATTATTCGATACATATAAACACTTTCTTCTTTTGTATTACTAAACTTTATAACCCTTTTAAATAGTTTATTTGCTCGTTATATGTTGCAAAAGTTACGCTTAAAATTTGTCACAGTTAAGAACACTGGACGGTTAATAATTCACAATTATTATACATATTTTTATAAATTAACTATTTTAAGCGAATCGGTCTTGCATTATGGCGTCACTTATTTCACCAGTCATCAACATATCTTCAAGAATATAAACGAATGGAAATAGTAAAGCATACCGCAGTATTATACTTCTGTGTTGTGTGGAATTTTTCAGTTTGTCTTCAGTTAATATAATACAACATAATTTTGCTACTTAATTATTACTTACAACAAGTACTATCTTAAACTATACCATATCTGTTATCTTACTAGATAGTTAAACACATAACAGATAGTAGACAGATTTTACAGCAATATTTTAGACACTGTACCCATCTTTGTGATTAGGTGTTATGCATTTGAGATTCATGCGTTTCTTCCAGCATATAAACCATGTCTGTGGGCTGCTCGTAGCGGATCACTGCTGCATAACCTATAAAACAAAAAGCTCTTATAAATGATGATGGCACAAACAAATTAAACTTTATAAATAAACAAGAGCATTTGATGGTGGTAGGGCATTTTGTGAATGCCCGTCTGGCTAGCTACCACCCAGTAGAAAATCTGTCGCCGAGCTCCAAACGGTGTGTTGCGGCAGCTGTCCTTGGGAGGCCAGTAATTCTGGCATTGCCGGAACAACATCTTCGACCACATTTTCACTTTACCATCAGGTGAGATATGGTTGTATGTAGTACATTTTGCGAATGGTGATATAGTGGTCAAAAGCTAGCCTGTCAGCTATTAATCCTTCTGTATCATAGATAATAATGACAATTGAAATTCATTTATAAATCTATGATACCCAAGGATTAAACAGTGTTATAGGAGGCTCGTACAAAAATAACTCTGGTATCTTGAATTTTCCCTCAGTGTGTACTGTTATTCATATTTTTGAACAACGTTATTATAAAATTGCACGCAATTTCAAGAATGACTGTTTTACTGTCTCTTTAATCTAAAACCTGGCTTTACAATCTTATCTTTATTTCTAGTGTTATTTAACATAGTGGTTGTCACTTTTTAGTTTTTTATATAAGCGTCCTCTATCCAGTTATACTCCTTTCATCGTGTGGGGAAACTTTCGAAAACATTTGAAATGCCAGCTTCCATAGAAAATTGTTCGAACCCCTTCAATTTATATAGTTCGATACGAATAAAATTATACGTTAAATGTGGGGAACATTGTAACTTTATCACTGTTTGATTTTGTTATCATTTCGTTATACAGTACATAGTCACAATACATTCTTTGTATAAAGCATAAAAACATCAAGTTTTTTCGATAGGTTGGTTAGTTTTAAGAAACTAACTTATTGCGACCAAATGTTGTACACGTTAACAACATACTCATTTTGCATTTGACAATATCTTCCATTTATCAGTTCTTAATATTACCAGTCATAATATTTTATAGCCACTAATATTGAAGGTTTATGAGATCATCATTCATCTTTACGGCTATAGATAACACTGTGAGATAGTCAGGCACTTGTGTGAGTACTAAGCTGAAAGCACGAATGAAAATACGTGTGCGTGACATATTGTTGAAATTAATAATAGTTTTATCTGAACTCAGGAGAATATACATCTTTACGACTCTGGACAAAATACATCTAAAATCTAAGCTGAACGCACGAATCTAGTGTTTTATCTTAATTATTTACTCAGTTATGTGACTATTTTATTCTTAGCTCTACATATAGCTAAGAATAAAATAATTTCTGGGACGGCTCAATCTTCTCTCTGTATGAAATTATTTATAAATAAATTTTCAGGATTTTGAGATCTAAGATTATAAATATATAGATACCAAGCAACCAGTAATGTTGTTACTATTATTCTTTGAAGGTACTTTTTTTTTGTTGCCTGTAATTTATTATTTCATAAATGATTACTTCCGAGCAAAGAGCGCTCGCCGCGGTTACACAGGACCGCGCCGCGCTCCCTTTGAATAGAGTTTTGAATATTTACATCAAGCAAAGAAATTTATGAAATAATAAATTACAGGCACAAGAGACTTTTAACATCAGGTGGTACTCGTGCTATTCAAAATAACTCTTCTCATTATTTTTGTTAGGACTAGCAGAAGTCAACCCGAAGAGGTTTTTAAGAGGTTGTTAGCATTTTACCAATAACTTTGTATATATACATTGACTGAGGGACACCACATTTGCAATTCAATAATTAAAGTATGCATAGGGCAAATTTGTAGATAACGTTTTAAACGTTATTTTGTTATAGGGCCGAAATGCAACAACAATAATTATATTTGAAATTATTCAAACAAGCTTACATTATTTTTTTATTTCTGATAAAGCCATAAATATTTTTGCAGGATAAATAATAAAGATTTAATAGATAACCAAAAGGACAAAATTAAAACCAATTTGAAAGAGTTCAATCTTATATTTTATCATGGTATTGTATAATACTGAATGTAATAGGAAATTATCAAACACAACTGCTGATGTTATTACATAAATCACCTAATATATGAATATTAAACTTATAGTTTAAAAGGTATCTTCATTAATCTAGATGACATTTTACAGCTATTATATAGGTTTACAATAGCATGAAAACAGGAGTACCGTTTTAGCAATCTGGACAAACTTAAACTTATAAATACAGCGTAAAATTAATAATAGCAAGAAAACCACTCAATTTTTTCCAAGTGGAAATAGTGGAATGTAACATAAAAACATAGTTAGCTAAAAATAGTTCTGGAATAATCATAGTTTCGATTTAAGGTAATAGAGGATTCTACATCATCATAAGTAATATACAAAAATATGAATGAAATTGTCAAAGGTTACATAAAAACTATTTCAACATTAAATACTTAATTTTATAGCCAATTTAATTAAATAAAATATATATAAATATTGTACCTACTACACATTCTAAAATATAATAAAAATAATCTAAATACAACAATAAATTCGGATAACAAATCTAATTTTATGTCAATACTAAATATATTTTATACAAAATGATTCCATATCTTTTTAAGATAACGTGACCAATTCGGTTTCGTAGTAAATTTTAATTAAACCTTAGATTACAAATAAAAATAATGTTTGATGAGTGTGCTTAAAGCATACAACTAACACCATCATGATGGTGATTCGGTCAATTTGGGATCAGTAACAAATTATTAAAATTATATTTCAATTATTGTTAGTCTAAGTTGTCCCTAACCGTTCAGTTAAATAAGATACTGAGTAAATATAAAATTATTATAGTAAGCGATTAATGGTCTATTGATGCACGACTTTAACATTCAAATGCTTAGATAGTACCAAACCTAAGGCTGCGTATCCACCATAGGCTATGGAGATGAAGCGAACCTATAGATGAATTCTCCCACACACACCGCTCATCTACCTAGCACATCTATAGTGGATACTGAACCAAAGCATATATAAAGACTTTCGGAATAGAAGAACGGTGGTCAATGAATCAAATGGAAGATATTGTCAGGCAATGTTCGCAATGTCTAGTTAACATGGTGTAACTATGATAGCAATCTAGATGTTTTTTTGTTTATTCATCGTCTTTACCTTGTGCCATGCCAGAGTTCGCGATTCTGTCCTTTAGGAAATACTGAACACCCATGTGGAGGAAACAGCAGAACAGAGCCCAAAACCCAAACCATCGGAAGGTGTTCCAGCCACCGTATGCTTCGTACAGCCGCCCACCAATAAAACTGCCAAGAGATGTGCCCACTCCTTCGAACACAGCACCCACTAAACCCTAAAAATCAACATAAAAAATAAAGCATTATAAGTTTTTTAAGTAGTGTATTTATTTGTTTTAGAATCTAAAGACCTGTTTCAGAATGTTCGAGTAAGTTCCGGTTATACTACCCAGAACATATCTAATAAATAAAATACTATCTTTGCGTTTCACAGTCATTGATTTAGCCTATCCATCAGTTAAAGCTTGAAATGCACTGAATGTTAACGGTCATTTTTATCATTCAGTTATTTTATGTTCTGGGTAGTATAACAGGAACTTACTCGAACATTCTGAAACAGGCCCTAAGTTGTTTGAAATCACTGTTCCTTTCGTGAATGAGGTCTGGTATGAGATCTGTGAAAAATCAGTATATATAAAACATACAATTGTTTTTAGTAGTGTATTGATAATCTATTATGGCTGCCCATTGATTCGCATAATGTTTGGGTTCTTTGTATAATTTAGGGAATAAATGTCGCAAAATCATCAAATGTTATTTTTAAATAACTGGCTTAATGATACATAATTATAAGTTGCCCTAAAATAGTTGGTTTTTAGTGTTTTTTATTGGTTTTTCTTTGGTAGTTATAATCATCAATATTATCCGCCAACCCCATTCTATAATCGGATATCCAGAGACACTCAGAAGCGCCACCGCTATTTGGTTGATATCCCATTTACCCGAACGAAGCGATTTGCGTCTTCGTTCATCATACGACCCGCCAGGGAATGGAACACCCTGCCTGAGTTTGATTTTCCAGTTAAGTACAATATGGGGGTCTTCAAAACGCGAGTGAATAGATACCTTCTGGGTAAGCGCGCTCCATCATCGATTGCATCAACAATTAACATCAGGTGAGATAGTGCTCAAGAACTATACAGTTCAGCATAAAAGATAAATAAAAAAAACAATATGTCATATTATTGTTAGATATAATAGTTACGTAATCGGATTTCATTTTAAAAAGTATAACTGATAGTTAATTTTCTAAATAAACACTGTGTACATTGAAACGCATGTTGTTATTTTTTAACTGAGCACACTTTAAATGTATATATATATATATATATATATATATATATATATATATATATATATATATATATATATATATATATATATATATATATAATAAATTTCGATCGTTTATTCACATTTACCAAAACAATTTTGTGTCAATTATCACTTTATCTAAATTGAGTAGACATTATATATAATGGCTAGACAGTATATATAATATCCAGATTTATTACTTTGGCTGTGACATATATACAAAAATAGTAATAAAAAAAAATAAAGTAATGCAAATAAAGTTGCATTTTGATCATTAGTTTATCGTTAACAATAATTGGTAATGGACAGGAATCCTTTTCTTAGTATTAGGAGGACAAACGACCAGGCGGCTCACCTGGTGATCACCGTCGCCCACAAACATCCGCAATACCGGAAACGAATCCTCAAGACCTCTGCTTGAGGATGCGTTGCTGGCCTTTGAGGAGGGAATAATACTCTCTTCTTGGGGGCTCCTAACTCTTATTAGTTCGGCAACACCTCACATGGAAGCTGGTTCAACATTATGGCATTGCGAGACAGAAAATGCCGTAAGAATCGCACAGTTTTAGATTTACAGACATCGGCATGAAATTTATTGAACATCATGCTCTGTCGGGAATGGGAGTGATGAAGACTGGATACGATCATATGGAAAGTTAAAGGTAGATGTGAAAGAGTTACATATTCACTGTAAGAGGTATGGCATGTAAAAGGAAACACACCACAAGACGAATCACGATCTATGTGGAAGTATAATAATTTTATGATTAAGCCATAAGAAGTTCCTCGGGTTTATTTATCTCTCCAAACCAATGTCACCGATATACGCATAATATGTTACATCCACTAGGAGAGGTATTGAATTAATATTTCACCTTATTAACGCCGGGTATCCAGTTATAATGCGACTATTTTTTTTTCATCTCCCTAGCTTGGAAATGTATTGTTAATCATTCTAAATCTGCGTGGAAATGTGCTTTTCATCCGATAGCGTGGAAAAGGTTATCGGATATCAAACCTCTATAAAAGTTTCAGAAAATGACTTACTTTCAATATTACTAATTTTGGTAATTATACTCTTATTTTTTAATTAAAATTGTCACAAATTTACAATAAAAGGAGCTGTTTTTCTTGCAAGTAGCATTTTCCTCGCTGTGGGAGGAGAAAAATTATGTGTTTCGCTCGGCATCAAAGAACCTTTGAAATCTACGCTATAGGATCTATATTTTGAACCACTTGAACCACACGCTTTGCTCTGTGTTCTTCAATTTCAATAAGAGTACTCGCGCTAAATAACAACTCTGCACCCTTGCATAACAAATAATTATTAATGATTCACAATAAACTACATATAACACCAATTTACTTTAATTTAAAAAAAAGATGGATAATGTACCTGTACAGTAGTTTCCGTTCCAGCCGGCGACACAATATTTGCGTATGATGTCATTGTGGGGTAGAACATGCCGAAAGTTATTCCTTGAAACATTTCAATGGGCAGAATCCACCATGGGTTGGTCAGGAACGAGTACAAGATGAAACGGACGCCAAAAGCAAATAGAATAAGGCTCATCATATGCACGTGACCAACCTTGCGAAGGATGTAACCTGCAACCAAGATACATTTCAGTCGTACCTAGTACAGATATCACATTACTAGTAATTTTATTCTAAGACATTTATTGATCACATAATCAGAAAGAAAAAAACATATCAGATAAACTAAGACATACTAACACTAAGGCAGTGGAGACAGTGGATAGTTTACTCAGGGCTGTCTCACTGGAGTATGAACTTTACGACGAGTAGGTATTCTCCGCTTTGTTAAATTCTTTGAAATTGAGATTCAGCTAGAATTTCAAACCATTCAGGTTCAAGTTGGAATCGTAAAAGGCGCCGTAGGAAAAATACCAGAAGTTGGGCAGCAACACCTTCTGAAGAACTGCCATCTTAAAGTAAGCGTCCACAGCAGAGCGCCGCACGCATCGCATTAAACGGATTTTAGTATTCTTTGTATAGGAGTACCACAAGTGCGTCCACTTATCCCGATCGTACGGACCATACCGGGACCGGTAATAGGACTTTAAATACGTGCCGGTGACGTACAGTGATTGCCGATCTGTAGACGCACTCGAAACACCCACGCTCCTCTTCAGTTCTCTTTACTCTTTGTACCCACATAATACGTTTCTATTTATGTCGTCTTCTATTGTAAAGATACAAGAAATAATGACAAGTTCTCCTTTAATCGCTTTCCAATTCCATTGTCTCACACATACATTGCGCTCGGCCACCAACTACGAAAATTGGAATGAGAGTGACACCGCTATAAAATAATAAATTTTATGCTATGCATCCGATGCGTGCTATGCATAACTGTGACCCTTACCTTTATAATTCTATCTCCAAGATGACCGCCACGCAAGGATTATTGCGAATTTGTTTTGTGCTAATAACTAAAAAATTCACTCTTCTCACATGCGTGTCACTTTCATTAATATCAGTATACTGAGTAATTGATTAAAACTAACGTAAGTTTGACACATATTACAGGACATTTTTATCTTCACGGTCGAGACGCCTTCTCGACGTAAAAAACCCTAAGTTAAATCGGATAAAAATGTCCTTTAATAAGTATACTGAGTGTTTCTTGGTTTCTCTACTTGGTTTTTAATAGTAACAAGCAGCGAATTGTTAGTTTTCATATTCGCCTCCTACATCTATCTACTTGCTAGGTTTCATAATGTCAACAATGCAATACATTTCAAACCCTGAAATTTCTTCAGTCTACGAGCAAGAAAATTTCAGACGACACTGAAAATTGCTTTTACTGTGTGTTAATGTATACATGAATTGAGTACCGTGAGTTTGGGCGATTGTTCTTCAAAAGAAATTTATCCCCCTTGATGAAAAACAAAATGATCAGGATTCTATGCCCTGAAATAGCGGTGAAGATTACGCACTCAAAAGGACATAACTAAAACGTTTTTGAAGCTTCTTAATTACAGCAGGTTTTAAGAAGCTAAATTCTAATTCATGTTCTCGAGTCATCTTAATTTTTAAACTGTCTTACGACCAACACGAGAATATCGTCCGGCTTAGTTTGGTCGGCTTTTCCAAAATGGCGCGGAAGATTGGCTTTAGCACATGGTCGAGATGCTAATCTACGTCATTTGTGGTTGCCCATACAAGTCAGTGAACAGTTTCAGTCTTGAAAGTGATACGTCTCTGAATGTTACACACGACCCGAAATGTAAGTACTTTTATCAAATCATGCCTTATTTCCGATAGTTTGTGCAATTGATTGACTGATTCAAAGTTCATTTTGACTGAGTTGCGACAGACGCGAAGACTCAACTAAACCGATGCGATGTATGTATTTAGTTGCGTGCGATGTATTTAGTAGGCAGCGCACACCTCTAATTTCCAATAAGTTCGACGCTTATATTTATCACAGTTTTTACAATTCCATTCGAGTAAAAACGGCTCTTTCTAAGCCTAAGAGCATACATACAAGCGTAAAGCCAAATTAGAGCGCAAAGCGAGCTAAGAATCAAAGAAAAATAAGGAAACGCATACAAAAAATATGTTGTGTTGTTAAGGAACCCTCGAGTTTGACAGCTGTCGTTCGAAATAACGATCTCGATGATATGACTTCTGTAAGGACACTACTTTTCTAGAATCTACTACTTCCGAGATCAAGACCTTTTCCAGTTTGAAAGTGGTCACCGAGATTGAAGCTTAATAAATCATACTATTTACTACTAGCCTAATGGCAGATTTTACAGACGTTAGTGATGACACAATGACGCTGTCATGACTAAAGGGGGAGCTCACTGCCAAAAGTAGTTCCACTCAGATGGCGAAGGAGGTGTTTTTGGCATTTAAGCGGCGAATTTGTACAGAACATCAGGCCAGGTTGAGCTGCACCGCATGATGTGTGGGTATTTTGCGAATGCTCGCCTGGCTAGCTAAAACCCATAAGCAGAAAATCTGCCGCAAAGCGCCTAACAGTATGTTTCAGCAGCATTATTTAGGATCCTGTTATAGGCAGATGTTACGTTTAAGTACTTAAGAGCACGAAAATAAAGTAAAGAAATTGAATAATTATTATTTTCAATATGATAATTTATTATACATTGGTCTTTAGTAAATGTTACCATACTGAATTGGCCTATCTATCAGCTTAACACACAAAAAACATCAAGCATCTACCGCAATAATTCACGTCACCATAAATAAAAAAGTCATCGTACTCGGCGATAGGTGAAAAATAAAAAATAAGTCATAACTCCGAAAATACGAAAAATCGCGGAACATACATGGGGGTGATTCAGATGGCCCTCTAGGTCCTCTACCTCCCAGCTTCAGTTTATCACTACTTATTAGTAAGGAGTTCAGGCTGGGAATATCATGGACAGAAGAGGAGCACTGTGAAGGACGGCTATCCTCATCCAAAACCGGAGTAAATGTGAAAAATGTGTAAAATCTTTAATCATCATATTGGCGAAACGAGATATTCGACTTTTCTAGCTGGAATCCTGTCTGATTAAGACCACGCGACAGCACACAAATCCGAAGTTAAAATGCCTCATATTCGAGAAGCGGGTTTCGTCTGGCTTGACCACCCACCCTAAAATCCAGATCAGCCTTCCAGCGACATCTATCTCTTTCCCCGGCTTAATGAGTGCTCTAAAGCAAAATTCGACGACAACAGTGAGGTGATGGCCGCTGTAGAAGCTTTTGTTTTGCTAAATGAATTCCCGCTCTTTAATCCAGATGGACTAAGTGTTAAGTTCTGATAAGGTTGACAGAAGACGATGTTGAAAAATCAAATTAACTCTGATTCATAAATAGTGTGTTTCATTTCGATTACCGATCCTTTTGGATCAGCCCTCGTAAATGCGCTAGAAACAAAACGTCAGGATTTTTAAATATTGTATTTCAAGATATTAAGAACGACTAGACATGTGACTATGTCTCAAGGTGACGGGCGCAGTGCAATTCGTGACTTGTGACGAAATGCATGTGTTATAGGCAGAGGTTAGTCCGCTTAACATCAGGTGGGCCTCGTGCTTGTTCCGTCACAATAACATTAAAAAAAAGACAAGATATTTTACGAGCGCTTCAAATATAAGTCTATATAATCTGGTCTTTTTTTCTGAATACAGTTTTTTATATTAATATAACTAATTATTAGACGACTGCCCAACAGGAGTGTAATGTTTGTATGTTTCTTTATTTCACCATAAATTTTCAATATTTTTGTTTATATATGTATTGACATCAGGCAAAAGTCTAAAATTAAGGCGAATTACCAACGGACGCTCAGACAAACATCAAAGTGATACGAATATAGCTCTGTATTTCTTTTGCGGTGCTGTGTTTGTGTATTGCTCATGTATGGGGTGGCAACGACTATGGATCTGCGGCATATTGCCTCAGATAGTCAATGGGTCGATTCCCATCACTGCCTTTAGCTTTAACACATAGTGCTAGGAGATACTTTAAACCCACCTGGCTAGCTACTACCCTCAAATCAGGTGCAAACCGACAAAGAAAGTATCTCTTTGAATTAAATAAGTTAACTATGATTAGAGGCAATATTATAATAAATAAATATGTTGCGGTACATACATACATCTCCCGCAAATATTTGGAGAAGCATTTATGGGATTGGTCTCTTATGTCCGGTTTCAAAGGTTCCTAGCTAACTGCTCATTACTATTGATTCATCAAAGAGAAATGTATGTTAAACTATGTTTATCTCTTCGTACGTTTCTGAATATATTTATGAAGGTTCGTTAGATATATCTGTTTTTTAAGTAATTCATTATACTGTTACTAGGTGGAGCTTTTATAAACTTCATAACAGTGATGGTTACTTTTTCTTTGTTCAGAAACAATGTTATTGAGTAAAAACATATTCATTTTACGTAATCGTGTACCCAGAATAGATTGAAATTAGTAAATACCTAAATATTTTGATTATATTCTCTTTTATGACATATGTCTGAATACATCAATTAAAAATAAACTTGGGCAGGATTTTAAAAACCTCGTCGTCGTGAATATACGTGTTTATTTCCTATAATAGAATTTCAAACACGCTGCGAAAATTTTACTTCTATTGAAGTTTCTAAATAATATGTGTCGGTAATCGAAACAAAAAAAAACGCTGGAACTACAATGAAAGCAAAAAAAAAGAAGTCAGGATGCAACTAACAAGCAAAATATAATGCCAGGAAAATCATATTTGAATCAGACGAAACAAAATGTTAGGAGGTAGGTACAACAGAAATCACAGATAATATTTAAAAAAATCCCAACCGTCGTCTGATGATTTTACGTCTTAGCTGAAGACATAAAATAACTTAAATCAAGCTGATATTCACCTAAGTTTAACTCATGGGTGAGCGTACAGAAATGCATTTTCACAAGCTATTGAATCTATAGCTTACATAAGGTATAGTCAAAAATATCGCAGAGACCTCGCAATAGGCGCTTACTCATAGTGGGGTATCTTACCTACTATGAGTAAGCTCCTAATGCGTGGTATGAAGATCCATATGGTGAAACAGTGGTGCCAAACTCTTAAGTTTCACAAGTATGTTTTGTTCCTATCAAATAGGGGGCAAGTCTGTTTAATTAATAAATAATAATAAAAATGATGTTATCAGTCTTATCACGTACCAGACACAAACAAAAATGGTATTTCCCCACAGAACGTCTGGATAGCGCTGACGAGTCCTTGCAATGTCTTGGTATAGTCTGCACCGTCGCAGACCAGCCGCGAAACGTCTTCTATTAACCAGAAGAGAAACTGCCATTGTAAACCAGTGCACAGTCCGACGGCGATTGTCCACACGAGGAATACAAATGTTGGCAATGAAGATAGTAAGCTGCCAACGTCAGCTAGTATGTTCATTGACATTTTAGTTGATTCTATCTGGGAAAGAAACAAATTAGACATAACTTTTCTGGATCTGGAATACTATTATGAATGTCAAATTCCGTCCGAACTATTCTTTCTCTTCTACTCTTTTCTAATATTTTACCCCCGCTAAGTGAACATACCATGGATTTCTTCTTTCACTATACCAACTTTCATTCTAGAACTTAGTCATCTTGCCCTCACTCACACCATCTTCAGTATTTCTCTTCTCAACACCATTAATATTCTCAATATCAGGTTATCAAACTTGTAAGAGTTGCTCAGACGTACACGATACTAATTAGATAAATTATTACGTTATAAAGAAATTTGTAAAATACCCATAATCGTCTTTAATTTCTGTAACAACTGTGACAAACATTAGTATAAAACTTCATAGAATGTACAAATAAGGGAACTTTCCACAAAAGTTCAAATAATCAGCGGATCGATGAGGGAGGTAAATTCCACCAATAGAATTGGTTAAAAGTAAGAGCCATCGTGCTATTTCCGCGAGACTACAAAACAGGTTAGAATTCTTACAATTTGTATTGAAAATGTGCAATTAAGTTATACCCATAACAAGCACGTTTCGCAGGAATGTTCACGTTGTACTTCAACGCAAAGTAAGAGGCACATTGAATCTCTGAGTTCGCCCTGATATACTTCACATTGCGTCCTAGCGTTTCCCAAAAGCAAAAGCCCCGAAAGCTTTCAACTCTAACTACATAACCGCTTTCAGTGTCTAGCTGAATGCGATACAGTGAACGAGATAACCAACGGGTTGGTGGAAACTGTCCAAGCGGTGAGGTCTCAGTTCTAGAATCTCCACCGGTATAAACCTAAGAAACTCTCAAGAGAAGCCATCATGTTGATGCTTGATAACCGGGATGAGGTGAGACTACAACCTTCAGCTTATCTGTCGGACTACGGTATGCTCGATAGATAGATTTCGATGGCACTGGGAGATGACTTGCGCACCTTCAATACTAACCGTATTAAAGTCACAATTGAGCGTAACAAAAAAATCGTCTGTAGTGGAATCTGAAGATCGAAGATGGTAGCATAATATCATCAAACTTGAGATTCTAAATGAGCTAGAGAGGTTTTATGGTTGTATTGAAAACGAAAGAAAGTAGAAGTAGGCTTATTACAATTCCCATTGTTTTATTGCAGGTCTTGTTTCACTGACTGATGAACCGCGTCTTTTCGATTGCGACATTTGCGTCCCATCTATTCGCAAAACCACGAAGGGTTCTAAAATAAATACTATATTCTTCAATAAATACTATATGTATTTATTGAAGACTAGCGACAATTAGAATCTGAATCTCGTTGCACTTAAGATTCTACATAATAGCATCTTCTCACCGTAAAAATATTATGTTGCTGCCAGTATTAGGTATTGTTAATATTGTAGTATGTGTACACATAATAATTAGCACAAGTTTAGCAATACAACCAGCAAAAGATAATTACCTGTAAAAAGCTGGAGACGATGACATCCCCTGTCATGAAGATAAACATGAGCACGAAAGCAACAGTATAATCCTTGTAAGCTCCGTCGCTAAATACATCGATCAACGAACCAGTCATCAGTGAGAATATACCCCAACCCACTGAGCCCCAAAGCCGCTGCTTGCCGTAAAGAGACGATTTTGTACCTGCAATGGGGAAATATGAACATTAAAACATACTGACTGAAAAAAGATCGTTATGGTTATTTTTGACAAACTTTCTGGCTAGAGACGATTTGCAGAGTCAAGCTAAAACGGAAATAAGAGAACGCACAGCATACGTCGCAGCTAACTGATGGATGGCGGAGTTGTAATGTGAGGACAAGTTCACATTACAACTCTAATGTGACAATTGCTAGTCATCCGACTCTCGTGCGATGCGGACCTGCTGTTTGGTACTCTTTACATATATTTTATACCACGCCCACTCAGAAAGTGTCTCATCGCTCGTTCAAAAAGGTGTCATATAGTTCGTCATTTGTCCCTTATAAATGTACGACGGGAAAAGTTATATGGAATTTTATTCCTGCCCTCACTGGCAGTGGAGGAATGTTGTATGAAAATCCATACCTGCCCTGCTAGCGTTCTTTTGTTTTTTAGCTGCGAATATAAAAAAAAATATAAAACTCAAATCTCAAAAAGGTTTTATGTCAAATAATTAGAAAAAAGAGGTGAGATTTACCTTTTACTGCGCTACGAAAAAAAAGCGCGGTAATTTATTTTGTTTTGTTTAATTTAGTTTTATACTAAATTAATAATTCAACAGTACGATTTTATATTATTCAAAATAATTTTCCAAAATGTCATCTGATAGTGACACTTTATAATTATGACGCGACCTTGTTCAACGATAGACGTTGGGTTGATGTGATAATGATGAGTTAGACTTCAGTGTACTTACCTAGTAAGTTAAAGCAGATAGCATCAGCAAAGGTTACAACAACCGCCTGACCTATCCAGCTGATGATCATCATTCCGAAGAACAACCAGAACTGGCGCGTGTACTGCGATGTATCTGCCTGGTTGCTCTCCCATGCTCCCACCAAAATTTCGTTTACCTGCACAGGTTAAATGGTATCCATTTATAGTTGTATAAATATTAATTAAATACGTCGTCTCACCAAAGGTAGTGAACGACCACAAGTTAATCAAATTTTAGTGGGGTGCCGGGCTAGAATAGTATTGAAATTAAAGCCTGGCAACACCTATACTGCGCTCTTGAAAGGCACGCTAGACGTGGGTATCGGCACTGATAAGAGTACAAGTATTTAAAGCTATAGTAAAAGTCATATTGATTATTTTAGCATTGAAAACGATATATAATAATAAAATCTCTTACCAGTTCATTATCACAGTTAATTTCACAAGATGTTTGAAATAGTTCAGTCTTTGTTTGGTACTTGGTGTCTGGTAAACAGTATGGATATCGGATTGATCCTGCAATACAACGTAATTGTTAAATACGATTAACATCAAAATGGTTTCAGGAATTGGGGTGGAAGGGCAATATATACTTCAGCTGTTGCAATACATTTTGCAATTTCGTCATTAATTTTACTCAATATTAGGTGACTCTCAAGACCTGAAATGACGTCCACCTTGGGATATTGTACGTCTTATATCTTAATTTCCGAATCTAGTAGGTAAGTAAATACATTTAACAATACCGGAAAATTAAAAAATAATAATATAGTACTTATGTTAAAAGATAATTTATTAGCAGAAAAGGAATAATTATATTATATGTTTGACATTGTGATGTGTTCACGTTATTGACCATGGTTCTATGGCATTTTGGGTATGCTCGCTCACTGTATGAAATCACCTGGGTGAAAAACAAGTAGAAAATTATGAGGGGTGCAAAGCGTTCAAACGCGGTCGAGATGTTATGGAACATTTGCCTCGCTCTGGTAGGCCCATCAAGTCTGCAAGTGAAGTTAACATGGCAAAAGAGAAGGAATAGAAAAATTCTCATTAAGTTTGAGAGAGATGGCCGCTGTTCTTTCTGTATCTCACGAGTCCATCCGTACTATTTTAATTAATCACTTGGGTATAAAACATGTTGCCGCTCGGCTAGTCCCAAAAGACCTGAATTTTCTCCTTAAAGTCAATCACATAAGAGTCGCTGAGGACATGCTAGAACGAGTCAATCCCGACCCAACACTCATGAAACACATTGTTACTGGTGACGAGACGTGGGTTTACGAGTTTGACATGTTAACTAGTCAGGAAGCTTCGGAGTGGCTTCCAACTGATCCGAAACAGATAAAACCGCTCAAAATTCGATCAAAAGTCAAACTCATGTTGATACTGTCTTCTTTGAATTATCGCATTTTTGTGCACTCGGAATTCTATTCGGAAGATCAAACGGTAAATAAAGAATCGCATTTCTTCGCACAAGACCATTATTGTGAACTATTTTTTGTTCAAAAATTAAACAAACATCATCGAGCAACATTATTCACGAGAAAAGGCTCCAGTCTACTTCTTTCTTTTCCTAAACTAAAGTTACGACTTCGTGACACCCGTTTTCATTCAGTAATAGACATCAAGGAGAATTCGCGACGAGAATTGAAGTCAATTCCGGAAAAGCCTTTAAAATCCAATCATCAGAAATTAGATTATTCGTTGGCGTAAGTGAATTGTTTCTAGGTAGCATACTTTGAAGGTGGGCTACAGCGCCTTATGAGGAAGTGATATCTTAAATTGCGATCCTCAATACGCCTTCCAAGCGTGGGGATTATGGCCAATCCCCAACGGGGGAGGCTGTGTTCAGCAGTGGACAATCCGGCTGAAATCCCCGATGGGGGAGACTGTGTTCAGCAGTGGCCGGCTGATACAGATCTTTTCCCGGTACTTTTCAGATTAGTATACTCGTACATAATTGTTGTAATAACATAATTTGCTCTACACAAAGAACCACTAGCTACTGCTACATCAGAACATTCTTTATATTCATTAGCCGAGAAGTATATGGTCAGGAATAGTAAAAATGGTGGATTATTAGATTATAATGTACTTAGGTACGTAATCATTAAAAATTAAATTAGGTGTGCCTAATTAGTGTTCGTAAAAGTCCCCCGTGCAAAGGCAAATCAAATAAAAAATAAATCAAACTCAAAAATATATTTATTTTCTAAAATAACTTGTGATACGACTTCTACATAACTGTGACTTAACTTTGACTACTTTTAAACAATGTTAACTTGTTTATCATTGGACTTGACCGATTTTAAATGTCCAAACTGTACGAGTACAATAAGAAAGTAACTGAATCCGATAGTGGCGGCACTACTATCTTTTAACTTAATATTGCACGTAAAATAACGGGTAATTTTGGCAGCAACATCATTTTAAAATTATAGGAGTAATATATCCAAATATTTTCAAATTTGGATATTCCAGGAAATGTCCCTACTTACTATCTGACAAAACAAAATAAATGTATCTATGCTGCAAGTAGTTTTGAACTTCTTAACTATTCAGGACATATCGCAGTCGTTATCGCTCATTTTTATCTCATATAATATTCTCTATCGTGATCAGTATCAGCGTCGCAATCTCTTTGTGTAGATATTATTATTTATGGGGTCTTGAACATTTTTTACATGCTCGCATTGAATGCTCCAGTCATCTGTATGGCTAGTAAAATAATTTTTTTGTTTAGTTTAATAATTTTTTCAGGGTCTTGAGCAACATTATTATCCTGTGTTGAATAAAAAAAGAACATATGAACGGAAGACATTTACAGCATTTCATATTTAAAAATCGACGAGAAATATCAGGTAATCGAACAGTAGATAGTAGATATTTCAACTTTATTTCATTAGTAACATTTGTATAAATCTATGTATACGTATGATGTATGGCAATGCTGCCCTTTTCTTTTCCAGCTTGGTTACTGGCGAATGTATATCTTTTTCTCATCAGCCTTACAGTTGGCACGGTCACTCTACACAACATGCTGAATGTGTTAAAATTTTCTGTAATTCCCAATTAATAAACAACATGCAATTTTCACGCATTTATATTGTACAACAGCAAAGCGACCTTTGGTATGACTCGACATTTTTTTCATAGGATTTAAATCACAATGGTAGGTTATACAACTTCATGGTTGTAAAACTCATCTACAACATTAAGTAAAGTCTCCTAAACACCAAAGAGTTTTCTGGTAGATTCGGTACCACATTTCCGTTACCTCCTTAAGAAATAGTGCCATTTAGGTCGTGATAATGTGCAGGTGACTATTGTAATCTACAAAATCAACAACACATTCGGTACATATCAATTTTTTAACCCAGCATGCGCATTATTATGTCGTTTTGCAGCTTAATCTGAGAACAAAAGTCTATCTTCATCTCCACTTTTCTAACAAATATTTGGCAAGGTAAGTTAGGCTGTCAATATATCTTTAGAGGTGGCGCAGACTTTAAAAGCGGTCTGGCTCGCTCGGGCGTTCATATATTTCGAGTGTAATCGATATTTTTAACTCTCTTGTTTACCTCATTGCGGGACTGAATCCCGTAGGTATCTCGAAATATAAAAAAAATATGTATTTTTGGTACATTCTGTAGTACGCAAACCTTATTGTTCAAGTACAAGTCGCACATGGCAGGCTTTTTTATGAATTGCCTTTTATGACCATCTAATGGGAGAATGTGGATAGCTCTATAGATTGCTATTACGCTGGAAAATGTACAAACACACTCCTGTACTGTAAGCTCCTGTACGTTCCTATTGTATACATTTTGAGTTATGACTCATTCACGATACCTCAATCAGCAGATCGTCCCGACTCTCGGGACCGATGGTCACGGGTTCAAATCCCGCTCTTAGTTGAAATTGTTCCTTTCCTTTTTTATTATGATTTGTAAACTACAGATATCGATCGATTTCCTAATTACATTTATGTGAGAATAGTAAAGGGTTATATTACAAAAAAAAAACAAGTTATTAATCACTTACCATCCGCCAATATGATATGTTGAAGCTTAATAAAGACACATTCATGTTCGGATATGGCAGTAGATAGTAAAATTGCTCCGGTAAATGACAAGTTGCTTGGAAACTGCCCACCGAATTCGGTTCTAGGGTGGCAGGCATCGGCGTCATCAGCTTTCCATCCTTCACATATTTCCATCAATTTCCAAGGGGATGACTTATCTAGATCACAAGAAATCTGTGGGATAATTAATAAGCAAAGAGTTTGTTATTCAGGTAGGGGCAAATGGAAATGTTACCAAGACACATGTTACCACATAACCTTACGGGTCGGCGAGTATGACAAAGCTTTTAAGCATCAGTCTAATGACAGAAGTTGGACTACTATCAAAGTCCATCTGCTGCTATGATAGCAACGTTTATTAGTTCGTTATTCCATCTGTATATTATTCCTTACTTATCTCCTTTTTGACTGTAATATTTTTCTATGTAAATTGTTATCTAAAATATAATATTTGTGAGAGCTCGTTCTAATCGTTTTATATTTTTGTAATTCTGCTTGTAATCGGACTTTCTGGTCTCCAAAAAAAATAGGCATAAAGAGCTGGCAATATCAATGTTGCGTTTGGAGAGGGGACTGCTAATGAACGCACCATGCCATTTTGGTTCTAACGATTTCGTGATGGAAACTTTCATTTGAAGAACGAACCACGTGGAAGACCAGGCCAGACACAGGTGAATAAAAATGAATTGAAAGAGATGGTGGAAGCCGAGCCGAGCCAAACTACCTACAACGCACATTGCAGAGAGATATTTCTTTAGAGAATTTCATGAATTTGATTCGGATATAGGTAAGATTAATTTCAAAATCTGAGATGGCTTACTCAGTTTTTGTCACAAATATTCAAATTGTCACAATTTCTCGTATAGCACAAGAAATGGTGACAATTTGAATATTTGTGATGAAGCACCTAACTAGCGAGTCACAGTAAATACCCTTTTGCTGCCTGCCTTTCTTGCTCGGCCCTGTCTTAAGTAGCAACGTCAACAAATGTAAAGTGATACTGCGTTTGACACAGTTTGCTGATTGGACAGCTTTTTATTAATGGCATGTTAAAGGAGGAGATCCTCATGAAGAGAACAGCCTGACGGATTCAGTGATGGAACATAAAGCGTCAGTCGACTCCCAAAGAAGTCTGTATGGTCTAAAGCAACTCGATACCTCGGAACTCTTATTTCGAAGAGATAGTGAGAACAGGATTTTGAACAGAATGCAGCAGATTGTGTGTCCCACACAGGAAAATTATCATCGCTCTGTATGCGGATGACGAGCTTATGGCCACTGAAGATAAAGAGTTAGTCGATGAATTCTCGGATTACCTGGGACTAGAGCTTACCCGGTTATTGGATGGTCCAATACCATAACACAACAATCTTACATCAGGAAAATCTAGACCGATTCGAAACGACCGAAGGGCAAAAAAACAAAAGAAAGAGAAGAAAGGCTGGACACGTACTGAGAGGAATTCTGATAAAGGGAAAGTAGAGAATCAAAATCTTGGATAAAAGTTCCCTAAAGTTAGGCTAACTGCACCAGCTAATTTTATGACAGGTTTAGCGTAGGCTGTTGGGGTAGTACCACGAAAGCTGGAGAATACAACGAAAGCTGCTTGGCTTAAAGTAACACGAATATTTCATTACTTGAAAGAGACCGAAGTATACCTCAGTGTGTTAATGGAATCATAGAAGGATAGTGATGCAGACCACGGAGGAGATGAGCAAACGGGATGATTTAGTACAGGAGTCACGTGTTTGTTTGCTGGAGGAGCAATATATTGGTTAAGCCAACGTGAAGCATCAGTTGCAATTTCAACAACAGACATGTACATACCTCACAGGTACTGGAACGTAAAGAATCACTAGTGAGCATTTCTAGTTCAGTCACGTTATTGCACGAGCGATAGTTAAGAGTCTTATCCAGGCATGTCATATTGATGTTTTCGCTTCCCAGTGCCTTCGTGAGTTCTGCGTTGAAACAATGCATCTTACATGGCTCATCGATATCTATGTATCCATCCCCTAAACGGCAACCAGGTGTGTATGTATAACCTGAAATTAATAAAAAATATTTTATTTTCATTGCCCGTGTCTTTATTAAGATTTTTCAATATTTTTATACAGTCTTCGACTATTCATGGGTCTGATAAATGTATTATCTTAAACTATGAACGACTGTTGCAGGCTAAGTATATACTGAGTCGCAGGCGACAACGAAGAACAAAGAACGCCGCGTCCGTAACAACCGAATATCGTTGGCTGCCACGTCCCAAAAAAAATCGCAATAATATTTAAAACATAAAAAAATTATATATTTTTAGCCTACTGATAAAAAAAGGCTTAAAGCAAAAACAGTGTATATATGTGATATAATTTAGACATCATAAAAAAAATACACTAATTAGAAACGAGTTGATTCTAATCGTATTCTTTTACTTACCTGAAGAAAAACGAAACGGCAGTGTTTGTACTGTTCAGTAAAGTAGAATTGTTGTTTGTATTTGTAAATTTATCAGTAAGTATTAAGACTATTAAGTAAAAGCTAACTATGACCATTTTGCCTTCTGTGTTTTTAGTAGTGCTGCGCTACTATCACTCTCAAGTAGAAAACCTGTCGCCAAGCACTTAGGCATATTGGATAGCTTGACATGGAACGCATCATCGTTTATCAACATTGAAACTTTGCTTACGGCTACAAAGCTGCGCTGTAAAAAAAAAAACAAATTGAAAACTGGTCTTATTGATGATGGTAAGAGTATATACTTTTATCTAAAATTTGCGGTATGGCTTGCTATTTATCTATGAAAGTAGAAGGCGACTCACACACGTTTTATGATATGGTAGTGAAAAAATCCAGCAGGTGGCCTAATGTGAGGCTGTTAACTATGCCATATTAGTAGATTATGATACAAGTGAGTTGAGTTGCTCATTATACACGAGACTGTGTGTTGCAGCCTGAGCCGTAGGCGAGGGCGTAAATCAACCGAGTGTATAATGAGCGGGTTGCTCACGAGTTTCATACGCACTTTTTCAACACCCTTGCGAGGAAAAAAATATATATTGCGCAAATGCGATACAAACAACATACGAAAATTATGGAAAAAAGCGCGGAAGTCTTTTTTTTGCACGCAGCAAATGTATGATTTTGATTACATATAAACCTCTTTGATGTTATAAATCTGTATTACCTGGTTAAATTGAAAATGCTCGGTTTACTCGCATATAATTTGCAGTTAGGTACTAACTTAACTTTGTAGGGATAAATTACCCAATTAAATTGAAAATACTCTGTTTACTCGCATATAATTTGTAGTTAGTTACTAACCTAACTTTGTAGGGATAATTCTATTACGCACTAGTGTATAGCATTATTATGCACGAGGGTGTTATAGGTTGGTTTATGTCCCTAATAACGATATAATAAAACTCACTTTACGAGCAAGGGTGTTGAAAAATAAATTATATTATTCGTGGCACTCTGAATACCTGTTTTTTACGGGAGCGCTTTGTGGGATCCCGAAATATCATCATTAGACTCATGTTCCACTTTACGTTATACGCAACCCAGCAACTTAATGATCACTCAAACATTTTTGTAATGTGAATACGATTAGGTGAATAATACGTCAAAATTTTGATGGGTTTTTTTTTGCGCTACACTAAATGCTCATTGCACTAACCTTTTCAATCTGCTAACAATATGAGTGTAGGAAAGTATCTTCAACTAGTAAGCTCAATGTACAGTTGTACGGTTCATAGTAATGATATGAAAGATGATTAGATTTTATGTTGCTGCAATGACAACAAATGTAAGGGACAACTCGTAATTTGCGTATGCCCTTAAAATTCAAGGGGAAATTTAAGAGAAAATCATACGGACTGTCATATTGTATTGAACTGAGTGTTGAGACCTATATATAGCGAGGGGATGAAATGAAGATACGAAAGCTAATAGATATATGGAGTTACTAGATACAATAGACAGCAGCATGAGAACATAATAGAAAAAGAGTATCTCAGGCTGTAATTTATAGACTAATTACTGAGTGAGGTGGTTCACGCAGAAGGATAAATCAAAATTATATTGATTGATTTGAAAAGAAGAGGACGACTGAAAAATTAATATTATGCCACGTGATTCAATTCATTAGATATTGCAAGAAAACAGTTTGCCGTCTTTTTTTGTGACCATCACCGGGGATCTTTTTGAGGTTAAAAATATAGTGTATTGGGATAAAGTTTCTTACCATCTAAAGTTACGTTGCTAGCTGCAATATAGCCACAATCATCTTTCAAAGTGACCTTATTTAGGTGGGTGGTGAATTCAATATTGTCAGTGTTACTGTAGCAGTACTTCGGTATATGCCAATGTTCACATACTGTCTGCCACATTTTAGGAGAAGACATGTCACAGTTCATCTAAAAAATAAATTTTGTTTTATATTATGATTTTTTCACATCTCAAATCGATCGCCAAAGCTATTGCCCCAAAATGTTACAACGTCCGGATGAATTATCCATCTCAACATATTTTGTTAAGCATCGAATGGTTTACTATTTAAATAAATTAATTAGTTTGTGCAATTTAACGTTTATGTTTCAAGCAAAACTCTAAAACTCAATAATGTTAAAAACACAGTAAATTATTCATTGCTGTAACTTGGTGAGTGAGAATCACGGTTTCATCGGTATTCTCCCTTATGATATAGGTCATACACAAACTATTTTTTTTATTAATATGAGCTAATTTCATTCTAATAAGGATCAGTACAATAGTAATTTTCAGACTAACATACAAATGCTAAAACCAATAGCTTGCTAAAGAAACCTCACGTTTTTTTTGTGTTATATTTTAATACATGTGTGCACATCATTGGATATACGATACTTACTTTGCATTGTGCCGTGACATTCTGCTTGCCCAAAGTTTCAACTTTGCAAGAATCTACTGACTTAACATCATTATAGCAACTCCTTAGCATCGTGAAGCCATAGTCACAGTCCAAGCCAACGGATACTTCGGGTACGTTGCCTGGTATGAAATATATCGCCGAGAAACTTACTATAGTTACTATTTGAAATAATATGAACAGTGACTTCTGGATTTTAAATCTGAAACAACAAAAACCTCGTCATAAATTAGATGTTCCACACAAATAGGTTTTAGAAATAATGGAACTTAAATGGGACGGAATTATTGAATGGCTGCTTGGGGTAATAAATAACTTTAAAATGTCTTCACGTTTTTTGATTGTAAGACGAAAACATTCTCTAAGCTATAATGATTGATTGATTTTGGCAGAAATATTTCGATGAGAATTAGTTCCAAGCGTAATTTGTAATCATCTAGATCTACGAGCCATTTCCGGTCTCCAGCAAAATTCAGTTGAGGATGGAGTCTACCTGAATTATTATTTTGCATGGTGGTAGAGCATTTTGCGAATGCCCGCCTGGCTAGCTACCACCCTCAAGTAGAAAATCTGTAGACAAGCACCTAACGGTGTGTTCCTGCAGCTGTCCTTGACAGCCAGTAATTCTAGGTTAGCCTGAACAACACCTTCGACCACATCATCACTTACCATCAGGTCAGATAGTGGTAAAAGGCTAACCTAGTTTTAAAAAAAATGGTAAATAGGAATATTGTGTTCAAGGCTTTGTATTTCGGTTAAGGTTTGCTTGGACGAGTCACCCTTTGGACACCGGATGTTGATTATTTTCTATGTTATCAAATATCTAAAATTCTGGCGACATGCGGGGGAGCAGAAGTCTTATAATTGGTTATCGAAAAGCTAATCCTTTTTATTAAAATTTTCTAGTGATTATATTATAATTATAATTGTAGCCGTTATTTGTCGATAAGGCCAATTCGAATTCAAATCATTTATTACCAAAGACAGGTCAATTAAATGTCATATGATAAAACACAGTTTATTATAACTTTTGAATAATGGACTGAATTGGTTCTAAATATTTAAATAAAACACACATTATTTATTCATTCGTTATTTCGTATCGTATTGTATACGAAATATATACAATAGTTTTTATACCTAGTTTTTATTACAATTCCACCCACCCTGAAAAGCATGGGAATGGACTACCGGGTAGGCACTTAGACGCCGGGCGCCGGGCACGAAATTCCGCAATCGAATGGTATTCCACTCAGCATAAATATCATATCGCTATTTTACATATGAAGATCAACAAACATACTAACTCTACTGTACTGTAACACTCGTCCACCATTGATTTGCCATAATCCCCACGCTTGGCAGGCGGCTTGGGTATCGCAATGTAAGATGGCAGTTCTTTAGAAGACGCTGCTGCCCACCTTCCAGTATTTTTCCCTTAGTCGCCTCTTCTGACATCAACAGGGAGTATATAGGTTAGTGCAATTCTAACCCGGTACCCCACGGGGAATCGTTTATCGTAGTAACTGAGTTTAATTTATGAAAGGAAAGCATCAGGCCACTACCTCAACTGTTGATAAGTGATAATCTGATACTTAATTTATTATTGTTTCTATTACAAGTTCTAGTCTAGTTCTCAATTCTACCTATTAGTCTCCAAGACTCCCTAGTCTTGGAAACTAATAGGTAGAACTCAACAGTATTTTCGCAACAAAAATAGCTACCTACTCCATATTCAAATGATTACGGGTCATAAATTTCATTTTCTACAATATTAATTTAATATTATGTATAATAATATGTAATATAATATATATGTTACAGATATAGATTATGATAAGAAATTGTAGATCCTATGAATTAGTGCAGCCATAAATGGATCAAGAATTTGACACAGCACCATATCTTTTGATAATGGTAAACATGATTGCACTGTTGAAACGGCATGTTTTCAAGTACGGTTTAAGCCAATACGAAATACACATAATATATTGTAAATGACATTCTCATTTGTTGATTAGTACAAACTCACCTCCAAATTGGTTGATTTTGATGCAATACAGAGCGTAGATTTAATATTTCTTAGATTAACATCAAGGATACCTTATATCCGGGCGTATTGCGAAGTTTCCGAGGAAGAGAGATGAAAATAAAACTAGACGCCGGCAAAGTCGCTAGCAGATGCGTTTATTATTTTAAGATAAAATATTATAATACGTTGCTCTAGCTGTTAATTTCGCCATGAAGGAAACAATCGAGAGGGTCTTTTACGTATATTGAAACATAATTCCTGAGAAGTACAGCTGCAGCTTCCGCTATCTCGGGCTAGAATTGCAGCTCTTCATATCTTATTGTGGGTGTTGTAAGAGGTGACGAAGGGAAAGATACAGGATGGGCAGCAGCAGCGGATTATGAACCCGCCCTTCCCGTGCCTTCACTAGAGGAAGCGGGGATTGCCATGATCCCCTTATTTGGGGGTTTGCCATAAGGCCTTCGTTCATCGGTGTACATTATCTATTTATTTGTTAATAGACGACCAGCATAATTGCTGATATGTCTATGTCACAGAGTATCGAAAGATATTAATTTCATTTTGGATGTTCACTTATTAAAGTTAGTTTATTAGTGAGCAGCCAGTTATCGAGCCGGTTCCACCCAAACGTGTGGGCAGTCACAATTTCATTTGGTAATCGGTTCCAATTGAGTACCACTGTGTTGCTAAGGAAGTTGTGTGCAATTTACGTACTAGAAAGTGTTCGAGGTAGTTTAGTCTGGTTTCCTCTTGCGGACCTTATTATTTCTTTGATTAATATATACATTTCGTGAATACATGGCAAGTTATATTTGTGCGTGATTATCTTGTATGTGTCAATAAGATCACCACGAAGACGTCTTTCTTCTACTCGTAGTGTAGTCGCAATACATACAAAACACACAGGTGGGATGAAGCGGCTTCTGAAGAACTGCCATGTTGTAATGACGCCCCCCCCCCCCCCTCCCCTTAAATGGGGCGACCCTTGATCAACGGTGGACGTCATGGCTGTATAAGTAGTAGTAGTGATAAGGCCATGTCATGAGGTGGGACGAACAGAATAAAACGAAAAGGGTGTTGAGTATGAATATAGACGAATGTCATGTCAGAGGAAGGCCAAAGTAGGTATGGATGGTCAGCGTGAAAGAAACGACGAGCAACAGAACGGAGTGTAGGAAATATATAAGAATATCAGGAGTATTAAGCATTTGGTAGGTTTCTGTGGTTAGCTTAAATGTCGTATTCAGCATTGTACCCAATTAAAATCTTAAACAACTACAGAAACATACTAAAACCAAAGTTTACATTTGTAATTTGGTTTATGGAAAGACATAATATCGATTGTATCAACCCCATCACAGTGTGGTAAGTATAAGAATTTGACAAGAGAGACAAAAAAATTTCAAGCAGGTAATTCCACCCTATTCATTCAGTTTAAGCCTGCACCGAGGCAATTTTGAAATACTTACGTTTGTTTGATCCCTTGCTGTATCTTTATTTCTTAAGTTTGAGTTATGCAATTAATGTTTTTTTTGCGAAATGCTGTTCCTACCACCTCAACGACTGCTATCCTATGACAACAACAGGGACTGACGGCTTAATGTTGCCCTCCGAAGCACGGAATCGCTAAGTAGTAATGCCAGCGGTCACCCATCCAAGTCATGACCGCAGGGGACGTTTCTTAATCTTGTTGAACGGTTACGAACGAATAAGTAATTGCCTTTAATTTGACCTTCACTACTTTTATGCAAGTTTTCTTTGTGTATCTAGATACCCTATTCCTTAACAAACGGTAAATGTACTAACTGTACGAGTCTAATTTAAAACAAAAAATGTTGCACACAGTTGTTGTGCAGCAATAATATATCGTAAAACTATAGTAAAACCGGTCCATAACATCGTAGCAGTGCGAACGGGACAACGCTATATTATAAACATCTTGCTTCTCGCTTGCACATCCGTGAAGCATATTTCATTCGATCTTTAAGTAGTATCAAACCAACATTGCTTGTCGCGGATTGCGGGTCGGTGATAGTTCGTGTCTACGCGTCTTCTCGGAAAGTCATCAGTTTTTTAATAATAAAAATACAACGTGTTTTCTATAACGTATACACATTACATTTTTCAAATAAGTATTTGTTTTTATTATACGAAGGAAATAGCTAAATTCAAGCATGTTCCGCCCATTTTAGCCAGAGCCGTGATGTTTTGTCCCTGTCCCCTTTTAGTATAGCTTCAGCCATCGGACAGGGACGGATGCTGGCGGCGCGGCGTGCCTTACTCACGCACACATACGTGAATCCCTAAAAAGCTCGGTGCGCTCTTAAGGATGTTCCGAAAGAGAGCAATGCAACATTGTAGTATGGTAGACATATTAATCCAACAGCAAATACCACATGTACGAAAGTGCGATCCGCTTCTTCTTGTATCAGATGTTTGATCAAGGAGTAAAAATAATTTTATGATGCCTTATATCTTGTCTGGGTGTCTTTAAGGTAAGGTGAGACCATGGTCAAATGCCTCATCACTTAGCAAAATGCACGACGGTGGTAAAAAGCTAAGTTTATGTGTAGCAAATAATGTTATTTCTAATGTAGTACCTGTCAGCAATAACGCCAAATAGCGGTTTAGCAATGAGTCCAAATATCGGCAAAACCGTGTAAATCAATCCCACTGTTGTTGAAGAAAAGCCAAGCTGCCGAGCATATGATGACAGATATGGAACAAGTGGGGCTGTGCCTGAAAATAATTGTTACAATCGAGTAAATCTAGACTAATAACAGCAAAGTAGCAGCATAGATATTCTTTCATATAATTTTGTAATGTAATTTATTTCATTGTTTGGCGATACAATATCAAGCCATCAAACTTACTTAAAAGGATTCAAAATAATGTCTGCGAAAAGAATGCTAAGAATCTGTTATTATGTGACTTCTTAACACTAAAACAGCATTCAGTTTAATTCCATACTTATATTCTGTTTTGCAAAGTATATCCTGAAATTGCCTTATTTAAAGGGTTTAAGAATCTTTTTGGACATTGCCCTGTATTATTCAAAGCAACAACTAATTTGAAAGAAGATTGTCTAGCAAAATAGCAGGTTCTAAGTGCACTCTTAGGTTTTAAGACAACTAGATTAATTCATTTAGCCTCCTTATCAATAAGCTCTATGAGCTGATCTGATATATGGGCGCCATCTTGTTATTTATAATTTTAAACAAGGCTGGGACGGTGTTTAAATTGACAGCTGATTTAAGCAGTAGTTAGGTACTCAATAAAGTTACGCATTGTTTATAAATAATAAATTTTGTTAAACAGCGGTGTACAACAGTAATGCTGAAAATTTAGGTAGCATTTATAAGACAGACTGTTATCTTATAAAATCGCTATGAAAAGCACATGTCAAATCTGACCAAAATACTACTGGCACTTTACAGCTTTCGTTCACAATATCTATACTGCAGTGACCCAGCCTGATTATGGACTATTGCCCAAGAGACCTTAACATAATATGTAAATTATTATTGTATTACTTTACATACCTGCATTGAAGAAAAAATAATGTCCTTTGATAGGTAAAAGCTTTTTGTTCACATGCATTTTTGATGACAGTTTATCGAATGACATGGTTATATCTGAAATGAAAATAATGGTAGACATCATCTCATACTATAGAAAGCATGCAATGGGCTGTAACACACTCCTATTAAATTTGATTGATCTCCTGCTCTAATAAAATTTTATCGCACCACATTCGAGATGCCGGACCCTGACGGCTAAGACAATTTATGTACTTTGATTTGGGATGATTGTAATCAGTAGAATGTAAAAAAAAGCCCACTTTAATAGTCATATGTGGTCAAACGCAATTTTTCTCACAAATCATTAATGTGAATGCAGTGGGCTTATATAAGTGAAAACCTTATTTTGATATTTCCCCAATATCTTGTATTTGCACAACCATGCTATTCTCACAGCATTTTCAACCTCGCAATGCCTCTATGTGGAACCAGCTGTCGACTGAAGTATTTCTGAACCGTTATTAATAAGGTGGGGTGCCGGGCTAGAATGTCACACATCACACAGTTAAATCATTAAGCGATGTAATTAATCTAGATGTTAGGCGAATAGCTTTTTTCATGTATATACTTGATTCGTACAATTTGAACTCAAATAATTATATTTCAAATGCATTGCCGAGTATTATGAAATGTAAATTTTTAGCTGACATGCTAGCCTCTGACCACTATCTCACCTGATGGTAAGTGATGATGTGGTCGGAGGTGTTGCTCAGGCTAACCTAGAATTACTGGCTTTCAAGGACAGATGCCGAAACACGCTGTTAGGTGCTTGGCAACAGATTCTCTACTTGAGGAGGTAGCTAGCCAGGTGGCCATTTGCGAATTGCTCTTCCTACCACTTCAACGACTGCTATCCTATGACAAAACAGGGATTTACGGCTTAATGTTGCCCTCCGAAGCACGGAATCGCTCAGCAGTAATGCCAGCGGTCACCCATCCAAGTCATGACCGCAGGGGACGTTTCTTAATCTTGTTGAACGGTTACGAACGAATAAGTAATTGCCTTTAATTTGACCTTTACTACTTTTATGCAAGTTTTCTTTGTGTATCTAGATACCCTATTCCTTAACAAACGGTAAATGTACTAACTGTACGAGTCTAATTTAAAACAAAAAATGTTGCACACAGTTGTTGTGCAGCAATAATATATCGTAAAACTATAGTAAAACGGTTCCATAACATCGTAGCAGTGCGAGCGGGTAAACACTATATTATAAACATCTTGTATCTCGCTTGCACATCCATGATGCATATTTCATTCGATCTTTAAGTAGTATCAAACCAACATTGCTTGTCGCGGATTGCGGGTCGGTGATAGTTCGTGTCTACGCATGAAACAAAACGCTCCATTTTTATGATGGTTTCGTAAAAGGTGGGCCCCTGAGCTGTCTGCAGTCCTGTCTCGTTTCTTCAATCTGTCCTACAGTACAGGCTGTGTCCAGTTTTTATTTAATTTTGCCGTCGTCCACCCTATCCTGAATAAAGTTGATAGGACAGACCTAACTGTAGGCCTATAGCATTAACATCCTTGCTTTCAAAGGTGATGGAGCGAATTATCAACGAGCAGCTTCTGGGCTACCTTGAGAATTAGAAGCTTTGCAGCAACTGGTAATATGGCTTTTGCCTTGGTCCTTCCCCTGGGGATGTAACAAAATGTTTTGAAGCGCTTGTAGCGAAGTTTACTTAGCTGTTCTCAACCGATCAGCAAAGATAAGCAACGTCGCGCGCGGTCATTCGTTTGATGGGTAACCGCTAGTGACATTACTACTGAGCGTTTTTGTGCTTCGGAGGGCACATTAAGCCGTCGGTTCCGGTTGTTGTCTTAAGATGGCAGTCGTTATAGCATGGTGGTAGGGCATTTTGCGAATGCCCGCCTGGCTAGCTAACACCCTCAAGTAGAAAATCTGTCGCCAAGCACCTAACGGTGTGTTCCGGCAGTTGTCCTTGAGAGCCAGTACTTCTAGGTTAGCCTGAATAACATCTTCGACCACATCATCACTTACCATCAGGTAGAATAAATTAATGCTTAAATGCCACCAGCTGTAAATCTTGAAAGCAAAAACCACAGCAAACACTTCTTAACCTATGTACTTGATCAGTTAAGAAATGCAAGACAAGTTCTGCTGCATCCTCTTCATATAAATTACTAACATAAGGTAGTGTGCAGACGGACTGGAAACAGTCACATGTTCTGGGCTATAAATCAACTTATTAATGGTTAATTTGAATTATTGGATTTATGAATACAATGAAAATAGGTATATTAGGCTTTTATTTAGAACTGGTATACACCACAATGTACCTTCATTCTGTTTTTACAGATAGATATAGTTACCTTGAATAAGTACACAAAATTGGATGATATGGAAATCAATAGTTTTTAAAAAAATTATTAAAGTTTTAATTTCACATACATACATACATAAAATCACGCCGCTTTACCGTTGGTGTAGGCAGAGACGACAGAATTCCACTTACTACAATTCTTACACTTCATCTATACTCATCAATCCTTTCATACATGAGTGTTGGTTTAGGTACTCCTGACCTAGCCCTTTTTTCAAAACCTCTTCAATCTGATTTCGGAATGTTCGCCTAGGTCTTCTATTTCCAGCACTTCCCATACCTGTTTAGTCATTAACAATTAATTTAATTCATTCTCTCCACATGTCCAAACCATCTTCACATACCTTACTCGATTTTTGTCACTACACCCTCATTCACATTGTTCCCTTATCACACTATTCCTTACCATGTCACTCCGTTTCACTCCAATCATGCTTCTCAATGTCAACATCAACATCTGCACTGCATTTATTGTAATTTCATGTTTTTTCTGCCATACCTAACTACCATACATTATTGTCAGAACCAGCAATCCTCCATAACCAGCCAGACGTGCTTTCTTAAACACCTTACTGTTCATAAACGTATGCAGAGCTCCGTTCACCATGTTTCCAGCATTTACTTTCCTTTCTATATCACTTTCATACACTACATCTTTTGTAAACATAAATTGGGATCTAGTATACAAACTCTTTCACTTGTTCCACTTTTTCACCTCCAATTGCGATATTGCAATTGGTCACTCTATCATCTCGTCGTCACAAACACCATAACATTTGTCTAAAGCCTCATGCATAACATTTACCATCTCTTGCAACTCCTTTACCGACGATGCAAGTATCACTTGGCCATCAGCATAGAGAAGACATTTGATGAGTAACTCGTTCATTCTTAATCCATATTCGCTGTCTTTCAGGTTTGTCAAACAATTATCCATGAATAAGTTGAATGGCCACAGTGTCGTTACACATTCTTACCTAACACCTTTTTTGATGTTTAATCAATCAGTGTATGTCCCATTTATCCTAACAAAAGCACTGGAATAGAGGGATTTCATCGCTTGGATCAGATAATCATTCAGACTATGCTTAGACGATGCTGACCACAGTTCATGCCTACTCACCCTATCATAAGCCTTTTCAAAATCTATGAAAGCACAATAGATTTGTTGTTATCTGTGGACTATGCATTATTTGATTAGTCATCTGTGTGCAAGTTAGTGAATTTCAAATTATTAGAAGTGCAACTTCTACTTCTTCTTAATGTGGCTTCTGCGGGCTTGCCTCAATATGGCCAATATTGCGTGGATAGAGAAAAAACAAACGAAAAAGAGAGTGATTGGTGGCAGAACTTTGTATGACTCATGTGGGTCAATTTGGCATCCGGGTAAAATTGATCTGAAAGAGGACAAACAGAGGCAAAACATATACAGTAGAAACTCTATTAACCGGACTAATTGTTGTCGTTAGGTATTTGGATAATCGAAAATTCGGATAATCGAATGTATGAAAACAGGCGAGTTTTGTGCATAAGTAGTAAATAATGTTCTGTTGTAACATGTCTAAAATGCAGGCATACAACAAAAACGAATCGGTATTCTTAACATCACTTATCGTGTATGTACCTACACCATACTTATCAAATAACTTCCAACAGATTTTTTTTTTTTAATTTATCATTAATATTTATTTTGTCTCTAATTACTCTCTTACACTTTGACATTTTTAAATATGTGACACGCACATCTCAAACTAGAATTACTGGCTCTCAAGGACAGCTGCCGGAACACACTGTTAGGTGCTTGGCGACAAATTTTCTACTGGATCTGGTAGGTGGGCATTCACAAAATGCCCTATGACCATGCAAAATTCATGCTTGCATAAATTTGACTTATCGTTGACTGTCCGTTAATTGGAATCCGTATAACTGAGGGCCGGATAATCGAGTTTCTACTGTACAGTACAAAACAAGTTATCTATTTACTAAAACAAAACATGGCTATATAAAATTTGTATAATAAGAATATAAATACATAATTTTATGATATGATACCATACATTCAAAGCCTGATCTTATTGATTTGAATATATTGACTTAGTATATATATGTTATGTATATGTAACACACAAATAGCCAAGGTTAAAATTAAAAGTTCAATAATTTATATCTGATAAAGTATTAATTTCCGTAAGATAAAATTTCGTGTGGTTATTCAAGGTAACTATATCTGTCTGTAAAAATATAATGAATGAAGGTAAATTGTAGTGTATACCGATACTAAATATGAGCCCTTTATTTTTCTCACTTAACAGCAAGGAAAATAACAAATGAAAAATTAAAGTAACACATGGTCCATACAAATAATTACTTCTTACCGGCATGGTGATCATCTGATCAAGAAAAATTAAAATACTATATGAATAGAAAACTTAAACACAATTATATAAAACACACAAAGGCGAAACGTAACTTAACTGGCGAGATTTCTAAATAATGTTCCCAATGCAAGTAATCAATCAGGAAACTTAAGATTTTCTAATACAAAACTTAATTTCGTAAAATACTCACTATAATCACAGCTTTAGTGTAACTAAATGACTATACCTTATCAGCAATTCAAAGACTGAGCCTACTTAATATTGCTAAAATCAGATTCATTCCAACTTCATACACATCACAAATTATAACCACTTGTGGGTTCTAATCAATATTGACACCACAAAGTTACTTTATGATTGACACCACACTGCTTCTGAAAAGGTTAAATTTTTAGACAAAATCAAATCTTAAATTTTTAGACAACCATAAACTATCATAGATCATAGAATAGAGTTGGTTCATGGTTCTGTGATTCTGTTAGGTGGGGTACGTTCAGAACCTTGATTAGTGCGCACTCGGAGTGCTACTTTTTACACTAACGTCGTCGTTCACAACCTTAGAGTGAAGCGTTCGGTTATTGACAACTTGATTGTTCCGAACCTCAGAAGGTCGCAACTTTTTAACCATCAAAACTGCTGTTAAAAGGTTACTCTAGGTATTTGTTAATGATAAGATTAAAGGCATTGAGACCAATTCGGGAATAGTTCGATTATAAAAAACCTATAACTAACAATTTTTTACTTTAATATGTACCTTTCCGTGCTTATAAGCCGAATTATAGTCAAACCGTGTTCTATTTTAGTTGTCACCTTCCTACCTAGCTAGGGGTAGTAGTAAGCATAAATGAAATAAGAAGGACAGATATAGCTGTATAATGTAGGTGGGTCGTGGATTACAGACAGGTGATCGCAGTGGAAGGCTTCCTTGTCGTAGGACTTATTTCCTGGTCCGCTAGAGGTAAGGAGTTGCTTAGCAGCAGATGTCGGAGATGATCAGGAATTGTGGTATGCTGCACTCAGGAACCGTGCCGTAGGTAGTCGCAGGTAGAGATGCTGTGAGAACCCGGCCAACAGACGCCAACGGTAAGGTCAACGGTCGTATCTTCACCTGCACCAGACCATTGCTAATGGTCTGGTGCAGGTGAAGATACGAGAAGCTCCTGGTACTGTAGTACTAGAAGTCTGGTACTTAAAATTCTGGTACTGGAAAGTCTGGTACTGGAACCCTGGAAAGCACGGGGGCTCCGGTTAAATATGTTTCAGTTGCACGAGCTAGTAAGTCTACTTTGTCCTTCTGCTACCGAGTGAAAATGGACTAGCAGAGGGCCTTCGTGGATATAACCCACGTGCAAACATTAGGTGTGCCTGAAGGGCGAAGATGTTCAAAGGATGTTGAAGGTGATAAGGTTACATCCGCTATGGCCTTCCCCTACCGAACTTAAAGGGACTAGCAGAGGGCCTTTGCGGATGAGATCAATTTTCCACAAGTTCGAGGCGAATGCCGAGTGAACACTCAACTTGGCAATTCGGTCTAACAGCGCCTCGTCTCTATCTGGTCTAGCGGCCAAGACTGCTGCGGTAGAAAACCAACGCAAATGTGAGGTGATACCACCAACGGCTGATGATACTGCTATCGTCTTTAGTGGTACATCCTGGCATGAAGTTAGAAAACGATCAGAAGAAGGCCTCGTTAAAATATCTAAATGACTTACCCTGAATTTGCTAACCCTAAATGTCTCTAAAACTAACTTTATGACCTATACTATATATAATAATAGCCAACCCAATCTCGATTTTCGTCTAAAAATACACAAATGTAACCTCAATGACGATTCTTGTGATTGCCCTTACATACTCTATTCATCAGGAGTTCGATGTGAGCATGCCAGGAAAGACATTGATCAATCATGATTCCAAGGTATTTTGTACTTGAGACTTTATATATTATATATATATAATATATTATATATTATATAAAGTCTCAAGTACAAAATACCTTGGAATCATGATTGATCAATGTCTTTCCTGGCATGCTCACATCGAACTCCTGAGACTTTATATAATATATAATATATTATATAATATATATAATATATAAAGTCTCAAGTACAAAATACCTTGGAATCATGATTGATCAATGTCTTTCCTGGTATGCTCACATCGAACTCCTGATGAATAGAGTTTGAAAATTAATTTGGATTTTTAAAATTCTTCGTCATGTCGCACCAAAAGATTTAATCAACCAAATCTACTTATCATTAGCACAATCGATTCAAAATTATTGTATACCAGTCTGGGGAGGAGCTACGAAGACAAAGTTTTCGGACTTTGAAAGGGCGCAGAGATCTTTAATAAAAGTTATGTACTTTAAACCCTATCAATACTCGACAGATATGCTCTACCGAGATTCAGGACTACTATCAGTCAGAAAACTCTATATCCTAAACGCTGTTTTAAAATTACATAAATCTCTTGATTAAAATCATAAAAATCTCAATAACCGAAGAAGGGGTAGAGTAGCCACTAAAGTTACTGCTCGGTCTAGGTTTGTATCGCGACAGTATGCGAAGCAATCTACCTATCTCTACAACACTATTAATTAAGCTTTGAACATATACCCTATGAATAATTATAAATGTAAAAAAATCCTCCATGAATGGCTATTGACATTAAGCTATGAGAAAGTTGAAAAACTCCTTGAAATCATTTCGTAACATACACTTACACAAACTCATCAATTCACTCTACACACACATACATACACTCACTCACACCTAGTTGGGTACTCTTGATATAACCATGCTCCTGATAAGACGTTCAAGAGATCAAGAGCACCCTCACTCTACAAATATACAATCACACACAACATATTCTAAATTCTTAAGTTTAAAGTTTAAATTATAAATGTCTATCATGATCTAACCTAGTACCACGGAAGAGCGAGACACTCTAACACAGGTATCTGCATACTTAAAAGAGAGTCTCAAACCCATGAAATGTATTATAGATTAAGTTTACTGAAATAAAATATTTGTATTTGTATTTGAACGGCGTCGCGTACCTCCTTTATTGCGGACATGTTGAGTATGAACCACTAGTCAACAGTTGTTTAATAATATTCAACAATATTTTATAAATTTTAACAAAAAATATTCAATAATTCAAATTTTTCATAAGTGATAACACTACAGTAGGTTCACTATATGCGTTGGCAGCCCTGAAATGTGTACTTACAATCAAATAAACAATTTAGCATATAAGTGCAAGTAACATCAACAAATTATTTTTTTTATACTGGGCCGTAACAAAAATGGTAAGGAACCCCAAAATGGTACAATATTTTTACCAAAAATAACTTGAATTCACTTAATACACCTCCTAGGGAACTGTCCAAGCAATTGTGAAGGACAAATAATATGATTTTTTATACTTTACATGAGATATCACAATGTCTTGTATTCATATATAGTTTCCGCAGATTTAAATTGAATTTTTCAAGATTTTGTGAATTAATCAAGATTTATACACAAAGTTCAGCAAGAAACTATTTAAGCTAGCTCATGTTGACTAGATATTGTTAATAAAGCACAGATTTAATTAGAATAATAACAATTTAACAATTCAAAATTTTCACAGTATTGAACAACAATTCATGAGTTATCTATCAATTATTTTATAAAAAATCAGGACTGAGACTGGTTTGTTTCATTCAAACAACAAATATATTATCTTATACAAGCTATGCTATGCATATCCAAGCTCTCATCATATAATTGCAAGTACAATAGATAATGACAATAGTGCCTTTTTCAAGGGCGGGGTGTTTTTCAACAGATTATAAGTTGGCTCAAAATGCCCAAATCTTTAACAGAACAGTTAACAAATTATATGAATTAGAGGATACACTGTATTTCAGGTGTATTCAAAAGGCTATAATCAATTCACATCAAAAATTTCAATAATTTTCATAACCTTGAAACAAGCATGGCATGACAAAATGGAACATATTTACAAAAAAAATAGGCATCAAACCTAGGCTATGCGGATGCAAACCGCGCTCTGACGTAGCGATGTTAAGATTCCAGATTGCCCAGGCAGGGATTGTTCAGCAGAGGCGCCTTCCACCTGGACAATCTGTTTTGAATGCTTAACAGGGCCGGCCGTTCGCCGGGCTGAAATAAAAAGTACAAAATACACAAGCAATCATGAAAATTACCTACCATTTATGATAGGTTTTCTTTGTTCCTTCATTGATCCCTCTAGCCTATCGTGTCCTAATTAATTCACTGGCCAGTAAAATTAAAAGAGAAGTTACAACTAAGGCTGGGGGCTCGATCTTCTTCCAGTCCTCTGAGATTCCAACGTTAGGAACCAGCACCGTCACAATTACACAACACAAAATTATCACGTAGTGCAAATGCGCGCAAGGCGTCAAAATCCAAAATTAATCTCAAAAGGATGATTAACCAATCTTTACAAACAAAAAAAAACTACCAAGTAATTCAAAGGGTGAGAGAGGAGAATGTTTGCAAAAAGTTACAAGTTAATTTCACGTACAAAAATTCCATAGATCACATATAGACGACAGCAAAGGGGTGCGTTCCATTTGCCCGAGAAGTTGATCGGTCCGAACAAAAGGTATAGACTGCGGGTAGCTCCATTTCATTCTCACAAGAAAGGGATACATTATTGAGATATTATATGTAACAGAAAAGGACAACGCTACATTATTTCTCTCAGTGCGTGCCAGTTTTTTCAAGGCCAGCAACATATGTAGCTCAATAAACTTTGACAGTCATGGCATCTTTGTGAAACTGTGAAGTTTACTTTGGCACGTTTCTGCATAGTTTATTATTATATATGTGTTCATTTTTGTTGTTTATGAACTTAGATAAGCCTTTATTACAATGCGATGCAGTGTGCTTAACTGCAAAAGCGATAGTGAGCGGAAAATATCAGGATTGTCCTCTCATACGTAAGTTTCAAGATTTTCTTTATGTTTTGGTTATTGTTTCAATGTATTGCGGATAAAGTGTTTTATCTCACTGAAGTACTGCCAGTTTTGTCATAATAACAGTGGTTAAAAGACTTAAGATCATGTTTCAAAATAACGTTAATTTTATTACCTAAAATTCGGCGTTGCTAGTTTTGGGTCATGGATTTTCCCCTTTGTCCGTGTCTAATCTTATATATAATTATAACAAGACATATTATAATATTATAGACATATAATTATAATATGTCTATAATATTTTGTGAAATCTATATTCAAATTCAATCAAATGTGTGTGCGATTTGCACTACAGTCATTAATTAATGTAAGTTATTATTGGCAAAATAATACAGATACAAAATCGAAAACGAAGCTGATATTCAATTATTTGATCCAATAATTTCATTACCTAATATAATTTCAATATTATCTTATATTACAGTTTTCAGTATCATCATGATACACAAAAAAAAGGATTGCTGCTTGTGGTCGATATGGGTTCCAAAATTTGCTGCAAATATTTTGATGCGGAGAATATATTAAAAAAAGAAAGATATACTTACATTTATCCTCAAGCTGTTCCAGTTATGATGGTAAGAGAAACATTTATAAACATTTGTTCCTTTATGTCTGATTTCTCTTCATAATAAAGTAAAGAGTTCAGTAGTTTCGGAAATAAAATATTTCAAAAACGGGGCTAAAAAAGTCTTACAGGGTCGGCAACGCATTGGTAACGCCCCTGGTGTTGCAAATGTCATAGGCGACGGTGGCGATGGTTACCTCTTACCATAAGGTGGGCCGTCTGCTTGTTTGCCACTTATTTCATATATCAATTTAAATTATACTTACAGTGGAGTAAAATTATTATTTTATGATATTTTATGTTTTTCAGCTTGGATATGACGAAAATTCTAATAGACTATCTAAACCCATGCCATCTAAATCCATCGCAGATAGTCACCATGCGAATGAAATGAAGGCCTACAATGATACCTGAAATCACGATAAAAATAAATATTATTTTCAGTTAGACGTTATGGAAAATTTAAATGAACGCATGACATCTGCTACCACTGTAATACCGATGGAATTCATCACAGATAATTACCCCATTTAAATCTCTGCCTGTAAGTTAAAAATTAAGGCCACTTTGAAAAAAATTGCGAAGATTGGTTAAGAAAGTGGCAAATTTAGAAAATATTTTACCAGAATTAAAATCGAGATCACTTGTTAGTGAAGAAGATTGCGTTTTAATTGGATCAGTTGAATCCGTTAACAAAGACGTCTTAAAAAAAGTTATAAACCCTGATCCTGAAGATTTTAAGTACTCTCCAGCTCTCCAAAAATTTGCACTTTGCTTGCATTTTATAAGCCCGAGAGCATTAAATTATGTAAGAAATTCATTCAATACTTGTTTACCACATACATCTACTTTACCATCATGTTATAAGAGTTTTGAAGGTAGCCCAGGATTTACTGATGAATCACTTAGATGTATAAAGTTATTAGTTAAGCGTGCTAAAGGTAAACATATTATTAATAATAAATAAATAAAAAAGTAAAAATACATTTTTATCTCTGTTGTCTTTGATCTAGTATATAATATTTACATTAATACATGTTGATTGTGTTTGAGGTGAAATTATTATTTTTGAACCCTTGATCTCGGCTGTCCTAAAATAAAACACTGAATACACCAACTCAACAATTTTAAGCTACAGCAGTTTTAGTTTAAGTTTTGTAATAGAGTACTTACTGAATACTTACACATGAAACTTTGTATTTTTTCCATAGATAATAAACTTTTACATTTATTTTGGCTGGATTTATACCTTTACCTTGCGTAATTTGATAAAAAAATTAAAAATTGAGGATATACAGTGTTCAAAATTGTTGGAATCTCTGAATTAGAATACATAATCAAATTAAATAAACTGAATATGCCTATTATTTTATTGTAATTACCTACAGAGTTAATAAAACAAACGTTGAATAATCTTAAACGTTTATTTGAGCCACTAAAATCATCTCTAATCATCACTTTCCATTTGTCCTTCTACTACCAGATCTAAAACATTGTCCTTCTCTATGAAATTACGCCAAAATTGTTCCCTGTTAGCTGGCATTATTCGCACCAGTTTAATTAAAATTTCTTCATTCTTCTTTTTGGTAATTCTTCTTGGTGTTTCATTCTCTGGTAGTGGCTCTATCTTTTCATTAAATCTAAACTGCAAAAAATTTACCTCTTTGTAATTTTGATCTCTGAAGCTTTCTTTGTATAACATGTTCCTTGAACCTCGAACGAATTTTACTTCACAATATCATGTAATTTTAAGCTCTGCAAATTATGATCATTTTGCCGTCCGCGTCGTGGTGTCCTTTTTTTCTTAGGCCATTTATGGAACTGTGTAACTTCAACGACACTCAGATTTCGGCGAGATGTCTTTATTTTATAATCTCTAGCATGTCTTTAAAACCGTAAACATCCCCTTTCTTTTTTATAGCTTGTTCTATATTTCCATGGATGGCATCTGCAGTTATATGCGTGTGTACACGGAATATCCATTATCAAGTTAAAAACACTGTACATCCAATGATATACTGTGTTTTTAATTTGTCAATGTAACATACTTTGTTTTATGTTTGAATGATCGGTTTGCATGGCGTATTCCGTGTTTTTACTCGTCTGTATTCTTGTTATACTAACAGATATCAAAAAACGGATCTTTGGCTTAGACGCAGGCGAATACGGTATGTCCCAAATCGGGATAAACCGTGTTTTTGGAAAAGTGGCATATTCAGTGTTTTATTTTGGGACAGCCGATCTGTAGTAGCCTTCGGGGGACTAAAATATTAAGCTGTGGATATAGTGAACCATAATATATGCATTTATAAAATAATTATGTAAACGCAGTTTGGTAGCTACGTAAAAGTATACTTATATCTCAATCGAATTTAATATAGTTTATATATAATTATATTAACGCTTCTTGCCCTATAATCTGAGCTCTGCAATATTTGTAGATAGCTAGACTTTTTGTATCAGCGTTGCCATATGTACAGATTTCTCCGTAATTATACAGAATATTCACATTCTCTATATTATGGCTATTATTAATAGCCGTAATCTGCTTAAGAATGGAACATATCAAAATATATAACCCACACAAATGCCGTCCGTACGTATAATATTATTAAATGTTGTCTGCTATGTCTATTATTTATGGTCAATTTATTTATTAAACAAACACGTTAATTCGTTACTAATTCTGGCGAGAACGTAGAGAATCTCTTTAATCTTTAAATTTAATTAAAACAATACAATTCAGTAGACTTAATACAAAAAAACACTATTGAAAGTCTTTTGCGTATAAAGCTCAATTCATTTGTGACATGTCTTTGCTATAGCCTAGAGATCGATGAACATTTTTTTTAAGCGCTTGTAGCGAAGTTTTTTTTGCAAACTAAATTTATGCAATTTCCTCCACAGTCATGACTTGGATGGGTGACCGCTATTGACATTACTACGGAGCCTTTCCGTGCTTCGGAGGGCAGGTAAGCCGTCGGTCCCGGTTGTTGTCTTAGAATGGCAGTCGTTGTGGCATGGTGGTAAGGCATTTTGCAAATGCCCGCCTGGCTAGCTACCACCTTCAAGTAGAAAATCTATCGCTGAGCACCTAACCGTGTGTTCTGGCCAAGCACCTATCATGTGTCCTGGAGAGCCAGTTATTCTAGGTTAGCCTAAACAACATCTTCAACTACATCACCACTTACCATCAGCTGAGTTAGTGGTCAAAGGTATAAGCTATAACAAGAAAAAAATATGGAAAAAAACTGTAAAATTTTAACAAAATATGTAATTATTAATGCAAATTATGAAGTAATTATTTGTTCGTTCGTTGTAAGTTTGAGTTTTGATTTGATAATTTGTTGTTTGTTTTTATTATCTTTTCAGTTTTAATAACTACTTACAGTAGGACATAATGATAATTCTATTAATATGTGTCTATTTTATTTCATTTAATCCTACCTAACCTTGATTTTCAAAACAAATAGAACAAATTAACTAACTGCCTTCTAATCTGTCCAAACCGGGGTCCCACTCGGCGGACGTTAGTCGTATTTAGGAAGTTACCAGAAAATCTACGAAAGCCCGATTTTCATAATCCATATGGTTTTCGAGAGGATGCATCCTTGGCTATACGAGAAAAAATCCATATTTTTCTATAATTACGGAAAGTAGTTTTAATATTTTTATGAAAACTGAAACCAGCTAAATTACATTTTGGCGCCAAAATATTACGTCATTTAATAATAATCTCGTGACTACATCTACAGTAATGTACCTAAAAAGCTGTAGTTTTGCATATGTATGGGGAATAAGTCAATAATGATGTTAAAAGAAATTAAAAAGGATTAGGTTTAAAAGGTTTTTTGAACTGTGTTTTTTGGACTGGACCCCACCGGTCGTACCAACCGGAATCCCGGTAGTCTGAAAAAAAAGGTTTAGTGTGAAGCTTGTATATATCCGATCATTATTATTCAAACGTTGTTAGTAAGCTAGTATCCTTGGCACACATTATACCACACAAAAAACCACATCACACTACGATAACGGGAAGTTATTCAAATCGTGAAATGAAAATAAAAAACTTTCACTCGATACATTTGCCGCGCAAACACTCATGCATGAAAACTTGCGTAATTGATAATCTCGTTACTACTTTTAAACCACCAAACCTAAGAATCTGTAATAATTCAGGTGTAAAGATTACATGTAAATAATGATATCAAAAGAAGAACCAAAGTCGTAAATGGAATTGATTTTGAAAAATAATTGCACATTGTAACAGTTCCCCGCCAAAATAAAAAAAAAAAGAGTTGTTTTAATCTTGATACTTTTTTTTAAATATTTGGCCTGATAATCTGTAAAAATGTATGGGTAAAGAACCTTAGTCAATAATCATATTAAAAGAAGAATAAAAGATGTAGGTGGCATAGGTACGGCAAAAAAAACAACAATTTAAATAAATTGCTGTTTCTAGCTATTTTCGTCGTGTGTTCAAACCTCTATGCCTGTAAAATTTTCCATGTAAATGTCTATTTTTATTCCTTTTCCCGTATATCCCATAGGCTTAGGATGTACCTACATGTTATTGAGCGCAGCGAAGAAATCCTATGTCTATGATATAGCCTATATGAATAGGATTGCATTGGTACCAAAAAGTTATTATATATATATTACACATTGCATCAAATAAACCCGATTTAAAAACAATAAGCCTCAAAATCTATAAAAATATGTTTACATTTCACTATTCGGTCTACACAAAATAAATTAATGAAAATGTTATTTTTCTATGGTATATGTTTAGAGATATATTGGGGTATGGCGATATGAGGATGACAAGTTTAGGTATTGGAAAACAACATATTACCAAAAAAAACTTCACGGGGCGTCGAGGGATGAAAAACTTCTTGAATCTTGAAAATCATGGACTTCTGAAGGGTACCCTATATGCAAAATCGACAATATAGATGTTATGGTAATCATGTTCTGTTTAAGTTCATAATCATTTGACCATACTGATTTTATACAGATTATTGTAGTTTCCAGACTACAGATAAAAGATTAAACAGATACCACTCAAAAAAGAAGTTGATGTTCGAAGTTCAATTCAATACATCTGGCAACACTGACTGCACATAATTTTGTCTTGGTCTGGGGGGTTAGTATTAGTAACATAGAGATAAGAATTATGTCTATGGTTAGTAATCTCTGGTCAGTATGGCCTAGTATATATTCCATTTGATCTATGGTCTGGCCAATATATTTATTTTTTCAGTTTTATAAACATAGGATAAACAAACTACAAATTTTCAATACTGACTTGATGACCTAAATTTTATTTCTTAAAGTATATAATTCCATTCCGTCACTAATTTACCGTCACGTATTTGACCGTCTTGCATCACCATTCACCATCGTCACATTGCCAATTTTTTACTGTTGCTTTCGCTCTTTAGTAGGGTAAATAATGTAACTGTTAACTGAGATTTTCGCTATAGCTTGTTGACCTAAGTTGCTGGAAATTTATGTAACCTTTGCTTCATCATTCATCCGCTCTTTGCGACTCCTGCGCGACTTTTTGTTCTATTCAAGGATCTTATGTACTCTTAACACAAATGTGTGTTTCATTATTAGGTATTGTGTCAATGAAAACCATGTTATTTGCTTCTTGTATAAATAAGAAGGCAATTTTAAATTCTCCTTTGATGTAAATAAGATTTTTTATATTGAATAACTTTACTTTTTTGGTTTGGTAATGAAGTCTCTTATCACTCTCCTTTATTTGACTTTCAAGAAAAGTTCATGCCATATTTGCATTTGAGGAACCTTGTTACTGGCTCCTCTCAGAAATAACATTTATTTTAGTAAATATTTAGCTGTGATTTTACATCAGCCTAATAAGTAAAACAAAATAAAGCAAAAAGGAACTAAACAATTGAAATTCAAGTTTGATGCATATTATTATTCCCTTTAGTATTATGATACCTATTCACACAGGTCTGAAATGTTCCGAGCATTCCGTATGCTTTCTGTGATCTGAGTATTAAGCATTATCACCAATTTACATACTTAACAGTGTGTATTATGGAATTAATTCCTACAGGGTTTCCCCGCTGGGATTTATGTTATGATGATGTTTACATCTAGTGTTAAAAAAGGGTTTTACTGATATCATGCACTAGAAAAGCCACAATGTTAAGTGGTTTTCATATAACCAAGCTTTTTCATTTTAATTATTGGTTGTTGGTCTAAGGTCTTATAGAAACCTATTAACAACTGCATCTAGACATGGTGTGTCCCCTTTGTTATCATTGTGGAAATTTATTTATTTGAATTTCGGGAAAGGAAATTTAAATGGCACAGCTTCAGCATTGTCCTCCAAAGTCCAGGATCATAAAAGATAAATTTGTTATTCCGTCTACCCAGACACAGCAGCATTTACTTGGGTTTCTTGACAATCTTTCAGTCCATGCACTGATCTCATCCATTCTCATAAAAGTTCCTCACATTGTTTCAGTTTCAGTTATATGTATGTTTTGAAAGGTTGTTGGCAAAGGCTAAGATGGACTATATGTATCTGTCGTTGATCTTAAACCAATAACACCACTTTTTTATGACTAATTAGCTTGTCAATGAAAATATTAATAAATAGCTATTGGTGCCAAGCAACATGCTAAGAACAAACCCATATTGAATTGCAATGTTTTAGTATGACTTTCTTTAGATGATTTTAGAAATTTTGATTGTGTAAACTGTGTTACTGTGATGATGTTGCTGACCATAGATGGAAAGTTATACCGTTTCTCTGAGAACATCAGCAATTTGTGCTGCACAGACCAAAACACATTATCTAGGTGTATCCAGCATACAGTTATTTGCTTTTCGTATGTTTTCGCATGTTTCAAACTATCCACTAGTAGAGTATTGTGTTCCAGGCAATTCCAGGCAAAACCGTTACTGGTGGTTGGGTCTTAAGGCCAGGTTATAGTCAATCAGTAGGCAAATTTTGCGTGCTATGGACACTACGCAGCGCTGCGCTCTAGCCGCACAGCTCGCGTCAAGACGCTCACTCGAAGTCCCCAGCCACACGCTATTAGCGTCACAGTGTAACTAAAATAGTTTATCAACTTTAGGTATCTGTTACTAAATCCAGAACTGCATCTAAGTAATAATTTTATTAAATTACCGAGTTTAAAGTTAGGTAGGTAAGTACTTACTCTTCAAGTGTGTTTTTTTTCTAAACACTCCTTTAGATCTATTTTTTTTATTGCTGATAGGTATGCTTTTGACCACAATCTCACCTGATGGTAAAGTGATTATGTGATCGAAGGTATTACAGTAACAAGCTTAACATAGCTTTACATACTCTCAAGGACAGCTGCCGGAACAGACCGTTAGGCACTTGACGACAGATTTTCTACTTGAGGGTTGTCGCTAGCCAGGCGGGCATTCGCAAAATGCCCTTCCACCATGCGGTGAAGCTCAAGCCCGCAGTGGGATTGGAACCATGGACCTGTTGCGTGACGATCCATAGCCAATGCCACTGCTTCAGATTAGATATAGTTATGTGTATGAAATTGAAAGAAAAGTAAAAGAAACTCAGCATAAAATCTACCTATGTTTATTAGTTACGCTTCTGTTACGTGTATACAGTGATATTAAAGATTGAGGAGCCCAATTCGATCAATTCGAAGAGAAGGTATTTTTTGATTCGCTATAAATGAAGTTATCATTAAATCAATATTGAGTAAGGCGGTGATTTGGCAGATATGGACGTGCACTGTGGCAGTTGTGTCTCTAGTTGGAAAGCGCTAATATATCGGAACTTATACATAGCGGATGGTTACCCTACATTACGAAATGTCATAGAAACAATAAAATAAGTATATCTCATAAAGTAAACAAGTTAAATTAGAAGTGAAATGGCAGATATTTAGTAACATTTTTTACTAAAACATGAGCTATCTGGACTTTTTGTAATGGTAAAAAATCTGAAGATATTAATGTTTTTTGATTTTCATAAATGTGTCGATTGATTGAGCACATAAAATAATTGATTACTTTTATATGTATCACAATAGAGTTTCGTTTAGTATGTTACGAAATCCTATTGAACATGAACTAAACACGAGTAATATAACGAAGTTTAATTGTATAGTTTATTAGAGAGCAATCGGCCCTTGCGAAAATCGAGGATTGAGTGAGCACAATTAACTATTTGTAAATTTTTAAATACGGCACTAGGCAATCTCTCAATAAATATTTATACTCTTCAGAAGTTTTACTAAAACCTAGGATACAATTTATTTTTGTAAACTCAATACATTTGAATATTATTGACAGTTTTCTGTGAGAACTGAGTGAACGCATTACAAACGATTTATCTTCTGTTTTACCTTTTTACAAAAAGGGATATTGGTTTTACAATTGTTTTAGAGCTTTTACTAAATTATCCTATTTTATTGATTTTGTTCTGAGGGTGCTCACTCAATGCACACACACGCACACATGCAGCGGGTCGGCAAAAGCAACACAGGTCCTACCTCGGACACGTCTGCCAGACGGATCATTCCCATTAGTTCCATCGTGTTTTAGTTCCATGGAACTAGTGGGAGTTTTTTTTCTCACTAGTTGCATGGACCTGGGCACTGGAACTAGTGAGAACTATTTTTCTCATTAGTTCCATCATTGCAATATGGAAGCCCAATGCAGTGCAGCATGCCACTATAGCTGATCGGTTAGGAACAGCTAAGCAAACTTCGCACGAGCGTTTCAAAATCTTAATGCCTCTGTTGTAGTGGTTGTAATACCACTACAGCAGAGGCGTGTGAGTAATACATCATTTCTAAGGAGAGTTGGTGTCAGACAGGCGGTAGCTGGCCTAAAAACTAATGCATATAACTGCTGAATATAGCTTGCAATATGTTTTTTCCCATGTTCGCTTTTTGTTGTCGTATAAAGTAAGATATATATATTGTTTCTGATTTGTTCTTGTGTCGCTTAAATGACTGGATTTAAGGCAATATTTATGACTGTTTTGTGTAGTATGAAATGATGTATAGATCATGTTACCAATGACTTTTAATATTTTTTATAATATAATGTAGTTTTATACTAAATGTAATCACCTTAACTTATCTAAAAAATGGCCGATGCTTATTTCACCTGTTATTAATTCTACCTGAGCTTCTCTTATGAAGTCGTAGTTTTCTTCACTTACTTTTCTCCTTTTGGGTTTTCGCTGTCCATCATGATGTTGTCGTTTGCAAAAGTCACTTGATGTAGCATCATTGAATAAAATATTCAAGGCCATCCAAATTGTAGTCTCATTCTTTGGGACTTTTTTGTTTATTTTATGATGCCACCCCTCAACGGTATTGGTGGTACGGTGTCTTTTGGCAAACACACACCAAATTTTTATCGTATGGGGTTTCATCCAAAAGTTTTGGAAATATTTAATGAAAGATATCATGGCTGTATTATTTTGCTTGCTTTGTGATTTAACGTAAGCCCAACCTTCGTCAATTTTATCATTTGGAAGATGAGCCAGGTTACAGCAGAGGGAAATTATCCTTTTGGTGCTTTTATCTTTATTAAGCTTCAATGCTTTAGCCTTTCGCCATAAACAGTTAGTATAGTGAAAATGGCATCCATTGATGCTTTATTTATATTTACATCAAATTCATATATAGCAGCGATTGCAGCTTCTTTAAAGTCTATGTTTATTTTTGTTGGTTGCCAATCACCAGATTGGAGAAGAACCAACCAAATTGGAAGAATACCAATTCTTGATTTAATTAGAGCAAATAGAATCGAGTACGCTGATTTACTTTTGTGGGACATTAAAGCATATATTAATGGAGAAACATTTGTGCTGCTGCTACTACTCCCTATGTCGCCATGTATGGAGTATACCTGTGCAAATGGAAATAGACAATATTTAAACGTTCCATCTATAAACATATGCTTCACATCTTTCATATATAATTTGATTTCTGAAGAGCAAAAAACTAAAATTTGTATATCACCATCATAATAATCTGCCAACAAAAACTGTCTTAATGGTACAGGCACTTCCACTTCACCTATTATTTGTGCACATATCTTTTTCACGTCAAGTTCTTTGTTCCTATGTCTGTAAATCGATGATTTCTTTTCTTGGAATGTTGGTATAGGTTTTTTAGAAACCAAATCAAGGCCTTCGTTTCTGATGGCGTTGATTCCCCTTTGGTATACACTTGGAGCACACTCTAGGCCCTTGGAAGCTTCTTCACAAGTTTCAATTATTCTTTTCTCAATGAAGTTTTGTGTCACGTCTGGTATACTTGCCATGTTCTTTCTGCGTTATAATTTTTTTTGGTCCTAAAATCAAGTCAAATTGTGGTTTAAGAAAAGTAACAGACATAACTTCTGTTTGAATCAGTCGGATTGCAACTCCACTGCTGAACACAGCTTCCCCTATTATGGGTAGGTTTTGCCATAACCCCCGGTTGGCAGGCCTTGGAGATCGCAGTGTGAGATATCGGTTTCTCCGAAAGCGTTGCTGCCCACCTTCTGGTGTGTTACCCTAAGTCGCTTTTTACGATACCTACGGGTAGAGATGGGGGGGGGGGGGGGTGACATTCTAGCCCGGCACCCCAGGGGAACAGACAGACATTTATTGCTTAGAAAATATAACATGGTAGCAGCTAGGTTGAACTTACTGTTGAAATTGTTACAGATCCTGCACATTAATGCACATTAGTGATAAACACTGTGTCTATAAAACTGAAAACCTGCCAATAATAAAACTTTTCCCCGCCCTCTTTTAAGAATTTCAACTTCACCTGACATATTCGCTTATCACAAGAATGCAGCTCAAATTACATATTGGTCATGAATTTTGTCATTGTAGTCAATAATAAAATTCTATAATGTCATGCTACTTTAAAATAATTCTAGAAATAGTGACATTGAGAAGAATAATTTGGATATTGTATTGGGTAGTGGCAATTGGCGTTTTTTGGATGAATTACCTACTTCATCTTTTTTAGGAATGACAACAAAGATTTATTTTCGGAATGCCATTGCTAATTGTTTCCTGGACCAGATTTTAATGAATATAAGATTAGAGATGTTTATGAATTGGACACTTTATTCACTAAATAAGGGATACCAACAGGACCTAGAGCTGATTTAGACATTTAGGTCCGTATTGTCGCCATGGTCGTCGTTGGAATCGATCGACTGTCCCAGGGGCATTTTAGTTGTTCGGACTTTAAGCTTTAGGTATAAAAGTGTAATTCGTGTGTAAATGCGGTTTTATTTTGAATAAATAAATAATTCCCGGGCTTGGCTTAGCACTCGGCTGCATTTCCAGCTTCCAGTTGTATTTCCAGCGTCATTCCGTCTTTTCGGACTGTCAATGAATAATGAGACGAAATACTTAGCATTTCATGGATTCACCGTGCGAGCGCAGGGTCCATCGCGTTGCAGAGGAAGAGGTCCAGGTCTCAGGAGCCGGGAACTTACAAACCTACCTGCTAGTACTAAACCCTACTCCATAGTATGGTAAAGAGCCCCTTTACGATGCCATCAATGCTCCGTGTACCGATTGAACCTCCTTCCCTACCAAACTAAAATAGGTAAAATCCTATTAATGCCATCTTGAATACATGTTTGAGTATGGAAGTTTCTGAAAGAACTGACTGAAGCTGTTCTTGATAGGCCAAGGTCTTTAAGTAGTACTATGGTTTCCCTAGTATACCCCTTGTTCCGACTTCTACAGCATATCAATTAAATACTAAGTACTCAGTCCAGAAAGTACAGATCAATAATATACAAAATGTTAATTATTAATATAAAAAAATTATCACCTTCAAAGTATGCTCCTTCCGAAACCATACACTTACGACAATGGAATTGGGTTCCGTTCTCGCCGTGAAATTTCCTTTATGTCTTATACCGAATGAAAACAGGTGCATCGAAATGGTTATTTGAGTTTAGGAAAAAGAAAGAAATCAGCTGGATCCATATCTGGTGAATAAGGTGGTTACTCTATGTTATTTGTTGAGTTTTTGTCAAAAATACATTCACAATGATGGTATTGTTGTAGAAATATCGCGCAAACAGCAGTGCAGCAAACTGCTGGTTTTGTATTACTGTTGCGTTTCAACTTTCAATAAGTACAGACAATTTTAAACTTACGCACGTTGCTCTCAAGTTTCTAACAGGCACTAGAGTTTTTTGAATTTATATCGATATCTTTATATCCTTTATAGCGACAAGATCTAGGTATAAAACTTTTTAAAGCAGCAAACGAGCAGCAATTATAGACTTATGAAGATTCTCTATTTTTCCACATACTACGAACAAGTGACTAGTCACTTTGATGTATAAGATATAAGAATTATTGTAAACATAGATTCAATTGAAAGTTGCAAGCCACACTTTATTGAACTAAAAATTTTGACTTTAGCTTCCATGTATATCCTTGAAATTTGCAAATTCGTCAGAAAATATCCTCAATTTTTTGATAAGGTTGAAGATTGCTACACCGGACCTTATGATTTAAGGCACAAAGAAAGACTAGCCCTTCCAAATTCAAACTTAAAAATGTGCAGTTCCGGCACCCATATCATGACTATAAAAATATATAATCATATCCCGAAACATCTAAAAGATATTGAAAAAGATTCAACTTTTTTTGACAGTCAAAAGGATTTATTTTTAAAAAATCCTACTACTCGTTACAAGACTTTTTTACAGATAAGACTCCTAGCTAAAAATATTTAATTTCGGTCTCTTTTGAACTAATTTTAATTAAGATTATAGTTATAAAACTTCTGTCCTACCCAGAGTCCAATAAACTCTAGAGTGCCCACCAGGGTTTCATGTTGTTAGTACATATTAAATTATTTAAGATCTATTGTACACATGAAGATGGAGAAATAAATGATTATGATTATGTTAAAATTGACGGTTACCCAAAATGTTTTGATTATTATAAAACAGTTAGGCAGCAAAAAGAGGCAAATAGGTACAATTATTGGCCACCATTTCAACGTTAAATATTTTAAAAAGTGACTCGCCATTCTGTCGGCCACTTTGAATCAGGGTCGGCTGCACTTTTGTCTTTCGAGAGAGATGCAACTACACTGGCCTGCAAAAATAAGTACTACAATTTATTTCTTTTCTAAACTAATGAAGTTAGAGAATTAAAATAAAAAAACTTTTTATGGCATTTTTTATCAGTTTATTTGAAACTATAGTACAGTACTTAACATTTTTAAGTCTAAACAAAGATAAAACAACAAAAATAGCAATGTTTAGCTTAGTGTCATAAAACTCAATTCACATTTAGAAGTATTTTTTACATGTTATTTATTTTTTAATAACTGGTATTGCCTTCTCGGGCTCTGCTTATAGCTTCGAGTCGATTTGGCATACTGAGCACAAGGTTTCGGAGCCGATGATGGGGAATATTCTCCCATGATTCTATCAGGGCCTGTTTGTGTCTTTAGGGTGCTAGGTGGTGGTCTGCGGCTTCTGACTAGCCTCCCTAGCTCACCCCAGGCGTGCTCAATCGGTTTGAGATCAGGACTTCTTGATGGCTAAGCTATCACGCTGATACTAACCTCCTGAATATACTCTTGCACGACCCGAGCCGTGTGCGGCCGGGCATTATCGTTCATCAGCATCGATCATATTACTACACATGGCCCTGCATACTCATTGAGAATCTCCTGGGCATACCTTTCCCAGTGAGAGTGCCATTTTCTATGGCCACCAACTCTGTGCGCCTTTCTGAAGATATGCCAGCCCATAGAATGGTTGGTTGACTTCATGGGTGTTAAGATTTATAACACAATAGCTAAGAACATCATTGATGCGCCAAGCATAAGCTCGTTTATTGGCAGGCTTAAGCTGCTGCTGCTCGCTAAAGCCTCTTACACATTAGATGAGTTCCTGACAGATAAAACGATGACTGCTGATCCTCATTCCATCAATATTTAATACAAATTGTATTATTAATTTTTAATTTAATTATGTGCTATACTGTGTATAGAGTATTAATTGTATTTAGTTTACTTATTGTAATGTTCTATAACAATTTTTTAATATGACATGTAAACAAGTTTCTTTTACCGATAAATGATTGATTGATTGATTCACATGTACCTACCTCCACCATACTGGACTCTTCCTGAGAAGCAGACTTGAAGGTATCGCTCACCAGGTCGCGGATAGACACTTCGCCTTAAGTGTAAAGTGCGAATCGAGACTCATCTATATTACTATTACTACTATTATTACTTTAATATCATATCATCTATATTACTATAATAATATTCAGATAAACAAAATTCTTAATCATTCTTCTTGATCCCACTGTATGTGTTCACAGGCGTTCGCAGTCTCGCTACTCGACGCTCTCTCTCGAGTTTGGGGCCATTCGCTGGTCATCGGGGTTTCAGGTTTGCTTCAGCCAGTCTTTTTCCCACTTTACTGTCACTAAAGTAGTCCCTTCGGGTCTGAAGAAGCTGTCACTGGACTTCAACTGCATTTAGGCAGCGATTTCTCAACACAGTGGAAATAATATAACGGTCTTCTCGGGCATCAGCAAATTTGAGCCCGATACCTGCGCCGCTTGGATCTGCCATTACCAGATCTCCTCAAATGGTTCCCAGTCTCTTCGTAACTTCGCTTTACCTTCTGGACCGTTCGTAACACACCCACGAATCTTGCAGTACGACGCATACTGCTACCTAGTTGCAGCCTAGCACATTCTTCATGTGAAAGAGGCATGGCAAATAAGTTATTGTGCTGATTGTCTAACTTGGCTTTAGTAACAAGATTCATCGATAAAGAAAAAAAATAAAAACAAAAAAATAATAATTGGAAACGGATTATTTTTGATTTTTTGAATTTTTAGCTCTTTATTCAAAGAAGGTTACCGACTATGACGTTTTTATGTACCTAATATAAAAAATTCATAGTTAACTTTTTGTCAAGTAGATATATCTTGTACTGAAAAAGTTATTGCAATTTTAAAGGTGTGATACTTATTTTTGCAGGCTATTAGACACATATACGATATATGCGTCTAATAGCTTGAGATGCAACCTATTAATCTCAAGATTATTACAAAAATCTATGTTTCCGTAATTAATATTGCAGTGCATATTAATATGCGACACGTAATCAATATGTACCAACATTTTAACATACAATGAGCTCCAAGTCCCCACGGACCCGAGCCACTACCGAGGTTAGCATACCTGCGCCGCTTGGGTTGCTCCGCCGAAGTAGCCGCAGCGCCAGAATGCTTTGGTTTCAGAAAGAATTGACGGTGCTAAAGTGTCGGGCATATGGGCGAGTAGCATCCCACACTAAGAGTAAGCCGCCCTAACCTCCACGGAACCAGTCATGCCCTCAGTATCTTTTACCTACTATTATTATTATAGTTTTCCTTTAGAAAGTTTATTTCACCTCGAAATTTTACATATTTCGGTAGTAGGTATTATGAAACCCATGGGCCTAAACCAAGTGACGACCACTATCGGGAGTTGTATCAATAATTGTGGTGATAATTCCGTCCTTCAACAACTTGCGAAAAATGCGGCAAGTAAAGAATTGCGGCTTTTTGCATTGTTAAATAAATATTTTTTAGGTAGATCTAATAATTTGATGCTGTGATGTAAGTATTAAGAACTAACTCCAATTCTCAAAATTACCATCGGCACAATATACACGTTGTTAATTTTACAAATTCTAATTATTTTTTCCTTCAGCTCCTGTATATTTATGTATTTTTTCAGTGATTGTTTTTATCTCTCTGTTTCTTGTGACTCTTATGGAGCTGAGCTTGTCCATAAGAGTCACAGTTAAGGGCCACGTTTCAGTGCCATGTGTTATTACTGGCAACACACATTGGTTGAAGACTTTGGTCTTCAGTCTCTGCGGGATGGCCGACGAGAAGATGTCGCGTAACTTCCGGAACGCTGCTCATCCGAGTTGGTTCTTCGGGCGCCCTCTTTGTCGAAGTTGGACCTACTTAATGGACAGTCTGTCCCAGGTAATGGTCAACAACTTCGAGCGTATCGTTCCCAACAACGAATGGTACGGACGCAACATGGACATTAGACATAATATTCGTCTTGTCCATGTTCATTTTAAGACCCACCTGCTGGGAAATTACTGAGGTCGCTGAGCATTGTACTGAGTTCCTCAAGCGATTCTGTCATTATGACTATGTTATCGGTGGTGAGGGATGTATTCGCCATAAATGTTGAAGCCGAATTCATTCCAGTTCAAGAGCTTAAAAAAATCCTCTTACGCATTCGTGAACAGTTTCGGAGAAAAAAGTCTCCCTGCCTCAAGCCTTGTTGCAGCTGGATTGATTCCGTGCTCTTGTCCTGTAGTCAAATCGACATAGTGGCGTTCCTATACTAACACTTCAGCGCTTCCATGTACCTACAGTGGATTTGGCATCGCTGAAGAGACTGCAGTACGGTCCATTCAAATCTCGTATAGGCTGATGTCCGGGATATCTTCGGTACAGTGTCGGGTCAGATTAGCTCTCTTGTCTTGAATTGCACGACAACAGGCTCAACTGAATATCTGAATAATACAAACAACATGACATGTATAGGTAATAATAATAATAAACTTATTTGTTGTTATAATTATATAAATTTTGGACCGTACAATTATTGAAATTCACTTGAATAATAAAATATAAAAAAATAATACAATAATATTAATATTACTATTTAGGGTTAAAGATTTGAATTTTTGTAATGAATCATGAAAATATACAAAAACCACATCTTCAGAAAATTATGTACTACTTTTTGATAGTAATAATTTTTGGTAATTGGTACGCCTTTTTCATATTGTTTTCTTGCCTTTTCTGGTAATAACTGGTTAGAAATGTCCTTTCCTGCATTAGAGAGCGAATTCGCAAACATGGGGCACATGTCCTAATATCGCAAGTTCGATGTTCAGAGGTTAAATCACATGTATTTGCTCAAATCAGAAATGTAAGCTATACCTACATACCATTTGGTCATTCAATGAATGGAAATGCATTCTGCAGTAATACATATTCTCCAAATGCTTTAGTGGTATGTGAATGTAGAAATGGCTTCCGTCGGTACTTCCGATTACACCAGTAAGCCAAATTTAGCGTCGAATATAAATAATGATTACCTTCTTTTCTTTGCGGCTGTCCTCGAGTGCTATTTTTTTTTCTAGGTTAAATCTGTGTAGAATCTTCAACCACATGATCACTAACCATCAGGCCACATACTATTTAAAGGATACACAAAAAAATCGTAGGGTTGGGACGTTTGTACCTTAAGCCCACAATTCACACGCTAACCAATCCGCCGGATTTATCACTGGAGACAAATTCGCGGACTAATCTGCATGTGAATGTTATGGTATGCGGCTCGCGGACAAATCGGTGGTTCGCCGTGTGAAAATGCGAGCGCAGCGTCGCACACTAGCTGTACCATTTCGAGCATTATGTGTGCGCTTAAAGATTTGTTCGCAAACTAAATTACGTAGGTGACAGGTTAAGCTTGGCAGAGATAAAATTTTGTAAATATAATAAATATAATAGATAATCCCAAACTTTACAGTAGTTTTCTAATCAGAATGTTTATCACGTGCCACCTGAGTTTTCATTCTGACAGTAAGTAAAAAATCGCACACCATTACCAAAGAAGGACTTTTTATTTGTCTTTCATCTAAAAACTGGCATCTCTTTTTATCAAGCGTTGTAATTAATCGTGATTTGTCTGTTCTAAATAATGTTCTAAATCTATTTAATATAAATCCACTAAATATTTTACGAATATATATTTGAAGCGCTCGTTGCAAAGTCTTTTAGCCGCTCTTAACCGGTAAGCTTATTTAAGCAACGTCTGCCGCGCTCATCACTTGGATGGGTGACCGCTAGTGACATTACTACTGAGCGCTTCCGTGCTTCGGAGGAGCCGTTAAGCCGTCAGTCCCGGTTGTTGTCTTCTTTTTGTTCTTCTGCTTTCTTTGTTATTCTTAGGACAGCAGTCGCAACCGTATGGTGGTAGGGCATTTTGCGAATGCCCGCCTGGCTAGCTACCACCCTCAAGTAGAAAATCTGTCATCAAACACCTATCGGTGTGTTCCGGCAGCTATCCTCGAGAGCCAGTAATTCTAGGTAGGCGTGGATAACATCTTCGACCACATCATCACTTTCCATCAGATGAGATAGTGGTCAAAGGCTAGCCTATCAGCTATAAAAAATGAATAAGACATAATATTTTCAAAAATATACTGACTCGGAAAATCAAAATATACGTTACTACAACGGAACAAATACGAGACACACCTGCTGTTAAGCGGAAAACTCTGCCTGTACTGTACCTACCTCGCCTGTACTTGGCGACAGATTTTCTACGGCCTGGCTAACTACGGTCGTAGTTAGCCATGCGAGCATTAGCAAAATGCCGTTTCACCATGCCGTGAAACTCAAGCCGTCAGTGCGGATCGAACCATGGACCTTCGGCACGGCAGTCCTTATCTATTGCTGCACAGGTATCAATCACTGCTTCGAAATATAAAAAAGTCGGCGAAATATACTAACCTATCCGTCGAGAAGATAATTAGCGGTGAACGATTTAGAAATAATACATTGATAGCACATTGTACTTGAGTTTTAACTCTATGAAATTCAGAGATTTTATAAGAATACTATATTGTGAAAGTTTACAAATCAATGTGCGGTGCTCTTCACAGTCAAATGGCTTGGAAAGATCGTAAAATACGCCGTTAGCATCAAGTGGACTCTCCCTTTACTTCAAGTATATGTGACATCAATTGATCACCTGCATCTGTGGTGGATCTACTCTTCGTGAAACCGAATTGATACTCGTGCAATATATTATGCTAATTAAATCGCTCTATAATTGATAGGGTCATATTTTTTAGAATGGAGTGATTTTACTATGTTTTATTATAAAGGGAAAGTTTACTCTATCAACACAAAAATAACCTGCCGCTTTTACAGACATACCCCATAACTCTAAATTCTTTCAAAAGGTTTAACATAATGAGTATTGTATTTTAAAATTTTTGATTATTCCAAAATGGGAGTTCCGTTAGCTTCAATATACTTAGAAACTTTAATAGTTATCACTGCCAAGTGTAACACACATCACATTCGAACCAGAAAGGAATAAAAAGGGGGAGGGGGGGGGGAGGTTTAGCGGGATCCCCTATAACTATTACCTTTTTATATGATGGTATAGTTTTTGTGATACAAGAGGCTCAAAATTGTATTTTGAGCTTGAATTGCGAACAACGCAGTTTCCTGTCGTTCGCACTTGTAAAATTTGTTTTTGTTTTTCAATTATTGTTACGGGTTTTACGCTGTGTGAGTTTATTTATATATCTTGCTCTTCATCTTCTGTATAATTTGTGCTGCAAATAAAATAAGGGTATGCTTTTCGTTTCTTATCTACGCTGCTTCAGAGATGCTCGGTTTGCTACGCCACGATCTAAAAGGGGTTTTCTCACCACCGCAAAACATTTGGCGTCGAGTTTCATTGTCATGTGAAGAATCGCAACGGGGATCTTCCATTTCATTTGTGATTGTCTACATCGTAAACTGGAGTTTTCAATAGCCATCAAGAGTTGGTATGCCGTGTGACATTACACAATACACTATTGAAATTGTTCATTTCTAGGAAACTGCACCCTTTCCAGGGGCTACAAGGGCGCTGAGATGTGATGTTCATGGTCACTGATAATTTGCGACAGTTATCACAGATAACTCTAAAAAACAAGAACAGCACGGTGCCGAATATAGTTCCATAGGACTCGTAAACTACGGAAGTTTATTTTAGGAACTATTGTACTGGACGAAAAAATAAAATTATAATATAAAAAAATTGTTTCCATGACTTTAGATATGAGCATATTGAGTATCATTTAACGTATATATTTTTTTTAACAATTGAGCCTTATGCAATCTCTAAGATCCCAAACTTGTATGTTTTGAAGATGTTTTTATAAGTGGCTGAAATATATTGATATGGTTTATTTAAAGAATTGGTGCAAAAAGCTCTTTAAAGAATAATTATTTTCTTTCATACAAAAAAGATAGCTTCAGAAATCAACTCTTAAGGGGAATATTTTTAAGAACGTACGTCGCTGTACTACACCCTAAACATTGCGAGAATAGCAAAGTCAAATCTACTGCGTACCGTAGAGTATTATACATCACAAATTGCGTCTCCGGTAACAGCAGCACGATGACTGAACAATAATAATAAAACTCGTTCTATACATATTTTTACACCGGCAGCATAAAATAATTTTTGCTTAAACATTGTCTGTAAGAGGAACAAAACACACATTACTAGAATGTTACTTAAAAAGTCGAAGAGAAGCTGTTAAAATTTGTGAATTCATAAGTTCTTACTTCCAAATCCACAAGGCAGTAAACTTGGCTTCACACTGTTCCTTTGCTAGTGAAGGAGCAAGTTCAAGGCCCACCTGATGTTAAGCAGTAACCTCGGTCAATAAACAAATTCATTTCGTCACAAGTGACAAACTGCACTGCGCCCGTCAGCCTGAGACGTACAGTTGTTAAGTGTCATGTGCCTGTAATTTTACTAGCTTTCAAGGATTGCTGCGGGAACACATTGCTAGGTGCTTGGCGACAGATTTTCTATTTGACGGTGGTAGTTAGCCAGGCGAGCATTTGCAAAATGCACTTCCTCTATGTGGAGAAACTCAAGCCGCAGTTGGGGATCAAACCATGGACTGCGCCACGACAGTCCATAGTTATTACCGCTCGGCTATCTAGACTTCAAAAAACGATACATGCGGTTGAAAAAAAAAAAATACCTAGAGAAGTTTTTACATAACTTTTTTTACGAGAAATTTCGTCGCCATAAATATGTTGGTATTTATAGCTATTAAATATATTTATTATGACCGAAACATAAAATAAACCATTCATATCAGTAAATATAAATAAAAAATCACTAAAACTCTCTAAATTCGGCAGTAATTTTGGATCAGCCAAACATGCCAATAGTATAATAAACCTTGTAAAAAAACAGACTACATAGCAGTAAAAAATCCTGTATGTAACTCCATACAACTGGATCGAAACGTCGAGGTTAGTCAAAATTATATTTTGATTTTAAGTAGGAGTCGAATAGACCCGTGGCTTAGATAAAAAAATAAAAGAATCTGTTATCTTTAATATATTACTAATTCACGATCAAGTATATTTTTTTAATTAAAAAAATAAAATATATCAGATATTGGGAAGTACGAATACTAATTGAAGTTTATGTTTTTAAGTAGTGGGGTACGCAATTTTTCTTTTTGTATTCTTGTTGTTGGAAACAATCAGAGTGCGAAAGGAAACGCCTACACTGAAGTTTGCGACTCGTATATGTAATACATATCAGCTGGACACCTGAAACGTGTTGCGGCGCGGCGGGTGATGCCAGACAGAGAGGTTACATATTATTTTGAGGTTCTGAGGTAATTAGTTTGTAGTAAGTAACTATAGACCTATAGCAGTTTTGTCAGTTTTCGGAAAAAAAATTCAAGCCATTATCAACGATCGTATTATTAGACAAATTGGAAATCATGTAGAGGATAGTCAACAAGGCTTCAGGTCAGGGCGGTCGAATGTAACCAACCACGTCAACTTCGTTTATTACGTAAATGCAAAGATGGATGCCTGTTTATAGGTGGATTCAGCCTATTTTGATATGAAAAAGGCATCTGATCGAGTGAATAATGATATTCTTCTACAAAAATGTGGTGGAATAGGAGTTAGTCCAAAGCTGCTACACTTCATAGCGAGTTACCTACATAATAAGACACAATATGTACAAATACTAGCCTATAAAACTATGAACTATACTAGATCAGGTGTAAGTGAAGGCTCAAATCTCGGACCAACCCTATTATTGATCATGGTTAATGATCTCCCGCAAAGTGTCTGTAATGCTAAGTGTATTCTTTTTGCTGACGATCTGAAGATATTCGCATCCGTCGCAGACATAAACTACTGTGAAACGTTGCAGGTTGATATTAATAATGTGTCTCAATGGTGTGATAACAATCGACTCCATTTTAACTATACAAAATGTCAAGTATTTTCCATCTCTAGACTACACGAACCAATAAAATATAAATACCAACTAGCTGATACAACACTGGAACGCGTAGATAAGATTAAGGGTGAACTGGCCGGTCAGTTCTCCATACAAACGTCATAGGGTGATCACTCCCTTGTTTGAGGATTTAGGTCTAAAACAAAACATGATATCGATTGCTCTCTTTATTATCTAGGCTTGTATCGTAACATTTTTTAATAATTAACTTGAGAGTTAGGAGCCTCGAAACATTTTCATATAAAGTTTTCGAGGCTTATAACTTTCAACTTAATTATCTTTTTAAAATTTCATTCCTATTAAAACCTAGATAATGACGAGATCAATAATTATTATGCTGAATTCTGGACCTAACATGTCAAATAAGGGATTGATTACCATAAGACGTTTGTATGGAGAGGTGACCGGCCAGTTCAACCTTAAGGACCTGGGATTGACACTGGACACCCTTTTTTTTTTTTTTTTTTTTTTTTTTTTTTTTTCGCTGGGAAAAATGCGTTACGCATACCCTCCGGTCGGGGGATGGGAGGGTTATGTGGGACTCCCCGGTGAGAGACCGGTATACCCACTAAACGACCCAGCGGCATTCCAGCTTCGCCTGTATGGAGGAGGACTGGGAGACTGGCAGAGCCTTTACGTCCAGTCCTCCGCCGACGACCGCCCGCCTTTACAGCGGGGCCCACACGCCCCTCCCAGCAGGAGAGGCCCGGGAATGACCAGGAATGCTCGGTCATTCCCGCCTGACGGAGGTGGTGAATAAGTGCAATGCGAGAGAAGGCACCCCCGCGCCTGTCTCTCGCTATTCACCACCGGGAGGGAGAACTCGTCTTCTCCCACCCCTTCTTCGCCTACGCAGTGGCGCCGCAAGGGGGTCTTCCTCCCTTGCGCGCTCTGCCGCCTCCTTTTGGGAAATCACTTCCTCGCAAAAGGAGGCGACCGCTGCCCAGGCCACCTCGCCCTCCAACATGGCATTGACCACGCTGGGGAGCGAGAGGTCCGGCCCGACTACTGCGACCAAACTGCGGCGCAAGTCGGACCACGTAGGGCACACCTCCAGCGTGTGCTGCGCCGTGTCCTCTGCGGCGCCACAATCGTGACACGCCGGTGATTCCTCCCTTCCGATCCGGTGCAGGTATGATCCGAAGCATCCATGCCCGGATAACACCTGCACCAGACGAAACGAGAGGAACCCATGGGACCGCCCTAGCCAATCCTGCAGGACTGGCCCAACTGCATCCAATGTACGGCGGCCAAAAGCGGCGGAGGCGAGGTCCTCCGTCCAATGCTGGACGACAGCTTCCCTCGCCTCACGCCGTACGGACTCCCGCTCTTCCAGGGCGATGGACTCTCCGAGAGCCTTACGCCCCGACATCCAGTCGTACACTTTGGCTAGCACTCCCGCCTCGAGCTCCCAAGGAGGGGTGCCAGCCAGAGCGCAGGCCGCCGCAAATCCCACCGAGCGGTAGGCCCTCACTACCCGCAGTGCTATGGCCCTTTGGGGCCTGCGGAGAGCAGTAGCATTCTCCCTCCTACGGAGGGAGTCAGCCCATATAGGCGCCCCGTAGAGGGCCATACTTTTCAATATGCCAGCATACAAATGCCGGCACCGTCCTCTGGGCCCCCCCCTGTTTGGAAGGAGCCAAGAGAGTGCGCCCGCGACCTTCAGCAGGCGCGTCGACAGCCCGCTAAAGTGCGGGCCAAAGCGCCACCTGCTGTCCAACACCAGGCCCAGATATTTCATCTGGGCCTTCACCTCGATCCTGACGCCGTCCACGAGAATGTGGGCGTCAGGTGGAATGCGCTGCCGAGGCCTGTGGAAGAATACGGCCTCGGTCTTTTGTAGCGCCACTTTCAATCCTAAGTGGCGGATCCTACCCGCAACCAGGGATCCGCCAGCCGAGGCTAGACTGGCCGCCTCTCTGAAGTCCCTCCCCCGGGCGGTGAGGAGAGTGTCATCCGCATAGCAGATGACACTCGTGCCACAGAGGAGACTTCCTCGCAGGAGCCAGTCGAATCCGATGTTCCACAGGAGCGGTCCCAGAACAGACCCCTGTGGAACACCGGAACCCGCATCGTAACGGCGGAGCTGTCCCGTGCGATCCACAAGAAGGACAGCTCGGTCCCTTAAGTAGTCGCTCAGGAGCCTGCGCAGGTACTGAGGCACTCCATGGTACCGGAGCGCCTCCAAGATTGTCGAGTGGGGGATGGAGTTGAAAGCGTTGGCTATGTCAAATGACACAGCCAAAACCCCATCCCCTGCCTCTGTAGCCTCCTGTACCTGGCCCTTGAGTCGGGCCAGCGCGTCCACAGTCGAACGCCCCCTTCGAAAGCCGAATTGGGCGTCAGACAGGTCCGGCCCGACCCTCCGCAGGTGGCCATTGAGCCTGTTGGCGATGATCCCCTCGAACATTTTACCGACCTCATCGAGCAGAACGATGGGCCGGTATGCCGAGGGGGAGTCCACCGGGCGTCCCTCTTTTCGAAGGAGGCACAACTGCCCCTCCTTCCAAGGTTTCGGGAACCTACCAGACGTGAAACACGCGCTGAATAGGTCCCGAAACCTCTCCTCCATTTGGAGTGCAGCAATGGCGACCACCCTCGCGGGGACGCCGTCTGGCCCGGGGGCCGTTTTCTTCGCACGGAGACGGAGAACCTGTCCCTCAAATTCCGCCACTGACGCTGGAGGAGCCTCCTCCTCCCTTTCCATTGGGGCCGCCTCCCGCGGGGGGTCCATCACTGGTGGGGTGAAGTTGGGCCCGTTCGGAAACAGAGACCGGACCACCCCATCCAGCAATGTCGGCTCGAGGGTCTCCGTCAGCGGGGGACCAAAGGGGCGCAGTTTGTTCCGCGCCGCCTTATACGGTCTCCCATACGGGTCTCTGTTGAGGCCCTCCAGCATTTCGGCTCTCGCCGCGTCATCGGCAGCACCCATTGCCATCTTGAGGACTCCTTTCGCCTCAACGTACGAAGCGTAAAGAAGGTCCTCGTTGGCCTCATCCCGCTGGCTGCGCCGTCGACTCCGCGTGTAGGCCCTCCTTGCTGCCACACAGGCGGCCCGGAGCTCCGCTAGTTCCTCCATCCACCAATAAACGGCGCGACGGGGAGGCGGGCGGCGAGATCGAGGCATGCTGCCGTTGCAAACCTCGGTCAAGGACTTCCTGAGCTCGACCGCTGCGGAGTCCACGCCCAGGCCTTCAAAAGGGGGCGCGAGCCAGTCCTGCACGAACGCCACCTCCATTGCAGACTCGCGGTCCAGGCGGGTGAGAGCCCACCGTGGAAAGGGAGAACGGCCCCAGGGGACCGCTCTCCGGGGGCTCTGGGTGGAGATTTCGAACCGCACATATCGGTGGTCCGACAAGGTCTCCACCATCTCCACCCGCCAGTTCAAGACGCGGGCGGCTAGCATAGGGGTGGCGAACGAGACGTCGACCACTGACCCTCCCCGTTGCCGCACACACGTCTGGACTATCCCTCTATTGAGGAGGGACACTCCGGAGGAAGCTGCCCAATATTCGACTGCACGACCCCGTACGTTGCAAGAGGCGGCCGGGTTACCCCAGACCGCCGACTTGGCGTTTAAGTCGCCCAATACGGCTACCTGGCGCGGCGCCGCCCTACCGACTACAGCGGTGAGGATTTCGAGGAAATTCTCGAAATCCGAAAGAGGGCGGTTTGGGGAGAAATAGACGCCAACGAAAGCTATATCTCCCCACGCGGCGGCCACATATCCCGGTCCCCTCTCTAAGAGCGAGAGGGGAGGGGAGTCTGTGGAAGACCGCGACATTATTGCCACCAAGCCGTCCCGATCACCCAGCCAACGACTAGGGATCGAGTACGGCTCGGCAACCACCGCCACGTCCACCAACCACTCAGCTACGGACTGCATCAGCAGGTCCTGTGCTGCTTTGCAGTGGTTGATGTTCGCCTGGAGGATGCGATGCTCGGCCCCATCCATCATTCGGACATCGCACCCCTCTCATCAGCCGCTGGGGTTCCCGTTTCAGGGACGGCGGTAGCTACGGCAGGCCGGGTCGGCACCTGCACTTTGCCCTTCTTAGGGGGAGGATTGCAGTTCCTCCCCTTCATAACGTGGTCCGCTGGGCGGCCGCTGGCGGCACACACCGCACAGCGCGGCGTGGCGGCCGTGCAGGTGGCGGATTTGTGCCCATCTTTGCCGCAGCGGTAACAGCTCTCCGCCCTGTCCACCTCGGATGGGCAGAGGGCCCGGGTGTGCCCGATTCCGAAGCACTTAAAGCAGCGCAGAGGCTGATCTTCAAGTGCTCGTACTCTGCAGGAGCTGAATCCCACCACTAGCCGTCCCTTTGCGAGGGCGGCTTTAGCCGCGGTGACTGGGCACTCGAGGCGAATGGTGCCCATACCACCACGGCCAGGCCGGATACCCCGACCTTGTACCGCTGCAACATCACAGCCCCCGATTGCTGCGACCGCTGCCACTACCTCCTCTTTGGTGACCGAATCATCCAGATCGGTCACCTCCAAGGTCGCAGACTTCACGGGCCTTACCACCTTGGCGGCGTCCGCGATGACCTCTCTCAACTTTGTCGCAAAGAGGTCCGCGCTGGCACCGCCCTGCGCCCCCGGGAACTCGAAGATTCGAGCCCCAGCTTGGGTTCGACGGCACGAGACTCCTCCAATCCCCAATTGGGTGGGATCGGCGTTAGCACGAGCCCGCTTCAGGACGGACTCGTAAGTCTCGCCCCGCTCTGCAGCCTCCACGGTGAGTGTCACCACAACGGCTGCGGATTTAGGGGGAACCAGGGACTTAGGTTTACCCACACCGGCGGGGGCCCTTTTCGCTGCAGGTGCAGCTGAGGTGGGCTTAGAGGCCGACTTCTTCCCTTTCCCCCTCCCTGTTCCTTTTCCCTTGGCGGTCGCCTGGGGCGGACAGGGAACGGTGGTAGTGGGGTCGGCCATTGTCGCCTTATTCTTGGCCTTGCCCTTCCCTTTCCTAACCACCTCCGTCCAAGGTTGGTTGGACGGGGTGGAGGAAGGTAGGAACGTATCCTCCTTTTGGGAGGATGGCCCCGGCTCGTTCGGCCTCTTGTCTGTCGCAAGTGCCGGACGGATGCGTCTCTCCGGCAAGAGCCTATCTTCGATGCCGGCAAAGCAGGCTCTCGTGAAGGCCCTTTCCTCCATGACAACCTTGCGGATTATGTCCTCAAGGTTGGAGGCGGGGCCCTCAGCCGCTGGGATCGGGTCGGCCTGAATTGGCCGGGCCGTGGCTTCAGACAGCTTTTTGTGCAGCTGACTGACCTCCAACTGCAGGCGGTCGACCTTCGCCTGCAGTTGCCGCGTCTCTTCCGTGGTAGTGCGCTGCACCAGCTCTCTTATTATGCCGCGCAAACTTGCGGCCCTGCACTTAAGGGACTTTTGAAAAGTCCCTTTTAGGTTGGAGGACTTAGAGGCAACCTCAATAATCTCTTCCTCGTCCTCCTGCGCCATGCGCTCCAACTCGACTAGGGAGTGGTCTGCGTAGAGCACGATGGACGCGCCGTACCCAGTCTTGGCCCGCGCGGTACGCGCCTGCTGCTCCTTAGCGGCGACCTGTTCCTCAAGGTCCAGCTGGATTTGCGCCCGCCGAGTTAGGTTCAGCTGGCGTTGAGCATCAGCTAGACCCACGTCGTGGGTGTCCGCAACTACTTTGGTAGGCTTTTTAGCCTTCGGCTTCTTGGGCTTACTCCTCGTGGAATCCGAGGAGCAAGACCCGCCTTTCAAAAAAGCCCGCTTCTGCGCTTGCTGGCGACGTTCCGCCGTCGCCGTCGAAGCGTCCGACTCAAAAGTGACGGACTCCATGTCAGAGTCCGAAACCTCGTCTGCCGGAGCAAACATGCTAGCCGCGGATGGTGCGCGGCTAACCTCTGACGCCGACGCAGACTCGTCGGCATGGCCCTGAGAAGGGCCTTTTGGTTGGCCCTGAGAAGGGCCTTTAAGGAAACGCCCGGAGGCGTCCCGCGCTGGTTTAGGCATCTTTGCCTCCGCCAGTGTCGTAGGTAAACCGCAATGAAATCTACGACGCACAGTGCACTTTAGCCGAGCCCAGTCTGCCACTCCGTTACGGTGGTCAGAACTGGGTCGTTTCCAGGGGACACGACGAGGACGTAAGCACTGTGGGGGGTCCCCCGACACTGGACACCCAAATCAACTTCAGAGACCATATTATCGGTTAGCAAGCTTACAAAATGTTAGGGTTTATAATGCGTGCTTCCTACAAATTTAAACATATTAATGCTCCGCTTGCACTGTGTATACAGCATACGAGTATTTGCGTAGTAGATTGGAGTACAGTTCTATTGTATGGGATCCCTACGAAACTAAGTATTCTATCATGATTGAGAAGATACTGCGCAAATTTTCTAGGAATATTTATAAAAAAATTACGGATACACCCGTACATGTTTCTATCTCTTTTTGTAACTGGTATGGTCGGGCTATACACCCTAGAACTCAGACGTAAGATGCTTCTCGTCATGCATTATTATCAAGTGGCTCATAACAAAGTTGATAATCCGCTAGCCCTAGAGCAGCTGGGGCTGTTTGTTCCGCCGCACTTTGGTCGCGGTGCCTCCGCCAACCTTTTGCCACGCCTACTGATCTGCACACTGTTCGTGGTAAGAATGCCCCCACAGCTAGAGTAGTCACGTTGCTCAACGATATGTTAGCTAAACATCTAGAGATTGACATGTTTTATTATACCAATAATATATTTCGACAGAATTTTATTAATTACCTCAGTAGTTTGTCTATGTAATGTGTTGGACTTCGTGTCTGTGAATTACATGTGAGAAAGAATAAGTATATAATAAATAGTCTTAGTCTATATGTCTATATTATGTGTGCGAGCGTAAAATAATGTGTAGCTTTGTGTGCTTTCGCAACGCGGTTTCTATTCTCAAATATCTAACAATAATCAAATACCTTCTAATCTCTATAACCTTATCTCAGTGTTTCATGTGCTTCCATCTTTATATATTTTTTCATTTGAAGACGTTAAATGTCGAAAATAACGAAGCAAGTTCTGAACTATTTCCAGCATTTGAATTCTTTGTACTACTGTACTGTTATTGGATAGTTTCGATTCACCGTAGTTATTTGCTAACATTTTTTTATTAATATACCCTATATATTTTGGTGGTTACACATATTTTAGGGCAAATACATTGTTTAATATTTTTATCCACGGTAAAATTCCGTAATCAGTCAGGAAATATTACAAAAATATTCAACAGATCATGCCAAGATTTAATATAGAACAAAATTGGCTAGAAAAACACCTACCTAACAGTACCTAATACATTTCACACAAAATAATTCTACGGAGCAATTATTTTTTATAATCTCATATGACAGAAAGTAAAATACTTACAGTCGCATACAATTATTATACTTCTAGCTTTAAAGTTATTTTTACGCTTTTATAGTGTCCTTATTTGGCCTGTTAAGAGATTAATAATCACCAATACAACAAAATTACCTAAGAAGCTTTTGATTACGCCTGAAGTACCTACATGAAAGCAATTCATTTTCCACAGCAAGAAAATACAATTAGAATTTCAGAGGTAAAATAGCTGTGAACGAGACAGTATAGTGGTTGTTAAAATATTTATAAAAAAGAAAGATTTCAAATTGATCAATAGGTTTTTTTGCTGTCATCATTGATATTATTTTAAAATATTCAGACATACTTCAATACACTCCCATCGTTCTTAAATATTTCTAACACTCATGAAATCACTCGACCGTGATTCGAAGCTTTCAGAAAAAAAAACAAATACAAGCTTCTGTAAGCAAACCGCCTACGAATCTATGGTAAAAGGACATTACAGGTCGTCTATTCAAAATTTGATTCTGACACAAATAAATAAATCAAACGAGTGCAATGAGCTTGATTAGAAATGACAGCTTTGAACTGGATTGGGTAATTGCTATTTTTTTAAGAAGTTGTTAATTATTGCTTTACTATTTATCTTAACAGATTCTTTTCTATTTACCAAATAATGCTCTTTATGTGCCTTGGGGAATAGTTAGACTGCCTTGCGGGGAGCGTTAATCACACGGTAGGGGAAATTACCTCAACCCTTTTAAAACTGGCCTCAGAACATGGCACTATTATACGGCACGGTTGTCTGTATTGAAAGAGTGTCTTGACGCATAGAAGCTCTTTTCGCTGCTAAGGGTGTCACCACCAACTCAAATTCATAGGTATTTTAATTTTATATGTACACTGAGAAAAATATAACAAAGAGGCAATTAAAACAAAATAGTGACGATATTACGCAAACAGGAAAATTAGTAAGATATTATGTTTATATAAATTGTCATATATAATAAAAATATTAGAGCTGTGTGAATTTGTGCTTTAAAATTACATGTAAAAGATGTAATGGATTTTTTGGGTTAATAAGATACTATAATGTCATCATAGAATTCGGTCATTTAAGATTATATTTTTAGCTATGTAGAATAACAGTACGCAACAGAAAATAAATCACTGTACTATGTAATTTAAAGATTATAATTAGGAAAGTGTTTAATTTCTTAATAAACTTGATATTACAGGAGTATAAATATATCTAAAAATATGTTGAGTCAACTTAATTTAGTTGGATTTAAATAATGTGCTAATATTTTTATAACTTAGAGATTATATCTATAGTAATCCAATTTTTATTATGGACATACTCAATTATGTAAATCCACTTAAATATCTAGTAACATCTTATTTTAGAATTAACATGAAATATTGATATCAAAGTCATGTCTCTTATAGTGCTTCCTACTAAAATACCATTGCAGAGACTCATCATCAATTTTTCATGATTCCTTATACTATACGGAGACAGCACAGCAAGTCGGGCTGTTCGGGTCGTTAGAACTAATACGGTTTATTTAATCGATTGTTTTCGTCGCCGTAACCGTATATTTTAACTCTCTCGCGAAAGATGTAACTTTACTTATATTCGTAACTTTATAGCATTTATAAAATATGCACCTAAAATAAAAATATAATGCTGACATAACTTGAAATGCGAAGGAAGTCCCCATATTATAAATGGTGGGTAAATATACTTGAATAGATGAGTAAGCATCGATTAATAGTAGGAAAAATATTATAACGAAACGTGAAATGCGAGGAAAGTATATTATAAATGATAGAATATACCTATAATTAGCGGATAGGTGACGAAATAATCGAAAAGTATGAGGATATAGTGTATAATAAATAGGCCATAGCTCGATGTATGAGAAAATGAATCAAAATAGTATAGTAAACCTAATTAAATATAATATGCTCGTTCCTCCTACTAAAGACACGATGTCACGTCATCATAAATACTGCTATTAGCAGCAAGAGTTAAATTTACTTTTTGGTGATAACAGTGTGCTCTCTACTTGAAGTGAAATTATCATACTTTAATCTATATTCGTGTCATATAAGATCTATATCCATGCCATTTTTCGCAGCGTAACCGATCTGAATGTATTTAGGGAAAAAAATATGCTCCAAATTAGGAATCATCCTCATTTAATGATCTGAATAATGTAAGTTAATAAATAAAATAAAAAAAACGGAGGAAACACTTAGGATTTATAATTCTTTAAATTAATCTTAGCTAAACTACTACTTATTGCGTTCTATTAAAATCAGTACTGTCCCTAATAATTTTTTCATCTATAGTTAGTTTGCGGAAAAAAAGATCCCACACTTGAGGCGTCGAAGCCTAGTTTCATAGCGATCTGAGATAAAAATAAGAAAATTTAGGGAGGCCGGTGACTTGTCTCGCCGAACTTTGAAGCGGTCGCTAAGCGACTCCTCCTTCCTACGCTATTGGCTTTCAGCGTCACCGCTCCGCCAATGAGGCTGCGTCTTGCCCCACTCACAATCATTGCTTATTGCAAAGATTACGTTTTCCAAGGATTGAAAAAACCTACAAATTTCGGCAAGAAATATGGCATCGATATGTAGCTGCCACCAGTAGGGCAACTGAAAGCGTACTCCGTAAATCGAATAGTGGAAAGCAAGACAGTCAAGAGGGTGATCAAGAAGTAATGGGCATTTTTTTAAAATATCAAAGTAAGTAGGTTTTTGAAATAAGCTAAACAGTTGTGGGTATTGACGTTGGCGGCTGTCGCGAAGCATCTGCATCGACGACGTGTCGCATGGTAGAGCGGTGTGACTCGAGCGACGGAGTCAGTTCGTAGCTCGTCCGCGGAACAAGGCGCGCGTCACTGGCATCACGGAAAGCTTGCGTAGTGCACCGAATACGAAAACTAGTTCGTACGCCTTCGTTACGCGTTCTTCTGTAATAATAATTTATAATAACAATAATATTTACCAAATAATCACTGATAAATAATACTTTAAAGGTATTTTCATAAACAACTGTAAAGTGAATTTTCTATTGAACTTGATCAACTTTTGTGGTGTTCATTGAGGATGTTCAAACTTTAATTTTTTTACGGTAACTTTTCGTTGACAAAACGGCAGTGGAAGAGTACCTGGTTTTTAAAAAAGTGGGTGAGTATTAATTATTATATCTGATGTTAAAATGGTGCTTTAAACTAACGTTTCATTGTATTTTTTGACCCGACAAGTGATGAAACGTAAATGTTCGTTAGTCATAATTACCAGTGAAGTATTTTTAAGATAGAAATGGATTGTTAGTTACGTAGATGCCGAAGTGTTTATGAGTGTCTTTTTATTGATTACTTTTAGAATAAAAGCAAACATATATTAATAGCAACAGTCCAGCGGTAGGACAAAAGAAGTTTCTAAAAAGGTAGAACAATAAATTGTTTGAAGAAAGTAATTTAAAAACCTATTTTTGATGTGCTTAGTCAACGGCATACGTTCGTCAGTTTGATCAACGTCTCTGTCGGTAACATATTCTGTTGAGTATCGCATTTTCAGGAAAAATATGTATATTTATTGTATGCTTAACAGTTCAAACTATTTAGCGGAGCTACACTAGAACATAATAGTACACTTGGATGATTTTGTTTTATTGCCAGGGATTAAGTTTAGATGTAAATTTAAATATGAACCAAATATTTGCAAGTAATTTCTAAAATTAAGTATAAAAAATGTAAGTCAATGAGTAACGTTGATATTAAGGTTCCGTGCACAAAGGGCAAAACGGAGTCCCTTTAACGAGGCTCCGCTAACTGTCTGCCCGTTCGTATGTCACTAGTTTCAAGCAAAATGTAAATGTAATGAGTCATAATCCTAAAATGTTGATATTTTGTGTAGAACATTAATCTAAATATTGGACTAGAAATTCATTAAATTATTTTTCAGTGGGTTTCCCAACTTGAAAGGTAAACTAAAAATAAAGCTTTTATTAAACCTTTATTTTTAAGTTTTAATAACAATTATTATGTATTTTTTAATTTAAAACATGACCTACTCTGAAATGTATATTTATTACTCGTAGACAACTAGACAGCAACCACTTTTCTCCGATTAGAAGTGAAAACTCAAAATGATCCATTGTTTAGAAGGTAAAGTTCCTCCAAACTTCATTAAAACATTACCAACTCCAACTGCAACCATTTCTTTATAATTTGCTGCAAAATTTACTACGAAATATTTGAATTTTACTTTTTATGCATTAACAGAATCATTAAAGAAAATTCCAACCGGTTAAGAGTATTACTGTAAAGGTTTTCTACAAAATTGCCTTGACTTATTAAAAAGTTATCTCGTATATTTCTCACAACAATACACTTAGTTTTTGCCAATTAAAATCATTGCGCTTTATTAGCACATTCAATTTTGCAAATTTGTTTGAATAATATTGTTATTGTACCTCAAAACATTCCGTAACAAATTAAATCATTCTCTGCAATATTGGTTATCCATTCAAAGCATACCGACAACTTGTTGATATGTGAAAATTATTGAACAAAGCTGAACATGAAATGTGTAATGTACACCTGATCTGTCAGGTGTGTGTTTAATTCTCCTAAATGAAATCGGATTGATCTTGCATTTTATCAATATTTTAACTAAACTTAGCAATATACTATGTCAGCAATGTGCCCGACAAACGCTGACCCTACAAATACCTAATTATCACTGGGGCCGTATAATTTTCAACCATAATTTATGTCAAGCTATTTAGAATATTATTATTATATCTTTAATTTTCGACACTAAGATAGTTTTGAATAAAGAAATGTATTAACTGTAATATCTGCCTGGCTACATCGTATTTTTTTTGTAATTGTTTTTCTAAAACTTAACGAAAAGATAGGAAAAACTGCTGATAGGGTTCGAACCTGCGTAGTTTTTTTAGTGAACATATCAGCTGGCTTCTCGGCCACCAATACCGTGTAGTTTTTTTTTATGGAATTGGAGGGCTACCTCTCCGGCGGCTAACCTGGTGGCACGTGATCACTCTCGCTCTCGCGGACATCCGTAACACCAGAGGTATTCAGGATGCGTTGCTAGCCTTTGTGGAGGGATATGCTCTTTGAAGGTTTATTAGTCGTATCTGTTCGGAAATAATTCTGATGGCAGAATACCTAAAATCTATTCTTTTCTTTGCCAAATCAGTTGTTTTAATTCAAAATACTGTAAAAACTACAGATTCAGTGTATATGAAATATGTATACTTCTGGAAAATCATCCTGCTCATTTATTAAATAGTTTATAAGTTTGCATCTCAACTAAATTTCATTTCAAGTCCCGCTGGAAGTTATCTTTTTCCATCCGTAATAATTTCTATGTTTTCGCTTAGCATGCGTCAATGCTCCTATAAAAATGATACTAGTTAAATTTCATTTTATTTGCTAAATTATTAATAAATTGCTCCGATTTTGTCCTGCGATAACGTAAGAGCAACGTGTCTTCTTTGACCAGATGGTAGGTTTCTTCAGCAAGAGTCCACCTACCACGGCAGTATTAAATGGTTGGCCTCGAAGCAGTGTTTAGGCGTGAGGGCACTGTAACAAGTGAAATTTCAAACGAAAGTCTTGGAGAGACGAGTGCAGTGTCAAACAGATCGAGGATGGTGTCAAACTGTAATGGCCAAGCGGGCGACTTGAACGTCTCATCATTTCATGACATAAGTTATAAAAGAAATCACATTACCACATACAATGTATAGGTTTAAAATTATGAAAATAAGCCTAATTACTATTCAGTGTTCTGTATCGAAATAGAACCTTATTAGTGATGCCGTGTCCGTATTTTGTATGTCATGGTAATTTTATGTAGACCCACAACGCTACAATTTGCCACATGCCTACATTGGCAAATAAATCTTCGTTATGAAAGTTTATATTTTTTTTGGGGTCTCTCCCATATTATTATAACAACGATCGTTTCGAGGGATATCTTTAAATAGTGAATTTGAATACATTATGAGATTTCTTATTGTTAATTATCAAATTATTTATGTTCATTTTCATTTTTATATCGTGTTGGATAAGATTTACCCAAAAGCTTTTTCATAAAAATATTTAATGTTAGATAGCTAAGTTAGATTAGCGCGTTGATAGGAACCTTATTTAAGGGTAGTTTTAAATTTATTTTCTTCACGACCAGCTTCATCGAATACAGACCAGAAATCGAGAATTCGAATATTACGTGAGCTTTAAATATGACATCACGCATGTTATTTACTGTAAGCAATTCCGTATGATGATGAGATATTTTCTGGGAACGGTTCGATACTCCGGACCATTATTTAGAATTGTTTATGAAAGTTTATATTTTTTTTGGGGTATCTCCCATATTATTATAACAACGATCGTTTCGAGGGATATCTATAAATAGTGAAGTTGAATACATTATGAGATTTCTTATTGTTAATTGTCAAATTATTTATGTTCATTTTCAATTTTATATCGTGTGGGATAAGATTTACCCAAAAGCTTTTTCATAAAAATATTTAATGTTAGCAGATGAACTAAGTTGCAGCGCGTTTTAAATTTATTTTCTTAACGACCAGCTTCATCGAATACAGACCAGAAATCGAGAATTCGAATATTACGTGAGCTTTAAATATGACATCACGCATGTTATTTACTGTAAGCAATTCCGTATGATGTTTCTAGTTCCATGTAATAGGAGACGAGCCTAGAGATATTTTCTGGGAACGGTTCGATACTCCGGACAATTATTTTGAATTGTTTGACCTTTTGAATCAACGATGTGTGGTACATATATTTTAAGACGACATTTTGTCTACAACTTAAGAGTGCTTTGAGTTTGAGCTTCACCGCATGGTGGAAGGGCATTTTGTGAATGCCCGCCTGGCTAGCGACCACCCTCAAGTAGAAAATCTGCCGCCAAGCACCTATCGGTGTGTTCCGGCAGCTGTCCTTGAGAGAGTGCTTAATTTTCAACGATATACAATATAACTTTGTTAATTTGATATTCACATTTATCTTCCAAACTAGAAATATATCTTAAATATTGCTTGCATAAATAATGTCCTCAAGTATTGTTGTGGACAGTGGCCCGGAGCTCCGATGGGGCAGGCCTCGATGGGGGTATCGAGGACGTCGCGCGGCTGAACACAGCCCATTCACAGGCCTTCGAAATGAACGAGCTGCCTCCCTCCACATATTCGCTGGACGCACGCAGAATGCAGCTGTATTCACATCCACACCTACATCCTACGGTGAGTCATGCTTTTGTTACGCACTTTGGTTACGTAGCTTCTAATTGCACACACATATTAGGTATATAACTGTGCTATTATGTACTCTATTCGATGGATTCTGTGCAGAATCGTTATGAGATCACCTCATTTAACTATCACCAGCAATTCTAGGCTAAGCCTGTTAGCACCTTCGACTACATCAATACTTACCATCATGTATTTGTAGTGAAATGCTAAACAATTACAGAAACAAAAAAAATACCTCCAAGTTTATACCATTTTATCATAGGCGCATAAGTAACAGCACAATTATATTGTGCTGTCGCGCTTCTCCGCGATTCTTAAGCAACGCTGTGGTCTTCGGTGAAGCACTGTTAGTAAAGCATAGCTCAGAAAAGAGCTTTCTACTTTGGGTTTGAAAACTCCCGTGTTGTATTTTCCAGAAGACAGTAGTTAAGTAACTCAGAGAGTTCCTTCGCGGTTCGCACAATAAATGTTGAAGCAAAGTACTTTGTGCGTTTCTTTGGAATTTCGATTTTAAATCGGCGTCTTTTTGCCGAGGTTTTCCTTGTTTGGCGGTAGAACGAAAATATATTACATTGTGAACTTCCATTGCGCAGTCTCCAAAATATATCCGGCAAAAGATAGATAGTTAAAAAAAACTGATTGTGGCGAATGTTTCAGATTTAAGAGTTTTATCTGAGCAAGCTTGCAAAACTAAATAAGGGTGGCGGGCTGCGCGTGGGGTGCCGGGTTGCCCATGGGGTGCTGGGATGCCCGTGGGTTGCCGGGCTGCCCGTGGGGTGCCTGAATGCCCGTGGGGTGCCGGGCTCACTCGCCGCTATTATACAAATAAAAAATATATAAACAAAAAAGAATAATTGAAATCGGACTACGCCTTAATAAATTACAACTAAGTGTACATTTTGACTTTCATCCCCTTTCCCGAGGGAACCATGATGCTTTTTGGGATAAAAAGTATACAATAACCCTCTTCATAGTATGAACTGAAATCGTGTTAAGTTTCATTGAATTCAATTCAGTAGTTATGCAGTGATGCGCGGCCGGGATACAGAAAGACAAAATAATTTCAAAATACATTTTTGGCATCAGTGTCAGCTACAGATTGCTCTCATTTTATTTTTCTAAATTTCTAAATAAAATTGTATAAACGATATGGTGAAAAATTTACAAAAAAATTACCGTCAAAAAATTCTATGGAATTATCAAACCTGCTCACAAAATTTCACGAGAATCGGTTGAGAAATGTGACCTGTAGAGAAGAACAAACGGACATACGAAAGCATTTTTGTGTAAGCTGAAGCAAGGACGCTTCGCAGGCGCTTCGTGCTACCTCGGTCAATTAACTGAATATCTGTAAAAGTTTTGATTTAATTATGAAGTAGTTTTGGCCAAAACATAACGTTCATAATAATTTTTAATACCTATTTATGTCAATTACTTTTTAATTATATGTAACAAAACTTATTAGTAAATATCATGCCTTGAACTAAAAACCCCTTCATCCTGCTCGTTGAGAGCTGACGTAATATTATAATTAGGTAGGGGCTACCTAATATATTACTTACATGCCAAATTTTAGCTTTGTCAATCAAGAACTTAACGAGATTTCTTCCCTACATTTTTATTATTTTTTATATTATGCACTTGACCCCTTTCATAAATTAATTTCTTAGCTGATGTGTACAAACTATTAGAAATGTACAATTTAAGTTTCAATTTAAAATTATTTCTTTCAACCCCTATTTAATTGATCCCTATCTTTAAAATCTTAATATTAGGGGCTAAGGTATGAAATTGTCGATTTGTACTAAAAAATTGAAATTAGTTTTTCTTAATCTAATTTATATATATATTTAATCAAAATAATGAACATTATTATCTATACATTACAGCCATCAAATAGAAAGGTCATTTATGCCTTTGCGATAGAACTCCGGTGATCTAGGTTCGACAAACTGTGTGAAAGCATTTTGTACTGCCTCCTGATAAATAAACTTTTCATCACGCAGAAAACTGACCAATTCACGTCAAAAAATTGTAGTCTGATGCTTTTCTATCTATAAACTCCGTAAGTACCTACCAAATTTCAAATTCATAGGTCAAGTAGTTTTCGAAATTTTGTTATTAGTCAGTAAGTGACCAAAAAGGTCTCATATATATATATATATTTAAAATAGTTAAATTAAGTAGTTAGTTTATATGGAACCCCATTGGGTAAAATCCTTTTTCAAGGAGTTCCATTTAACTTCATCCGTGGCTGTGGTATCTCGAGTTTGCCAGTCACATCGCCCGGCCCCTTTTGCTTTAGCGCATCGTGGTCCAGTCCCACAGTGTAAGTTTCGTGTACGTTGATTTTATGGTCTCGTTACACTTGGCCATCTGACATGCCCACTCCATATATGTTTTTGGCAATATGAGAATTCTTTATTAGTTTCAGGCAACCAAACGCATTACATGTAACGTAGACCAATAATATACCTTAAACTAACATATATCCATATAAACATAATTTACCTTATAATTTAACATACATAAAAATATAAAACATAACTATTTAACACGTAATGATTACGACGTGTGTAGCGCGTGGAGTCACGTAGTCGACCTCAAAATTTACTCCTTTCAGCCAAAATTGCTCCTCCATGAAAGGTGGAACTTTGATAGTAAGAACTCTCACAATTAAGGAATTGAAATTCACGTTATAGCGAGGCTTTAACTGTTCAACCCATAGGTTGAGTAAAGTTTTTAGCAGTATGTACTCTGCCAGCACTTCAGCCTTTGTGGTGAAGTGAAGACGGGAAACGTAGAGCTGCTAATCTCTAGACGCAGCATATGATTAGGTCCCGTTGTTGCTGTTACCGCATTTGTTTTAACTCTGAGGCTTCCCTTTCATATTTTTTACGATTATGAAGGCCACCCTGTCGACATGGTATTTTTAGAGTCACCGTAAGAGCATCACAGCGAGTACGTCCACTGTGGGCCCGCATAGACGTTTAAGTTTTGGTGTAGTACCAGGTAGGCAGGCAGCAGCAGCGTAGGAGTTGACAAACTCTCTCGAGATGGTATCTGCACAGACGGAGGCAGGGCAGATGTGTGGGCAGCAGGTACGGGCATATTGCGCCGTCCACCAATGTTTACATTGCTTACCTTGTGTTTTAATTTTATACCTAGGCACCTTGTCTCCATTGTAGCATAATTTTGTTCTGTTTCTAAGGCGAATTTATATAATACGGAATGTATTTTAAAGGTAAATTTATGGTCATAGAAAAGTTCGTGTAATAACTGAATTACTTTCTCGAGGGTTGAGAATTATTATTTGTATTGCTCAATTAATGTAAAAAAAGGTTGGAACATTTATTTTTACTACCTGTGGGCCAATAACGGCCATTGAGTTGACTGAATGCTTTTTTTATTTTCAGTGGTGTACATAGTTGAAGTCCCCGAAATAAAACAAAAACATGTTTAGAGAAAAGTAATTTTTCGTTATTGAAACTTGTGACGTTTACAAAAGGTGAACTATTATCATAAGGTCGCACAATCACAAGTCGTTAATCTTCTGTGGAGTTGAACAGATTGTGAGTAGTTCACAAGTCACCACAAACGGAACGAAGTAAATATAAAATAAAAATATGAAACATAAAGGAGTGCTTAAACTTAATACGACTCGTTAAATCACGGCAAAACAAATCCGTCTTTAACTCGTAAAAATGTCAACAATAAAATTGTATAACGTTCAGAAATGAAGTACAGGACGAAGCAGGAAAATAAGAGTGGTTTGAAGGTGCGTATGTTTCTTAAGGTATAGGGTTACTATACTGAAAGTGGTTATTCGCCTCGCCATCGCCACGTCGCACGAGGAAGTTATTGTTCCTGTTTATGCCATTATCGTGAAAAACCTTATGGACTATGTTCCTAAAATATTGATTGAGTTTGAAAATCCTGAGCGAATAATATCAGTTTGTTTTACTTAACAAGTCAACAATAAATTCGCAAAGTTACCCTAGCGGAAAGGAAACACCGTGCTGAAAAGTGTTTTTTAAATGCACCGAAGGCCATATCGAATTAGAACTAGACAAAGCAATCATCAATATAGTTGTACTTTACAAAATTACAAATTTACGAGAGAAAAAATTATAGTCATGTGCGGATAGTTGTACTTGTCTGAATAATTACTTTTTTACCATAATAATTACTCAATAATAATGCCGTTGATTGTAAATTGTTGGCCAGCGCTACGCTTCACCCATAAATAAATCTTTCTTGTGTTCGTTGCAAGGTCTCTCCACCTCATTACAATTAGAAATGGACCAGGTTGAAACTGGGTGTGTACTTTCTTCCAAAATCATCATGTCTCTAATATGCACTGGGGCTTAATTGTTATCGCTGTGTACTGCGATAGCTGCGAAGTCTTCGTCAGCGGCCGTTACATCACTGACCTTGTTTGCTTGACTCCTATGTTTCATTTCCACGAGAATTATTTTGTAGATGAATCCGAAACAAAAAAAACTCCTTGAATGTTTAAATGAAAAATAAAACGATATTGTTTTCAAATCTAAATTGTATTTAGGTTTATGTAACCAAGAAATAATTAATATATGTAAAAGTTTTACTCATATCGCTCACATAGATAATTAGATAACGAGTTCATTAACCCTGCTCTATCCGCCATGCCTATTTAAATAGTTTTTTGTTTTGTTATTTGGACTAATCCCAAGTAACTGAAAGAAATATTTTTAAATAATGAAATCTTTCTAATGATTGATCAAATATATACCAAATGATTGCCAACATTTAACTCTAATATAGAATTTATTAACTTTTATATACAAATATCTGAATATTTTTGAGTTTTGTCAATATTAAAATTAATTTAAAACCAACTCCAATTGTGTCTCAAAAACTCACGTTTCGCATAGATTTTTTGCTCCTAAATAGAAGGATGCACAAGAAATGAATACATACATATAAACTACAAAATACTATAGACGCAATCATAAACAAACACCGGAAAGTATCGCAAAATGTATGAAAATGATTCAGTCACGCTTGCGGCGCTTGGCTTCTCTTTCCTGCAGCGACATTCTGTTTGATGAATAAACACATTTCATACACTCCTTACCAAACGACCCCGTGGGGTGCCGGGTAAGAATTGCACCTCCCCATATCATCCCGTGGGCGTCGTAAGAGGCGACTAAGAGACTAAGACTATAAGGGAAAAATACTGGAACGTGGGCAGCAGCGCCTTCTAAAGAACTGCCATCTTACTAAGCCGCCTGCCCAGCGTGGGGATTATGGCAAATACCCCCTAATAGAGGAGGCTGTGTTCAGCAGTGGACGATGCGGCTGATACAGTTACCAAACTGTTCTCGAATGAATTTAACATACGCCGACTGATCGTAATGCGCACTGAATTTGAGAAGTAGGGTATCGAGTTTCATCAATCTCAAGAATACGCAGTTGCTGATATAGTGAAGACTGCTCTTTTCTATACTTGATGTTGATGTACCAGTTCAGCTCAACGGCTTAAGCTCAGAAAGACAAACGTGTATTTCCAAAAAGGTCGTAGGGGTGGGTCAGAGTGCGCTCAATATCCTGTATATTTGGTTACATGTTCCACAAGGGGTGGTTTTGTTCCAGCGTGCCATCTGTAGGTGGGATACCACCTATGTCTTTTTGTGCTAAGGCAAAATGAAGTGAAGTGGTGAAGCAACCTCCTCAAATAAAACCCACTAGGTAGACCAAATTTAATCCAAACTCCAAACAGGAAAAATAAGAAATGCTGGCGTGAAGATGTTGATGAACATCTGCTGAGATGATAAAACGCTGAATAACTTTGTAAAATAGGCAGCAACGGCGACCGTCTCTTACCACCATAGAGATTGCATAATGTCATTATTAAAAGATCTACCAACATTTGTTAAAATGGTTGGGCATTGACAAAAATTTGTGACCCGGGATAGGTCACCAGCGATTGAGTTCTAATGCCCGTTACTATGTACGCAGACTCCGCGCCTCATATCATATTATACTGGTGGCTTGTGAATGCAAGAATGGGTACTTAGGATAGTGCACTGGCATAAAACCAGGGCTTTGGTGCTCTTTTCTATGCTTTTTTGTCCTGTATGAAGTGAAATTACCTATAACGTCTACCTAGGATGGGGTCGTCTCTTCGCACCCTCCATCACCACTAAGCCAGACTGCATGAGACCTAGCCCTTCTAAAACGTTGAAGTTATAAAACAACTACGGTATTTGTGATTTACTGTAAAAATAGTATTTCGTGTAAAGTTACCTTTATACCATACCCTATTTATGTTTACGTAGTTTATTTCATGTTCTCATTTATTTGCTTTGTGCTATAAAAAAATTTACGAAATGTATATCCATACCAACTTTATTCAGTATCATGTTTTCATAATTTTCCCAAATCCAATGTTCTAATATTTTATTCGTCTTTAAGGAACTATGAGGTCTAGAGGCACCCCTTTTGGGATAAAAATTGAACCTTCTGAATTTTCTTAAATTTAATTTTTTACATGACCATAATGAATAGTTTTGCCGGTACGTATCTTCACCGAAACAGGTGCCAGAGTTCCATATAGTGTTTAAAGAGTACAATGGGTCAAAAAGCTAGTGATGCGACACTAGAAATTTTGTGTATCCTTATGCCTCCGAGGGTGGCTCGTAGTTAACTAAGCCCTATCATACATCGAAAATTTCAAAACTGACACTAACTTTTACCACGTTGTCTAAGCTCAAAGGAAGCTTACTGTGTCACCTGACAACATCTCAAATTATATTAATAAATTTAAGAAACAAGTGGCAATACTTAATATTAGGCTGCTTGGCGGTAGAAATTGGTATGTAGGCAGTACTTTCCCGGTCAAACTCGCACAAATAGTTCTACTGTTACTAATATGATAATTATGGTTTCAATTTCAATAAAATACTTGTACACTTATGAATACGCAGTATTTGTCAGGTATTTTGTGATGATACGAGATAATTATTCAACAAATATACAAAATATATTAATTAATGCACAAATTCTCTCGAAAATTTCATTTGACCAGATATCCGCATACTTTTCGTGAGTGTGTCTGTATAATATGTAACATATATTTATTAAAGCTGCATATATGTTAAACATTTGAAATTATCACAAACTAGTGTTTATTTTAATAATTCCAGTAATAAAAGCAGCACATTTATGCCATTATTTTGGATATACAGATGGTTCTATCCTATGAAACGGATATGTCGGAAATAGGTTGAAACTTAACCTGGCCTGTTTATCGTCATTGATCTAAGATATGGCTGGCTAGCTAGTTTGGCTAGTTTCAAGAACAAAAAAATCTAGTTATTGTTAAATTGACTGCATACAAACATAGCATATTTTTTTTGTCTAGTGCAAACATCACTTAGTATTTTAGCTAGATCTTAATTAACCATAGGCTTATTGAGCGTAGCGAAAAAATCCTAGGTCTATGTAATTAACACATATATATGTCATTATTGTGCTCACAATTAGATGACTTGAAGATAAGCAGCGTCCCACTACTTTGGCTGGTAGGCCCTACACCGTCGCTATCATTTAACTAAAAGTAGGGGGTAAATTACCACCGAAAGCTTCCCCAATGCAGCCAAATAATTTTTTAGAAAAAAATGTAGGCAGTTTTTTATAACTTGTTGTCGTCTGTTTAGAGAAAACTGTATAAACAATACTTTTCAAACAGTTCTGAAAGAAAGTCTTTGAATAACTTAACAATAGTAGCGGGTGCCTTGTTCATGAAAAATGTACATGCTTCGGATATAACCCGATCGATAAAGTGAATCATTTTATGCTCCAACTTCAAGTCCGGTATGCTGTACGAGTGCGATTCATGGTAAATTATGAAAGGCCTGACGCAGAAGTTCTAAGTGTATGTTAATTACGAGTATAAATTAACTGCACAGATCCAATCTCTCGATTGGATTTCGACTGCAACCCTCAATGCAAGGATGAGCTAGTCTTATCAAAACCAACATGGCATCTTCCTGTGCTTTTTTAATTGGATTTTTACGGAACACGCTCAAGACCTACCGGATGTTAAGCGGTACCACTGTAACTGATGCATTTCTTCACAAGTGACATGGAGGGCGCCCATCACCCTGAGATAAACATTTGTTAAGTCTTATGTGCCTGTAATTTACTGGCTCTAAACTCCTGCCAAAGCACACTGTTAGATGTGATAGATAGATCGTAGCTAGCCAAGCGAGTATTCACAAAATGCCTTCCAGCATGCGGTGAAGCTCCTGCAGGCGGTGGGGATTGAACCATGGACCTGCGCCACCGCATATTTATATTCCATAGCAGCTATTACCGCTTGGCTATCACTGCTTCATTCTGTTGGATGAAGCCATGCAATTTACCATTCAAATGAAAGTAAAGCCACATAATATATGTAAAAGTCGAGCATGAAGCCCAAAGCAGGATTAGATGATTATTTACTGTAGATGTCCTATCGACTACCAAGGTAACTCTAAGTCACGACGTTTATTCAAAATTTCGAAAGAGAATAAAAGAGTTCTGAATATTTGATCACTATGACATAATAATGTTAATAATCTCATGGAAAATTAAATACATGTGTTCGTAGCGGTGTTTATCAAACGCCCCTGACATAAGTTCATCGCGGACCGAACGACAGATTGTCAATAAGATTCTGTTATTTATCATTCGTATAGTTAAAATTAAATGATGAAATATCTAGCAACTGTTTACAACTTTAATTAATCAAATTGTGATGGGAATAATAACCCTGTGCCGGTATACCCAAAAATATTTTAAAGGTGTTCGATCTCAATCTTGGTGTCACCCTGAACACATTTTGATTCCATCTCGTTGACAAGCTGATACATTGCATACTGCCAACATGTAGGTTAGGCTAGCTGAACATCGCGAGGCAGCACGGTACACCATCAGTGTCAGCACAAGGTTTAACAGTTGTGGCCCACCCTACCGATAAATAACAGGAATTTAAATATACTCTCGTATCTGTGGCTACCATACCACCTACATTAATATTAATACTCGTATATATTTTTTTCCTTGTCAATATCACCTGAATTTGATTTTATTAATGTCAAGATGGTTCACAAATAATATGGATAAGAAATAATCATAATCGCCTCTACGACTCCCACGGGAGGAAATGGGGTGTACAGTTCTAACCCGTTGATTTATTAATTAATGTAAATTATGTTTCATACTGGAGTAATGGTAGTAAGTAGTAAGGGTTAGTCGCAAATCTAAGCCCGGTTTTTAATTTGATTTTATAGTTAACTGTTAGTTATTATTGCCATTTTATCTTAATCCTACCATTTATTTGGCAAATAATGCCATTCCTAATAACCGTTCCTAAACTAAATCAACCATAACTCATGTATATTTTTTAGGCAATGTTGTCATAATTTTATTTATTTATTTTTATAATCATTGTAATCAAACGGGGCAATGCTGCCAGCATGCTGAGCACGCTGCCAACTGGTAAAGCGCTCGAGCATTTGAAGCACTGTGGGTGTGCTTTCGTTCTAGTATTGTATATAATCGGCTGCGTTTCAGGGAAACCGCCGGTGGAAACAAAAGTCTGTTTCAAGCTGGTTGTCAAATAACAAGGGACTGGTATTATTTTACTGACAGAGACAGTGAATATATAATTTACCAATATTTAAATACAAAATAATCATATTTGTTTTATAAGCAATAATATAATAATAATAATAATAATAATGTTTATTTTTTCCTTCACCAATAGTTCTTAATTGCTAAACTAATAGTAATACATAAAACAATAGGTATGTGCTTCCGATCATAAAATACAAAACCAATAATTTGTTGTAGTAAAATAATGAAAATCTAAGGTTTTAAATAAATGATTATTTATTTTTTAGAAATCGTCTAGATATACTGCATACATACATGGGTTATATTGCAGATTAATAAGTTGGCACATTCAGATTTCAATTGTTCACACTCTTGGTTGCTAGTGAATATCAAAATTCAAAGTCAGCGCTTAGCAGGCATTTGCCGAATGACGTATTGCCAGCTGTTTGGCACGCGGCGACTCAAATGACTCCGCTGTAACTCGACCGCCTCGACTGTAACAAATGTGTAAAGTATCGCACTTGAATGTGATTCTGAGTCGACAACTCGCCCGTAGTGGCCACTTTCAGATCAATGTTGCTTTGTTAAGCATTAACGTCTGGGTCAAGTAAAAATGTCTGTAATGTGCGTTTCATTATATTACATCAAAAAGTAATCGTCAAGATTTTCATTTAGATTTTTAGAAAAATCCCATTAACATTATTTAGTAATTAGTTGAGTTAGTAATTATAAAATTTAAACTCAGGCTAGGCCTACAATGAAAATTGAGGTAGGGAAACATAATTGATTCCTAGCGAGGCGAACATACCCAAAAGGCCCTAACATTATAGCTCAAGGTACTTCTGCATATATATTACTGGCGGAACAGAACTTATTTCGGTATTTTGGTTGAATGTACGTTACCTAATTATTTCCGAAAGTGTTGAAACGATTTAGTTGATCACATTTACAAATTATTAGAGCACAATATTTCTGTCTCAAAATCGAACCCGCGTCCCCTTCTCCCCAAAGACTCTGACAAGAAATTTGTAATTTTGTAAGAAACGTGTGCACAAATATTTTTTTTCATTTCTAAATGTTGATTTTAGATTAGCACGCGACAGTGCTTCTAATTATATTTATACATTAAAGTGATTATTTTTTGTTCAATACATAATACGTAAGAGTTATATATTTATTTCAATAGGTTACTGTAGTGAAAAATATTGCGTATAATACATAATTTAGTGTGGATAATTTCCCAACTAGACATATTTATGTGGGTCGAAATAGTATAGAACTAAATTGATACTTATGAATTTCTAAATGTGTCCACAGTTCATCTTATGGATCTTGATGTGGATCCTAGTGAACGGAGCGTAACTTTTATAATAGGAATATGTATTACACTTTTTTTTTATTTGGTTTATATAGTAGTTCTTATCTTTATTTTGTAAGATGTACGTTAGACTCCTGACATTTTGAAGTAAAATGATTACCTACTAAATAGAAAATTATACTCTTGTTAACTGTACTTTAAAAGTATACGTGTGAAGAGGTGTAGCCAGAAATACATTTTAATTGCAAAAAAGGGTATGATATTTTTAGGGTTCCGTACCAGAAAGCTATTACTAAGACTCATCCACCCTACCAATATAGGGCTATCTTTGGAAAGGTAATAGGTAGCCGCTTCAAATATTCACAGTATGTGTTTTAGTATGGCGGATTGCTTAACAAATAATAATAACTAAAAGTTAAGATAAAAGAGGGTCCCCATACAAGAAACATGGTATTATATATAGTTCATAGTATTTTGTTAACATCGGCATACCGCCGGCTTAAAACAACGAAACGTGTGATTTAAACGGTTCTTTCCTTTTGCTCTATCATAAATACGGTGGTAATTCACGCAAGTAACGAACTTGGTATGTGTGTAGTCCAACCTACAACAACAAATTCTAAAAACCGGCCAGGTAGAGGTTGTAGATTCTCGCTAAGGATTTTGAACATTAAAAAAAACACTACTTTTGGTACATTCTGTGTTAAAACACAATTTTAAGCCGATTTAACTTACGGTTTTTTACGTGTCAAGCGCACGCACTCCGTGACGAAGCGACTCTGAAAGTCACGAAACCGATCGAGACGCCTTCTCGACGTAATAAAATCGTAAGTTAAATCGGCTTAAAATAGTTTTTTAGTAATGTGTTTAACTTAGGTTAGTTTTTATCTTTTACATTCTATGTTGGTAAGGAACCCTCGGCGTGACAGTTCAATTCGGACTTGCGCGGTTTTTTTTTCTAAACAGTGGGGCTTTCAAAGAGCAAATCGTCAAACTTCTACACAACCAAAGCCCGAGATAGCATAATTTATCAACCGATTTATGAGTTTGTTTATTATAGAATGTAAGAAAAATTACCTGTATCTATTATTTTAAATTTGTAATATATTCTTGTATATTAATATTCTTAGCGTATGTATTGAAAACCTTTGAGTAATCCTATCAATCTATATTAATATTATAAATATTTGTCTTTTTGTATTTTTGTATGTCGTTACATACAAAATACAATTTAAAAACTACTGGACTGATTTGAAAAATTCTTTCACCATTAGGATCCTATACTATCATTAATGAACAAAGGCTATAGATTTTTATCAAAAACTTAGGGATCAGTAGAAAACAACGATAAAGTAACGCATCGCATGAAAAAAAAAACCTTATATCGCGTACGTTGCGGAAATTGTTGACAATAGAGCAAAGTGATATATTAAAATTTTATAGAGGACATCAATATGTACAAAAAAATTACTCAATACCATATGTCTAACTTATACAGTAATTATGTCAAATAACTATGTTTAAATTTATAATTTTTGTTAAATTTAAAAACCCCCGTGCAAAGCCGGGGCTGGCCGCTAGTTTGCATTAAGACAAAAAAATATAAACTCATCAAAGAAAAAAAAAATAGTTTTCATAATCCCTCTATTGTCTCGAATGAGTACGGCACTGACTTTATTCATTGAAAAATATTTATTGAACTCTGTTGATAAGGTGATCAACAGCTAACTTTTTCTGTTTTCTTATCACAGTATGCCATTCCATCAAAAATAACATTATAAATGTATATCGCCGACTTGGCCGCTAAATTGAAAAAACGCCATAACGTCCACAGTTAAACAACCTCCTCGCCCATTAGGGGAGGAAGAGGATCTTGCCATAACGTCCACAGTTGAACAAACTCCTCGCCCATTAGGGGAGGAAGAGGATCTTGCCATAATCGCCACGCATATCATAGGCGTCTCTCAGTGTAACATATTAGTTTATTAGAGGGCCCTTGTGGTACACGAGAGAAGGGCATTCCTTCGCGCGTCTTGTGGTACAAGTAAGTAGGTGGGCATCTCTCACATAGGAAACAAGTAATGGGGATGGACCGATCACCTCGATCACCCGATCGATCGAGGTGATCGAAGAGGAGAGGGAGGTATCGATTCTCGGCTGACACCACGTGGGCATGCCCGACACCGGACTATAAATGAATATTTAAAAACAGGCTGTAAATTAGTAAGAAACCAAAAACACGATCCAGCGCAGCGTGCAGCCAGCGCGGTTTTTTAATAAATAAATAGTAAACGCTCCTGTTGCATAATAATATTAAAACTGTAAGCTTACCAGCTTTGTATTTCTAAACTGTTATTTCGTATGAGTTTGTCAATCACAAAATAGACATGATGTTTACCACAATTATCTACAAAGAGAGCCAGCTACATAAGTAACACTTATGTATCGATGTCGCAACGCGACCTCGATCAAATGAAGCGTAATAGTTAATAATTGTGCCAATGTTAATAATATGTTGAAATTTACTTTTCAGCTTAATTAGTACCGTGCTTAGAAGACAAAATTTGAATTTCCTTGTTGACACCTTTGTGCGTTCACGTTGTTGTGTACGTATCATGGAAATAGTGTGCAAAAATTGTAGAGTAATAGTACGTTACTGCAGAATCCAGTAAGTACGCCTTCCTGGCCAAGTATGTGTTAACCGGACCGAACAGTGGTGAGCTCCCGTTAACTCATACTAAAGAAAGTTTAACAACAAATTCGTTTAATTAATATTGAAGGTTACATTCATATTAGTCCAATTACTCATAGATATTGTGATCGATTTACCGGGGGCATTTATTTTTGTTTGTTGTACATCTTAGCTGGGTCTTTAGCTAAATCTTATTTAATCTCATTTTCATACTTATTATTATATTATTATTACTCTTTAATCCCGCTAGTTTTGAACATTGTTCTATTTTTAAATTACATGAATGTTTTAGTAGAAAATGAAAATTATTATTTTTGAAACTCCATGTTAATTTCAGAATGGAAAGTTTTAAACGAACATGATTTATAAACTGAAATTACTAAATACAAAGATAAAATCCCACACTATACTTCTACAACATTACTAAGTACAAAACGCAACGTGCATAACTTTTTCTGCATCGCGGTAAGTGTCACAGACTATAACATGGCTGTTGAAGGCGCCAAAAACATTTCTATCTCTTAAAATTTCATTCAAAAAAAGAGATAGATATATATCTGGAGCCTCCCCCCTATAACCATGTTATAATGGCTAAACTCTGATCTGTGCCTGATGTTATGTTTTTTTTTCTAAGTAGATCAAAAGAGGATGACCTACTGTCCAGTATGTAAATTACATACTACTGGACAGTAGGAGATTCCAAATTTAAAATCTCGCTTCTTACTGGACAGTTGTGAAAAGGTCTCCGGTAGAGTTCATTTTCTGGATACTGTTTAGAGATGTTATGGCAACATTACATACCATTTTTGAGAAAAATATATTTATGTATGCTATCCAGCTACCCCAAATGGCCTTAAGTGAATAAAAATCTGATGCTGTCGGTGCCATGCTTTATTAAACCATTGAAAGCTTCTTCATCAATCATTATTAAAGTCAATCTAGTTTATTTCAAACATAAAATAATTTTGTAAAGGTCACCATAAGATGTTGTTAGATTAGCTACTTACATAATAACTTAAGACTAAAGGTCCCTTAAGTAGGGACTTAATAAATTAACAGACTTGGTATTACACGTATCTCACAACTTTTTACGGTAGAAGAACGGTGTTGCGACACTTTATTTTTACAAGTTTTGGTTTTAATGGCCTCTCATTTCTTATCGTAGCTAGTGTCTTAGTGTAGTCCTCTTTTTCTTTTCCGGTACTTCTTCAAAAGACATGTCCCATTCTTGCTGTTTCATTTCAACGGAATGTGAAATGGGGGGTTACAAATTTTACAATTTACCTTTGAACATAATTATATCCAGGTACCTACACCTATTATGCTATTATATTATTCATACACAGGTACACTGATTCATTCACTGCAAAAGTAAATTTGTTATCCTATATATTTATATGATATTACAAAGTTATTGATGCAGTTGGTGTATCTAGAAAACTGGTCCTACATTTCAAAATATGTTAATTTTCCATGATTTATAAACTTAACACTAGTTGTATTCTTTTGAAGCTGCTATATTTGCTACGAGTAGAAGTGCCTTAGAGTTTTTTAAGTGCCTTAAATTGACAAATTATGACTAGTTGTAATTCTTAAACTACTCGTTTAAATTAAATTAAATTTGACATATACCGTGAATACTTAGCATGTATACATTGCCTGCTTGGTTACTGAAAATTCAGACTTCTAGTTTTATCCACAAAAAAGTTACAGGGGGTAAAAAATACCCTGAATTGCGTCGAGAAAAGGATGGTAAGGCCGTGCCCCTTTTTTGCTCAACTTGACCCAGATAGTTGTTAGTCTTATGTGCCTATCGCAGCAACGTGATTGATTGGTTAATAACGGCTAAGCAAGCTACGCTCCGAGCGCTTCAAAGTAGCTTTCGTAGTCCCATTGCCATTCTTATCAATTTTTTATTTTTTTTACACAAACTGTTTTAACATAAAGGACTATCTATAGCACTGGTATTATGCAGAAGATACAGTTTGCACTGACCTGTAATTGCCTTTTAGAAGGTAACTCCATAACAAATAGTTTCAGCACATTTGGTATTTGTTCGATTGGTATTTGTATAGAGTGAGTAACATAGCTTGTTTGCATAACTGATTCCATAATTATGTTTTGTTGTTGTAGGTTTCTGTGAAAACGTAAATAGTTTTAGTAGCAGTAGAACTATTTGTGCGAGTTCGTCCGGGTTAGTAATGCTACCGTACATATTTCTACCGCAAACAAGTAATAGATGATGGGCCCAGTGCAGTCGCCACTTGTGACGAGTTGCATCTGATATAGGCAAAGGTTATCGCTTAACACCAGGTGGGCCATTGTTCCATCACGATAGCAAAAAAAAATTCGAATCGATTTGTGGTAATTGCTGACACCCCTGCATCAACTACCCTGAACAGATTTTCTTGAATCATAGCTATAAACACTGTCGATCAAATCTAAATTAAAACAAAAATCATTTTACTGGAATCGTTTGGAAGCTACGATGCATCAGACCGTTAAATTTATAACCCACGATGCGTCGGTAAAAGCTCTTTACACGTATAATTTTTTTAAATGTTTTATTTCTTATTATAAAAAAAATGTACTCATAAAAATACGGTAAAGAGCATTTTTTTAGATTTCTTCTGTATTGTAATAATATACATGCGTTAAATTTATTACGTGCGTCGGGGGTAAAAGCTTTTTTCAAGTATACATTTTGTATGTTTTATTTCTTAGTGTAAAAATATATTCTTATGAAAATACGGTAAAGACCATTTTTTTAGATTTCTTCTGTATTGTTATATAACAAAATGCATGTACGTACAGATTTTGTATTGTGTTGTGTTCGTGGGTGGCCTGCAACTACTTTTTCACTTACGAGTATGTATATTCTACTCGAGCGTCAACTTTCATACTCCTGCAGGAACAAACAAGTTTCAATCTTAGTGTAGGTTTATAAAGAACCAAATTAAGCTGATAGGGTTTTAAAGCTGCTTATCGGAAATATTGATAAAGCACATTGCTAAATCGGTCGAGTACTAAGCACAATGGAGCTATTTCACGAGCTAATTCACATTGTTGCGTTTTTTATCATGATTAAATTACATTGATAATCGTTTCATAAGGTCTAAAACTTTCAGATATTAACTATTAAAAGTTTTGTGGTGGACATGTTAATGCAAAATGTGTAAATGGTTTAATTTTAAGCAGTTCAAGTTTTAGAAGTAAATTCTTATGTGTTACTTTTGTCAAAAATATAGACAAACAAAGTGTGAGAACCTTCCAGCTCTGTGTTCGATTTCGATTTTGTTTCGTATTTAATTTAATAAAATATTATAAACAATTTTATTTTGGTAGTGGGCTGGAGCTTTTCTACTGCCTGTGGGCCTACAATAGTACTGTGTGTTTAAATGAATTAAGAAAGGATATCAACGATATGAAAATTAATTAAAAAAAAAAGGATGTTATATGAGATCCTTTTTCATAACAAATAAACCGTATATGGTTCGAATACACATCATAAAACTCACTAGTTTTAACTTATTTTATATAGACTAACTAACGAAGAGTAAAGTTCTTCTGAAGATAGGTTATTACCGTCAATTTTGTAGAAATAAAAGGCTTAAACATTCTAGACAACCTTGATATTTCACACTAATAAGGTCGTAATATATATAAAAGTTCTTGTGATACGTCTGATATGTAACATTTCCAAATGATAAGTAACATTTGGAAGATGACAGACGGATAGTACTTAAATAGTGACTTGTAAGGCGCGAATATTTCATAGGATTTGAACATTTTTAACAATTTGTGAGCCTGTTTGCCGGTTTCACAATCATAAAATGGCCACTTATTCATAAAATAAATTATATATTAAGGGTTCATTAATAAAACAACAAAAAACTGATTTAAGTCGACTTATTGTATAAGTTTTTTCGAAGGCCCCGGAACAGGCAATTGCTATAGAATTGAGTATTTTGAAAATGTTCACCTGGTTAGTTGCCACACTCTAGTAGAAAATCTATCGCAAGGACAGAAACAGTGTGTTTCCCACAGGTGTTTTTTAAAGCCAGTTTCCATTCTAGGCCAACGAAATTGACCACATCTTCACTTACCTACAGATGAGATAATATTCAAAAGCTAACCATCTTTAATTCGATACATCTAAAGAAACTGTAAGTAATATCGAGTCTTTTTTCGGAGTATACAAAATTAGTAGAAACCTATTTTTTTTAAATTTTCTTGTGTATCTGTCTGTTTTTACGCATATTACGCAAAAACTGCTAGACGGATTTTGATTTTTTTTCTGAAATGCATTGTCTTAAAATCAGAGATACTACATGCGTTAGATTCATAAAATTAAATATTGAGATACAAATGATTTTCTGATCGTTTATGGTTATATACTTAGAAAATTTATCTTCTATTTGTTTCTTCTGACTGCTGATGTATACGCGCGTCCTTTTCATGGTACAACTAATGATAATAATATTAACGATACTAACCGCGGAAGTCAAAGGTAGTAAGTCAAAGTCATAGATAACTCAGTTGTCAAAAGAGGAGGTGGAGATAAATAGTATGCCGTAAGAGCCGACTCAGCAAAAATGCAACATAAGCATAATGTCTGGACATAAGGCTTTACTTGACTCGAGGAGTATTAGAACAATAATTGACTCCCATATCTTCATGTGGGAGTCGTATGAAGTGACGATGAGAAATATATCAAAAGATATTCAGCACCTTCTGAAGAACTGCGATCCTCAAGACGCCTTCCAAGCATGGGGATGTTGTGTACGTGTGGAATATGTTTTTACGAATGTCCATCCAGATTGCGGTGGCCGGAATATACCGGGCCAGGCACCAATTACTCACACAGCACCAAGTGCCCTAGCGAATAATAATCACATGGTGTCACAACACGGCCACATTTGGTGGGAAAACGGAAACGCTTTAGTACCGACCGCTACCCTACATTTGGAGTCTTCCCTAGAGGAGTCCCTATATTGCGATACGCCAAGAAAATAGCGTGCTAAAACTATTTTGGAGACCAACCCCGTAAACAGGTGTCATAATAATCCCATGCCCGAATGCCGTAGGTCCCCTCGCGTTGGGTCTGATGAGTAAATGCAGCGGTGTGTTTTCGGTGCCCACAGACGACGATGATAGAAATTGTTTCACGACTTCAGTGCCCGTCTAAGGTAGATCGGCACTCAATGGGTTTGGGAGAAAAATCATTTTTTTTACAATTTAGCATCTAAAATCCACCAGAATGTTTTTCTAACTTTTTTATGTACCTAGTGTCACCTGCGCTATCAACACGGATCCAATGATATATTATATATTAAAATTGGTTGAGCCGTTTAGAAGTTATGGTGGAATAAAGAAACTCACAAACATACATACACTCCGTTTTGGGCAGTCGTGTAAAAAAGTATCATACCTTCTAAACTCTCATAATAATTCAGCTTATAGAAATTTTCAGCTGTCTGGGGCAGAAAACGTCTGAATACGTATAATAAATGCAGAAGTTAAGTGTCAAAATAGGTTGTTTTTACACTTTTTATTAACCATGATATAGCCAAACTACACGCGAGCGAAGACTCAGGTACAGCTAGTCAGTGATAAAAATAACCTCATCTATTTATTACAATATATAACGAAAGAGGTCTTTCAATTCTTCTTCTATCAAGCAAGTTATCAAAGGTTGTATGGAAAATTGGAAAGCAAATTGCAGGTTAAACATAAGGATTTTATCACAGCCACGAGACAGATGAAGAGGTGCTTAAATAAAATTGTTACATAGTTACAACAAAATCGTTTTGTTGAGGTAGGTGGTATAGGTGTACCGATGGTGATAACTTCTAACGTGATAACTGACTTAAATTATACTTCGATATTTTTGCCTATTATTAATTTACTCATTTTTTTTTATCTTATTGATAAGATATAGAACAAGTTTTTTTATTTATTATGCGATGAGCGGCAAATCTGCATACTGCTCGCCTGATGGGGAGAGGCTGTCGTCACCTACATACATCTGCAATACTATTATTAATATGTCATGAAACTGTGGCCCTCAGTAGTAGGGTTCTTGGTGAGCAAATATTGAACCCGCGTCTTTCATTCATGCACCCGGACGCTTTCATCAGCTGGGATCAGCAGATGAAAGCGTCCGGTCCGGAGCCAGGGGATGATGCTGGAGGGAGCAAATTTTAAACTTTTATTTGTTTTACCGTTATATGCGACTACGCGGTTATACATAAATAGCTAAATTGCAGACAAAAACTATCTCGGATGTTGAAATGTTGTGTGGATACAGTTGTCTTAAAAAAACAACTTATGGACCCGCACACAAATTTATTTTATTTTTAAATACCACGATGTAATAAGTATATAAGTATTTATATCTTAACAATAAATTCTTGTTAATTGATTTTTAAAATATTATATTAGCCCCGGGGGGTGAAACAAGAATTGATACTGGTGAATAGGTCTAAAATATCTTATTTAATGTATTATATGTACGGTGAAAACAAAATCTTGCGTAACGCTAACTGTGGGTACTTTACTTCAGCAAGATGTTACTGTAATCACTTTTCTCTTGAATTCAATTTTTTTACCTCATACGTCCCCATTGACTTTATTTGCAAAACTATCAGCTTCTCTACACGGTCACTTTTAATCGCTGAGTAAAAAAGTCTAAGCAGTTATCCCATCTCTTGAAAACTTGTACGTGTTTTCAATATTCTAATAATATTTCGTGTATTTATTAAATCCTTAGCCGGTGATTTAAGTTGTTCAACATAATAAACGTAAGCAACATTTACGTGGCTGGATGGAGTTGATAAATAATAACGAATTACGAATTTCATTTTAGTTTCCCACAAGCGCATTCTGCTCTGTAAATGTTCTAGGCCGTTTTCATATAGCTCTTTAGAATTCGTATATAAAAAAAAAAATTGTTTCAGATACATAAAATTAAGTCCATTATTTCTTTCGCGACTATAAGACGGAAACATTATTTTACTTCGGCATGGTTTAACACGAAATACTTGCAGAATGTAGCCTTCTCACCTTATTCTTATTCTTATTCTATTTGGGGGCGATATGTCCTGCATGACGTCCCGCTTGGGGTGTATTGTGCATTTCCCCCGCCAGCTTCTACCCAAGCCATCCCAACTCCTTAACGTAGCGGAGAAGGACCTTGGGTCGCTGGCATAGCTGCTCCAGTGACTTGTGTGATGGTGGTGAGGATGTCGTCGATGAGAATGACTCTTGTAGTCTGATTGTAAATCGTATCTGTTCCGTGGCTTCGCAGTGCAACAGTACATGCTCCACAGTCTCATCTTTTAGCATACAGCCTCTACATAGAGGACTGTCTGTTGGTCCAGTTTTATGCAGAAAGTAATTCAGGTTACAATGACCTGTGATAAGGCCTGCTACAATGCGTAGTTCCTCACGCTTTAGTTTCAGCAGTTTGTTTGTCAGCTTCTTATTTAGAGTTGGGAACATGGCCTTTGTTTGTTTACAATCCTCTGTCTTATTCCACAGGTTTTGTTGTTCTCTCTCGGTGTGACGACGTAGTAGTTCCCGTACTTCCATTGCTGATGGCTTGCAAAGGCTCCTTACGTCATCACAAACTTGTTTTTTTGCTCCTTTCTTTGCCAGAGTATCTGCCATGGCGTTACCCGGGCATGCACTATGTCCCTTTGTCCATGTTATCATTATTCTGTAGTTTTTCGACAGCCTTTGTAAGGCAGAATGACACTCAGCTATGACTCTAGACCTGGTTACTGGTCTTCTGAGTGCATATATTACAGCCGCACTGTCTGTAGTAAAAAGAAGGAGCTTGTCCTCACGCTCACTTTCTAAACTAGGTGTTATGTCTAGATGTGATATTGCCCTCGCAGCTAGCAGTAAGCCCATTGCCTCTGCTTGCATTACAGTGGTTGTCTTATTTAGCCCTTTTGCGTCTGAGATTCCAAGTTCCGGTGAGTAGTAACCGCAACCGGCACCAGTCTTGTTTTTTGCACCATCTGTGTAGATATTGTATGTCGGCACCAGATCTGCCAGTACAAACTGGCTACTGAGAACAGTGGTTCTCAGTAGCCAGTTTGTACTTCTTATTGTCAAGGTGGGTACTGGCTACTTTGTCGGTGCCTTGCTTTGATTCGGGGATTATTTTAGTGGCCTTGTCTAGTATTCGACAATGGTTTGTGATTTGTCCCGTGCCTATCCACTGGTTTGTTGACTTTATCCTTAGTGCTGCCGCCATCGCTTCTTGCTGTATATGAAGATGCAGTGGCGTCAGACCCAGGATGACATCAAGGGCAGCTGATGGTGTTGATTTTATACAGCCGCTAATTAAAGAGCAAGCCAGTCTTTGGGTTTGCTGCAGTTTCTTTATTGTAGTCACCAGACTTGTTCGTGGCCACCACACTACGCAACCGTAGGTGAGGACAGGTCGTACTATGACTGTGTAGATCCATCGGCAGAGCTTCGGTTTCAGACCCCAGTCTTTCCCTACTGCTCTTGTACTTTGCATCAAAATTTTTGTAGCTTTTGTTGTGATGTGTTCAAGGTGTTTTCCCCACAAAAGCTTGCTGTCAAGCCAAATGCCTAGATATTTAACCTCCTTACTTAGGGTCAATTTTGTTCCAAACAGCGTAGGAAGGTTATAATTTGCTAACTTTGTTTTTCGAGTAAACATGACTATTTCTGTTTTCTGTGGGTTCACAGATAGACTGTGACGTTGACACCATTGCTCGACTATGTGAAGAGCCCTCTGCATTTTTTCGCAGAGGGTTGCCTCAAACAGTCCAGAGACCATTATAACTAGGTCATCTGCGTATCCTACAGTGACCATACCATCTTTGTTCAGGAGTTCAACCAGCTCATTCACTACTACTACCCATAGCAGAGGTGACAAAACTCCTCCTTGTGGGCAGCCTCTCGTAACACGACAACGGGCTGTTCCAGAGGTTTCTATTCTCGCTGCTCTCTTGGAGAGCATGTTGGTAACAAAAGTATTCACTCTATCATCAACACCCCTATTTCTCAGTCCATGGTTAATACTGGAAAATGTGGTTTTGTCAAAGGCTCCTTCAATGTCAATAAAGGTAGCTAAGCAGGACTGCTTGTTTTCCAGTGCTGATTCGATCTTGTGTACCACATGGTGGAGGGCAGTATCTGTAGACTTGCCAGATTGGTACGCATGTTGATTTTTGTGGACAGGGTTTTCCGCTAAAGGTCCACTTCTTAAGTATTTATCACAAAGTCGCTCCAAGGTTTTTAACATGAATGAGCTTAGACTTATCGGTCTGTATGACTTTGGATTGGTGTAATCGGTTTTACCTGGTTTTGGTATAAACACGACTCTGACTTCCCGCCATGATTTAGGTATATACTTCCATGCTAGACATGACCTGAAAATGGCCAGAAGATGAGTTTTTATCTTGTTAAGAGTCCACTGAAGAAGCGCTGGGAAGATTCCATCCGTTCCAGGAGCCTTGAATGGTTGGAAGGTGCTTACCGCTCAAAGCAGAGCTTCTTCAGTCACAATTTTGTCAGCAAAGGCCCAGTCTTCATTGCCAGGCTTTTGCATAGTTTCTATTTCCCATTCTTCTTCATTGTCTATCTGACAGTCTGGAAAGTGGGTGTGTAATAGAAGTTCAAACTGTTCCTGGTCTGACATCGTATAAGAGCCGTCAGGCTTTTTCAACGTTCCTAGCTTTGCATGGGAGTCGCTAGATAGTACTTTTTTAAGTCTGGCAGTCTCACTTTCGGATTGAATACAAAATGGATACAATCATATCTGACAAATAGAGTCCAATGCACAGTAGTAAAAAGTAGGTGTACGAAAACAAATACAGTATTAGAACATAGGTCAGACTTTAGAATAAATCTACATGGCGTTCCTCAAGGAAGTATTTTAGGACCATTGCTCTTTATACTCTATATTAATGATTTGCCAAATGCTATAGACGAAAAAATTATATTATTTGCTGATGACAGTGTGGCCATTGTACAAGGCAAAAATATTTTGGACTTTGAAAATAATGTAAATTTAACTATTGATAAACTTGGAAAATGGATGCAATTGAATAATTTACTGTTGAACGTTGAAAAAACTAAATACATGCAATTCTTTAGTCATCAAAAACCCGTGACTTCTCTCAATTTAATTTACAATGGGAAGAATGTTAAACAGGTTAAAACAATATCATTTCTGGGAATATCAGTTGATCAGCATATGAATTGGAAAGAACATTGTGAAAAATTAACAGTTAAATTAAATAGATATATTTATGCTTTGCGGAGAATAGTAAATATGTCATCATTAGAAGCCGGGAAAACAGCGTATCATGGCTATGTGCAGTCCAATCTTCGCTATGGTATTATTTTATGGGGAAACTCAAGCGAGGTAGAGTCAGTATTTATTGTTCAAAAAAAGTGCATAAGAGCTCTGTGCAATATTAACGACCAAACTGTGTCATGTCGTCCACTATTTAAAGAACTGAAAATACTACCACTTTGTTCGTTATATATATATATGAAGTTTGTTTATTTGTGAAAAAACACATGTGCTTCTTTAATGAAATGCCAGAGACTCACAGTGAAAGACTAAGAGAACGATTCAGGCATAAACTTATTACCCCTAAGTTTAGACTATTAAGCAACATGGGCATGGGAAGCATTTTCAGCATGTCTGTGAGAGTGTATAACAACCTTCCTACAGAGATAACCCAGCTACCTTTACCAAAATTAAAAAAAACAGTTGTTTTCATGGCTTTTGGGGAAAAGTTTTTATGATAAATAGAGTTTTTTATGAATATGTAATGAAATATAATATTAATCATACTTTGACATTTCATAATATACAATTTTTATTTTAATGTCCTTTTTTTTAGTTTATATAATTGGCTTATTATTTTGTGACATTTATATTAAGTGAAATTAACAAGAATATTTCCGTAATAATTATAACATTGAATTGTAGTAATGCATGTGGATTTTGATATTTAACTCTATAAATAATTAAGCTGAACACTCGTAAGAGTAAATTGTACTCGGATACTCATATATGTATTACATCTAATGTACCTGCAATTATGACAGCAATAAATGGTTTAAATGGTTAAATGGTAATAGAGTTACTGTATTTTTTCCACGATTTCTTCCGACTTTCTTCGACTGTAATCTTGAATCGGTGACGTGTTTTCCTATACTCTTGCCAATCTTCATCAAGATCGGTATTCATTGCTCGGTTGAAATGGTGTCTCATTTTCTTCCTCGCTTTGCGAAGTTCCTTGTTCCACCATCTGTCCTTTTTGTTCAGTATTTTAGTACTTTCCGTTTTTAAGGGACTAGATTTTTCGTAGCTTTCCCTTAAGGAGCGTACCACAAAATCTATAGTCTCTTCAATGTTTTGGGGTACCAACTCAGTAGTCGCTTCAATTTGCGGCCCTACCTCTAGTGCCTTTTCAAATGTTTCTCTGTAGAGTGTTCTATCAGTATTCTTTGGGTTTCTGTAGGTGCGCGGTTCATGCTTTCTTACCTGTAAGCTGAACCTTATCCTTCTATGGTCCGATCCCGAGGCCTCATTTATTGCTACTCGCCAATCGTTTATCGTCTCTGCAATTCCGCTGGTAGCTAAAGTAATGTCAATTATAGTTCTGGCATTGGATCTAACATAAGTAGGTTCAGTGCCTCTATTCAGAACTATGAGATCATTTCGTAGGATAAATTCTCACCTTAATACGCTTGACACATCATCGTGTATTGAAGAGAAGCTATCCGACAAATGTTTTGAACTAGCTACAGTTAACCCCGTATGTTTATTATTAGATGTTGGATGACATGCACTTACAGAATTCTCGCCCGAAGAGGTATATATCTAAAGTAAACTTTTTAACCAACTTCCAAAAAAGAAGGAACTTCTTAATTCGCCTATATGATTTTTTGTTAAGAGATTACTCAACCAATTGTGAACTGATTTTGATGGTTTTTTTCTTGTGCTCTCAGTTGATGCAATTCAAATTCATAAAAATCAGATGTGTAGCTTTTATGTTAAAGTCAATTATACTGATAAATGTATATAACTCTTGTCGATGATGAACAGTATTTTAGACGAGTGAATGATCTTATCAGTAATGCATAAAAAAAAGAGTGAAAAAATATGTTAAGTAAAAATACGCAGGTATTTTTACGAAACATATTTATAACTGATGGTATAACTGGTGGAAGTCGGGGTATGATATTGTGAGGCCAGCGTTTTGAGTAAGCAGTACTGACTTCAACAAGTTATTTCAAGTAGAAAATCTATCGCAAAGCACTAACATTGTGTTCCGAGAGCAGTCCCCGAGAGCCTGTGAAATTACTGGCACACGAGACTTAACAACTATGTCATATATAACACTAACAAGGTGACAGGCGCGGTGCAATTCATAACTTGTAATGAAATGCATCTGTTATAGGCAGAGATTAGTCTGCTTAACATCAGGTGAACGTCGCTCTTGTTCCGTCACAATAAAATAAAAGCTGTATGGACGTGGTGACGAGGACAGTGTAGTTGATCATTTGTGACGAAATGAATCTGTTATAGGGAGAGGTTACCGCGTTACGTGTTCGTGCTTGTTCGTTAGTTCGTGCTTGTTCCATCACACACAAAAAAGACAAAAAACGGTCTTTCTATGGCATTAGGTATATTGTAAAAATGTGTGGATATAAGCCTAATTACAATGTCTTTAAATGTTAATTTTCATGACCTCTGATCTGATAAATCGATATGATGCTAAATGCATAGAGTAAGACAGGTAACACTTGCTACTGGACTAAGCACGATCAGTGAGAAATTACTGAAAAATGCAATAACGTTTAAAATATTGTCTAATATGCAAACGTGCAAATGCATATAAGCCGCTATTTTTATTTATTATTTATATCAAGAACGCATCGCCGTTTGATGCATAATAAATAAATTTCACAGAAATGTATGATCCCTATGTCGTTTTATTATTTGTCTAGAATAATATTAGTCTCACTATTTTGATATAGAGAAAATCGAAATATATACGATTTTATAATGATCCGTGGACTGGATCTAAATCCCGGGAGAGCCGCATTCAACCCGCGGGCTGTTCCTTGCATATATAGCCAATTATTTGTACGTTATTTACTGTACTTGAGAACCAAATAAAGTTGGCGAGCGTATTTATTGTTCAATCAAAAGGAATCATACACACTTTTGTCTGCATCAAGTTACATGAAAATAATTAAATTCTGTCTTAATTAAATAAAAGAACGTTTCAACTATCTAGACAAATTAACTGCGATTATTGACTTATTTCCAGATCAAAATAATAGTTTAAATCCAAATCATATGAAATACCTTAAAGGAGTACTGCAAACTCCAAGATACATTGTTTAAGAAGAATAAGTATCAATATTTAGTGAGATTTGTCCTATGTTTTCATCCATATCACCATTGCTTTTAAAACAATAAACCTAAAAGCGCACGCGAAACGATTAAATTTTGACCAGAAAAATTTAAAAACAATACATATTTATCTAGCTCCTAATCCAGCTTTGTGCTTTGTTCTCATTATTTCAATTTTCTAGCCCAACTATATCTATATTTAAAGTACATTAGTGATTCAGTAATCGTGATATGTAATTCGAGCATATCATTTCTCACTTATTGATATAGTAAACAATCGGATTTACGATATCAGACGAGACTATTATTAGAAGTAAATACATATATATCTGTTGTTTCACAAATAGATCTCATGGAAAAATTTGGCATTGAAGTAATTAGTAATATAAATCTACTGATGCTGAAAATAGATCTGTTCAAGTCGGACCGTATAATTAAGATGTTTCAATAAACACATCGGGGGAAATTGTCGTAAAAGAGTTAGTGTATTGCCGCTGATCTTATGTGACTTTTTTATTTTCGTACGAAATTAGCGTAGTAAATTTTAATATTAAATTCGATGATTTTAGTATATTATAAGAGATGGAATTCTCGTAATGCGTCTCGTGTTGAGTTTGTGGGCTCGAAAACGCCCATTAATACAGTGCTATTTTCGTTTAATCCTACCCTGCGAGCCACTGTCGTCCGATCACATCTCGATTTTACAAGACATTTTTTTAATTTGAATCAATGTATTATTTCTTTGTTCCCTTAGTTATTAGAAATACGAAGCAGTGATGCCTCAGTGGCATTGGCTATAGTCTGCCGCGCACCAGGTCCATGGTTTGAATCCCGCCGGGCATGGTGGAACGACATTTTGCGAATGCCCGCCTGGCTAGCGACCACCCTCAAGTAGAAAATCTGTCGCCAAGCACCTAACGGTGTGTTCCGGCAGCTGTCCTTGAGAGCCAGGAATTCTAGGTGAAACCTGTTAACACCTTCGACCTTCGAAGGCTTATCCACCAGCTATAAAAAAAAACGTAAAATAAAATACACTTATAAGCTATATATAAACTCATCGTATTTTCCAACACTTATCAGAGCGCTTTGTTGATGCGAAGACTAAATCATTAAAGTTTCTTATGTTGTGAACCAAACGTTAAGCTTGGCTGAGATAAATTCTCTATTGATACTACGACAGTCTTCGTGGGAATCAAATTGGATTCAACTTTAGAGTACGCACATACATGATCTATCCGGAAGACATATTTCTGCCACAATATAGTTCGTAAGGTATGACAGTTAACGGAGAGCTAGAGCTATAGAGCTATAGCTTATTTCGGCTACTTCTACAGAATTATGTCGGTTGGTGTATTGATAAAAAATATAAAAAAGCGGTGCCAGCTTTTGGAAAAGACAAAAATCCTTCCTAGTGAATTGTTTGCGATTTATTAATAAAATACCCAAAAATGTTACAATGCTTACAGAAGAAAAATTCAAGTTGCACGTAAAAAAAATATTGATTATGATGATACAATAAGCGGCTATACAGTTTATGGTTATTTAAACAACAAGATTCTTGGATGATTCCACTTTCGGTAAGCTGTCACCTGTCTATCTACCTACCTATGTAATTTAAACACGTATGTAATAATTATTTAATATGTTTTGAAAATTATGGTTACAAGAAGTTTTAAATGAAAGGCCTCGAGTTTCTTTTCCGCTCTTCGCAGTGGCTTCAAACATTTTTTTGATGAAAGTGGCAGTAGACTGAAAAATATTTCAATATTATATTGTGTTTTGACCGTACTAACTAGAAAACTAACAAGAATTAAATTTGTCGCTATGCCATGTATTTCTTTATCAATTAAAGCACAACATTGATGTTTTCTTGTGTGACAGTTAAAAGCTAATCGATAGTCTTTATTGAACCGGTCCCCAAATTGTGTCTGTTCTAATTCACTTTAAAAGAAAAAAATCATTGTTCTTAAAATTTCCCGGTACAGTTTGATTTTCAGTACTGACTCAAAAAGCTAATAAAACCTTAGTATAAAAGCAATTGTTTTAAATTAATGCTGGCTAAGAAGTAAAATATGGGAAATATTTATTATTGATACATATTTTACATCTTGGACAACTGCTAGATTTATTTACAGCTGATAGGCAAACCTTTGGCGTCTATGCTTTATAATTTCTGGTGGAGAAGATGTTGTCGAGGACAGTTCCCGGAACGCACTGATAGGTGCTTGGCGACACATTTTCTAATTCGACGTGGTAGGCAAATTCTATTCGCAAAATGCCGTACCTCCATGCTATATTATATTAAGTATTTTGCGTTCTCTCTGTGTACTGTATCATCCGAAATTTACACTGCTAAACACCACCACCATTAAGGGATTGCCATAATCTCCACGCTTGGCAGGTGTCTTGGGGATCGCAGTATAGGATAACAGTTCCTCAGGAAGTGGTGCTGCCTACCTTCCGGTATTTTACCTTTAGGCTCCCCCTACTACACCCACAGCTAGCAATGGGGCCGGCTGGGGTGATATTCTAGCCCAGCTAAACGATTCCCCCACAGGGAACTCCTCGTTTCAAACACAGCTATGCCATTATGCCATTTAAAATAAGGTATTTATCATAACCGCTACTTTGATAAGTCTGTTAGTGGTTGAAGATATAAAATAAATCATCCTAAGTGTGTAGTTGATGACCATCATGCATGTTGATAAAGAATTCGCAAACTCTTATATTAGTTATATATAGCTGTCAGCACCATAGCTTATCGCAAATGGTGCTGACAGTGTTAATGTCAAATTTGCTTAGCTAGTGATAGTGTTTGAAATAATCAAATTATTGTTTTCTAACTTATTGTTAAGTAAGGTATTTGAAAATAATGATACCATTATAGTATCTGTCTTGGATGGATTGATTTCTATAACATATGTGAGTAGAGATAGAAATAGTGTGAACTATAAGCAAGTATATCCATTTCAGTCTTCTGCCTGATGTTATATTTCATAAAATTCAATTATCCTCATCAGCAGTAATGAGGTCCACCTTTGAACAAATGATTCCAACATCTTGCCATAATCCTCACACTTGGCAGGCGCCTTGGGGATCGCAGTGTAAGATGCCAGTTCTTCGGTAAGCGCTGATGCCCACCCCTTCGTCACCTCTTACGACTGCATCAGGAAGATAAGTCAATACCATGGCATAAATATTGTAACATCATGGGACAGAAAAAAATATTTGTTGTGTTTCTATATTTATATATGTAGATACACAACAAATGTTTTTATTCACTCGCACGATGTTGCTGTTGTTGATGGCATAAATATTGCAACATACAGAAAAACATTGTGAATGGTATCATATTATGCAGGTTACAAAGATTAAAAATATCCTCGTACAATACCCTAGATTAATGAAATTAACTGTAACAGTATTATAAGTTATATAAAACTCTAATTACCTAAGAACTTCAAAAGCTACTAAAACCATTTACGTTACAGATAATAACTGTGTATATGTCAAAATGGCTGGTCCACAATATCATAGATATGTGTATTCTTGAGCATGAATATTTGTTTTGTGAACTGTTTTTTTTTGGCTGGGTTTCCTGTTAATTCTGAGGTTTTTCAGCAAATTATGATATTTAGGTATAAAAAATATTCATCAATTTGTAGAATTGCCATAAGACTATAAAACCTAAATATTAGTATAACCATAGTTAATACTATGAACATGAATATAACACACCGTTGTGGCTTGCATAACAATATTTTTTTTCCTTGAATGTGGTAGATAGCAAGACGAGCTGTCGCAAAATTATCATAAATATTTTTTTCTTCTTGCCAACTGGGCGGTTTGATTGCTTCTAAAATATTAATAAACTGACCATTAAAGTTTCAAATGCCGATCGCCGTTTTGCCTTGCCCATAATGACCCATTAATACATGCGTTTACTGCTTAGTAGCACTTTCAAATTACTAAAGTAACATTCCTTGGCCAATATTTTCTTTATATAGAACCAAGAAAAATGACCTGCCAGCGGAGATAACGCATTTGAATTCAAAATTTTTGGTACAAGAATTTTTCCCGAGTGTCACGGTGCAGCAAATAAATATTGGTCGTGAATTGAAGAAATGAATCGATCTCGCTCTTATATAGTACAATCCCAAATTTTATCTCTTTCACACTAATAGCCGACTGACAAACATGTATCAGCGGTTAATAGGTGCGCTCACGCAGCTGTTGCGAACAAATCAGCTCGGATATAGCTGACACTGTCAAAAAGCTAAAGCCGTGGTGCATGCTACACTCTGCAAGCGGCGTTTATCATGTCAACCAGCATAGGCAAGTATTTTATTGTTGACACTAAGTATTCTTATTAAAAGTTGACATATTATTTAAAGTATTATTTTAAGTGGGGTGAATTCATAGTCTTGAGTTGCCATAATTGTCATGCTAAAAGTCCGCCCGTCCTTAGATTTTAGTCTAGGATTATGTAAATATTCTTTAGTTAGGTAAATTTGGATATATCACTTAAAACTTACATTATGTTATATTAGCTAGTTGTGCTTTGAACCCTCATAAACTGAAAAGTACTTTAGCTGACGAACAACTCCGTGTTAACACATATTATTCAAATTGTTGTAAATTTTCACGAACAATACTCAAAATTATTCGCGTTTTTTTAAACAACACTCTAAAATTTCGAATGTACTAAAGATCGGGTAATAATCTATAATAGACAACCATATAATCGCGTCTCATGTTATTGGGTGACAAGTGACAATATCCTGACTTATTTTTGAGTTTATGTTGGTTAAACCATGAATGATGGTAGGAATCCAATGTTTATTTATATATACATGTAATAGAAATGCAAATAAAAGATTGAATATATAAACAAGAAATACAATTAGTAACCGTAACCTGAAACAATTTCGCTACTCGCTTGTATCTTAAGATATCCCGTAACAAGCAAAGACATTACGAGGAGGGTCGTCTCTCCGTTCATTCAAGATCGGAGAAAGCATCCTACGTATTTAAAAATAGACTTTGTACGATATTTATTGGCCATCTCTTCGGGATTCGATTTAATATAAACAGAAAAATATCGTACGCACGTGTTTATGCGATAAACGCCAATTTGTATGAGGACTTCAGCATATTCTTATGCCGCCGAAAAAGTGTCATGTTAAAAAATCTTAAACACGTATAATGTGAAATGTCACAACAGAGGTGCAATCTGGCTGACTGGCCATATCATGGTCATAGCCTCGTTAGTTGAGTCGGGCACTGGAACGCATCGCTTTATATTTTCGAGGCCTGGGAGACAATGAAATTTTCAGAAACATTCCCTGTTGGATGGGACCAAAATATATGACTAAACGTGGGTGCTTATACGCTACTGCTTACACTTTCGGGGTTATGTGGTGTGAAGATAGTTTGTTTTTTCTAGATTTATTGTTGCTACAGTAAAATGGAGCTTTTAATGATTGTTCCCCTAAATGGACTCTCCATGAGTAATCAAAATAATAATCTTATGCATAAGTCTGTCTCCCCGTAATAAATATTGCACTATTATATATTTATGTAAATACCTAGTTACTGTCACTGAATTTCTAAATCCATTTTCAGTGAACATGTATACTTCCAGTTCTTTTTAATTTTATTTCAATCGAGTGGTGAAAGTCAAACATTATCATTAAGAAAACAAGTGCACCTGTTTTTGTGATTAACGTGTGTTATTAAGACGATCAAGAGGCTCAACAATTCGGGTGGTCATCGATGGCCGTTCGTCCGACCAATTGGCCATAAATGCCGGAGTCCCTCAAGGATCAGTACACTCTGCTACGCTTTTTCTGCTGCATATTAATGATCTGTTTAAACCCGGTATTTTTGCACCGTTGTGGAGAGTTACACATCTAACGCACGAACCATTGCTTTACAAATCCAGTCTCATAGGGAAGCGATGGTTCAGCGCTTGAACTCTTCTTTGAAGGCAATCTCCGATTGGGGCGATACCAATCTAGTCAAGTTCAATGCTGCTAAAACCCAGGCGTGTGTTTTCTCCGCCAAATGAAGCCCTTTCCAGCTGGCTCCTACTTTCAGGGATGTGTCCGTGCCGATAAGTTACCATTTCGAGCTCCCCTCTTCAGCTGGCATCTCATTAGCACCAACTCTCAATTTCGGCTCCTATATTGAGTCCAAAGCCCAGCTTGCCTCAAAAAAGCTTGGCGTTTTGGCTAAGGTGAGACAATACTTCACACCGGGACAGTTGCTTAATATTTATCAAGCCCAAGTCCGGACGTGCATGGACGTGTACTGTTATCACCTTTGGGATGGTTCTGCCCAATACCAGCTGTAGCTATTGAGAAGAGAGCCAAGAGACTCATCAACGACGACCACCGTAGGCAAGAGACTCCAGAGTCTCGAGCATCGACGCAAAGTCGCTTGTTTATCGGATACATTTCGGTGAGTGTGCAATGGAACTTCACAATTTGATTCCGCCACCACCATTCTATAATCGGATATCCAAGGATACTCAAGCGCCACCGCTATATGGTGGATATTCCATTTACCCGACCAAAGCAATTTGCTTCTTTGTTTAACATACGAACCGCCAGGGAATGGAACACCCTGCCTGGGTCTGTGTTTCCAGTTAAGTACAATATGGGGGTCTTCTAAACGCGAGTGAATAAGTATCTTCTAAGTAAGCGCGCTCCATCATCGATCGCATCATCACTTAACATCAGGTGAGATAGTGGTCAAGTGCTACCCAGTTCGGTATAACAAAACAAACAAACAAATAAACAAACGAAATATGCGACTGGGAAAGATACCAATTGCCCTAAAATATAGGACCTGAGTTTCCTTCCCATTCTTATCACTGCCGTGGCTTAATAGACGTCACCTTTTTGCGGAGTGTAGCGGTTAAAAATTTGCATATAAAATTTAAGGACATCACTGAAAAGCATGAAAAATCTTTTGAAAGTCCCTAACATGCAAAACACTCAACGAACTTACATTTTCATAGTCCAAATTTTACTACTTTTTTACTAACTACATTACTCGCCGTCAACTAACATGTGTTGCCTATCGCTAGTCATCCTCCAGTTATGGTCATTAGCAAATACTGATTCTGTTAATGGTAGATATTATTATTTTATTCATATTAATTTTCATTAAAATATTTTTGAATGTGGATGGCAAATTGCCTTAAACTCGGTGAAGGCACCCTTATGAATAAAGTAAGAGACACAATTTCAGATTTAATTGTCAATTTTTTCGCAATGCTACGACAAACCGTCAAAAATAATCTACTGAAATAACGTAATATTATCTTAAGTAATATGTAAACGACGTGATCCTCTAGATCTAGCTAACTTTAGCCTTGCCGTACACTCAAAATTGAATGTCTGTAAACAAAACTTTACGTTTGGTATTTAGACGGAACCTTGCGAGAAGATGCGATCACTGTATTGGATGCCTTGCCAGTACTTTTTGACGATTTTGGTGATATTAGCTTTTTGCGATACCTGTCCGGATAAAGTTTCGATAATTGAAATTATTAATACCCTTGTGCCTACGTGATATTTCTTCATCATATCGATTCAACAACTCTTGACGTATCATTGCTACCTTCTGATAATGAATAAATTCGAAACAAAAGTTTAGATGTGCCTCTCGCAGACTATTTAACATTAACGTATATATGGCCTTTGCCTTTATTAGTTTTTGCCATTTTGTTTCTGAATGTTCATATTATTAGAGATTTTGTCAGCTGTGGAAACTCAAGAGCTTGCTTAACAACTTAGTAAAATATACGTTAGTGTTCTGGTTTTCAAGGTTAAGTTATGATTGGGCTTGGTTGCAAGCCTCTGTGAGGAGGATATGAAATATTTTTGGAAATTAGTGGAATTTTTCCTTTTTTGTTGATTTTCGTTCGCAGTATATACATATCAGTGTAAAAAAATGTTGCAACACCTTAGGCTCTTACGATAAAGCATATATAGCGCAAGCTGAACATAGATGTTTTGTCCAAATACTGGTTAGTACCCTAAGGATCTATATCCTCTCAGAGACAGTGGGATCTCCCTCGTTGCGAGCTGGCATGAAAATAATTTTTAGATACGTGTCCTAGCATCTCAGATCGTGCTCGAATCCTCGTTGTTTCTGTGTGGTAATCTGATTTTAGATTACAAGACCTCCCATTTTGCAATACTGGAAACTTAATAGATGCATCCGCTATTTGTCTGATGCTAGGTCAGATCCTAGGGCATCTAACTTAAAACCTAAAATAAAAGGATTTTTCCGTCATAGAACATTTCTTTGTAAGCCAACTAAGTACAAGAGTTTGCCTTCTATCATTAAATATCCGTTGGTGGAAATTTAAGTAAACATTATTAGATTATAATAAAAATATATAATGTTATGTCATACATAAGATCGTAACGTCATAACGTCAATGACATGTATATGTCATAATCATAGTCTCAATATATCCTAACAACTACCTATTTCATACATTGAATATAAAAACGACGTATCTTGTTACTTAATGTTGCTTAACTACTTCTACTGTCATAAAATTAAATAAATGTTTTACTTTTTACTTATTCTTGTGCAGGAGCTGTCAATACACGCAGTGTCCACCCACGAGCTTCTGAAACCAAAGGATGAACCATCATACTCTCTTGCTACGCCATCTAACATCTGCTCAGTGAACCTATCAGGTCAGTCAAAATTAACAACCTTAATCGCTTGATATGAAACACAATGGCACACATACAGCTATACTATTTATTTTAAAATTACAAGACTGAAATTGCAGCCCCTCGCCTGTTGCTGTTGTTTTGGAATTGAAACAATTTATCCAAAGCACGTACAATTACACTTTAGCAGCGGCTTCGGTATATCTATGATATAGACACAACAAATACTATAAGTTTCTCCGGCCAAATGGCAATTTTTGATCTTTAATAACTTTATAACTGTAGCAACTAAGCGAACGAATAGGATTGTAAGAAGTTTGGGGAGTGGTGGGCACTCAAGATACAGGCGTTATCGCCTAGTTTGAGGCCCGTAGCTAAAATAAAGTCTCTATTTATGTTATATGAGTTAATGTCTCAACCGCTATACCTAGTTGTCTCCAATTCTCAATTGTTACCTATAGTGCACGAAGTATGACTCGTTTTGTTGTCTTAGGATTTCGCGATTATTACACATAGTAATTAAACAACTTTAAACGGTTTTATTCGCGTATATTTATCATTATTTTTGTCCCGACGTTTCAAACACTTTTCAGTGATCGTGGTCACGGGGTGGAGTCACCCCGGAATACGCGATTTAAACCGTTTAAAGTTTTTTAATTACTATTACTTGTTTTGTTTTGATATTCCTGCAGTGGAATTTATTTCAGTTTAGGTTATACTTCGAGAACTATTTGAATTAATATATTTTTAAGCAAATAAGAAAAAAACACACTCGAAGCAGTACTCTGCATACTCCATTAACGAGGTTCGATTATTGAGCCACTTATTGTGCCTCGGTAGGTGCTTTAAACCAGACGCATTAAAGTAAAAGTAAGACAGTATTTAAGCAAGAGCAGCAATTAATTTTTCTACTGTTACCTAAATATCCTACAAATAAAGCTACGTATTAAACTTTTACTTATGTTCCATAAATTTCTCTTATACGCATGTCTCATAGACTCTTTTGAGTAGTGTAAATGTAGCTATTGTATTGGCTAGTGTGATGATTTTTGATAACAATTAAATATGAACAACATCTCAAAAACGTGATAAAAACAATATTGTAATAAGTTTTATGACTCGCCGCCTTCCTGCTTCTCCTTAAGGACTTTTGTCGGTAGTATATCCACAGTCTTTACTTTATCTTCTTTTTAAAAACTAACCGTGTTGCTCGCTTAATATCTAGTAACACCCGACTAACTCATCGAATGCGTCTCGTTTTGCTCGGCTTTCACATTCATTCAACGGAAAGGAATAAATAAATATACAAATAATAATATATAATAATAAATACCTACTCCTAATATTTCAGCCCGGGAGCTGAACGGTAGAAAAACACGTAAACTTAGGCAAATACAATATCAACGTGAAATTAAGAATATTGCATTTTTCATAGATTTGCAGTTGAATTACGATGCATATCGTGATTATTATTTAATATAAGATTTATTGTTGTTTCATGTATTTTCTTTGTCTGACTGAACTGCCAGGTCAGTATGAATGTGTATGGTACTGGTTCTGTTATTTTAGCAATATAAGTTAAGTACTAGATGACATCGAATTATTATTTTATTTTATTTTATTTTTATTTTTTTTTACAATTTAGGGATTCTTACAGCTAGGTATAGCTTAAAAATCTATGTAGGTGCTGAAGGCCATTTAAAAGATTCCACTAATAAATTAAGAGAATTATTCTTATCGAGTAGACTAAAACATAGAGAAAATCAAAATAATATTATACAACACTTGCACAAGAATAGAATTAATTGAAAAATGCATTAGACAATACCCTCTTAACTTGCTCGACAGACGTATTGAAAATATCAAGGTCATGCCGAGATGCTACGTCATTGAAACAACGGCTTGCTCTTATCAAGTAGCTATTTCTCCTGTAATTAGAGTTAACTGTTGGGGTGTATAGTTTACACGGTCTCCTAGTAGGATCAGCTGACACCTTCACTCCCACTAAGTTAAGCAACTCAGGACAGTCAACTGTACCGTTCGCTATCTTAATTAAGTATACTACATCAGCAATTTGTCGTCTTATATCTAAAGGAAGAATGTGAAATTTATTACAGCGCTGGTTGTAGTCTGGGAGATATCTTTTGATTTTAAACTGAAGATGACGGAGAAACCGCCTCTGAATGCGCTCAATGCGCGTGATGTAAACGTCATACATGGGGTTCCAAATTTGTGAAGCATATTCTAAATGACTACGTACATAGGCACAATAAAGAATTTTGAGAGTTTTTATAGATTTAAACTCAGTCGATAAACGCAAGACAAACCCAAGCGCTCTCGATGCCTTGTTTATAATGTTATTGATGTGCTCCTCAAAAAGTAACTTTGTATCAAAAATTATGCCTAAGTCGCGAATTGAATGGACTCTATATATTATACATCGGCGTTTGTAAAACCAGACAAGCAGTTTGACTTCATAGAATGGTACCAAACGCGGTTTGAAAGTGTGCGCGCCTATACGCACGTGATACAGCTTGCACACCATGACAAATACGAGTATATAGCGTGTCCAGAGTGAGTTGAATTATTTTAAGATAATATAATTATTAAAAATTATAAAATTCGTGTCTATAGGTAACTACAACAATATATTTGCTATAGTATATCTACCTATACAATTACACAGATATGAAACGGTGAGATATAGACAATCTGCGTATTCCAAACTAGAGCAGGCTTTTAAATCTCCCACAGACTTCCAGGTAGACTACTTTTCTGGTTTTATTATGCTAATATGTGATACATCATTACCAAAATATCAGTACCAAGTTCCCAGTAAAATAACCCATGATTAAGGCTATGATATCTTTACCAGTTGTTTCAAAGTTCTTGCTTCAGATAAATAATGCTACCCATTTTAAATAGAAATAACAGAACATTATGCCTGTGTCGGCTTACAGAAATTAATGGATCATAACATAAAACATTTTTTACGGGTACAATTAAAGAAAATGTGATTGTAAAATCTATTTTGAAATCTAAGTGGGATTTGAGAGGTCGTCAGGTCACAGTGAATAGAAGCAACGTTTTAAACAAGAAAATAAAACCGATTCTAATATGTTCTAGACGTCTTTGGTGCATTTTCAACAAAAAAATATAATGAATCTGAAGTATTTTGGTCAAATTCCACACCATCATCGAAAAGATGTCGCAGGCCTGTATAATTTCAATTCATGAAAGAGACTACGTAAATGGTAACTAATAAAGTAGCTAGGATGAAATCTGTGATAGCTAATTCTAATAAAATTGTTTTTACTATTAGTTTAAAAATATAAAAAGTGAAACATCATCTTTTTGCATTACTACAGATACAGCATCCAACGCTGTACGCTTTATTTATTATTCTAATCCATCTGGAACTAACAATTGTGTGAAGTAAAACAGACAATAAAGAGGCTTTCAAGGATGAATTATCTACCACCAATCAAATTTATGGAGTCAATATTACATATTGCGTAACACAAATCATAGGACTAATGCTAAAGTTCAAAGAGAAGTAGAAAAACATTTTTTTTAATTGTCGTTATTCATGTAGGTTTTTTGTATTTTAAACTTTTTGCCATCTTTAATAATTGTTAGCATTACAGAAATCAAGTTAGGAAATAATAACAAGTTTTGAACGGACGATGTAACATTAGACTTGATTTGTAAAGAGGGTTGTAAATGAGCAAATAGAAACAGATCGCGTTGATTACTCACGACCCCCAGTGTATTTTGCCTCGAGACACGTAGTCGATCTGCCTACAAGCTATTACGAGCGCTAATATCCTATTACCTTTCCCTGATAGGGTTCAATCAGAAATAAGTTTCTGCTAATTGAACAACATATAACAGCTTATACCGTTGTAAGAAGTAATGCATTGCTGCAGATTCCTGTAGTGAGCGGGATGTTTACACTATACTCAACCGTTTGTCAACTGCGCGTTAGTATAATAAATTAAAGACATTGAAACTGTAGAACGAACTGTGGTATTAGTACAAGTGTCAATTTCATGGCATTGTATTAAATGCCCCCATAATATAAAATTATAAGTTTAGTCTTTCAATTCGCCGACCAAGTCGAGAACACTCTCGACGTGGTTACAGGGCTGCTCTGTAGTAAGCATTCAGTTGTGTTGGCACGAACTTAGGACTATTTAATTTACGACCAAGCGACGGAGTATTGTTCATTCAGAACGGGGTTTGGTTGATTGGCGATATTAAAAGTGTCAAGCGACCGCTGCCGGAAATTCATTGATAGATTTAATCGCTTTGCACTGAAATAGAGGCGAACGCAATACAGTGAATTTGATTTGAGAAGTAAATTGCTAAGTCATTAATGCCGTCCGGTTGAGTCGCCTCTGTTGCACTAAAAACTGGCGCTATTTTCGGGAAGCGTTCTGAGATCCTTGAAGTTCGCTATTAAAGTTGATTTGCGTCAATAATGCATCAGCAATGCCAGTTTTGTTTTCTCGAGTAAGATATTATTGTTGTCCTATCTTAATCATAACCTTGGTTCAATTTACATATTTGCGATAATGTTATTAAAAGTATAGTAGTGTCTTAGCCGGATCGTCCACTGCTGAATACAGCCTCCCCTATCAAAGTTTGAGCCGGCTTAGGGATGTCAGTTCTTCAGAAGGCGCTGCTGCCCACTTTCTTGTATTTTTTCAATACTCGCGTCTTTGACTGCCACAGGAAGATATGGGGAGGGTACTATTCTAGCACCCCACGGGGAGTAAGTACTTTATATATTACTTAGAAGCATTGTAAATACTACTCAGTAATATTACTAATAGCAATAATCCCAATAATCGAACTTCAGCCTACATCCGCTAATGACTATTGACGCTTCTCTTTTTCGCGGAGTTTGAACAAAACAAGTCCACGTTTACCTGGAAGTAAAGCATCTATGCCAGAATTTTGTGTCGTAGTAAGTAGGGAATGCAGTACCTCAACCCCGATTATCAACCAAATTTTAGATTATACAGAATCATGAAATGATTTACCTACTGTATATGATGATAAAATAATAACGTTTTTATCGAAAAAGGAGAAAAACTTGCACTGAAATCATTGATTATTCCATATATTATATAGGAAACTATTTGTTGAAAAGATATAATGTCTACGCATTTAAACCTACTACAACAATCACATACATCAACCTTTTATTTCATTATACGAGTAGGTAAGTATTTAATAATTTTGGGGCCGAGTTTTATATGTAACAAAAAAATTATTAATTTTATCTAAACATTATATTATTCATAACAAAAATACTTTAATCAGCGGCATGCAAAATTAACTTCTGAAATACCTGATATTCAGCCGAAATCCTGTAATAAAATTCTTGTTTAATATATTTAAATTATTATGTTCAAAAGTCCAAGTCAAATCAAACGATTGTGTACCATATGCCACCTCATAAAAATTATACTCTCAGGCTCGACACACTGGCATCAGCTAGTCTCGGCTTGGTGAAATTGCCATCAAGTTATCAAAAGTCGATGCAAAGAAGTATCCTCGACTACCCGTATTTTAAATGTTCCCTATATATTCGCATAATAAATCACATTGGCCTTAATATAAAAAAATATAAACGTTTTCAAGTCCTTATATTAGTTAATACTTATGATCAGTATCCACTATATCACTAACCTATAGGAGGTTACACATAAAATTTAGTGTCAGTTCAGTACATGATTGATAAGAGATTGACGCCAGTGTGATGGAGTAATGGGCTTAATGATGGACTGATGCGCCAGACTGACGGATTGTTTATAATTTTTATATATTTTAATATTTATATTTTTAGTCAATCCATACCATACCATTGTAGCTGTAATATAGTATACCATGGACTAAGCCTCGTTTGAGTCCTAAGGCTAAACGGAGACCTGGTATATCGTCTGACCATACGTCCGTATTTCACAGGTCTTGAGCTCGTAAATGGAATGTAGATGACGAAGCGCTTGTAGCGTAGCTTGCTTAGTTGTTCTTAACACAACTAAGTACAGCAACGTCCGCTGTGGTCATGACTTGGATGAAGGACCGCTAGTGGCATTACCACTGACCGCTGCCATGCTTTGGAGGGCACGTTAAGCTGTTCGTCGTCGTCCGTCGTTATAGAAGGATATTTAGCGAATCCGCCTAACTAGCTGCCATCAACATGTAGAAAATCTGTTTTCAAGCACCTAACGGTGAGTTCCGGCAGTGGTTCTTGAAACCTAGTAATTCTAAGTTAGCCTGAACAACATCTAAGACCACATCATCACTTACCATCAAGTGAGATAGTGGTCGAAGACTAGCCTATCAGCCATAAAAAAGTAACTTAAACCTGTATTTTAGGTATTTTGTGCAGTATGCCAAACAAGGCATATTTGATCAGAAATTAAAGGTGTGTAAACAGGTGTGTAGCATTAACAATATTTAAAAACCGTGCAATTGAAGCCTTATAATTAGTTAGTTTGTACTATGATTAAAAATAATAACGTTAAGAACCATTAATTTCAACTCGTTACACAAACAACATTAACAACACAACAGCACATCAAAATAACAGAATAATCCACAAACAAGTCTTTTCTTTCTCCGTCGTTTGCGTGAAATGGATATAACACTGATTGAGGCCCTAAAACAGATTTAAGCCCACCCAGTAAGCGCCTGACATAATTCTAAATTACGCTTACGCTTAGCTGTTCAGCGAATGCCTACACAATGTTATCTATTTCTGTTTAACACACTCGCGGCTTAAGGGTGGGTCAAAGGCCACCCCGCCGTGCCATGACCAACTGCTATTTTTGCACTGGGTTTAAATAATAAAAATAGTTGTAAACTTAGGCCTACACCAATAACATCATTAGCATGCTGGATTAAAGAAAATACAAATAAATAAAGTATACGTTCTTTTAAAATAAGAAAATGAGACATAAACAGGTATTTTGATCACAGTGTAATTTGAACGCAAGCAAAAACAAATGCCAAAAGGTCATTACTTTGTATTTATTGTTATAATGAAATACACTCGAGAGCAATGAATCCGGGTCACTTAAAGAATCCTAAAAATCTCGGAAACTAAAAATGCTAGGTTAATGCAATAAATTGTATTTAATAGACAATGTAATACTCCTTAAATGAAGGTATTAAAACTTCTTAGTTATTGTAAAGTTATATAATAAAAAAATCAAATTTGAAAAAGGGCCACTTTCGAAGATGGAACTACGAAATTACAGCATTTGGTTTTGCTTTTGTTTGTAATCTGTCATTTATGTGGGTACATAAACCATGTTGATAGTGCTCTATATTCATTATTCAAGCTGAAATTATGTCGCTTACGCCTGAAGAATGCACCAGAATACTTACAATGCTGGAAACCGGCCGGAGTCAGCGCGATACAGCCAGGACTGTCGGTGTGTCGCTGTCAACAGTACAAAGAGTTCTCCGACGTTACGAAGAAACTGGTTCTAACCTACGCAGACCAGGAACGGGCAGAACCAGGTGTACCACAGCACGAGAAGACCGATACTTGGTGAACACCATGCTTCGAAATCGCTTTCTCACAGGAACTGAACTCACCAATCAGTTTCGACGCCTCGGAGGAAGTAACCCAAGTGCATGGACAGTAAGACGTCGGCTTGCTGAATCTAACTTAAAACCCCTTAGACCTGCAAACGGCCCTAAACTGGAGCGTGGGCATCGTATTTCGAGACTAAGATATGCCCAGAGCCACGTAAATTGGAGTATTGAAGATTGGTCAAAAGTTATGTTCTCCGACGAATCAAAATTTATGCTCTACAAGCACGATGGAAGACACAGAGTGTATCGAAGACCAGGGGAAAGATTCAAGCAAGCATGCATCGAAGAAAAAGTAGCCTACGGTGGTGGGTCTGTACTTGTGTGGGCCGGAATTTCTTCTGAAAGTCGCACAGAGCTGGTGATCATAGAAAACGGCTCTTTAACTAGCGTAAGATATGTGGAAGAAATCCTCAATGATCACGTTGGTCCATTTATGGTCAATTTAGGTGAGGATGCTATATTTATGCATGACAATGCCCGACCTCATACAGGTAGGATTGTGAATGACTACCTTCAAGAGATGAACATTACTCGTATGGAGTGGCCAGCGCGCAGCCCGGATATCAACCCGATCGAGCATGCTTGGGACGAGCTAGGCAGATGCGTAAAACAACGAAACCCTCCCCCAATCACGCTTCGTGAGCTCAAAATTGCTCTCACAGAGGAATGGGAGAATATTCCCCAAAATCGTATAAGGAACTTGGTGTACAGCATGCCAAACCGCGTAAACGCAGTAATGGAAGCACGAGGAGGCAATACGAAGTATTAAAATTCAAGAAAATCGTAATAAAGTTCAAAAATTTCATGTTTCCTATTTTTGTTTTAAGGAGAGATCAGCAGTTTTTTTCTTTATGTAATTTTGTGTTAATAAAATGTATGGTGACTCATATTTTTTTTACTTTCATTTAAGGAGTATTACATTGTCTATTAAATACAATTTATTGCATTAACCTATCATTTTCAGTTTCCGAGATTTTTAACATTCTTTAAGTGACCCGGATTCATTGCTCTCGAGTGTATATTGAGTGAATTAAAGTCACAAGCCAATTATCTAAAAATATTGAGAGCTATTAAAATAGTAGATAATAATGCAAAAAGGTACAGCATCACATGAATATCAACGTTCTTTCAATTTTGATAGTTTAGCCTTTGACCACATTCTCTCCTGTACTTTGGCAAAGAAAGAAACAGTTATCTATACGGGAGATCGAATACGACAGCAAACAGCTAAACCGTTTATCATACTAATATTACGAATAATACGAAAAATTAACTAAAAGCTATATATAAATAAACTGGTAACTGTGTAAAAATAAACTGGTACACATTTTATCATTAAATTTTTCATTTTATTATATGGTAATGGTGATTACTTTTCTCTGATTTATTACTGTGATTTACCAGCCTTAGTTGTGAATACACTTTATGCTGTTTATTTTTTATCTGAAACTATTTGAGATTTTTAGCTATTACTGTGTCAGAACTACTATATTTGTTTACCTATTGTTAAATTTTTGTGCATTTTTATAAATATACATATCTTTATTGCTTGCTATATATTCATACTGTTTCAATAATATATTGCAAATTTTACATATAAATACTGATACTTTGATTTTTGATGCATGCTTCCTTATAATGTAATCTCGCATAAGGAATTTATAATAATGATTCAAACTTTAGCCCAGATGTGTAATAAATTTTGTAAATATAGTTTATCTATAACAAGATCTAGTGTATGAAACTATGAACTTCTCTTCTGGTACCTACTTTGAGTAAAATAAATAAATAACTCATAAAATAGCTCTTATGTGTTTTGTAAATGTAGTTTTCCTAGAAAGAAATTTTAACTATGAAACTCTCATGAACTTCTGTTCTCTTGGTAGTTTGAGAATTTGTATATTGGCATTAATTTTTCCCAATGTGTTTTGTGGTGTTAGGCATAGTTACGTAAATATCGTACTTTTTTTATCACTTCAAAATACACTGACAGAAAATGTAGAAACAGAAAATATATCAGAAAAGCCCAAGCAAAAGAAACCTTTAAAACGTAACACCACAATATCAGAATTAAGAAAAGCTGCAATCGGGTATAGATCTGAACAAAATAGCACTGAATGTCACGGGCAGTACCAAGACATCTCGTAAACCTAGGAATGTTATTCTAATCAGTTCGAATAATCTTCAAAGTACTCCAAATAACTGAGTACACATTGAATGAAACAAGCGGAAGTACTCTTCTAGAAAAATACTTAAACTTTAAATTACGTAAGTGACAGGCGATAGCTTGGCAGAGGCAGAATTGTCCAAGTTTATTTGTCGTTTAATTAATCACAAACTGTGTAGCCTTCTGTGAGCGTTGTAATATGTTTGGGAACTTTATTATAAAACCGCACACAGTTTCCTAAGAAGGACCTTTCATTTGTCTACGCTAGTCTTAAACTGGTTATTTTATATTTATACCTAGGGTTGTATACGTGATTGTCACTATAATTTAAATTTACTCAAATTTTTACGCGCATACTTTATATTTTTCGTTGGTATTCAAATATATACCGACGGGGTAAAGTTAAAATATCAATTTCTTTCAAAATATCCCTCAGAGATTAACTATGAACCATTTCATATATGGCTCAAATTGCATGCTTTTGTGGGATAAAGATTGTCTCTATCGCAGCAGCAGCTCCCCACAGCAATACACCATAAGATGACATAATACTGTGGAAGTACGCAAAATAAATTAGCCCAGCATTAGCTACATCTGTTAACTGTCTTATCTTGCGAATTGCATATGCAGCAGAACTAAGTCTTCCGGATAGATGATGTATATGTGGATCCCACTATAAAATTGAATCCATTCTGATCCCCAGGAAGACTGTTACATTGTCAATAGAGAGTTTATCTGGGCCAAGCTTAATTTTTGGTTCAACATAAGTAATATTTGGTAACGAAAACTTTAAATAGTTGGTCTTTTTTTGAATTAAAGAGAAGATTATTAGCGGCGAACCTTATATAATAATCATATATAACAAATTATTTAAATGAACTGAGTGCGGTCTCTACACAGTACTTAGAAAGATCACAAAATACGCCAATAGCATCTTGTGAACTCTCCCAGGCTTCAAGTGTATGTGACATCAATTGAACACCCGGATCTGTTGTGGATCAGCTCTTAGTGAAACCAAACTAATTCTAATACAGTATACAATGCTCATTAAAATGGAATAGAAATTGCATGAGCATAATATTTTCGGATACTTTACTCAGAACAGGTAAGATGTAAATAGGTCTATAATTGCAAGGGATGTAGTGCCTTCAAAATTGGAGTGATTTTACTTTGTTTCTTTAATTCGAGGAAGTTTCCTCTATCGTCATAAAGATTGAATATTATTACTATATATGGTGCAATAATGCAAATTATAGACTCAGCCATTTTAACTGACATACCCCAGTAAATCAGATACGAGAACTGAGCATTGTAGATAATCGTGAAATAATCTATAAATCCAATATGTGGTCTCCAAAGTATGGAAAAGGTAGCGTATTAGGACCTTTGCTATTTTAACGTGTATTAATGACATGCCAAGAGCTCTTAACTACCAAATGACTCTCTTTGCCGACGTTAGTACTATGACAATTAGCTATAACAACAACGACGATAACGTATCAGACATAAATACTGCTCTTAAGTCAATAATTGAATGGATGAATGACAACAATCTTAAAATAAATCTAAATAAAACAAACATTTTATTTAGATCTATTTTAAACAAGTTTAGGCAGTTAGTAAGGCAACAAGATTTGCAGGAAGATATTGTAATCCATACAGTATGCTGGGCACGCTGCCAACTGGTAGTGGGCTGCAGCATGATGTGCCCGCTGCCCACTGGTAGTGGGCTGGAGCACTTGGATTGCCTGTGAGTCTGCAATGACTTATAGGTTGTCTAAATGCTTTTTATTAATAATTGTAGTAACTTATTAATATTGTAATAATTGTAGTAGCTGTATTGTAAGCAAAGGCATACCGTCCATAAAATCAAATGTTTTTGGTATATACCAATTTTAATTATTTTAATTTGTTTGTAATTAATAATAGCTTTCAATATTAATAGACTTTGATTCTTTTTTTAAAAGGTTTACGCCACATTTGGCAAGGACATGAGCTACGAAATTTAATTTACTGTACCACATAGTAAAAATATAAGGAATGCTATTTTATGATGTACTCTCATCGTGTTCTGACAAATCATCTACAAATTCCTCTCTGGGCAGGCAACGCATCGGCATCGGCATCGCAGCTAGTGTTGCAGATGTCCATAGGCGGCGGTTACCGTTTACCATCAGACGGGCCGTCTGCTTGTTTGTCACCAATAATATAAAAATAAATGTTTGGATTAGAATTCCGACGAGACGAGACGAGAAGTGTTAGTATATTATAGCCTAAGTTAAATTATTAAGGAGAAGGTTTGTGGCTGTGTAAATTTAACAACAGTAAATATTAGTCTTCACATACTCGTACATGAAAGCACTGTACCGTTTTTTTATCTTGCTTTAGTACCTACCAATTTACCATATACTTATTGTTCAGTTTGCACACTTGCTGGACGATCTTACATAACCATGTAAATGTAGCCAAGTCATGCAGTGTTACGAATATTATCGATATAACTGGCGCAGGAATGGATGTAGGTACATTTGTTTACATTTAAATCACAGTCGCCATGTTATGTACCTTACTCTATGAGATCATACGATAGGTATATAAATTTATCATCGTTTGTAATTTTAATTGTGCTTTACACGTAGCCTAAAGTTAAGTAAAAACAAATGTTTGGCAATGTATAATAATGCACTTTTAATATCCAAGATATATATAACCCCCAACCCTAACCGATTTAGCTCGTAATACGAAGTTACAAATAATTTATATGTATTGATCATGTTAATTTGTTAATGTTGATTATGGTTATATTTTTTAACCTTATAAAGCAAGTTCTTTAATTTTTTTTTAATTATCTTTACCTGAAAGGCTACTTTGACCGATATCTCACCTGACGGTAAGGGATGATGTGGTCGAAGCTGTTGTCCAGGCTAAACTAGAATTACTGGTCTCAAGATAGCTGCCGGAACACACTTTTAGGTGCTTAGCGACATATTTTCTACTTGAGAGTGGGGTAGCTAGCCAGGTGGGCCACTGTGCTGTAACGACTGCGATCCTAAGACTACAACCGGGACCGGCAGCTTAACGTGCCCTCTGTATCACGCACGTGCTCAGTAGTAATGTAACTAGCAGTCACCCATCCAAATCATGACAGCGGAGGACGTTGCTTAACTTAGCTGATCGATGATATTTGAAATGCTAAGTGTTCAATCTTGGTGAAACTTTGCATGTTTGTCCTTGTGTCTAATATCTATGCTTCTGGTTTCCCAGATTTCCATAAAATTAAATATTTTCAAAAAATATTTGAAAAATCCTTTTTTTTGTGGGAATAGGGGTCTTGAAATTTAGGAATAAATTAATAAAAAATCGAAAAACTGGCAAACCAGAAGCATATGCTCAGGAATATACATACAAAATTTTACCGTGTTTGAACACTTGTTACTTAAAATATGATGAAACTTCGTTTGTATGAAAAACGCTCCGTGCACTTTACTCTCAAAAACGGCTAAGGAAACTTCGCTATGAAAGCTAAAACAAGGTATGTTTGTAACAAGAGCCTATCGGAATATGATGACCAATTAACATTTTAAAGACGCGCAAAATTACAATGGAAGGAAAAATGTACACAACAAGGATTTCAACGAACAGGATTGGAACCCACGACCGTTCCTAGAGCCGGGACATGATCTGTCAATTTTATAAGCTTATTCGATTAGCTATTACCTATTCTAGCATTGTATTTTTAGCATACAGTGGCATAGGCTATGGACTAGCGCGCAGCAGGTCCAAGGTTCGAATCCCGCCGCGGGCTTGAGCTTCACCGCATGATGGAAGGGCATTTTGCGAATGTCCGCCTGGTTAGCGACCACCCTCAAGTAGAAAATCTGTCGCCAAGCACCTAACGGTGTGTTCCGGCAGCAGTCCTTGAGAGCCAGTGAAATTACAGGCATATGACACTTAAGAACTATGTCTCAAGGTGACGGGCGCAGTGCAATTCGTGAAGAAATGCATCTGTTATAGGCAGAGGTTAGTCCACTTAACATCAGGTGGGCATCGAGCTTGTTGCGTCACAATAACATAAAAAAAAATAAGAAAAATATACGTTATGCTAAAAATACAATGCTAGAATTTAAAGACGGTTGAGTGAGTAGTTCTTGAATCTGTTTACATAGCGAATCAATTTATTGATTATTATTTATATATTGGTATAAAGAAGTGATATCTGTATTTAAAGGGTCATTTACACTTAGATATTATAATAATTTTTGTTTTATTTATTACTGCTAGTAATATTTTGTTGTGATATAATCACTTAGATCGATATTTTTTTATTAAATATTGCATACTTCCTATTATGTAGCTTATTTAATAAAATAGTAACGACCTTAATTACTTTTTTATATACTGAATAATATATGAAAATTGTATAACACCAATTACCTACATTTACCTTCATATTCTTATATATATTCAAAATCTGTACTTAAAGTTAAGCTTTTTTAATTTACTTCTCTAGCCTGTTGGGGGCTTTCTAACCATGATTATGGTCATAAAACGGCCCATAGCGAATTCAGTACAAATATGTACGTGTACTTCGCGGCTTTATGTCGCTTCGAGGCTTTAACACAGTTTACACCTAAATCGATTAGACATCGAAAGAAATTGATTAACATTGTGCTGATAATTCATTTACGATTATTTTATGATTGTATGTAATGATAGGTATGTGATAAATACGTATTAATGTTCTTACCATATGTAGATAAAAATGAATTCCATTTAATCATAAAAGTGATATATTGTTGTATTGTTTTAACATCAAAAAGTCACAATATCAATTAACCTGATGACTCTTTTCTCTTCGGTTGATTACCGCACTAGCATAACTATACATGTGTACTAGATGACAAATAAAATGTATTTTCTTGATAAAATAAACAGTAAAAGCAATTATCGCCGAGCGGTAATAGCTATGGACTTCCATGCCGCAGACCCATGGTTCTCGCCTGGCAAACTACCTCAATCAAGTAAAAAATCTGTCGCCAAGCACGTAATATAGTGTTCCGACAGCAGCGCTCGAGATCTAGTAAAATGACAAGCACATAAGACTTTAACAATTGTATGTCTCAGAGTGACGGGCGCAGTTCAGTTTGAAACGGAATACATTTATTATAGACAATTAAGATTACCGCTTAACATCAGGTCGGCTTCGTGCTTGTTCTTGTCCCATAAGAAAAAAATCCTAGACATGCGACTCCAATAATCGCTATACTTTAGAGGTTAGTTGGGTTAGTATAGCTAAGTTATACTTACATATTTTCAAAGAAGTTTCCACTTCACCATGAGTAAAAAAAAACTTACATTTTATAACATAAAACCTTAATACACACCGGTAAACTAATAATTGTTTAAATTAAGGCTTAGTGATTCTAAGGTAAATTGTATATATTGCCACTTATTAACCAACCAAACACAGAAATTAATTTTGATTTGAAACAAACCGTGTACAATAATGTATAGGTTGGCTCCTTAAACCCAGACTAAAAATAAATTAAAATAGCAGCTAAGAGCTAACAGTTATGGATCCTGTTTTATATGCTATAACATTTTTTTCATTTTGGGAATATGGCCTACACTGAATAATTCGTAGCCAGTAGCCATTGATGCTTATTTCTGAAGGATATTGTCCAACTTATCTCGCTGCTATACTAGTTTCTACTACTGTGTGTAGTTTCATAGAAGATACAATCCTATCGAAAAGGATTTATAAATGGGTGAAATCGTTATACATAGACATTAAAATAGTTTTTATCTTCACTGTAGCCATATCGCAAGACACCTATACATTGTTACTGAATCAAGACCAGTTTCCAGGCACAGCTTATTGTCATTTCTAAGAGTTTTAGATCGTGATTGTATTTTAGTTTCGAATGTATTTATTTATTTTTATAAAACTAAAACGGTAAATAAAGTAACAATCAAAGAAATTCTTTTCAAAATGATTTATTAATTAGGAATGAGTCAAGTGTTTTTCTTTGGGCTTGTATACTATAGAGCGCAAACTAGACGTCCATTTGTAACAAAGTAGTTGCGCTTTTCCTTATTTAAGTACATTGTCAGAAATCCACGTATTCGAAATGATCACTGAGAAATTGCATTCAATTTTGAAAAAACTAACTGTTTTCGTAAATCTTAAAAGCAGTGTATGTTATAAAAATAAGGTAAAACATATTCCAATTTACAACATATTTTCGAATAAGTTTTGTTATGAATAAGGAAAATAGCTGGCTTTTTATTTATTTCAAGTACTTTGAAACCTGCCTATATTAAACTCAAACTAAAAACGCTGATCTGTATTGTCGCCCCCGTTTGTCAAACAAACAGTCGTAATGTCAAATTAGTTCCGTTATGTATCGTTATTAGTTCCCTAAAACTAGTAAAACGAAGTTAGTGACGAAAAGTCGTCTAGAAAAATAACTTAAATGCCAAGATCAGGTTTGTATAGCGAAAATGTCGTATTCTTGTAGTTAAAATATTTGTTTTTGCTATTATGGCGTGCAGATTTTCCTGTTTAACAATTAACGACGTCGATTTTCACAGAAAGTGCTGCCGTACTGACTAAACGCAAATAACTGACACCCAACGAAACTATACGCCTGAATTAGAATTACCCATGATAATATATTATACAGGCTATGTATGGTAGTTGCTTTTATTTAGTATAGGGTTTAGAAAACTCTGTAACTTATTGGTACATCGAAAGTGTGGTGATATCGGACCGACGCGACGATAGTGAAACAGTTTTGTAGTTTCAGATGGCCTGCTAAAGGTACAGTAGAAGTCACTTTAAAAACATTTAATTAAAAAATCTGATACAAAGCGTATTTTCATTAATCTGAATTATTTAAACAACACATATGGACAAAATCGGTAAACGTATGTTTATATTTAAACTTGTTTTCGTGAATTATCAGGCCGATTATACCGAGGTTGTCGCTTATCTGAAACAACGGGTGGGTATCTAGCGGGCACAGCGCACCGATCGTCTTATGCCCCTGACGTCATCCGGGGTCACGTCCTCTTAACCTGGTCGCTCTTGTTGCAAACCGCTCATAATTCAATACGATTACAATACGAAATAAAAAAAACTAACGATATAATGCCATAAAATTCATGCATTCTTACTTGTTTGCGTGCATACTCAAATAAGTGATATGCACTTTGTAATAAGATTTTTTCTTCTTTTCGGCATTGTAACTGTTTTTGACATGAAAATAATACAAAAATGTATATAACTAAATAAGAAGAGAGATCCATAAATAAGTCAAATATAACAAAAAACCTAATTTATACAGTATTAAATAACTTAGTATATGAAAACTGGGATGAAGAATTTAACTTTTCCTTTAGAACTCTTATTTATTATTTTGCTCGATATTTAAAGCTAATGTGTGTAAATGCATCAATATTGCTATTGCAAAGCAGTATAATATAAACCACATTTCTAGAAATTATGTAAATAGCAGAAGCATAAAGAGAACTATAGGTATATGTTAAATACTATATAATGTCATATTAATGTTAATTATCAACTAATGCTATTTCTTAAATGCCATGTCGGAGTTATTATAAAGTTGTTTAGTATCAACAAATAACTGTACCGTTCAAAGTCGTTCAGAAAAAGAAACCAAGACGTTTTTATGTATAAACAAACTCCACTTATTTTCCGTGATCAATTGAATTAAAAATAAATATATATTTAGACAAGAAAGTGGTAAATAAGATTTTCTAAAACGAAACTTTACTATACCGTTTCTTTACGAGTACATAATAAAATTAGGTGGGATACTTTTGACGAGTCTACGAAGCAGTGATGGCTCATTGGAATTTGCTATGGACTGCCGCGCTGTAGGTATGGTTCCAATCCCTCCGCGGGCTTAAGCTTTACCGTATATTATGGTGGAAGGGCATTTTGCAAATGCTCGCCTGGCTAGCGACCACGCTCAAGTAGAAAATATGTCGCCAAGCACCTAAAGGAGTGTACTGGCAGCTGTCCTTGACAGTGAGTAATTCTGGGTTAAGCCTGTTAACACCTATGACCACATCATCCCTAACCATCAGATTAGATTGTGATCAAAGGCTACACTTTATTTTATTAGAGAATTCGTATGACACCCCTTATACCAAGCAAAAATGTACTCTGGCTTATGTGCGGCGTCAAGAAAATAAAAGTAGATTCATTAAATCAAGTTTAACATGAGTATCGCAAAGGTACTAGGGGTCTAGATACCCAATTATAAATAAAATAGTATATAAATTTTAAATCTTAGTTTTCGTAAAAGCAATTGTTTTCTAAGTAAATTACGAAGAACGTAAAGTTTCAATAATTTATCTTTACATAATGGCAGATTGGCAGTTGCCGTGGTGTTACACGCGTGTTCGCACCTTACCTTACCTAGAACCTACGTTATTGAGCATTATTGTTCAAGAGAACAATTACCTTTTGTACCAGCCAGCGGGATATCGACTCCGTAATCAGTAGACGCGTTAAGTAACGTCAAAGTTTCGAATTCAGACTATTTAACGTATAACCAACGGTTAGCTTTTAATATGTCTTTGTTCTGTTTATTGAGATACTTAGTCACTTCAGGTTAAATGAGAATAAATATTTTACTTCTCCTTTTTATTATTCCGTCATAGAATAATGTAAATATGTTTCAAAAAGCAGAATTAAGATTTACATTTACTATTCTATAGGTACAAGATGTGAAAGTCTGTATTTCAGATATTTTAATCTGAATACCGCCGACAAATTTTGATTACTAATAAATTCAGACGTTACATTACGGTAATCCATAATGTATCTATTTTTGAAGATGACGTACAATAAAATATTTCATTAATTGAAAAAATACAGTATGTATACTCACATATCTAGTAGCCATTCAGCCTTATTAAGCTAAGGTGACGTCATCAACGCCAAAAGGATTGATGAAATAATTTTCAACGCGATTCTATACGAAGCATTATAAGGAGGACTTTTCGTGCGCAAGAATTAGAAACTGTTTTGAAACTATTGGCGGACGTTCATACTATTTCCGTAGCAACTTTTGGCGGTTTATAACAAGCTTAAACAAATATTACAAGAATACTATGCTAGAAAATTGAGCATTTTTCTAAGTTGGTTTATCAGTAGTCAGTTTTAAAGAACACAAAATACATTAAAGTATAAGTAATTTTATTTTATTCATATAAATTTAAATACAAAGTAGAAGCAAAATAAAAATCTAACATTAGTTATAAAATTATCAATAAGTGAATCCATTTATGTCGTTATATAACAATCTAGCCAACAATACAAGTGTTACAAGTTACAATCTAATACAATACTAATGAGTAATTTTAGTTTGATTTAAACTGCTAAATAGGTGTTATTGTCTCTATTAAGGGGAAGACACTATGTATTCTTGTATTCTTTACATGAAGCTCTCACTTCACTACTTATCACTGTCACTTAACTACACTAACTCAAAAGGTATTGTCCTTTTTAGCCTTCCCACTATGTCTGTGTTGTCAAGGAGCTGGATTGCCTCAACATTCACGTGGTGGTGAAGTGTATGTTCGTGAGCTTCTGCATATTTTCTTATTGTATACACAACGACATCCATTGTCAGATCTCGATGGAGGTTGACATTTCTAATGTACCATGGTGCATTGACTGTATAAGCTTTGATTACTTTATTTTGGAATAATTGGATTATCTGAATGTTGCTTTGTTTGATACAGCCCCATAGCTGAGCTCCATAAGTCCATACTGGCATAAGGACTTGCTTGTACAAGACGATTTTATTTTGTACAGATAACGAGGAATGCTTCTTAAGTAGCTAGTACATCTTCTTGTAACGAAGTTCTAACTATTCGCGTTTCTTTTTGACATGAGGTTTCCAGCGAAGCTTTGCATCAAGTGTTATTCCAAGGTCTGTGGCAGTATTTTCGTAGGATAACGCGTTGGCCATTTATGTATACTGGGTTGTAATTGGCATTTTTATTGGTGAAATCTATATGAACTTACTTGGATTGACTGAGCTTTATTCTCCATGTTTTCGTCCATTGGGAAATCTTATCGACGGCTGGTTGTACTTTTACCACTGCTTCCTCATAAGTGGCCCATATAGCCATGTTAGCTGTATCATCAGCAAAGGTTGCAATGGTGTTATTTTCAAAGTTTTTATTTATATGTTTAATTTCATTGAATAGTTATTTTGGAGTTACAAGTTTTATTTCTAAATCACAGGGTGATATTTTGTTTGAGAAAACTGTCACACGAACTCTCTTCACATGGCTGAAAAAATTGCACATGTTGTGCAAATGTAGCACCTTTTTATTCATTATTTTTAGCCCAAGTACCATCAGATTCTCTAATGGGTGAATTCTGAGTAATAGGTTCGATCGTTTGCTATGATGAGTACATAGATATGGCTTTGCGTACATTCTAGTTGTATTATAGGAATACGGAACATACTTCGACAAGGGAAAGGCCGGCTATCTTATTTTTTTTTTTATCCTTGATAGGTTAACCTTTGACCACTATCTCACCTGATGGTAAGTGATGATGTGGTCGAAGATGTTGTTCAGACTAACCTAGAATTACTGGCTCTCAAGGACAGCTGCCGGAACACACCGTTAGGTGTTTGGCGACATCTCATCCTGATCCGTAGGGATCAGGCTTAGGAATATGGTGTGCTGCATTATTAAGGGAGACTGACGACACCCACTAGAGCCTTTGCTTTGAGCTTCCCTGGCACATTGTTCTTCAGGAAGTTGGAAGCTGCTGCTATGTGAAATTCTTGTCTGAGTCTTGCCAATCTGCGGGAGCTGGGTCCTAAAACAGTTAAAGACTGTTTACGCTCCATCACTATTCCATAAGCTGATGCTTTCCTACGAATCAGACAACCGATTTCCCCATCACAGCTGAGAAGAATTTTTGAGATGTGTTTCCCTTGCTCAAGAAAAAGAGTGATGCAGAAGAGCAGGTCAGTGGAGGCATCGTTCTTCTCGTAGAGTTCGAAGGCGAGCCCACTTGCTGTGCTTCTGTGGAGCATCATTCTATCCACGTGGGTTGCTCATGGCCTTCCGCAAAAACTCTTCTATGCTCTTGCTTAGGTCAAAACCCAAGTAAGCTACCGCATCTCTAATTGCAGAAACAGACGCCAATTGATCCGAACACTTTCAAAAAGAAGGCATCCTTTGCAATGCCTTTGTCTTTTTCATTTGTTAAGCCTTCAATCAAGCCTTTGATTGTGCTGGCTCCAATGCCAAAGTGGTCAGATCTTGGTGTTTTGGTGGTTCTATGATTACTCAAATCCTTAGATTGAATGCAGATCAATGAATTTTATGTTTTATTACTTCGTCTGTGAGATGCGATTCTGATATCAAGCATATGTTTGTTTTCTAAATGCAATACAGCCTCTATTTCTATTTGATGATGTAAGAGGCCATTTGCATTCCAAGACATAATTTTTAGTTTGTTAGTAATTTCTATTCTACTGCTATAGCTTTTTTTGGTGCTGGTTTCTAGTTTTTTTAGTCTTTTGTCAATTAAGGTAAGTAGTTGCATAACCGCGTTCATTATTTCGTCAGTATTAGATTTTAGTAGTAGTTTTCTTTAGTAGTTAGTAGAGGTAGTTGCAATGAGTTTGCATTTGTCCATTTTACTATGTGCCCATATGAGAAGTTTTTTGACACATATTTGAGTGCAGATTTTTTCGTGCTTAAGACCTGGTTATTAATCGGAGTATTATTTTTGCTGTTTTTATTTCTAATGTTCTTTTGCTAATTTACAGCCCCTATAGTAATCAGTATAGGGTTCTCCATAGTGTACGCATTTCACTGTCTGTTTTTTACAGTCTTTAGTTAAGTGCTTACCTATACCTTATGCACTTAAGATCTTTGTAACAGTATTTCTGTGTGGACACCCATATGATTGGCATCGCTTACTTATTTGGATGTTTTCATGTTTCAATATCCACTTTGCTACCTAATATTCAGGTATTGATGTAGATCTTTTTAATTTCTTCTACTTTCTGCAATGATAGCATAAATATGTTTAAAGGTTTTCGTCTTCCAAGTCAGTTTATTGACCGCGTCCTCTATCTTGTAGCCTTTAGATTTAAGTTCTTCGACAATTCTATTAGACAAGCACAACGAGTGTAATATGAGTGCCAAAGAAAATTATTTTGCTAAAGAAACTTACTTATTGATCTATAAGAGTCCTCATTCTTGGCATTTACTTGACACACTCTCCGTTCATAATTTTCACGATGAATGAGTCTTTTTCTACAGTTGTCTCGAGAAAATCGTAAAACTCCTTATATATTTATTATAAAAACTACCACGTGTTGAACGTGGTAGTTTTTTCGGGGGTCGGATTTTTCTGATGTTTTTCGTCGGAGTCAGCTCCTTGTTGAGATTGTCAAATTAAATTTCCTTTTGTTTCTGCTTTTTAGTCGAATTCATTCCGTTTCCCGCGCGAGGTCCTCTTCATCTGTCTGATACTAGGCTGATTCAGGGGTCTCAAATCTTTTGGTTGAGATTGAAACAGTAATGCATTTTTTAATCTTGCTCGCGTTGGCGCTGGAGTAAATTAATTTTGATTTTAGGCCTTTAACTAAGACCTGCAATTATTGCGTTCAGACTTTTCTTCGGTGTTATGTTTGAATAACAAATGTTCTGTTTCAGATTTCGGAGTTATTCCGACTTGTTAACCCATTGTTTTTGAGTATAGCTTCGCTTTAACAACTTTAATGATAAAAGATTACACAATTATGATTCACGGCAATATCACCAACGAGGTCATTGCGCGATCGCGGTGTGCGACGGCCGGCTTTGATTGCAATGTCAGCGCTTTACCCCAGCGCTAGTAACTAGGGCAAGAGCGTGGTGATGCTAGCGTTCTCTGCGGAAGTCGAACGGTCACTGCTTTATGAGAAAAGATTTCCAATAAATGTGTTGGCAGAGTTTGCATCAGTGAATGACAATGATACTCTATTACGCCCTATTCTATTGAGACTTCCTTCAACAATATTTTAGATTTCGAAGCAGTGATGGCTCAGTGGCATTGGCTATGGACTGCTGTGCAACAGGTCCATGGTTCTAATCCCGCCGCGGGCTTGAGCTTCACCGCATGGTGGAAGGGCATTTTGTGAATGCCCGCCTAGCTAGCGACCACCCTCGAGTAGAAAATCTGTCGCCAAGCACCTAACTGTGTGTTCCGGCAGCAAAAAATTACAGGATAATGAGACCTAACAACTGGACGTCTCAGTGTGACGGGCACAGTGCAATTCGTCGCTGACGAAATGCGTCTGTTATAGGCAGAGGTTAGTCCACTTAACATCAGGTAGGCAGGTTTGGGCTTGTACAGTCACAATAACATTAAAAAAAAAATTGCTGATGAAGCACCCAAAGTTCACTAGGTTTAGAAAAGCACCTGAGGTAGGGGAAGACTCAACTTTTTGAACATTAACTATTTAAGGTCCCTTATCAGAGGACTTTATACCTGCCTCCCAGAGGGGGCATAGGACGGAATGTATGGGGTTTGAGATACGGCGCGGAAAGAGAATCTGTCATTTGATATTCAGTCATTTTTTCATCAGTGATCATGTTTGATCAGGACATGTTTGGCCTAGCTGGAGAACTGAGTCCTGGAATTGTAATTTCCTTACTACTTCTCTAGCCTCAATTGCCTTAGAGAAAGTCTTGCTTCCCAGCTGTAGGAATACTTTTGGAGCTGCAACACAGCCCACTGCATGCATTATCAGATGTCCCCCTGCATCTAGTATCCTTGCCTTCGTCAGAATCTTGACTTTTACACTATCGTCCTAGAGGATCCCTGACATTGCAGCACTCACGAACTGTTCAGTTTAAGCAGCCAGTTCATACACGTCCTTTGATTCCAGCTTCCTCTTCTCTTTCGGCAAAGTCAAAAGGACAGAGGTCTTAATATTGAGGATCAAAGCTTCAGCCCTACGCTAAGCTACGGCCCTCAGTCAGATCCTCATCCTGATCTGTAGGGATCATGCTTGGGAATATGGTGTGCTGCATTAAGAGGAGGAGACCGATAACACTCACCAGATCTTTTGTTTTGTGGTTCCCTGGCACATTGTTCTTCGGGATGATGGAAGCTATTGCTATGTGAAATTGTTGTCTGAGTCTTGCCAATGTGAGGGAGCTGGTTCCTAACACAGTTGAAGACTGCTTACGCTTCATTACTATTCCATAAGCTGATGCTTTCCTACGAATCAGACCACTGATTTCCCCATCACATCTGAGAAGAATTTTTGAGATGTTTTTCCCTCGCTCAAGAAAGAGAGTGATTGACAAATGAGAAGTTCTTCTCGTAGAGTTCGAAGGTGAGCCCACTTGCTGTGTTGTCTTCTGTGGAGCATCATTCTCCCTTTGTTTGATCGTCCTTGGGTCAAAACCCAACTAAGCTACCGCATGTCTTACTGCAGTTACAGACTCCCATTGATCCGTCAATACTTTGAGAAAGGAGGCATCCTTTGCAATGCCTTTGTCTTCTTCATTTGTTAGGCCTTCAATCAAGCCTGGCTCCAATGCCAAAGTAGTCAGATGCTTGTTGTTGTGGTGGTGCCTCGACTACTCAAATATTTAAATTGTATGCATATCAATTATATGTTTCATTACCTTGTCTCTCTGTGTGTATAGTAGTAGTGTACGTATGTACGTATATGTGTACATACAAACATACAAATAGACGTCATACAAATTGTAGAACCTCCTTCGTTTTAAAGTCGGTTAAAACTTGCAAAGTAGTCGCTAAAGTTTCATTAGAAAAGATAAAAAAAAATCTTTCATTTGACGCGATTTTAGTTTCGCTCGAAAGAAGTCTGATATACAAGCAATAAGCGTGCGAGTAAAACAGTTGCGAAAATGATTGCACACGAAAATCTTCAAGTATCTTCAAGTATTAAGTAGGCATTATTTGAATAGCCGTTTGAAAAAAATACTAAGATCATGTACCATTCTATACGTAGTATTATTATATGTCCATGCTCCACCCACACATCTATTAAAATTGGTGCCATTCTGATTTATGACTGGCGAGTTTGGTTTACCCGCACAATTACATTTTGCAAGCAACTGTAAATCAAAACATACAAATAAGAATGATTAACCCGATAAAACCTGTAATTGTTAGAGAAGAGTGGTGAGTTGATTGTTTTGCTTAACAATAATAATCCGAGACTTTAGAACGGATGTCTCGGAACAACGAGCGCAGTGTAGTGTGCAGATCAATGACACTGCAACTGTTTATGTTTGATACACTGTTGTTTATGAGCAGACGTGATGCTTACCATCAGGCACCGTTTCGCTAGTCTCATCACTTCATAGCATAAAAAAAAAACTTCATTTACAGATACTGATAGTAAAACCTCTGCAGATTTAACTATCCGTTCTCAATTTTGATACAACTAAGTATTTCTTTCTCCAGCCTGTTTTCGCCTGCCACTTAATTTTAGTAATATTTTCTTTCTTCACTACATTATAATTTTTTCATAATAACGTCTCGCGAAGTGCCGTGCAGTGTCTAATAGAATGTGTACGGTGACTTCGTAACTGTTAGGGGCTGGCGTGACGCTCGCCATCAATGATTTTATCATGATTTAAATTAATCAACCCTACATTTCACCAGCTTTCATTAAGATACTGTTCTCATACTAAGCCTTGCCTGCTTCATCCGCTAACCACATTATAATTTATTACTAGATGGAAGATGGTGTCAAAAGTTATACATGTACAAAATAGGATAGGCTGACTGCATAAGCAATTTCTTTTTGGTGAAAAATCTATCTACCCATCTTTATTTGCATTATATCAAAACTATTACAACATCGGTATTGAGCAAGTAGCTACCAAGAGTACATTTAAACATAATTATATAAGTGGGATAAAAATGGGATCATTATTAAAATAAGTACCTGTCAAATAAATATCATAAAACGATGAATAGAAGTAAAAACCGGCAAGGGGACTCGCATAACGAGAATGCCGTACTAACATATTTTTAATGTACTTGAAATCGTATTTTCAAATCAAAATTTAGTGCTTTAAAGAAAAACGTTGACCCAAAAATTAAAATTTTTCAGGCAGGCTCTACTATACTCGTAGAATTAATCGAAGGTTGCCGAAACATTTATTACACCGTAGCATGTAGTTTGGGGTTGTCTTCGTTTAGAACTCTCAAAGTAGAGGATATATATATTTTATTATCTTAAAAAAAACAACCTTAAATTAACATTTTTTTGCAGATTCTACCTCGAAAACTAAACTGGTTCGGGATCTGAATTTTCAGTACTAATGTTAATATAGCAGATACTGAAAACTCCAAAAAAGTTAGTACTGATCTGCACTTGGCCAGTCTGTGTCATCTATCAACAGTAGGAGAGACAGACAGCGGAGTCTCATTAATAGGGCTCTATTCTGCCCTTTGGATATGTAGCCCAAACATAGCCAAGTATATAATTATGGGCCTAGCTTTTTAACTGTACCACATCGGAACAACCCGAGAACGAAACAATATTAGTTTTGATCACGGCTTGACATGAAACTACACTGTAATTCGGTTTTATTTTTGTATTAGATGAGGATGCCCTCTGCAAAATGATATAACTGAATTTATAATTTAATGAATAGTTTTATTCGTGAGTCAATTTTCAACACACAACACAATTTCGGGCTTATTACTAAAGAGTTATAAATCTGAAATTTTGTTATGAAATTTTGTAAACTAGAGCAGTTTAGAGCTAAAGACACGTGACAAACAAAGGGACGGTAGTCTATCCATCCGATTGTTTATTTTGATATTAGAATGAAATTAATAGGGATCCATTTATCTCTAATGGGCACAGACTTACCCTAAAAACTATATAAACAGCAATATGGTAATTATCATACATATGATGTAATATTCAAACGACTCACGACCTTTCTCTTTAGCCGGAATGCTGACTACCCAATTGGTGATATAAAGTATGATGATTTGTAAAATAACATTGTAAAAAGAAAAATGTTTGGGTTACAATTAAAAGGAAATCTAAAGATATATTACTTCGTGCTAATGTATTAATTTCATTTGACATTTTACGATCTTGTTTACAATCCAGCGTATTATTATTTACAAACAGTGTTACAATTTCTCTCTTTTCAGCAATTTAGAATTCTCTCGCGACAGATTAACGACTTTATTTCCTAAACATTTCTTTTCTTTTTCTCAGTAACCAGGTGTTTGAATAATAATGGCCTCAAGGTGTTCCGATCCATGGTAACAGTTGCTAATTGAGCAAAAAGATTAGATTTCATTTGCTGCAGGGCGTCGGCTACTCTGCCTTCAAGATTTTGTATTTTTAACGTACTTGATAAAAAAATATAAGAACTGGAAGCAGAATAAGTACCTAGATTCTTTATTTCATAGAATGCTTATGTGTGTAAATTTGTATTTAGGATTTGACTTTCCGAGCGTTTTTACTTATACCTACTACCATGTCAATCTGACCTGAGTCATCAGAGTATGAAATGGTTGGGTTGGGTTAATATAATATATATACGACTTTCTTTGTATTAAAACATGATCATTTTTGATTTATTGAAAGATTGGCTGGCTCTGTCATCTATCCGTGTATTCAGATGGCAGTTATTCAACGGCATGGGTAATTCGCACTGCTCCCGAACTAACGTTTCACAATTGTTATTTGTTATTAATTTCACGAACGATACGCCGGCTTTTATGTTTTATAAATACGACGCATTGTTCTATATGCGACACAATACCTCGCGGAGTTCGCGCCTCGGCTCGAATCCGATATGCAACTGCCTTGCCCACTCCGTCGGACACATTCTTGTACAACAACTCCAATATAGTACATTATGCATTAACACCTTTTTATTTACTGAACAAATTTTACTGCTACTGGACTTATACGAAGCCCGTTTGCCTCAATAAATAAGTTTTAAAAAGTAAAACTACTATTATATGTATTTTTTGTTAATACTTCAAAGTAGCTACCGGTTATGACCAGTCTTTAATAAAATAATGTTATTTAATAATGTGTACTTATATTTCAAGAATATAACATAACTTTACTTTATCTGAGTTAATATATTTATATTTGTTATACGTGTCTTACGTTAGTAATTTTTAAAGCCATCACGACTTAAAAATAAATACAATGTTTTTACTTCATTCGTTGATACTTAAAAAGACATCGTTAATAAATTCAATGATTCCGAGTTTCTCCTTTAGCCTTTTTAGGTGAAGTTTTAATGATTGTGTTTTTATGATAAAATACCTAGATATATAGGGTATATGATATTATATCGACTGCCTCATAGCTGCAGAGCCGTGGACACCAAGTCAAAACCTCTAGGTCTCGAGTTCAATCTATAGGCCGAACAAGTTGGAAATGTTCAGTAACAGACAGGGGTTTGTCACCACGCCTGGTAGTTGTCAATGAGTTCAAACACAATATAGCTACAAACATCTGGCGATTAGTGGCGATGTGCGAATACTCTGATCTATCTCTTATGATGTACTCATTTAAAAATAAATAATTTTATAACGTGAGCCAGTTTGCTTGTTTCTACTTAGTACCTATTATTACTGCTAACATGACTACAGCGGCATGTTTTGAGCATGGTTACCTATAACGTTAAGCGACGAATTCCGAGAAAGCCGTATCGGGAGGCACGTACGCGTAAGATTGGCTAAATCTCAAGTGTTATATGTAACAGCATAATATAATAGTTATAATACTTGTGTGGTATGTATGAGGCATTGAAATTATTCTGTGAGTGTAGGTATATAAATCAAATACAGACACTCAACTCACAAAATACTTTAAATTCACAACGAACAAATGAATATTTTGATCCCCGAGTGAAGTCCATAACCACCATCGATGCATCCATGTGACAAGGACATGCATCTTTAACAGTCATATTCCAATTCAAATTTGTTGCATTGCCCCGATAAATATCTATGCTTATTTGTTGAAATAAATAAGTGCCAGCATTTTGACCACGTCGCATCAACCCAGCGCTCTGATAAGTTTGAAAAAATTGTGTATGTCTTTGGGGGGATATATTACACAAAACAACATTTTAGTCTGTTGCCTCATTCCGTTTACGAGATACCCGTAGCGTAAGGTTAGACGGACAACAATGTGATGTTAGTAAGGGATTTGTTTCGCACTCTAAATACGGAGCCCCTTAAAAATTTATTACGTAATTGCGACTCAAACGTAAAGTCAGATTATATAAATTCATATTGTTTGATGTAAAAACGTTTTGTGATGTAGTTAAATAAGGTTTTCCATTGAAAAGAAACGGTATTACCACTAAAGTCATCATCGTCAGCCAGAAGACGTCCACTACTAAACAAATTCCTCCATTGAACGCCACCAACAACGGCTACGAGTATTAGCCGCTTGTAACCATTGGCTACCCGTAAAGCACTAAAGTACTATTGTTCAATTGTTTAATCTGTGGAAATTAAATTGATTGATATCTCTTCTATAGGTGCATCGTCGTACGACAGTGGAATCTGCCTACTAGACAATAATGCGGCGGATACGTCGACTTCTCAAAACATTAAGTCGGAGGAAGAGCTGTCTCGTGTTTATCAAACCCTGTCGCTGCCGTCGCTTCCCAGGGACGGCGTTAGTCCGAGCACCAGGTCCGATTCTGACTATAATAACTAAGTATTTATATTTAGTTTCAAACCTTACTATCCAAGGACATAAATACTTAATATGATTGCATAATGTTTATAAGCACTTTCAATATAAGTGTCCACAGTCCACCTTTTGTCTGTATATTTTTATTTGTTACTTTACTTGACCAGTAGTTTAAAATTACGAAACTCAGTAAGATGCTAGGAATTTTAAATTAACTTAATAATTTGGTGACTACACATTACCGTTTCTATCCTGTAATTAATCTTCATAATATCCACAGTAACGATTCAAAGAATAAGTCAAAATCAACTCCAACCAGTCCTGGAAGCTCTGAAACGAAGCCGCAGTCTACAACTCCAACGTCACAGGCTCTCACTAAGCCGCCGTACTCTTACGTGGCTTTGATCACCATGGCCATACAGAACAGTCAGACGAAACGTGCAACCCTTAGTGAAATTTACGCTTACATAACAAAAGAGTTTCCGTTCTATGAAAAAAATAAAAAGGGTTGGCAGAACTCCATCCGGCATAATCTCAGTCTCAACGAATGCTTTATTAAAGTGCCTCGAGAAGGAGGCGGAGAGCGCAAGGGCAATTATTGGACACTTGGTAAGATTTTTTTTTGTCAAATTCCATTCATTTGCATTTTTAGTTCTTATTAATTTTCTATTTCAATTGAGACATATTTTTTGTACCCATTATTTATGTGTATTGTGTTTATATGGCTTTGCGATGGTTACACAGTGCGTAATTTATTTAATTATATTTATGTGGTTTCTGCGACATGCTGGCGTATCGTATTAGTAGGATGTTTATAAATGTTCGTGTGTCGTCAGTGTGGAATTGTTATAGATCCTCAATGTGGCGAGATGTTCGAAAATGGCAACTTCAGGCGGCGGCGGCGAATGAAACGTCCTTTCCGAGCAACTCCTTACTCAAAGTCATTGTTTGGCGAGAGCTATCACGTTGCGCATGTTGGTCAACATGTACCACCGCATATGCAGCCTTTGCCACTTGGAGCTAGAAACTACTTCGGCTCTGGGTCGCCATATCATCCGCCATCTTATCCCAGATACGATACGTAAGTGAACAAATTAATATATTTATGTAAATATTAAGAATTCCGATATTATCAAGATAAAAATATATAGTTCATCAATAAATTATTGCTCAAGACTTATCATATAAAATATTACAAAAATAGAGTATAAAAGCTAAACTCATTACGCGAACCGAAGACATATTTTAAGTGTTTATTAATTACCTGTCAATATATAACACATCATGTTATTATAAATAAATATTTACGTCTCTTGAATGCATGTTTACAAAACAAATACTAATGATGTGAGATATTGTTCGACTTCCGATTTCCGTAATAGCTCACTTTTATACGTATTTACAGTATCGGATTGTCATAAGAACATAGACGTTAAAAAAAACAGTAACCTTGTTTTGAGTAAGTTTGTCCTTTGCGTAAGATAAGATGGTCACCTGGGTTAGGTATACTTATATATATAAACGGTCCGTTTGACCTACCTTGCCGATAAAAGTTATTATTGTTGAATTGTAAAAAACAATGATTAACTTATCAAATTTTAACATTGACGAATTATTAATCTTTAATAATTATCGGTCAACATGAGTACATTAACATGAACGTGGCATAATAATATCACAACTTTAATTACTAGGATTTACTTGTATAATCCCTTTTTTTCGGGAACGAGTACTTACACCTTATTGAATATATTAGCAAATGTTTTATGTAATTGTTCATCATAATTATGTGAAAATACCGGTATATATTTTAATTTACGAACCTTTTTCCCATTGTAATCATATAAATTAAGTTTAAAGTCCTCCTCTACCTCATGGCAATTTCCACAATACTGAAAGTCGTGACTCACACTACGGACCATCTTTTCTGTAACTAGCAAACGCTATTTCGATCTATTCTCGGCTCTGCTGAATTAAGTCATGTGCTGTTTAATCGAGTGTTGTGCTAATTTGATCAGACCACCACGTTGGAATTCGGTATCGCATTCAAAACATGTCCACGAGTATTCCTGCCCTTGAAAAAGCACCCAGATCTGGTTTTAGATTGTAAAATTCACTATTAATGACCATAGCATCGTAAGAAGCAATGATGGCCGAGCGGTAATAGCTATGGACTGCCGAGCCGCAGGTTCGATCCCCACCGCCGGCTTGAGCTTCACCACATGGTAAAAAGGCATTTTGCAATTGCCTACCTGAATAACTACCACCCTCAAGTGTAAAATCTGTCGCCAAGCACCTAACGGTGTGTTCCGGAAGCAGTCCTTGAGAGCCAGGGAAATTACAGGCACTTAACAACTACATCTCAAAGTGACAAGCGTAGAGCAATTCGTGACTTGAGATGAAATGCATCTGTAGGCAGAGGTTAGTCCGCTGAACATCAGGTGGGCCTCGAGCTTATTCCGTCACAATAACAAAAAAAATACCTAGTAAATATCTAACACTATTTACAAATAAAAATGCAGGTCGTATCGGCTTGGATATTTAAATTAATATAAGCAGTGTTAAACAACAGTTAAACTAGTATGGCCACTGTCTCACTGTGGCCCAATTAGGAAATCCTTCATGTGCAGTGAAGTCACTGCATTTTCTAATTGGGCGTAACTAGCCAAGCGGATATTTTTGAAATCGTCATCATTCGTGTACAATTGATTTTCCAAAATTAAGCAAAATATCTTTTGTATTTTCTATACATATATTATCCGTGCAACTAATTGAATACTTCAGCGTCTTTATTTGCGATATGTCTTATATAATTGTGCAATTCGAGCCATATATGAAATTAATCCTAGGGAAAATCTTGGGATTTTTTTAAAGAAACTGATATTTTAACTTTACCAAGTCTTGATATATATATAAAAATATTATGTAAGTTCGTAATTATGGAGTAAAATTTATTTAAACAGTAACAAGCACGATTACAACAATAGGAATAGGAATATAAAAATAGCGTCGCCGGGTTTTAGATTAGCAAAGACAAATAAAACTACTTTTTTCGGCAATCCGAAAAAAGTAGTTTTATTTGTCTTTGCACAGACACACAATTGTGTGTGCGTTTTTATAACAATATATGTAGTTCCCAAACATATTACAACTCTCACAGAAGGAATATTAAAGTTGCACGAGAAAAACATTCTGATTAAGAACTCCTACTACACAGTTTGTGATTACTTAAACTACTAAAAGGCTTGGACAACCCTGCCTCTGCCAAGCTATCGCCTGTAACCTATGTAATATAAACAAATATTATAATAATTTTATTATATAGAATGTAAACGTGGCGTAACTTTCTTCTAGACTCAGCATTTTATTTAGTCTAATTCAGAGTTTTGCCCTTGTTCTATATAAAACTACTAAAGTGATTATAACAGCCACTTATTTTAGCGTTTTGATAAACTATTTTGATAGCATTTATCTGTGCTGGTTCATATACTACTTTAATCATAGGAATATTTAGATACAGTTTATTTTTTTTAACTTCGAACAACCGTTTGTATGATTTTTATCATTTTTGTTAGGCAACAAGGCGTATATATATAACAGGTACTATGTTACTGGGTTTGGCGTCTGAGTATAGGTCTAGAAGAATCGAACGACTGGTAGCAACAAGTTAGGCATAAGTTTAAAAGGTCCGCCTTTTTTCTTTTTTATAGGATAGGAGGGCAAACGAGCAGGCGGCTCACCTGGTGGCCGTGAAAATCGCAAGGTTTTGGACTTCCAGACGTCGACATGAAATTGACGAAACGTCATGTTTTGTCGAGACGTCCGATGGCAAAATTCTGTGCATAATATTGACCCTTTTTAAATCTTTCAATATTTATTTCCACTTTGGTGCAGAAAATAAGTATTTTATCGAAGTGTCCGTCTTCAAACAGTAACAAAAAATCCTATAATGTCGGGGACTTGGATTTTGCTTCGGTTTTTGTAATTTAGTCGTATATAAGATATACAGAATGAGACCTAGCGCGAATTTAACACAGAGTGAGTGTGACATTATGCGAGTGTGACATAGAGCAAGTGTGACATTGTGCAAGTGTGACATGAGAAGAGTGTAAATTTCAAGTGGGACATTCGCAATTAAAGGTGACATAATGCGCCGAGAGGTTTATTTAGTTATTACATCATTCTGTACACTACTCACACCTTTGCACACGTATCCTTCTTCAGGCATTCCATCCATACCTTCTAAGGCTTTCAGTTAAATTGCAGGCACATGAGACTTAACAACCATGTCTCAAAGTGACGGGCGCAGTGCAATGCGTGACTTGTGATGAAATGCATCTGTTATAGGCAGAGGTAAATCCGCTTAACATCTGGTGGGCCTCGGGCTTGTTGCGTCATTGTAACATAAAAAAGTAACATTGTTTTTTTTTTATTTATTTTACTACCAAGATACTGATACAGTTTATAAATAACTTATTTATCATAGTATTGTGGTTAATAGACATATATGTAACAATCCAATTAAAGGTAAACACAGCATGAATAGTATATATAATATGGTTTAGTCTACCACTATGCTTCGAATTTAGTAATTAATAAGTAAACACAGCTTACAAATAAAGTAAAAACATAAAGAAACTTAAAAACTACCCTACGTGGGGGTAAGAGCCTCAGTGGTCCTTTTCTTAAACGAAATAAGGGATCGCTCCAGAATATCTAATTTATGATCCAGCCATAGAGTTGATTACTCAGCCGACTCATTCTCCTTAGCGGTCTATATTTACCCAATGTGTTTTTGGGACCTTCCGTGTAGATAATATTTCATGTATGGGGCCGAAAAGAAGGCCTTGTGATGACAAATTTAATTAATGCTAAGATACTAGGAATTTTTATGTGACCATTTAACAATTTGTACACAAAGGCGAGATCTGCTACACTCCGTCCATTGGCCATGTTCGTGTGAGCCTATACATTCATGTGAACCTTAGTCGTAGTCTTTATAGTCTTTATAGTGCGAGTGAACGGCACTGCCCGTGCTAAAGGGGCACACCTTAGCCGATTGTGAAATTCTGAAAGATGGCATTAAAATAAGTTATACACAAAAAGCTAGTATATATATAATACAATTGTGACACACTCCTTTGATTTTGTCTTCATAAAGTTATTCTGTGCCTATACTGGAATTATTTATTATTGCAGCTACAATAATGTACTAAAAAATTTTAGTGACATACATCTCATAATGTTACTACTATTTTGTTGATAAAATTGAGCAACAGACAGAAAATTATTTCATAGAAGCATATTTCTGTATTCTATTAAACATATAGTTTCAGAGTGACCAAGTTAAAATGTATTTTAGTTATTTATGAGTATGTTCCAATCCCACGCAGAAGGCTATTGTGTAAGTAGGTAAAGTTGTGTCTTTGTGGGTAAATAAACACCTAATCACTTTTGCAATCTTACGTTAGTGTAATACTGTTGTCTGGTGTTTTTTGTAGTTCTTGTATGTTGATTGCAGTTCTTGGTTGACCCAATCACCAGGCGCCCTGGGCTATCCGGGCGCATGTGGCGGTATGGGAAGAAGCCCACCCGGTTGCTCGCCGCACACAGCGCTACCACACCAATCGTCGCCAGTGGCGGTCAATCCGTTCGCCACTCACCAGCTGCAAGGACAGGTGAGGTGTTAGTGTAACATGTAATATTAAAATTAACTAAACATATTGGATTGCTGTTTCCAAAGATCGTCGTAGACGCCTTAATTGAATGAGTTATTTTCACAAGTGTGTATTGCTAACATTTCATTATGGCGAAAGACATCGAACAAAAAGTTCGTCTCAAATTTAGCATCGCCAATGGAATTTCGTGTTCGGAGTCAGTGAAAATGTTACAACAGACTTATGGTAAATCGACTTTATCAAAAACACGTGCTTATGAGTGGTACAAAGCGTTCAAATGCGGTCGAGATGTGATGGAATATTTACCTCGCTCGCAGTGAAGCTAACATAGCAAAAGTGAAGGAAAAAGTGACTGAAAATCCTTATTCAAGTTTGAGAGAGATAGCCGCTGAATTTTGTGTCTAACGAGTCTTTATATAATCACACAAGTAAAATGGTCAGCGAAAGATGTAGCCGCGCAGCTATTCCTAAAAGACCTGCATTTTTTTCAGAAACTCAATTGCATAAGTGTCTCTGAGGACATGCTAGAACAAGTCAATCCCCAATTTTCCATTAAGTCGACCCAATATTTCCGAAAACCATTGTTACTGGTGATGAGATGTGTGTTTACGAGTTTTAAATGTAAACTAATCAACAAGTTTCGGAGTGACGCCTTCCAAATGAACGAAAACCGAAAAAAACACGCCAAATGCGATTGAAAGTCAAAGTCGTGCTGACTAGGTTTTGTGCACTCAGTATATTTGCCGGAAGGTCAAACAGTAAATAAATAATATTATTATATAATTTAGCGTTATGCGAATATAATATAGCGTTATGCGGCGTTTCAAAGAGCAAATACGAAGAACAAGGCCATCATTATGAATGATTTTTTGACCATAAAATCGATAAATATCATCCAGCATCCACTTCATTTATTCACCAGATATGGCTCCAGCCGACTTCTTTCTTTTTCCTAAGCTTAAATTACCACTTCGTTGCACCCGTTTTCCTCCGGTAGAAGACAAAAAGAAGAATTCGCGGGGAGAACTAAACTCAGTTACGGAAAAAGCGTTTAATTAATGTTTTGATGATTGGGTTATTCGTTGGCGTAAGTATCGTTTCTAAAAAACACACTTTGAGAATGATAACATAAAGAATGTCAGTCACTTTCTATACTGATCTGGACCTGACAAGAAAAATCTTTGTAATGGCATTATTATCAGTCCGTTTGTTGTGTTAAAGTATATAAAAAAACCATCCCATATTTATATTATTGACCAAGGGCCACATTATTTAATAATAAAGAAATGTGATTGAGGTTAGGATTTACATGAATATTCAAATTATTCAAATGTCTAACTACTTACGTCTTATCACATGCAGATAAAAAAATGGGAATAAAATAAAATACAATTGAATGCTGAACAGATACCGACTTAATTATTTTAAAACTTGCCTGACACTCCTGCCCTATGGTATATGTTCGAAGGATTTTTGGTTCACAGGTAGATATTTCAAGAAATGTAGCTAGATTCAAGGTAACAGTTTATGAAATGATATGCAATCAGCACAAGCGACAAGCGTCATGTAAGTAGGTATGCAATGGTCAAATAAATCAAGAAATCAAAAACAGAGTATGGGTTATTGTAGCAAGCACAAAGATAATCTGTGAAAAAAACTCTTCTTAAAAACTCACATACAACTGTAATAACTTACTCACGATTCTAATTATTATTGATTTATTAAATTGAAGCATGCATGATTTTATAAAAAAATTCTTTAGAAATCCTTTAGTAATTTGATATGTACAAAATTATGGTAACCTGAATATTATGTATTACTTTTCTAATGGATCCAATATATAAATAATTATGATAGTAGTTCTATTTTTATTTGTTTTCAGTGTAAACTAATGTTTTCCTTTAATTTTGAATTGTTGACATTTGCACGTTTTGGCACTGTTAAAGCAAATTTAAAGCTAATGTCTACTCCTATCAAAGTAAAATTATTTTGTTTTGCCAAATAGACTTCCAGTATTTTTGTTGTCTTGGATATTTCACATACATCCACTGTTGTTTCAACTTATAAAGCGTATTTTTTTGCATATCTGGTTGTTCAATTATCTTACATAATTTTTGTTTAGTACAATTGTCAGAGATATCAGTGGTGGGTCTTAAAATGAAAATAGGCAAGTCGAACATTTTCTAAGGTCCATGCTACAACCATACCCATAGTTGTTGGGAACGATTCTCAAAATTGTTCTTGAGTAAAATATATTATACTCAAGCACAAAAAACACCACAAGGAAAGCATGAAAAAAATTCTTCCACACCTCACCATGAACGGCTGTTCAAAAATTCAGCATGGCACTGCTCATAGGTGTGTGAACATAAATACATATATATATTAAAATGTTTTTACTTGATACCATAGTAGATGGATTATAGGAGATGGGTGAATGTCTACACCTCTAAATTTTGCTAGTTACATTTTTATATTAGGTCCTCTGTAATTGGGGTGAGCCTAAAACCAATTAATTTCAATAGTGAGTGATGTTAGGTTATACTCGTAGATAGGTTCATCATAGTTGAAACATTTTTGAAGCACAAAGATTTTATCTGGAGCGGGAATCGAACTTGGGGCATTCGGTTTTGCGCACCGGGTGCCGTGTATGTATGATATTCGATTAGCATGCGATAGTGCTTAAAATCATATTTAGAAATACAGAAGAGTAGCAACATCATTACTAGGGTTAAGTTATTGAAAAAACGCTTTAGGTCAGATGAAGTTTAGTAGTCTGGTTGATGGCCACACCGTCTCATATGATGGATACAAATAATAAAATAAAGCACGTGCATCTCATCCAACAGTCTGGATGGCCAAGCAAAGTAGCAAGGTGAATACACCCGGCGCGTATAACTGGAACGCGGGTTCAATTCTCACGAGATGAAAATTTTGTGCTCTAGCAATTTGTAAATGTCATATTCGCTTAGCATGTAATAGTTCTTAAAATCATATATGTAGAATCAAACCTATTATGGTGTCAAGTAAATAGAATATAAAGCCTTGTGATAAAATGTGTCCTTATTGGTGAATAAAATGAGAAGCCTAAAAAGATTTTGCGAGTTTTGTCCATAATTATTATTTAGCAACCGGCTAGGACTCGTGTAATATTTACCGGATATTTCTCCAACCAGTTTCAAACTTATTTGATGTTTTTCTTCTGGGAGCAACGATTGCGCACAGCGTCCAGCGCGGGCCTCTGCAATCGACTGGCGTTTAGACGGCTGCGCTGTATCTGTCAAAGTCGAAATTCCTCCGTCCGAACTGTCACTTTTGTTCTAACTTTTAACTATTGTTCTCTGACACTGCCGTTTCGATAGTGTAATCGTGACTCCCAAACAAAGAATGTACGAATAAATATGAACTATGAACGATGGTTATTTCACCCTTGATGGTGTGATGAAAGCAGCAGTCCCGATTTCCACCACCCCCTTACAGGTGTGATGTTATAATCAGGGTTATATATTTTTTTTAAGTATGCAATTTACGGTCCCGATTTTGAAGCATCACATTCACATCTACCACTTTATATATATACTCGTATATATATATGTATTTTTTCGAAACCCTGCCTACCTACCGGCTTCATGTACAGAATCTGTCGCGAATCACTAAATGGTGTGTCCAGGCAGCTTCTCCTAGAGAGCCAGTTTTCATTCTAGGTTGGGTTTTTTTTTATCTTCGACCATACGAGTATCACCACTTACCGTCAGTGGAGATTGTGGTCGTAGGCTACTAAAAATTATATGCCTGGCTTAGTTAAGTATTTTTTTTAATTGGCCTAATGTTTTATTTATATTTCTAGCTGACTTTGGTATCATACATAGATAAGTAGTTTAGTAGCAGTAGAACTCTTTGTGTACAATTTCGCCCGGAGAAGTAAGTGCTAAGTAGGTGGTCTGAAAGGTGTGGCTGCCAGTAAAATCACAGGCACATGAGATTTAACAACTTTATGCCTTAAGCAGTGAGCGGACGCAGTACATTTCGTCACTAGTGGCGAAATGCGTCTGTTATCAGCTGACATTTCCGTTTAACACCAGATAGGCCTCGTGCAAGTTCCGTCAAAATTCCAGTAAAAAAACGAATTGTTGCATTTTCTAGTGCGTTTTTTTTTAGATTTGTTTCTTACTTTCCTGCATTTTATTAACTACAGTATCAGTTTCCGCAACCAATAAATTAAAATCGTAATTTTGTAGTTAATTAAATTGAGATTAAACTCTGAGGAGCGTTTCATAAAACAGTAAAGTAGAGTGTTTGCAAGTTGACGCTTGAATGCTTCAAATCCTTTATGAAAGGCTTTATCGAGTCGAAATACCTAGTTATAGGTGTTTATTACGGCCGGATTTCCAGCAAAGATTTATAGTCATTAGAACTATATTCATTAATATTTAATTCTAGGTTAAGCCTGTTAACACCATCGACCACTTATCACTTACCATCAGGTGAGATTGTGGTTAAAGACAAAAAAAACATTTCAACTGCAAGTTTGGGATATCGAAGATAATAATAAGTTTTTGGTACTTATTGGTACCCGTGGGGTGCCGGGCTAGAATGTCATCCCCCCATGGGTGTCGTAACTAGCGACTAAGGGTAACACACTAGAAGGTGGGCAGCAGCGCTTTCTCAGGAACTGATATCTCACACTGCGATCCCCAAGACGCCTCCCAAGCGTGAGGTTTATGGCAAACACCCCATAATAGGAGAGGCTGTGTCCACCAGTGGACGATCCGGCCTATACAGTACCTGGCTATTGTCTAATATTTTCTTAATGGTATGCTGTAACTCTGGGTATGGACAACAATCTCTTTAACATTTACATAGAATCATTTGGATTGTCCCATTTTTTGAAAAGTTTTTATTACCATAACACACTGTTTATTATACAAGGTTATATAATGCTAAAAACCTCTTAGATTTGACTTTTGCTAGTCCTAACAAACATTTTGAGATGTTATTTTTTTTGAATATTTTTTATTCAGCCCGCTCGTGACCATGACCAATGCAATTTGGTCGAAACGTCCGGGTATACATTTATACATGTTTTATCGCGATTATGTCCCGTTAAATATTTATAAATATGTATATTTTATATTTTAGAGCGCCAGTTGCGGCAACATTGGACCGCGCCGCGGTCCCTTTGAATAGAGTTTTGAATATTACCAACGAGACTGTTTCACAGACTGAAACCCTTGTACGGGTCTGGTGAAACTTAGCTTTGATTCTATAGGATCTGAATTAGAACAAAGGATACATTTTTCACCTATTTACTGAGTAAGTTTCCGAGACAGCGTTATTCGAATAATACCGATATTATCCATCTCGGAGTAACTGCTCAACAATACGAATAAATTTATAAATCAACCAAGAAGGAAAATAAATAAATAGATTCAGGCGTTACTTTGCGGAAATCCATATTTAATGATAACAAATATTTTATGAAAACATCAAATTAATATTTTAATAAAACACTTAATCGAGAAAAATTTATCGTGCGCTCGTAGAGTCAAGACCTCCTGAGGATGCTTCGCGTAGAAGCGAAACGCGTCGAAAATTCTTCCGGTTTGGCTGCGTGGCGTTTGTGACGTCACGTCGGCTTAACAGGAAAATTAGGCGGAATTGTCACTAGATATATTATTGTATTTTTTAAGTGATTTATTAAAATATTAATTTGATGTTTTCATAAAATATTTTAAAAATATTTCTTATCATTTAGTCAGCAATAGAATATATGCATTAAGCTGTGAGGCCAAGCAGCAGAATGTCAGGATCGTAATATATCTATATAGCTGTGAAGCTAAGTAGCAGAACGTCAGAATTATAAAGTTCGTTTTATTTATAAAGAAAAAAAAATATAATAATCTTTAACTTAAAACTACCGTACTGTACCTATAAAAGCTTATGTATTTAGTAACTGATTGATTTACTAAGGGTGGGGCCAAACGAGCATATTTTTGTGAGTTGTGAGTCGCGTAATTCCGATTATGTACACGTAGACAACTCATTTTGCGTCGTAGCTACGATGCAATTTTGTATGAAACCGTATGCAACAGAAACAAATACGCTTATTACCCTTCTATTCACCTTAATAAAATATAAATATAATTACTTGGTTTACAATTTTGCCCATATACCTTGTTATTAATCTGAGTCACAAGGAACCTTAACAAGTTGTGATGGCACAAAATACTTCCTTTCACAATAAAAATAGTAAAGTTTACAGGACCTAGTTTAACCTGCATTTAAGGGACTCACTTCAAGATATTTTTTTTATTAGGTTAGCCCAATTTCACCTCAAATCTATGTAGCTGTTTGGAGTAAAAAAAATACTGCAATTTTATATATGGAAATAAAAATTTCGGAACTTTTTTATTTTTCAATGGATATAGTCTGTAGATAATCATTTTTAGTCTTGTATCTATTCACCCCTGCGATTTTATTCACCCCGTTTTCGGTAGAGTACGAGGGTCAAACTTAAAGTTCTTAGAAAATTAAAAACTGATAAAACTAGCAAGTTATTAGTTTTATTATATCTTTTTCAAATAGTGTCCCATGGAACCACTGAGAAAAGCACTTTGCCCACTCGTCCTTAGGGGTCTCTTCGACGGCATTTTGAGACGCAGCCACAGCTTCCTCGGTGTCCGTAAAACTTTTATTTTCGGGAAAAATAAAAATTGCGATTTCGGGGCTATACGGCGGGTGACCCAGTAATTCCACGTAAGACTTCACCAAATAGTCGACCGTTCGCCTGGCGGTGTGCGACGAGGCGTTGTCGTGGTGAAGGAGGATCCTACTGCGAGGTCGTTTCTCCCGAACTTTTTCCAAAACCAGTGGATTGGGGGTCATTTCGCCCGCGTCCGTAGGTTTACCCTCGAGACCCTACACGTGATCCCTGGGTGGTGCTAAATGGGCGAAAAAATTCTGGTGGTAGGCTTCGGCCGCGGCTTGTCACCACCCATCAGACGGAGCCATGTCGCCAAACGGCCTAGTCGTGTTCCGGCATGATGTCTGATGAAGCCACACCGAAGGGCGGGTCGAAACAGTTGCGTCATCGAAAACGACTGAATTTACACACACAGCATGTTTGTAGCATCCCGATGGCTAGTTCCGGAGAGCAGCGGGATCCGAGGCACGGTTCTCCGCTGGCCGACCGCAGATAGTAGGGGGCCCAAGTAATGTGCTAGCCACACACGAAAGGCTGCCCCGCCATCTTGCGAAAAATCCCGGGAATGCGCCATCGTGCCGGTTGGCGACCGGAAGAGAGGACCCGATGGACATTCTTGGGGGGGCTCGGGCGTCCCCGCGGTCTCCGAGCTAGCTATCCCTTGATGCAGCATCTTGCGTGTGTGTGTCTGAGTTGGTAGGTGATGCCTCGTTTCACTGCCGCCCTTCTATACCTCACTCTTAAATGTATGAAAGCAAGAATCAAGAAAACGGTTTCACAGCGGATGCACGTCCTCTCACTAAAAGTGCATCTCTCTAACATCCGAGGCCTGCACTCAAATCTCAGCCCAGTCCATCATCACCTCGAGACTGCGAAACCGCACCTCTTGTTTTTAACGGAGACGCAGATCAGATGTCCGGATGACACGTCATATTTGACATACCCTGGCTACGTCCTGGAGCATTGTTTTAACCCACGTGCCGGGGCGTGCGTATTTATTCGTGATGACATCTGTTTTCGGCGTCTCCGTAATCTTGAAGATTCCAGATTCTCTGTTCTGTGGATATTGGTAGAAACCGGTGTAGAGAAAATTCTTTACGCTGGAGTATATCGATCGCACACCTGTAACCAGGAGATTACCGATTTTATGGACTATCTAAGTGTGACGGCGGATATAGCTCAACAACGGTACCCTTCTGCTCAACTTGTGTTACTGGGGGACTTTAATGCTCACCATCACGAATGGCTATTCCCATACCAGGACACCAATCACGCTGGGAAAGAGGCGCATAAGTTAGCCCTGACCTTAAACCTCACCCAGCTTGTCAATGGGGCTACAAGGGTACCTGACGTTGCTGAGCATACAGCCTACTGCCTCGACCTTCTGATGACCACAGATCCAGATCGCTACTCTGTGTCAGTTTCTTCACCGTTAGGTAGCTCTGACCACTGTCTGGTGAAATCTGTATCTCTATACTCTCCGCCCGACCGCTGCCAGAAAGGCACTCGGCGGATATGGAGATACAAGTCAGCAGATTGGGATGGGATGCGGTCGTTTTTTGCATCCTATCCTTGGCAGTCTCTTTGCTTCTCTTCTTGTGATCCTTCTACTTGCGCGGATGCTGTGACTGATGTGCTGCGCCAAGCAATGGAGTATTTTATTCCATTTTGTGATGCACCGCAGACCAGCAAAGCAATTCCTTGGTTTAGTGTTGATTGCGGACGCGCTGAAGCGCTGAAACATGAAGCGTACTTAGCCTGGGTCGATGCTCGAACCCGCAAAACTAAGGATATTCGTAACAAGAAGAGAGCCTTTAACAAGGCTGCCAAGGCATGCAAAAAGGCTGTAAAAAGGGCACGATTCGATCACATAAGCCGTGTTGGGTCCAAATTAGCTTCTCACCCTGCGGGTAGCAAAGCATTCTGGTCCCTGGCGAAGTCGATCGAATCCAATTTTAGCCGCCCTAATCTACCTCCACTATTAAGGCCTGACGGATCATTGGCTCACACTGCCGAAGAGAAAGCGAACTTGTTCGCTTCTCTGTTTGCGGAGTCTTCACGTTTGGATGCAGTGGGCAAAACACCACCATGTCTACCTCGATGCGAGGCATCAATGCCGGAAATTCGCATTCGTCAGACCGAAGTGCGTAAGACGCTTCGCAATCTAAACGTGAACAAGGCTAGTGGTCCGGACGGAATTCCCGCCATAATCCTAAAATCGTGTGCACCTGAATTGACTCCTGTTTTGACACGTCTCTTTCGCCTCTTTCTACAGACTGGTAAAGTGCCGAAATCTTGGAAGCTCGCAAATGTGCAGCCAGTGCCCAAGAAGGGCAGTCGTGCAGACCCTGCTAACTACAGACCCATTTCAATCACTTCCATACTTTGTAAAAGTATGGAACGTGTATTGAATAACAGGCTCCTGGCATACCTGGAAGCAAATGATATCTTCAGTGATCGACAGTACGGGTTTCGCCGAAACCGATCAACTGGGGACCTTCTTGCGTATGTCACTCATGTCTGGAGCGAGGCCATTGATATGCATGGAGAAGCGCTCGCCGTTTCTCTAGACATTTCAAAGGCCTTCGACAGGGTCTGGCACGACAGTCTTGTGAATAAGCTTCCATCGTATGGCTTACCCGCTGGCCTGTGCTCTTGGATTTCCGACTTCTTGAGGGAAAGATCGTAACGAGTTGTCCTTGATGGATGTTCGTCCGATCAATTGGCAATAAATGCCGGGGTACCTCAAGGGTCGGTTCTCTCTGCTACTCTCTTCTTGCTGCACATAAATGATCTGCTTAAACCCGGTATCGTTGGGTATGCAGATGACAGCACAGTTGTAGAGAGGTATATATCCGATGCGCGGGCCGGCAATGTACAAATCCAGTCTCATAGAGAGGCGATGGTCGAGCGAATGAATTTGGCCCTAGAGGCAGTCTGCGAATGGGGTGACGCTAATTTAGTCAAATTCAATGCTACAAAGACCCAGGCGTGTCTCTTTAGTGCTAAGCAGAGTCTTTTCTCTCTCACTCCTCTCTTCCGAGGTGTGCCTGTGCCGATAACGAACCAACTCGAGCTACTAGGTGTAACTCTTACACCAAAGCTCAATTTCGGGTCATACATTGAGTCCAGGGCTAAATTAGCTGCGAAAAAGCTGGGTGTTCTCTGGAAAGTGCGGCGGTATTTCACATCGGGACAGCTTCTAAACCTATATCAAGCTCAAGTCCGGTCTTGTATGGAATACTGCAGCCATCTCTGGGACGGTTCGGCAAAGCACCAGCTCGAAGCCTTGGACTCGATAGATAACCGAGCTAAGAAGCTCATTGGTGACGATGCGTTGGTGGAGGCTAGACTCCAACTGCATAGACGCAAAGTTGCTAGTTTATCGGTTTTTTACAGGCTACACTTCGGAGAATGTGCGATCGATTTACACAACCTTATTCCCTCCTCTCCTTTTTTTCATCGGACAACAAGACGCACAGGAACACGGCATCCATACATGGTCGATATCCCGAAAATACGCACAAAGCGTTTTAAATCTAGCTTTATAATGCGTACGGCCGAATTATGGAACACCCTACCAGCGTCTCTATTTCCCGATATATATAATCTGGCAGTCTTCAAGTACAGAGTAAACAGGTATTTGCTAGGCAAGCATGCTCCACCGTCGACCGCGTCGTCACTTTCCATCAGGTGAGACTGCGGTCAAATGCTTGCTTATCATAATTAAAAAAAAAAAAAAAAAAACAATTGTTAGTGTACTCTGCAGCAACTGTTTTTCGATCTTCTAAAACAATTGTCGCCCTGACCTGTCCTTTCAAAGAATGAGTCCACCTTCTTTTTTTCCACGCTTCGACCTCTCTTCATTTTAGTCGGCAAATTCTCGGATGGAAACACCCACTGAGCAGAGTGTCTTTTGGTTTCAGGATCATAGCATTAAATCCAGCTTTCGTTATCCTTAGCTATGTCGAGCACAGCATTTGAGACACATCCTTTAAATCTTTGAAAGATTTCATGGCGCCAATCAACACGACGGACTTTTTGGGCCAAAGCTTCCTGACCCCTAAATGTTCATGAAGGATTTTGTGCACTTGAATCATATCAATCCGACAATCAATCGAATCTGGTGATAGGTCACTATTCTATCACTCTTTATAATACTGAAGACACTCTTTATACTATTGAAGCGCTCGTAGCGAAGTTTACTTAACTGTTCTCAACTGATCAGCAAAGTTAAGCAACGTCGTGCGCGGTCATGAGTTGGATGGGTCGACCGCTAGTGACATTACTATTGAGCGTTTCTGTGCTTCGGAGGGCACGTTAAGCCGTCGGTCCCGGTTGTTGTCTTAGGATGGCAGTCGTTATAGCATGGTGGTAGGGCATTTTTCGAATGCCCGCCTGACTAGCTACCACCCTCAAGTAGAAAAACCTGTCGCCAAGCACCTAACGGTGTGTTCCGGCAGCTGTCCTTGAGAGCCAGTACTTCTAGGTTAGCCTGAACGACATCTTCGACCACATCATCACTTACCATCAGGTGAGATAGTGGTCAAAGGCTAACTTATCAGGCATATAAAAAAAATACGCTGCACAACACTGATGTTCTTTTTAATCGTCGCCGTACGCCGTAGAAGGGCGTCCACGACTGCGCGAGATTAGTGCGACCACGTTTAAACTCATTTAAACCAGTTGAAAACAGTGGCACGAGATGCGGCCTTATCGTGAAAGGCCAATCGTAGTCTATCATATCTTTCTTGTTGACTTAAATGACATCGAATATCATAAAAAAACATTGCACGAAAAATTTCTCACATTAAAGTCATGCTGACGTGGCATAGACACTTTTCAATTTGCCGCCAAATCGTAAAACAAATAAAATATATATTCAATAATATTGGCAAAGAGTTCAATTTTCAAAATTTAAACCAATTTTTTATTACATTGTTTACAAATGGCCAATTCTAAAAACTTTAAGTTTCGCCCTCATACTAGCACTGTCAGATGATGGCACTGCCAGTATCTGGAATACACCGACATGAAATAACGAAGTCTTAACGTATTACGTATAAGTTCGTCCTGGGGGCACTTCATCAACAAGTGGTCCTCTATACGTACTCTACAACACCGGACATGGCACATTTATGTGAATCAGATGAGTAAATTTAATGAAATGTGCGAAGCCTACACGCCATAAAGTGTTCCTTTTTAGTTTCATTCATAGTTAAAAGTAATTATTCTACTAGCTTTGTCATAAGGAACCGTGGCTCTTGAGGATATTCACTTTTTTAAACCTTCATCTTGTAGTATGTTCCAGTCTTTATGGATTTGTTTCTTGTACCGTGTAGTATTTCGGTGTACTCCGGAATTAAGATTACTTCCGAACCAAAAGTGACTCACTCCCTAGCCAAGTCATCCACCTCCTTTTTACCATGGATTCTTTTATGTTAATTATATAGGCTATTAGAAAAAGTATTATTTTATAATGTGTATTATATTTTTCAGCTCCAAAACTCGCTACAGCCGATGCAGACCATGTCCATGAACACATACAATTCCCTAGGCGTAAATGCCCTTGGTGAGTTAAATGTCCTTAAATATAGTTAAAGTTATTCTACTAACCTTCACATTTATACACTCTCTAAGTAGCGACTGGTGAGTATTCAAGACTATTTCTGAAAATGTTATAAGTCTGTCTGCATCTGTGTTAAATCTCTTTTTATTTGAGACAAAATATGCAACTCTATAAATAAAGTAAAACCACTTAGAAGGCTATCAGTGTAACAAATGAAAAACATCCTTAAACCTAGCTTATTTATTTATATTTCCATCATTATCATCATCATCATCACATAGACCGGAACTTCAACGGTTGAACAAGGTCTCCTCCATTGGGGGGATTTGCTAAATCCCAGTTCGAGTAAAGTTAATTTCTTTCGCATTAAATAATAGTCAATTTTTACCCAAACTGGCGATTTAGGAAAAACTAATATACGTGTCTCGTTATTTCAGCGTAATAGTTGAACACCAAGTTTGATTCGACCCACTCAGGAGAAATGTTTAGTACAAACCTTAATTCTTTTCTTTAAACTTTCGTAAACCTTAATTCCTCAATGAGCTCTTTTAGACTTTTCCAGTGGATACTCAAACCTTACGATCATTATCTAATTTTCATGTCTCTAGGCCTAGTGATTTGGCCTGTGTGTTGATGTATTGGTGAATCTTTGTTTAAATCCCCATTTCACTATGTCAGGCGATATCCAAAAGAGTTTTTACACCCCCATCGATCAAAGACATAATTATTATCCAAATTGAATCACAGCTTACGAATAAACCGTAATGTTGCCTGAAGGTGCAGCTATTCAACGTTCAACATTGGTGCACTGGAAAGCCTTTTTTATAGACAATGCTGGCAGTAGGGCAGTTAAGAGAAATACTTCGCGTGTTATGTATTTTAATAAGTATAAACAGTCTTTTTCTTTCGTGGTGTAGATTCTTTACAACGTCTAGGCGCGTGTCTCCTGGTTCACATCATTGTCGTGACACAGATTACGTAGTACCTACCTATGAGACTTCTATCTAGATTCTTGTATACATTCTTTTAATTAATTTTCAACCTCAATGCCAAGAACAAAGCATAAGCAACCAAAACTTCCAACACAACCAAAGGAGAGAGTAAATAAATTAATAATTCTTAATAATAGCAGATTAAATAATAACAAATATTTTAAGAAAACATATATAGCGAAAATTTCGCCTAATTTTGCCTGTTAAGCCGAGGTGTCATCACAAACGCCACGAAGCCAAACCGGAAGAATTTTCGATGCAGAAAATTCTTCTCGTCTCGATTGTAGGAGGAATTGTCAATATTACTGAAATTCAATGTTTTCTAAGAATTTATTTAATTTGGATTTCCGCAAAGTAACTCCTGAATCTATTCATTAATAAAAGATAAGATAACTTAGGCATAAGTAATCTACTCCCAGAAAAGTATAAGGGCTAACTAAAAAAGTCGGCAAGTTTGAGTCTGAATCAAGATTTTTAGTTTATAACTCTTTTCTAGTTGATAAAGAGAAATTAGTAACTTCCACATCCATCCTACTGAATGATTTTGCAAGACCATGGTAACCTTGACCTGATGCCGCAACATTACCTGGAATCTGCGAGATACCTAACTCGTCACCAATTTAGGGCAGAAATATAGTGATCGGGTTGGTTGATTTCGGGGATTTTTATATTTTTTTAAATTTAGAGTTATTTCTTTTTCTTAATACGCATCGTGCGAAAAACGTCTGGGTGGACATTCTGTGGTTCACCATTCTCCTACTAAGGTCACTATATGGCCAGGAAACTTAACGTCAAGCCATATATTGCCTTTTTGGTTAGATGTTTATTGTAAATAAATGCTTACAGACGGATCACCTAGCCCCGGACCTACGTACGCGCCATCTGGTGGTTTCTCTCCGAACAGGCACCACGACATAGTAACTTCGTCTGATGCGGCTGTTCCGCGATTTCCATTCTGGGCTGAAGGTAAAGTGCCCTTGTAATTTTGGAGTCAGAAGACACGCTATGTAAATGTGAAGTATAAGGCAAGCTCTTAATTAATATATTTTCCTGTAATGTAAACATGAAATATTTCATTGCCTATACTAAAATTATAGTCTGCTTGTGTCAAGTACCTATTTTACTTATCTGTATATGATAACCAAACAACACACACTTTATATATGTTAAGGTATACAGAATTTATATTAAATTCGGGATACTATACTACTAGTTACTAGACTAGATACTATACTCTATACTACTATACTACTAGACTAAATAACGAACTCATACTGAGTTCGTTATTTAGTTTAGTACTCAATTACTAGTTGCAATAGTAATTGTTCATAGCTTAAAGTACAAAACAAAGTAATAGGACGTTGTTATCTTTGCTAAAATTTGCAAGTAGTGTGACAATACAACAAAACAATACTAGTCTATGATTTTCGAAGAAATTTTATAAACTACAAACTAAAATCCGAATCTGTAAAGAAAAATATCCTAAGTACACGTAGTCATCACGCTTTTTGACCCCTGATATAGAAACTGAGGTGTCAATACACCAAAATATCGCTTCATATGTTTTGGTCCCATAAAATAGGAAGTATAGACAGTTGTAAGAGAAAGGAAGATGAAGAAATATCCATTTTCTAATATTTTTTATTGCTAGTTTGCCGTATATTTGTAATTTTATGTTGAATAATAAGTTGTAATTTACTATAACGTGAGCAGGCATTTTACAAACACTACATCTGTACAGTATTTAAAATACTGCGTAAAGGTTGAAGGTACCATAGGCTGAATTGCTGAATAGCTCTTGACTAAAACCAATAAAAAGTAAAATAATAGATGGCAGCACTGTAGGTACTCACGTAGGCGTTTCAAATTGTTATAGGAAGAGCCGCTTGATGGCGTTAGTCAATATTCCTGCGGAGCATATCTAATGTACCTATTGCTATATAAAACATTATACTGGCATGCTGTGAGACTCAAGACCGCGGTAAATTTTGTTGTTAAAAAAACGACGCCTTAGCAGCAGTCAAACAGTTGAAAAATTAATTATTTGAATTTTGTGACTATTTTCGGGAATCTAAATCGACGTTTTATGAACTTTATGGCCTGATAAAAACACTTTTCAGATTCAGATATAAGAATAATATGCGCAAAAATCTTCCAAAACAATTAAATTCATTTATTCAACGTAGTTGTATTTTTCCTGTAATCTTTACTTAAACTAACTATTGTAACTATTTTACATTCGCTCCGTGCCACGTCTTCAAGTTCAGGAATGTTATTCTTTTCATCATCAGCTAAGCAGCATGAGCAGTTAATTCCTAGACCTTTACAAACACCCGATCAAGTAATGAAAAACCAACGTAAACACTACTCGTGCCTACTTTTCTAGGGTTTATTTTGATTTTCCCAGGATCTAATCATCAGATCCTGGCTTGCCATAGGACCACCCTTGAGGTATCCCCATCCCAACGAAAAAACAATCATCAAAATCAATTCATACTTGGCGGGGTAATCACGTAACAAACACATAAAACTTATATGTTTTTTGTGTTTGTTACGACATCAAACCTAATCCTTTTTGTAGTCGGTTAAAAAACGACTCAACATTGTCAGTCAAAATTTGAACACCTTGTTCAAAGAGAGATGTATCTTAAGGTATCGAGATGTAAATAATACATTTAGTCCATATATATTTTCGTACCCGTCGGTGTCTTAAGATACGAAAATGTAAATGTATACATTATAGCTGCCGTGTGTTGCCTCTTGGCAATTTCTATGGAAATAATGTATTGAAATGTATGGAGCTATTAATGTATATTTTTACATTGTAGCTGCTGTCAGTGAATCTGGTCTGTCATTGCCAAATTTTTCAATGTAAATAGATGTGTAAAATGATTTATTCAGTTTATTGACATCAGATAACTAACTCATTTCCAACAGCTAAAGAAAGCAACAGCACATCATGTTGACATAACATATTTTTCTTGACTGAATGTGCTATTTTATTATTCTATTCTAGGTTGATTTGCTGTGTACACTTACCCATCAAACTTATCCAGCTAACCAGTACCTATTAAAAATATTAATCATATATAACCTCAGATTCAAGAACGTTTCTAATATATTCGTTCCTCTCATTTGCAGTAAAAGGTGGGACTTTTCTGTATGTATTGGAATAGAAACATCATGCATAAACAAAATGTTATTTCAATTTCATGAAATAATGATTTACTCTGAAGTCAAATTTTATGTTTTGTACAATGCGAATGTTTTGACGTTTCCTATAAATGTTGTAACGTTTTCTGATAACTTTTATGGAATTAATGTGTTGTTTATTATGTATTGGATGGGTGACCGCTAGTGACATTACTACTGAGCGCTTCCGTGCTTCGGAGGGCACGTTAACCGGCCGGTCCCGGTTGTTGTCTTACGATGGCAGTCATTACAGCATGGTGGTAGGGCATTTTGCGAATGCCCGCCTGGCTAGCTCCACCCTCAAGTAGAACATCTGTCGCCAAGCACCTAACGGTGTGTTCCGGGAGCTGCCCTTGAGTGCCAGTAATTCAAGGCTAGCCTGAACAACATCTTCGACCACATCATCACTTACCATCAGGTGAGATAGTGGTGAAAGGCTAGCCTATCAGTTATAAATAAAAATTATATACCTCAACGTTTTTTATTATGCAATGAAACCGGAGGATGTTGTAAGTGCTGTGTATTGTGATAATAGATATGTAACTCCAATCGGGGTAGTTAGACAAAAGACTTGCTCGTCAAGACAATAACAGCCTCCACTTCAATACGTTGGGACCACGATTTATACATATATTTAACGCGATTAAGTCACTATGTTAAAGTCACTTAAGTCTTGAAATAAATAAGGTGAAGTAACAAGTTTATTGTGTATATAGTAAATCGTCTCAAATAAAACCTTACAGACCATGACAGATTTTTTCCTTTTTGAAAAAGCTAATTTATACGAATTTATTTAAATATATCGTAGTTCTGTTTCGCTCACTCGCATGCAATACGTGGTATTTCCGTCGTACGCTCTCGGTCTGACATTTTTCAAACACCACTTTACCTTTACTATCCATAGATATTCTAGTTGTCGTCCAAAGAAAGTAGCATGTCTACAATAAGAAAGTTGAAACTTTTATCCCTTCATTGAAAGTCTGTGATGCGCCAAGGATACGCATCATAAATATCTAAGATCTAAGAACAGATATTAAATCTTAGCACTAAGATTTGAACTTAGTACTCTGAGTCAAAGTAGCCACCACACTAAGCAACAATGTCTACAGCTAAACTCGAAATTAACACTGCAGTAAAGTATTTTGGGTTCCTAACCCCTAAGTAGTAAGTAAAATAAATTCTAAGTTCGCAGATGGCTCAATTAAATAAGCATTTTTAACTGCGGGTTTCACTCTGAATTGTCTTTGGTGGCCTGAAATTCATCGGTGAATATATAGGGTCTTCCAATAGGCACGTCCGAACTTTGACAGTTGGTAGCGGCCATCTTTTTGAAGGTACATCTGTAAAATCGGTTGTCATTTATTCATTCTGTTTTGCCAAATCATCATGGATAGCTATTGCATTCTACAACACGTGCAAATGATAAAATTGTTTTATCAAAATGAGTGTTCTGTTCGGGGAACGCACCGCGCGTTTCGCCTATTTTACGGTCGCCATAATCGTCCTACCGAGAGGACTATTCGTCGTGTGGTGGATAAATTTGAGTCCACTGGTTTGGTAAATGATCGATCAACACCCGTACGTCAACGAAACGCAAGGTCTGCCGAAAACCTTGCCTCTGTCCGTGAAAGTGTGCAGGAGAATCCGAGGCGGTCGATTTCGGGTCGCCACTTCACGTCACTTTCGGCCACCGAGATCGTGTGACTTAACCCCGCTAGACTTTTTCTTGTGGTGTTTTCTTAAGTCGCAGGTCTATGCGAATAAACCACAGCGGCCCTCAAAGCCAACATAACCTATGCCATAGGTCAAATTCAGCCTGATTTATGCGCAAAAGTCGTAGAAAATTGGATATGTCGCATGCGCTCCACCCAGAGAAGCCGTGGTGGACATTTGAATGATGTCATATTCCACACATAATGGCATCACTACATCTTTCAAATAAATAAATAATTTTGATAATATCTCACACACACACTTTGTTTTATGTAAATTTAAAGATAGGACACGCTTAATGAAAGACCCTTTACAAGAGCATTTATCAAGCAGTCAAGACAAACTGAATTGTCAATTTGGACACATCGCACTGATTTAATAAATTTAGAAAAAAAAATTGAATATTATATTTAAGCTTAGTTAATGGTTTTTGAAATTTGATCATGATGGTGGAATACTAATTGTTACAGGCGGATCGCCCAGCCCTAATGGCGGCTACGTGCCTTCGAGCAGCTTTTCGCCCACACGCCGCCACGAAGCTGTCTCCTCATCAGACGCTGTCGGCGGCACTCGCTTTCCTTTCTGGCCTGACGGTGAATAAAAAGCGTTTTGGTTGTGCGTCTACTTTATAGTTGTCTCGTCTATACAGACAACTATAAAACAATTTACCGTCGCTATAAAAAAATGTTATTGCCCTTATGTAATAGATATTTATTGTTACAAGTAGTCTTTCTTTCGGCAGTTGGCGTAAAAGAAGAGGCTACGACCAGTCTCGTTTTTAATGCGGCTCCGTATTCAAAATGTTTTATGTAAAACCAAAGTTGGAGGGAAACAAGACTAGTTTTACTTTAAGCGCTCAATCGGAGTGATATTATATAAAAAATATTGTAATTTTACTTGTTGGTGTAGTAATTATTGTAAAATATTGTTATATTAAACGTGCATTTAAATTAAGAAACTACGAATTCATAAAAAAATGGTGATACTCGTATGTCAAAGGTACTTTTCAAAGTGATTTGAAATTTAAGACGCTGTTTTATTTCATTTGGTGTTGTGTAGCTCCTTATATTAAGTGTACATTGAGAGCACAGCGCGAGACTTATTCAGTTAATTCGTAATAAATAATGATATACATGCACATTTTATGTATTTGCTTTATGTTGATCTCAGTCAGCTGTCTAGGCATTTCATTATTGTAAGATTGTTCGTTTCCGTGTAGATTTCCGTAAAATATTGTCAGGTTTTTTCTGTACCTACCATAATAAAGAGTAGAATAAATTGACTGTCGTTTATGTATAAACCTGTAATTTTATTTTTTTAATGCAAAGTGAATTTCCACAGCAAAAGCACAGTACGAGCAATTAAATGTCTATTGGCTATGCGACACATGCAGTATTAAGATTTATATATGAGCGACGTGTCGCACATTTGTACTGATTGATAATAATTGTCGCACTGTTTTTATTTGACAGTTCTAGTTGTTAGAGAATGTACACACGATAAAATTTTAAATAGTGTGGCTTTCTTTCACCATGCTGTAAGTCGTATCGTCCGCCTTAGCAATCTGCAAATTGTAGCCGCATAGTAACGTGAGTAGTTCGGTAATAAGTAATGGCACAATGGAAATATATTTTGATGATAAGCGAAAAGACAATACAGGGGACGAGTTCGGATGATGCTAGAGAAGCCATGAATATTGAAAACGCCGTCAGGCCGGATACTACACCTATTAAAATTATTGAAGTTTTTGAAAGATAAAAGCGGACGACTTACCTAAGTCTTTAAAAAGTTCTTGCAAGAAGCTGCAGTGGTCTACGAGTTAATCGTTGCAGATCGGTAATTAGTCAAAACAATTGAATGTATAGTTATTCTGTGCTAATTGGTATTCCTCAATATTTGCGGTTGATTAACCCCATGTACATAGAGGGTTAATAAAATAAAAGCCAAAACATTGTAAAATTTATTGATTTAATCATTATTTCTTCTAATCATACACATCATTTTACCTTAATATTATGAGTTGGTTATACTAGAAAAAAATCAATGACAAATATTCAAATCTAGAATAATATCGCGATATCATTCGAGAGCCACTCGTTCGGTTATTAAAAGCTGCGATAAACAGCACTGGACTACAAACTCCTTGTCACAATAACATTCCCTACGAAATATCTGGAAATTAATTAAATACTTAGATAACTTTTAGTATATTCTAAAACATTGAGATATTTTTGCTTTCTAAACTCATTAATTACGTATACTTTAACATGGTATTACAATATAACACATTCTAAAACACTCAACGAAATTGCGTACCTACTGAAATAAACAAATGTTGTTCAATAAGACAAATAATTTAAGAGTAACCTTAACAAACCAATCTAATCTTGGTAATTATAGATTCGCGGACAAATTAATATCACAAACATTTAATTGCGATGGTATCTAAGAAGTTGCTTTACTAGTAGTTTCTTTACAGGTAACCCCTAGCAAGTGTACTCGTACATAAATTAGGAATAACTAGTAAAGAAACCTAGTCACGTTTTCTTCGTTAAATCTCCCATACTGTAATTTTATATAAAATATGTCAATAAGACAAAACAAGCAATGGTTTCATTATTTTTGAAAATGTTTATGCTGTTGGTTTTCAGTTGGTTATTTATAGTATATAAAATGTGTAAAACTCACGAGAATTTCATTTACAAAATTATATGAGTGGCATAAAGTCAAAATAATCTTTTATGTACTTTTAATTGCATTTGTGGATTAAGGTCCTTCTAAGGCAAGTGCATCATGATGGTTCAGCTATTTTAAAAGAGGCTGGCCAACTTTTGTCGACGATGAAAGATATGGTCGCTCTTTGACGGCTGTTACAGTAAAACGTGTGTGCAGTAAAAAAAATATCAAAGATGATAGAAATACATTATATTAAGAGATCCAACACACGTTGGAGATTTAATCAGAAGGCGTTTGCAATATTTTACATGAGCATGTAGGAGGAAGATAGTTTTGCGATGGGTAACGCACAAATTCACGAATGATCAGAGGCGTGATCGCGTGGAACGCTTACATGATATGATAGCTAAGACCCAGGATTGTCTCGGCGCGTTTACGATATAGTGACAGATGATGTATCTTGGATTTATCAAAACGATCATTAAACTAAATGCCAGTCGACAGTTTCATTGTTTCAAAATAATTCCTACCAGAGTGAAGCGACCGAAAATCGCATAGGGAAGATTTTGATTGCTAGTTATTTCCGTAAGACAGAGCTTTTGATGTGGCATACCTTTACGTGAACGAAAAAGTATTAATGCCGATTAATACGCTACCAAAAGTGTTCACTGGTGTGAGCAGCAAGCGACCTAACACGAGACTCCACGGGCTGCTGAATCACCACAACATAGCGACCGCGCTTAAAACGAAGTAGTTCCTGGAGACCAGAAAAGTCATACATCTGGGGCATCCTCCTTACAGTCCGAATTTGGCATCTTGTGACTCATATTTATTCCCTAAAATAAATAGTAAATAAGGGAAACACTAATCCTAGGCAAAAATGCGTTCAAGCAGGCTGTGGAGGAGGTGTCTGTAGGATTGGAATGTGTTTTGAATATTGGTTTATACTTATGATAATTGGCATAAAAAGTGGTGAAGAGCTCTATGAAAAGATTTTATAAGATACATTGCTGTTTAGAACATTCTTTTTAGTTTCGCAAAACTAATGTCCCACGAAACTGTCACCGTCGCTCTACACGAAAATGGTAATTATCTTATTCGTCATATCATATCTTACTACAGGTACGTCTCTGGCAAATATATTTTAAAATTGTTACTTTGCATAAATTCGTTTGCATTAGAATAGTTTAAAAGGTGTGATCGTAAACCAAAAGTTATAGGTTACGCCTGTGAACACCATCTCCATAATCACTTGCCATCAGGTGTGCTCAAAATCGAATCAATCGGTAATAATTATTAAAGGCGATGGTACGTATACTTAGACATGATAGCCTCCTCTTCATTAAGACTACAATATGTAGTGGAGGCAGGATAGATATGGACGATAATTATAACATATCTCCTCAGGACAAACACCATAAAAAAGTTATAATTACAAAGTTATTTAATAAGTTTATAAAACTTTAAAAATCTTCATTCACGTTAAAGCCATTTTTCATTGACACGCGTTTTCATAACGATGGTATTATTGAATTTACAAAACAAATTTAGTGCTAATAAATAAATCAGTTAATTTCATAATTCTAATTGATAATGAAGTGTTTATGAATGTAGATTAGCCTCAAGTAAGTAATTCTCTTCTAAATGTTTTTTTTAATATGTCTACACATCTATAGCATGTATAACTGCTAAGTTTTATTGACTCTGCATTTAAATGTCTGCATTCAAATCTATTGATAAAAATGTTTATGTGAATTTGCGATTACTAAATGATTTATATTTCACACGCTAAAAGTAGTGTGTGAGACATAAAGAATTTCAACAAAAAAGTAAAACACCGTTTGCATGATAACAATCTGAATTCAATTTTGTGAACTTTGTAATGTAAAATTTTCAATTCGAATCGATTATTTTTTGTTGCGAATTATGTAAAACTTCCTGGTATCAAAAATATAACATTTTGCATTAAAACAAAATTGTTATTATGTGTAGGAAGATAAACACAGCGTCGATATGAAGATGCATTTGAAACTATTACCTGAATTTCGCCTTTATGGTATAAATATCACCTGTTTACTGTTCGTTTCCCAGCTTGATGTTATCTATGCACTTCATCTGTCAAGGATTTTGAAGTGTCATATGTCCAAAGAGTATGTCATTCATAGAGTCTTCACCAGTAAGATATTACTGCGACGCTGTGTTTATCTTCCTACACATAATAACAATTTTGTTTTAATGCAAAATGTTATATTATGTGTCTCCAATAAACACAGCGTCGATATGAAGACATGTTTGTTATCTGCTGGTGACGAACACAAACGCTATGTTGAAAATATGTGTCTTAAATCAACTTCCTCTTCCCTCAACCAAGTGAGCTTAAGTTCAGTAAACTGCAAATCTAACCAGTTCAGTATACTTACATACATTGTGTATGTAGGTATATAAAGAGGCCAAGTTCCCATTACTGGCCCATAATATCACCCATTACTGAAAGTAGGTAACGGCCCAAGTTTGCCAGAAGTCAAGTGCCACTATGTATAGAAAACAATGTTAAGTAACTTACTCCGGTATTGGTATTTTATACTGTTGACACTGTTTCGTAGTGAATGGTCTGTTGAACATGGCTGATATCTACAGACTTGTCTGGAGGGCCCCAACAATTTATTGAATTGGTTTGTTCCATGGGAGGCAGATGGCATTCATTAATTAAGGTATTGATACCTATCCAATAAGTAATATTATCTGCTTGATGATGACAAATTGTTTGTATAAAGTATAAACCCTGCCAAGCCTTGTGTCTAAAATTACCAACTATATCATGTTATTGTTGTGCACTTGGTGGTATCCATAACATATTTGTCCCATTACAAAAATAGGACATTTGTGTTGTAGCAACTACACCCTTCCGTAGGGTCTTTAGACTGGTAGAGCATATCATCAGTCTTAATAGCTTGTATATTAAATTAAGATGAACATCAGGCACTGTGCTAAACTTTTATGTGCCATGTTCTTATAAGAACAACTGAATCCTTCTGTAAGATAATAGGCTGATAGGGGAGCTGCCCTGTCAACATCAACAGTTTACAATTTAAATATATGGTGTCTATTCCAACATCATTTGTGCTAATCATAATCATCTTGGAGCAACTGTACCCTTCCGTAAGGTAATTGGCTGTTGGGGGGGGGGGGGATATTGTGGCTGTTCCAAAGTTATATATGTATTTATCATGATTATGTTGGAGCAACTGTACCCTTCCGAAGGGTAATGGGCTGATGGGGGAATCGCCCCATCAGTCTCTACAGCTTTCATGTTAAATAAAGTGGAATATTGTGCCTGTTCCAAAAGTATTACTTATCCTGATCATCTTAAAACAACTGCACTGCTGCTTCTGTTAGGTAGTGGGCTGCTGAGGAGAATCATCCAAAGCCATCGAAGCCTCAATAGTTTGCACATTAAACTACTTTGAATGGGTTGGTCCAATTTCAAGTAAGTAATTTTCCTTGATATGTTATATTTGGCAGTTGATATTAACATAGAATTTGTATATCAAATGGCCATTCAACTCTTTTCCTGGGTAAAGCTCTTTAATCCAAGCGCATTGTAAATAATAGTAACAACAAAATTCCACTCTTTAAATGAACATCATTGGTTCCATGTGATATGCAATGGTAGTTACTATGACTGTAACATGGAAAGATGCACCGCTGACTTGTTATGTGATCTTATTATAGAATGGCAGTTGTACCCTTCTGCAAGGTAATGTGCTATAAACTGTAGTATAAGCATCAACAACTTGCATCTGTATGCAGTACAGATAATATTTTAGAGTAATACATGTACTCCTACAGTAAGTGATTGGCAAATTTACCCTCCCGAAGGGCCTGTAAGAAGGTATCTGTAGTACCTCCCAAAGGGCTGTAAGAAGGCTCCTGAATAGTATAGTACAGATAATATTTTAGAGCACTACAAGTACTCCTACGGTCATTCTTGTTAACTATGCCCTCCCGAAGGGCTGTAAGAATATGATAGAGGAGTGCCACAACCTTGTATGTAATGAGGTGGTGTTCATTATGTTTATCTCATAGTAGTTGTTAGGTGGCCTGTATTCCACACCCATACTGTCTATACATTGCACCTTGTTATAAGTGTACTTTATCATTAACAACTGGTATCTCTACTCTCTCAAATAATAATGTATATGAGAGAATTCCCAGCTGTATACTATAACACACAGAGTAGTAGATGCTTTGTACCCTCCAAGTAAGGGTAATAAGCTGATAAGAAAATCTGTTTGTCTATCGACCTGGATGACTTGTGTTGTAAATGGTGTAAGCATATAATACCACAGCACTATCTCAGGTGTTCTGCTACTAAAATTGCTCATAGCAACACAGTGTTGAGCGATTAGCTGCAGGTTTGAAGTCCTTCTTGATAATAAATATTTGTGAATGTTATAATTTAATATTGAGATTATGCATCTATGCATATGGTGATATAGTGGTAAGGTGTAGCATGATCATTCATTGCTTCCATTGCAAGGAATCCATTTAAATTTATAAAAAAAATGTCTCTCTCACCTTTTTATAGCATCTACCAAGAAAGTCTGAATATCACATGATGCATTCTGAAGCCAACCATAAGCTACAGACAGTTTATAGATTTATATTTATGCTTTTTGCTTACCCACTGGGTAAGGGTATTTATGTGTTGAGTACTACCACTCATGCTCATAAAATGAAAGAAAGAAAATATGTCCCTCCTAATTAATTTACTTCTTTTTTGGTAAATGCTTCGGAGCAACTCAAGTAGGTACTTTGAAGTACTTTACTTAAGATTACTCTTTGAGTAAGTTAATTACTGTTAGAATAATGAATACATTGTCGATTGTATCCCAAGAAATATCAAGTGCGCTACAAAAAGTGCTTATTCTTAGACTGGGAAGCTTCCCACCCATAGTATGAATGACTGAATATAGTCCATAATATTAATAAATTAGAACACTGTATTAGTGTTCCCCATACATGAACATTTTAAGTAAGCATAGCTGTTATCTCTGACACAATGAGATTCTTATATTGCTAACCAAAAAACAATGCTCTTTAGTTAGACAGAGCTGTTCCAAAAAATGGGGCACTGGTCTAGTAGCAACAAATTCAAAGCTAGGTCTGTGATTATAGAAGATCTTCAATCCATTGCACTAGCATAGTTTAAACAATGTGTTACCAACTAAAGTCCAATTTCCATGCTAAATGGGTTCAACCAACTTATACTTATTTAGAGCAAGAAGCTCAATATTTATTCTCAGTTATTTGTAACTTAAAAGGCACCGCTTCTTATTAATAAATACTTTCAAAGGTTTATTCCTTTAACATGTGTTAACATATTCAGTGCAATCTTATTAAAAATTTACCTTGGACGCTTCAATCATACTTGGATGTGGGTTTGATGATTAATTTACAATCCTCTTGAAGTTAGAATTATTTCTCTTAAATATGTATGTACAGTGATGATTAATAGCTGTAGCTTTTAATTGGCTACTTAGTTGCTAATTCTCTTGATCGTCTCGTATGGCCAATCTGATTAGGCAGGGAGCCAAAAGGTAATATAGGTATTTTAAGTAACACCAGTTACAGTTAATGATGCTCCAAATACTGTCGCAAACATTTTCTATTAATAACAAGACAATATTCATATAATACTGTAGTTTATATATTATGTATCCATAACATACAAAAGACGGACAGTTATTGTTAAGCTTCCAGTGTGTTGTTATATTGAACTATGATAGATACTTTTAAGAATTGGTACATTATCATGGTTTGCATAGTTATTAGTATTCTAAATCATAAGTTCATGCCAGCATTGTCAGCAGACAGTGTTTTATTTATAAGAATTATATTTCAATAGGTATTCAACAAGTTGTATCATGTAGATTAAGTTTTGTCATGTACAAAATAGAAAAGCAATCTATCGCCGAGATAGAAAGATGAGATGGATAAAATCCATACTTGATTTGTGTAGGTAACAAAATGTATGTTAAAACTTACGTGTGGTACATAAATTATGGAGAATAACTAAAATACATCGGACTGTAGGTCTTCTCAGATTATTGAAAAACATAGCACAGGCTGTGCGTAAACCACACTGTATACGTTACCACCACATTTAATACGAAATTTTTGCATCAATGAAATATACGATTTATATTTCATTGAATTTCATTTTTATTGCGAAAATACGTAAAGCTGTTAGAAAAATTTCAAACGCTATGAATGACATACTCTTTGGACATATGACACTTCAAAATCCTTGACAGATGAAGTGCATAGATAACATCAAGCTGGGAAACGAACAGTAAACAGGTGATATTTATACCATAAAGGCGAAATTCAGGTAATAGTTTCAAATGCATCTTCATATCGACGCTGTGTTTATTGGAGACACATAATATTTCTAATTTTGAAAATTGATTTTAATTATTCCAATCAGTTTTCTTAACGAGTACTTCGTTGTAAGTGTTTTTAGATTTTAGATTCATTTGCACTCGTCTTTAGATGCCTTTTTCAAACGAAGAGACTTGCTGCGTGGTTCAGGAACGACATGCAGTAGACTTGGGATTCGTTCAACGCTTAGCGAAAGCCCACGCTCGCGCACTGGTTGGCTCGGCGCTACTAACGATAATATAGAGAAGTCTTGCATAAAGCTTTTTGTGGTATTGGGACTTTTCACGAGGTCTGGACTCTTTGGAGAATCAGATGACGACGCGCCATCGCTGTACACGGACACTTCGCACACTTGTGCTGGACCTTCGCTATGTAAATCTTCCACTGTGGAAGTGCTGTCATCAGAATCAGCTTCTTCATCTTCCACAATCACCCTGAAACGTTATTTTCATACCATTAATTCCTAACATTACTTTGAATCACATTCAAAAGAAAATGCGCTCATCTAAATGATAAATGTTACTAAAATTACGATGAAATCTGCAAACAGAGAAAGATGGTACGATTTGACAGAGAAGAAGCATTTATCGTCTTATCTCACCTCCGAGTAGATAACAATATTTTGTTTCTGTAATATTAAACAGAAGTATATCCTTATCAATAAAAATATATTTGCTTGCTGTTATAAAAAATATTACGAGATAATGGGAGGTGTGGATAGATCTAACCAAAATATAGGTTTTTACCGAACCTTTATTCGTGGCAAAAAGTGGTATTTCACGATAATTTGTCATAGTTTTCAAAAGAAAACTAATTTCATAAGTAAGAAGTATGTTGTTTATTTAGTTGCTTTAAGGTTAAGTTTATACATCTAAAAAAACATTTCATATAATGTTCACCTTGCCAGTACAGTGGGTACTTGGCATAGTAGTGTATCCTCCTACCATTTGCACACCATCCATTTACACCGCCCATTTTACGTCTTTCCCTGATGTCAATGACTTTTTTCATGATTTATACTGAAACTTAAGAGCTACAAGTAACAACATACTAACATATTGTGAACATCTGTGATGATAAACAGTTTCAGGGTTATCTGGATTTAATAATATATGCATTTATTAATATATATTTATGAAATCCAGTGGATAAATTAATCAATTATTAAAAGGCATGTAGGTAAGCGATAATTCGCATAAAGTTTACAGAGTCGTCATAATCTCAGTACAATATTATTTTATGATATTGCGCATAAGAACGCACTTCATCTTCCACAAATACCGATATAATCAAATTTCAAATCGAATTTTATCACGTTATATTGTTGCTAGGGGCCTACATGCTAATTTGATTAAAAAAATACAAACAGACAGACAGACCCTCTTTTAAATATATTGTGCAAGTAAAACGTTAATATGTATTAAAAAAAAATGTAGCTACCGCAATGACCAATTTCGCACAATGTCTAATAAGATAATCTCTCTAATTGTGTCATTAATTGTATCATTACTTAAAATGTACTCCTAGTGTAAAACTAAATATGTACAAGTTGTGTGCGGTGGTTTTACAATAAAGTTCCCAAACATATTACGAGTACAATGCTCAGAGAAGGAAAATTCGAGTTGCACGGGTAAACATTTTGATTAAGAAATCCTACTACACAAACTGTTTCTGATTACTTAAACGACAAAAAAGCTTGGACTATTCCGCCTGTGCCAATATATCGCCTTGTAGATTGTTAAAACACGCTTAAAAGAACGGCACCGAGTTTCTTGCCCGATCTCCTCGAAGTGGCTATATCCGTTTCTTTAGCTGAACTTGGCAGTACGATGTTTCTACATATTCTTATTTCAATACTAAAATTTGTGATTGATAAGAGCGTCCTGGACGCCTAAATTGGAATAATTATTTTGACTTTGACTTCTCTGAAGGTTTGAGTAAATTAAATGCTCTAACTTACCTAACTTCGATTTTATCTATTCTCTGCTTGATTTTGGCCTGTTCTTCACCGACGTCACTGAGCAGACTTTGTAAGCGGTTGTTAAGAAGTTCCACTGTGTTTTCCAATTGGTGAACCGTTTCTTCCAGGCTCTGTTGGGTGGTCTGTGCGCTTGCAAACACGACTTCGTCCAGTAATCCGTCCTTTATGAGGAAATTTAACTTTATAGTTATATTTTTCAAATAATCATTTCATCGAAAGTCATATACTTGTGTAAATTTATACTAATAAACATACGGAAAAAGTTACTTAAAATCAAAATTGATTACTGTATCAGCCGGATTGTCCACAGCTGAACACAGCCTTCCCTATATATTATAAGGGGGTTTTATAATCCCCACGCTTGGCAGGCGTCTTGGGGATCGAAGTGTGAGATATCAGTTCCTCAGAAAGCGTAATAATACACCCTCTGGTGTATTATTACCCTTAGTCGCCTCTTACTACACCCAGGGGTAGAAAGGGGGGTGACATTCTAGCCCGGCACCCCACGGGCAAATCAAAATGTATTACCTATATTCTAAGGTTGGATAGAGTAAGGTTTCAAAGTATTCTACTTGTGTAGTATGCCTTGGCTACTAAATGCTAAGTTTGAAAATGGCTTAAATTAATTTAGAATATTAAGTGAACTAACGATAATGTATATATATGTAAATGTGGAAAGTAACCTTTCTAAGGAGCTGACAACCACGTTCAGTGAGCGTGGCTCTGGCATCGGGGTAGTCAGCCAGGGCTTCCCAAAGGTCTCTCTTGGCCAAACAAAATAAGTCTGAATATCCCAAAGCACGCACATTAGCAGTTCTTCGATTTCCTGTGCGGTTACCTGCTATTTCTAAAACACTAACTTCTCCAAAAACAGATCCCGCACTTAAAGTAGCGAGGACGGTTGTGCCATCGTCGGCGACCACTTGGAGCCTCCCTCGTTTTACAATGTACATTTCTTTGCCAACATCGCCTTTTCGGCAGATGTAATCACCAGGGCTGAATACTTGGAGTCTGAGTTTCAAAACCAAAGCTTCTAGAAGGCCTGGCTCACAATCTTGAAAAATTCGTACTTTTCGTAGTGTATCCAAGTGGACGCGAATAGCTATTTCAGCTTTTAGTTTGTCAGGTAAAGATGATAAAACATTTTCTTCGTCTAGAGCTCCGCTTTGTGCCCAGGTATAAGCAAACCATCGAATAACTCTAGCTTCTAATTCACCGCTGACTTTTCTAAACGCCATGTATTGTTTAACACCATCCATTTTATTTTGAAACTCCACTCTAGCTACATTCATATTTGATATCATGGAGCCAATATTACCAACGATAGTCGCAAAAATCAAAACACCAGCTAAGAAGTCCGCGACGACAAATAGATACTCGGCGTCAATTTCAGGCTGGGGAGTCTCGCCAATGGTAGTTAGAGTTAAGGTGGACCAGTAAAAGCTATAAATGTACTGGTGGGCTAGAGTCTCATTTCGTGAACCAGTTATATTGTAGACCCAATTGTCCGTGCCGAAACCGATAGCGTAGCTTATGGAAAAATAAAGACAGGCGTTCCAATGTATGAGCACAATAATCGCCATGACGACCTGAAATTATAACATTGAATTCAATGAAACAAGTTTATAATTCTGCTGATCAGGATGTTGTATTTTTTTCACCTTGCATATCCTGAAGGCATTAGGGTAACTTGTTGCGGTCTCGGTGCGATCGAACCACACCCACATTCGCGGTAGGCGAAACAGTCTATTGAGTCGCACAATAACAGGGCACGGCAAACGATTCTGGAACACGACCAATATTGACATTTTAGCAATAACAACGTTAAAGAATGTCTGGGTGGAACTTTCTTGTACAAGCGTAGGCTTCGAGTACTCATGTCCAATATAGGATATGACGTCAGAGAATTCGATGTAATGGGAAAATCAAGGTCTAATTTAATAGCAGTTATACTTGTCTCTTTATTAGTAACAACAATAACAACAAAATTAATATACAAAGTTATACTTACACAATCACAAGTGCCAGGGGCCCACCAGTAATACGCTATATCCGTAGGCAAAAGGGACGCTATATCGTAACGCCAAGCTTTCGTTTTGAAATAGTGTTTTCTCAACATTCTCGAGTCCTTAACCATAAGACCTTGTTCCAAGTACCCTGCAAGATAGAAAGATGACATATTGTAAAACGTAATAAGTACCGATGATTTTAAATTCAATATTTTATAAATATAAATAAATAATAAAAAGCTCGTATGCTTTATGTCATTATAACACATTGTACATTCCTAAGATAAATGGGATAAGTGTAGAAGGATGATGATGATTTAGGATGGATAATCAATCCATCACAAGCCGCAAGGCAATTGCTCTGGATCAATGCAATGTTTGCGCTGAAAAAGCAACTAGGCTGGGTCGAATGTTTGTCCACACGTTAGCTAAATTTGATGACGCAAGGCGCGGCTTTGGCACGTGGGTGTCAAACTGTTGATTTGCGAGCCCCACTTGAAAGCAATATCTGCGACTTTGTCGCAAGTTATATCGATTGACTTATGCTACTACAACGTATGCTAGTCTCGTTTATTGTTTACAGACATTAATGGGTCTTTATTGACAATCATCTACATTATTATGTATATATAAAAAATAATTTATATTTTTTAAGACACAAGTCTTTTGTTGATTTCAACCTCTCGATGAGAAGATGTCTTATAAATTATAATAAATTACATTGAAAATATATTGACCCTGTCTAGGCCCTCTACTACGCTTGATTTCAAAGTCATCTTAATGGGGAAACTATTAATATAAAGTCTATTGTTAGTATACCGAGATCAAAATTTACTCGTACGTACTTATTTATTTTATTACATTATTTCTCTGTCAATTATTTTTTAATATTGTAAAATTAGTAGATATCTTGTGCTGTAGTTGACTTATAGAACATAATCAAATACACTCAGTGAAAGTTAATCTATATAAGCTTTTTTACCGTTGCTCATTAGTTTAATAATACAACCCGCTTTTAGCGCATGGTGATAGGATATTTTGCGTATACTGGCTCTGTTAGCTTACCACCCTTAGGTCGTAAATCTGTCATCAAGAACCTAATGTGGTGTTTCGTCAAAACAAATTTTAAATTTAAGTTGACCCTGTCTGTTCGATTTCTCGAACCCCATTACTTAAATACCATCCGAAGAGATTGCACTCTAGCATAAAAAGCAAATAGCAATAAAGAACTTTATCAATTTGTTGATGGTAAGTAAGTTGCCCGTGGGATTCCGGGCTAGAATGTCACCCCCATTGCTACCCGTGGGTGTCGTCAGAGGCGACTAAAGGAAAAAAATCGGAAGGTGGGCAGCACCCCCTTCTGAGGAACTGATATCTTAAACTGAGATCCCCAAGACGCCTGCCAAGCGTGGGGATTATAGCAAATCCCCCCTTAATGGGAGAGGCTGTGTTCAGCAGTGGACAATCCGGCTGATACAGTACAGTACAGAAAAATAAGTTCAATTGAAGTTTAGAAATTGATCACATAAGTAACGTTGCTTAAATGTTGCATGAATAAATTTAAATATGAATAAATTTAAATTGATATTTTTACTGTATTATTATTAATATAATTTCGCGTATGATTACCTTCTGTTCGTATTTTCTCCTCAAACAGATTCAGGCCACGTGGATTTTAATTAGCTACGGTGTGTGTGGTGGCGGTTTACTCAACAAGTTGCAAGTGTATAAGTGTAGACAGATTACGTTTCGTATTCGGCCTCTACTGTACCACAGATTATATAAAAGTGTCCACTGTTTCACGACTTAATACCTACGAAAGATTGTTATGTAAAACAGTTTTCCTTACAACATTTTCTTACACTTATTAATTCGCTAGTTTTCCCCGTTTCCCCGATAGATCCTATGGGTCCTTGTAGTTTAGACATGTTATTTTTATAACGTTTTTTTTATTAATATATAAATTATTATAAAGAAAATCTTTTGAGCTTTCAAAGTGGAAAATCTGTGTAAATTTTATAAAAAGTGACTATAACAATAGCCATTATATAACTAAAAGCCATTTTGAATTTAGCCAACGATATGCTATAAGACAGAAATCATACATCTAAACTAATATAATAAAGAGAAAAGATTGATTGTGTGTTTGTTATTATGTAATAGGCTCTGAAAATACTGAACCGATTAGGATGAAATCTGGTATGGAAATAGTATGAGACACGAAGAAGGACATAGGATAGTGTTTATCCAACTGCGCAAAAAGAGGTTAATGATTTTGTGGGATAACCGATGTACCGGATGGATTAGGATGAAAATTGGTACGGAAATAGTTTGAGACACTGGGAAGGAAATAGGATAATTTCTATCCAACTGCGCAAAAAGAGGTTAATGGTTTTGCGCGATAACCGATCTACTGTACCGATTAGGATGAAATTTGGTATGGAAATAGTTTGAGTCACGGGGAGGGAGATGGGATAGTTTTTATCCAACTACGCAAAAAAGAGGTTAATGATTTTGTGGGATAACCGATATACCCGGAATATGCAGGAAAGCTAGTATATATATGTACAGTCCTATTCTAAGTACTATTTATAATTAAATATTAAAAATTACTTCGGTGCAGTTTAGCAAAATTTCTTACATTTTATTTAATGTAGGTACATTAAATAAAAAATTATCCAACAAAATATTGCTCTAATTCGTATGTACGAAATAGCGCCAAAATGGAAAACGTCTGTTACTGGTCTATGGCTCGGAACTAGCGTGCTCACCACAGATAATGTGTACTTAAATTGAATTGAAACCTCCTTGGTCGGGACACATTGTACATTAATAATTAAAAAAATGTTTTAAAGCATTGTTTTGTTAGGAGAATAATGCTTTAATTTAACTTTTTAATTTTCTTAAAGAAGTATGTAAATAAAATATGCCAATAAAAGTCTGTATTTCATTTCATAATTAGAATATTGCCGAATGAGATTATATATAAAATATAATATCTGCTGCAAAATTTGCTGTGGTGGTGGTGTTGGCAAGACTAGCACGTTATGGCATTTGAAAGATACTGCGGTCGACAGGTGTCCATACGAATTAACTATACCTATACACTAACCTACGAGTACATAAGTAGGCAACGTATGTTGCACATTATCTACCTACTGAGTATTTTGACGTAACTACATAAAAATAATAATATGACTCTCTAGTTTGACTGAAGATATCGCCGATGAATACAGGGACTTACATACGTTCCTTGTAACGTTTTATTGGGAAGGCATTCGTTCAACACAGGACGTCTTCCAGTTCAAGTGATTATGCTAATGACATAAATACAGATTCTAAAGGACTTATGGATCATATCATAGCATTAGCACACTTATGCCATGATATGATCCAGCAGAGTGTCATGTAAAGACGGGACACGTGCATAGGCACGTCTGTGTTAAGATATTGCAATTGTTATTGACTTCCAAAAAACAGACATAAAAGTGCCAAGAAGAAGAGAAGCCACTACAAAAATATCTTGCCAATAAGCTTTTATGACGATTGTGAAGGTGTCGAAGTATTCTTATTTTATATAAATGATCTCATTTTAGAGGTTATTATAGCCTATTATCATTTATTGGTAAAATTTTGACACCGGACAGTTACTGAAAATCACTTTCTCTTAAAAATCCAATATCTGTTCCGGCACGGTGATTGAACTCATTGTGATTTTCTTATCAACTAGCTGCGCCTCGCGGTTTCACACGCGTAGGTAACGATATGAACTAATGACAATGATGAAAAGTATGGAGTACACCTAAACTAACTATTCCGTTGTTTCATCTAAAACCTACAACCGTAAAAGGGTGGCTAGAAGACAAAAACACATCAACTTTCGTCTTTATAATAATAGTGTGATTTAAGAAATCGTTATAAAATAAAAGAAAGGTTGGAAACTTGAATTCATAGAGAAATACGTAGGCATAATTGGGTATAGACATTATTTTGGTTGGAAAAAGACAGTTATTTTGAATCTCAGGGCACTTTGAATTAACCATATTGTGAAATAAAAACCCGCTACAGAAATCTCTAGTACACCCAAAAATATGTACGAAAATCAGTACCTACAGAGATTAGTAATTTTTTACTTTCAATCTCAAGATATTTAGCACAAGATCTACATGCTTTTAGTTAATGTGAGTCTTTCATAACACCTCTTAGTTCAATGTTGTCAGTATAAATTACGTTTGACTGCATTATCCATTGCTTAGCTAACTATGTGCTAAGTAGCTTACCTATATTTATAAATGAGATATACTTAACCTCTGTTCAGTTATCTATTACTTAGCAACGACTTAGCAGACTTTTTATAAGTAAGGGGGTTTAGATATTTCTTAACTATATACTTAATTCCCAGCGGTTATCTGACCATCAGAGTGAAATATTTTAAGACGCTTTTGAACATAGTTATTACTTGCCGGCAGTCAGAATAAGAAGCCTGTATTTTGGCAGCTCATAACGTAGATACGTAAAGCTATTATGAGCTGGCATAATACTGTAGTACTAGAGGGATGATCGTTAAAATAACATTTTGGGGATACATGAATCATAACGCATGGTCCTGTAAACTGGCCGAAGAATGACTATTCAAAACAATAAATAGAAGAAAGAACAAAAAACATTTTAGATTAATTAATTCATTCTATTTCTATTTTTTGAAGCCAACTATCATGGTTAAGGTAACCAGACAGTGTTATTCTAGTTTTCCCGGATAATATATATTTTTCATTAGTAAACTATAATAATAATCTTAACGTTTTTGTAAAATATTTTTACTTAGGATATATCCCATGATATATACTAATATATATATACTAATATATATATACTAAGTAAAATCTCATTAGCTGAATAGCCATATTAAAAACAGGTATTGAAATATTTAAAAATTTAGCTGACTATGTTTCTGGCTAAAGTTGAATATAAGCAAGGAATGTAAACCCACCTACATATTTGTGTGTTAGTAAATAATCAAAATTGTATTTACAAATACTTTGTGAAAATGCAGTAATTTAAGCATTCATTAATGTAAGTATAAATTTATCTCAAGAAAAATCATTCGGCAATGGCAAAATGTTAACAGCAATACAAGATACAAAACATTCGCAAATGGCATTTTCTACGCTATTCGCCATGTGAGTTTTTCTTTACTTATAAATATCACATCTGATTAAATAAGTAAAATTAGCTGTTCGATGACGTTATGAAAATCATACAAACTTCAGATGATATTACGTTCATATCTGTATCAGAGATGCGTGAAATCCACAGATCTTTTCACATGTTTATCTCATTTGATATCAATTTAATCTACTGAAATTATCAAATTAGTGATCAATTAGTTGATAGATAAATATTCATGTTAATCTATAAACTAATTGATATCATTATTTATTTTGTCGTCTCAAGTATGGCGAATATTATACTACATAATCCATCAAAATCTTAATTTGCTCAACAGTTTTTTATACGGAAACTTTACTCGAAAAAATACGGTTGTAAAGTCAAGGTGAATTCGCATTTAGTCATAAATAGCGCTATTATATTAATTTCTTAATTTTAATTGAATGAGTGAGACAAGTTGTCGCCGACGAAATTCCTATTCGTACACATTTTAGGACGCAAAGGAAGATTACTCAGAAGAACGACGGCATATCGTCGTTTCTTTGAGTTTTTGCCCTGTATCATATTAATATCCTATAGGGATTACTTTTATCAGAAGAATCCCAGACGAAAAAAAACAATTATCATCATGACATTGTTACTCGTACATATTTAGATTTCACATACCTACATAATAATATAGAGCTATTTATAGCACACAATGTTACAAAGAAACACTTTAAAATATTTATTATATAATTGTTGATACATCATTCATAAAAATGCTTTATTCATTAAAAATTATATATTCTTAATCCTTATTAAGAATTTAATTCATAAATTTCGGGTGCATACTAAAACACACATACCCAAAAACATTCCCTGCAAAAAAGAAACATACGTAGCGTTTATTAGTGTATATGCATACCTTCATGGATATGTACGATCGTATCAGTTAAGTAGATTAAGTCGCAAACGTAGTCTAAAATGAACCAGTATGACGTCAATTCGTCCAGCTCCCAAAACACAGCACGTCCAATAACAAATACCACATTGTAGAGGATCGCTAATGATACAACTGCCAGCCACTGAAAAATAAAGTCATTCGGTGTTAACATCTAAGACCGTTATCGTCTAAAGTTACTTTATTATATTTTATTATACTTACTTGATAGTGAGTTGGCAAAGTAGGATCGAATGCAAGTTTCAGTCCGCAGAAAAATTTTGACCTTTTTGTCTGGTAAAGAGGTTCATCGGGATCCGTGAAAGTTTTCGCGGAAAATTTGTCCAGGAACCAATCTGGTGGCTTGGCACGAACCTTGCCGCTGATGCGATATCGTAGAAACTGTGTGAACCTTGACCACTGCCTTTGATACCATGTTGAACCATCATTCACTTCACTGATAGCCTGCAATTAAAAACACTATATTTGATATATTAATTAAACAAGTACACATCATACTGAGAAAGTAGGGCGTATTAGGTGTTACTGAAAACGTTAAATTCAATTTTCCGCATACAAAAGATTGGAAACCGCAGTAAGGAAAGGTAGTTGTTTTTTTTTGTAACTAGAGACTTTGTAACGAAAGTTTTATTTTGATGCTTGTTACTAGTGTAAAGTTTTTCGATGATTTAAAGATTAATCGCTTGAGCATTGACAATACAGAATGGGCATAGAGTGTTTTACTTCACGTTTAATTTGTTTTACTTCACTAGTATTTCATAGTATCCTTGCCAACAGTTTCAGTGTATATTACAATTAAAACTATTAATATAAGCTTCTCATTATATTGCTAATACCATGCTTTGGTGGCATACACTCAAATAAGATAACACATAATGCTTTTAATTATACTGTTCTAGTAACAGCAATGAAATAAAATCCAAGCACACTTTTGTGTATCGTCTCGCCTGTTTATTTCAGAAGTTTTACAGATTATTGGAGCACAACATGCTATGTACCAGGCGGGAATCGAACCCGCGTCTTCCGATTTCTGGGATAGTCACTCGTGCTTGGAAAGATGTTGTTAAGTAGATTTATAATTTCAAACTAACTTGTTACGCCACGCGGTTTCTCACACGTAGTTTATGGATGATGATTATGAAAAGTAAAATCATCCGAGTAATTCGATTTCATTAAAATGGTCTAGCCGTTTAAGCTTGATGGAGGAACAAACACACTCACAAACTTTCGCCTTAACAATATTTGTGTGATTCAATAACCCAAATAATATCGGTTGTGTTATTCATTGTTAGCGCGGTCGTGCCAACTATGTGTTGTATATAGTAAGGTTAATTTACCAAACAATCACTTCTATTAGGCAAATGGTACATACAATAAACAGAGATTTAAGTAATGTTCCATCTTACTAAACATATTTGGACGCGCTGTGATGATTATCATCCTCTCGAAACTTTAAAACAGTCAGATTTGACGCATTATCGCAATAAAACTTCTGTCAATTCTACCACAGTAAAAATCAAAACCTTTTGACGTCCTGATATTATGTATCTCTAAACACAAAAAGGTTGTGACGTCAGAACTCATTTTACCCAGAATCGATATATCAAGAGAAACTTCTCGGGTGGTACTAACTCTTAAATATGAACATATTAATTTTGTCGTACTAACTCTTAAATATGAACATATTATTTAGCACTGGTGTTATAACTATCATATTTAGGGTTCCGTACCCAAATGGTAAAAACGGGACACTATTACTGAGACTTCGCTGTCCGTACGTCCGTCCTTCTGTCACCAGGCTGTATCTCAAGAACGTCTATAGCTAGCCAGTTGAAATTTTCACAGCTGATGTATTTCTATTGCCGCTATAACAACAAATACTAAAAATAAAATAAAATAAACATTTAAGGGGGTCCCATACAAACTTGTTATTTTTTTACCGTTTCTTGCTCGATACTAATAACGGTGACAGGTAGACGCTTTAACTATTCACAGAATATTTAGTTTTATGTTATCTTTAAATATAATTAATTAAAATACAATAATATGAAGAATTAAGGGGACTCCTATACAATAAAAGAGGTTTACGTCGCCTAACCTACCCAGCTCAACCGGACACTGCGAAAAGTGTCTGTAACTTGCAAGATTAGGTTACAGATAATGTTACGGAACCCTTCGTTAAAACATCATTGATAAATATGTAAATCGATTGTGGTGAAAGTATCTTCTGTAGCAATAGTCGGTATCGTTTAGTCATTAGCTCGTTTATAAAATTCCAACAACATGCAAAAACTTAATCAGAAAAAAAAGTTGATCATAGAATTATTCAGGAAATAAAACAACGATATATGCTTATTATTAATGGTTACAAAACTGGTTGAATGTGAACACATTAATGTGCGATATTTGTTTATTTTCTAAGTAAACTAAAATATACCTGGAATAAGCTGCATTGAATTAAGGACAGATGAAATTTAAAATTGTTTTTGAATAACAATAACAACTAGTTCACGTTCCCCTTCGGCACGTTTATGACCGTCATAACCGGACGTTTAATCACTTGAGAATCATGAAATTCTAATATCTCGCGTGTAGTCTTTTATTAGATTTTATAAGACAAATTACACGCGGTCGCATTTTTGGACTGAATGGAGGAATCAAAACTCAATAATATCATCATGCCTTCCAGTGTTCTTCTGCCACTTTATTTTATTACGGGTCGTCGTAGTTTTTAAAAACAACTACGACGACCAGTAATGTAGTAAAGAACCAATAATCATTTTTAAATACATACACACATATTATTATCTCGCAATCATTCGCCACACCACAGTTAACTTGTTGATGATACTACTTGAAATATCATAGGTCATGAAAAAACTTAATTGGAGAATACATCTGTATTTTAGGTTGTTTACATTGATAGTAGCCCAAAAATTATATCAACTATAAAAGATATCACACCTTGTAGTACAGAACTGCTTATGAGATTAGATAGTTACCACAGATCACAAACAGGTGGACCACCACAGGTCTTACGATTGAAGAAGTACACCACGTACGTGGACGGTGGGTCATAATAAGTACCCAGAGTCAACCCAGGTTTTTTTTATTTTTTTTTTATGCCTGATAGGTTAGCCTTTGACCACTATCTCACCTGATGGTAAGTGATGATGTGGTCGAAGATGTTGTTCAGGCTAACCTAGAAGTACTGGCTCTCAAGGACACCTGCCGCAACACACCGTTAGGTGCTTGGCGACAGATTTACTACTTGAGGGTGGTAGCTAGCCAGGCGGGCATTCGCAAAATGCCCTACCACCATGCTATAACGACTGCCATCCTAAGACGACAACCGGGACCGACGGCTTAACGTGCCCTCCGAAGCACGGAAACGCTCAGTAGTAATGTCACTAGCGGTCACCCATCCAACTCATGACCGCGCGCGACGTTGCTTAACTTTGCTGATCGGTTGAGAACAGCTAAGTAAACTTCGCTACGAGCGCTTCAATGTGACTATTTAATTTTAACGAATCATGTGTACTATTGATAAGGAACCATTTATAATCTATTCCATTTCCATTTTACCTATATAAATGTCGTGTTCATCACAAGTTGCTTGAATTTACAACTTAAAAAATAAAATAAGTCCGTAAATAGTGCGAAATCTTCTCACATTCAATACGTACCTACAATTAAATGGAATATAAATAAACGCTCTTAATAGTGGAGACATGAATTACACGTACCTATACCTAATTGTTCTCAATATAGAATAAAATTTCTCCGTAATTTTTAAGTAGATAAGATATGGGCAACGCGAATAATCTTGAAATACCTAACGTGTAATCTTTGTCATTATTATTTAATTTTTAATTGTCTTTGAGTTACGTTAGATACTTTATTCAAGTTAACCTTTCATAGTAAAATGCCACGATGTTTTCTAGTGCGAAAGGGTTGACCGATTATGCACAATATTTCAATGATATTGATTTTTAGTAAATTTTGTTTGTTAAATTCTTAAATTAATTCACCGCTTGCACTGCGTTTTTGTGTTCATTAACATGAAATGGAGTTATGTAAGAACAGATTGCTCCATCCATCCAAATGAAATGTCTTTGGTTATTAGTTAATAAACATTTGTAAAGTGATACTTTTTTGTGTGCCTTTGATTTGACAGATTAAGCTTTTATTTTCATACTCTCACAATTGTGAAGATATCTTCCTTTTGGATATATTTTTGGGTAAACATAATCGGTTTTAGATTACTTAGGTGTGATTTGGTCAAGTATGTAAATGATCCAGTATGTTCACTGTCTAAAGCGCTATAAAAAATGGTGCTTTAAAGGGATGAGTTTCATGTCACATTGCGTTTTATTAAAATGTTTGTATGCTTTAGGAAATCTTTTTTGTTAGTTGCTCAAACATAGTGCTCAAACGCGTGCCTAATCTGAAATGTAAGTAAGGCAAAATCCTTATTTTTCCAGTTGCGATCTTGGGTAGTTGTTTTTCTACGCAACTGCTATATTTGTTAAAATATAATTTTAATGTATATATTATATTTATAAGTCAAAAATCAATTACCTGTACAAAACTTTTGTAGGGTTTTCATTTGAAGGCCTGTGTGACTTGACTTTACTAATAACTGACCATGTGTGCTTTTCGACAACGCAACTTGTTGTGGAAAAGCGCAAAACCTTATGTCCGACCGTTTCGTATGAGTATATACTCACACGTTTAGATGACGTAATTCACTACGTACGTTTTTTTTTATATTATGTTAAATATATACAATAAAAGAAAAATATCGGTTGTCCGTATCCCTCGTAGCAAGTGGTGTTTAAATATCTACGTTTCGCCAGATATGTTTTGGTCCCATGTTGGTCCCAAGGCTATCCTATTGCTATCTACTGGGCACACTCCTTATCTCCGGACTGCTAATGAAAATGCAAGACCTCAAGATTCCAAAGTGGCGCTTTATAAATTATAAATCGAAATCATATTTTTTTATGTTAAACTGATGTACCTATTTCTTTAATTATATCTATCGAGCATACGAAATATAAACTTGAATCTATCACATAGCGATATCTCATTCAACGCATGATGGAAGGGCATTTTGCGATTGCCTGGATTGTGATTTTCCTGGCTAGCTACCACCCTCAAGTAGAAAATCTGTCGCCAAGCACCTAACGGTGTGTTCCGGCAGCAGTCCTTGAGAGCCAGTGAAATTACAGGCACATGAGACTTAACAACTGTGTCTGAAAGTGACGGGCGCAGTGCAATTCGTGACTTCTGATGAAATGCATCTGTTATAGGCTGAGGATACCGCTTAACATCAGTTGGGCCTCGAGCTTGTTTCGTAGCTATAACATAAAAAAACACAAATTTATGAAAATCAATAAGGCTGTGTTATTTTTGCTCAAAGAAAGTTTGTGATAGACATATGTTTTGGTAGTCATAACATTAATTGTCTACTATTCTGTTGCATATTCTGATTAACCTTCACTGTAGCCTTTGCACTACTATTTGTGATTTACACCCTGACCCACATCAAGGTGTAGAAATCATTTGACACATATCAATATAAATTATAAATAGAATCCTTGTTAAAAGATCTTTCCTCGTACGAGGTTGTTTAATATTATTGGTAGATAGTTAGTATGGGATGCCATGTCGCGATGAATGTCGTTATAGAGCTGGTGGGTGTCATTTGTAGGGTAAGCGATGAATTTTAATCAGCGTACGTCAATGCGTGTCATGTCATTGAGAAAACAAAAGCCTTTTAGTTTAATCCACATAATTTAGAACATATTTTCCTGATAGGGGTTTTTACTTGTGAGGATATTCTTATTTAGTTACACGGAGTTAAGTAAAATATTTTTGAAAGTCGTTATATAAATTATAGCTACGTAATTGTAATTAATAAAAGAATAAATTAAATGTGTGTATTTTAGATATAAACATGAACATTGTAAAAAAAATACAGTAGTGACGACTGCATATTGTGATAAAAAAATACCTTTAAGTATTGACAAAAACAAAATTAAAACCGTGTTATCAAAAATCATATTGATAATAGGGTTACTTTGATACCATCGTACATAGCAAAATGGTGGCCGCAACAAACAAATATAATAACGGCATTGATAAAAAAAATATGATTAATTTTCTAAGTTAACGACTTAATAAATGACATTAATAGTTACTCTTGTAGCCCGAAAGTTTTAACAAGATTCTTTTAAGCAAAAATTAGAACAGAAAATATGGCCAATATACTGGTAGTGCCAACAGAAAAAAATAAACAGATAATATGAACCATCTGTTTTTTTTTAAATAAATTATTAAAAATCTAATTGGTTTCAGCAATCATCGTAGACCCCTATCGCAAAGTCACCTCATTTTAGGTATATAAATGCTGTCGCGTTCATCAAAAGTTTTAATCTGCGTATTTTGGTTCTAGAGGTTTAGTTCTAGTATGCTTACCTGATTAGGATCTCCGCAAACGAAAAATCAATAGGTATATGCAATATAAATGCAAATATCAAAATGACATTAGAATATAATGTCTTTACGTTTTAGTTCAAACATTTTATTCTACAATAGAAATACGTTGCGCGTTTAGTAACTGTCTCATTAAACAGCGATGAGTCAGCCGAGGTGTAGCGATTGACTGTTTTATAATGTACCTCACAAGGATTAGCAGCCACTGAGTATTATTAATGTATTAGAAAAGCTTTGTATACTAGCACTTGTGAAACATACATATAATTTAATGGTCTATCCTTGTCTTTTTGTATTTAACCAACTTTCAAAAGGGAGGACGGTTCTCAAGTCGACGCGTACTTTTTTAAATATTTTGTAAGACAGCACAAGGACAAGACTAGCACAGGAAAGAGAATACTGGAAGTTGAAGGGGGAGACCAGACATAGAATGATGTTGCTTTTTGATGTCATTAAATTTCATCTACATCGGTCAAGTAGCTTTTAAGTTCCAGTCAATTGAATCCTATGAACTGAAAAAGTATTTTCCAATAAGTCATTATTTGGCGGATATAATACTAAATGCAACTTATGTCGAAAGTGACCAGTAGTGTAGGCGCGTGATAATGAATCTTAGTAGCAGTATGCATCACTAAAAAAACGGAAAAAAATTGATCACACCTAAATAATCTAACACTGAAAAGTATGAATTTAACTTGTCAGTCAGACTGAAAATGTAAGCTTAGGGTGTTTTGAATCACCACAGTACCGACTTTTACTATTATATTAATTACACCAAAATAATTATGTCCCACACTAATCGAGCTATATTTTAAATAACATTCTCGATAACTGCTCTACGAACGTAAACGTAAAATGGAATGGAAGTTTTATGGAGGCAAAAAATCGATATAGCCCGCCTGTAGGTTCTCGACTAATTTTACATAGATATATCAATGTTATGTCGCCGAGGTAGCCGATGTATTGCTGTTTCAATTGAGGAATGTGTTAATATAAAATACCTTTTAAGTACTTTTCTGCCTCATATGTATATTATGTAATACTTGACTGGCAAGCTGCTTCTTAGACAATATCTTATCTACTTGTAAAAAGATTATGACTAACCGTGGTTTCACGTAAAATACTTGTTGTTTAAAATACAAAGTATACTATGCTGAGATTCCGAAATTTAAATCATAATAGTCACAACTCAACTTCGAGTTTCTACGACTAGCGAACCAATTCCGCCTATTACTACAACGTCAGGTTGGCCGAGTGGTCTAAGGCGCCAGATTTAAGCTCTGGTTCCCGAGAGGGAGCGTGGGTTCGAACCCCACACCTGACAATGTTTGTTTTTTTCATTTAGATAGACTTTTTGCCCATAAAAATTATATTGTGATAGAAATCCCCACTAATATTGGTTTAGTTCACGGAGTAGCACAGGATATTTTTATCATTATCGTTGCGGGTCGAATTTCCACTCAAGAATATAAACGTTACATATTATCCTTCTGTTGGAAGTCGTAAAAGGAAACTAAAAAACAATAATGTGCCCAATGCGCAGCGCGCTTAAATTGACGTCGATGTCAGTAGGCTATGGGTCATTGAACGCACTATACATCTTTAACTGAATTTAACGGGTTAAAAGCATGCCCAAAGACGAAATAGTAAATTATAAAAGTAACAACCTTCCGAGTTTATACGACCAAAGCACGAATTTCGCTCTGCATAACAGCGTCAGGTTGGCCGAGTGGTCTAAGGCGCCAGATTTAAGCTCTGGTTCCCGAGAGGGAGCGTGGGTTCGAACCCCACACCTGACAATATCTTTTTGCATTCAGATATACTTTTTGCATTCTAAAATGAAATATTATTGATATCCTACTATTATTGGCTCAGCTAGTAACACAGGATATTTTTCATCATTTTCCACGCCGGTGAAACTACGGGTCGAAGCTAGTTTTTAGGGTTCCGTACCTAAAGGGTAAAAACGGGACCCTATTACTGAGACATTGCTGTACGTCCGTCCGTCCGTCTGTCACCAGGCTGTTTCTCAAGAACGTTGCTAGCTAAACAGTTGAAATTTTCACAGATGATGTATTTCTATTGCCGCTATAACAAAAAATACTAAAAATAAAAGATAAGGGGGGGCTCCCGTACAACAAACTTGATTTTTACCGTTTCTTGCTCGATACTAATAACGGTGACAGGTAGACGCTTTAACTATTCACAGAATATTTAGTTTTATGTTCTCTTTAAATATAATCAATTAAAATAAAATAAATAATTAAGGGGGCTCCCATACAATTAAAGAGGTTTTCGTCGTTTATTTGCTAAAAATAATAATAGTTAAAATGCTCAAAATAATATAAAGGTGCGGAACCCTTCGTGCGTGAGTCCCACTCGCACTTGGCCGGTTTTTCTGTATTAGCATGAGTTTACATATACCTACTTTTAAATAATACAAATAATTCTCACTCAAGATTGGAAGTGCTCCGCATGTCCTTCAGTTGGAAGTCGTAAAAGGCAACTAAGCAAAAGAATGCGACCAATACGTAACGTGCTAAAATTCACATCGATGTCCGTAGGCCGCTGCTCATTGGGCGCACAATAGATCTTTTTACATTCTTAAAGCGAAGGCAACTACCAACAAAGCAAGACCAAAGAGGGTTGGGTCAGGAAGGCCAGCTATAAAAACAGAAGCCAAAACTATTTACAATCATGCCCTTGTATTGTTAGCGAAAACAATAGCTTAATGTTTTGTTCCGAGTTTTGTGTTGTAATAAAAGTCATATTGTACCGACCCGACATGGGTGGGAGAAGGGTTGGAAGATAATAATGAGTTGAAGAAGCGAAGTTATACCAAAAATGTTTTGCTTGCAAATATGTAACCAAAACAATTTTTTTTAACAGCTCTGAGTGAGTTGTTATGTCGCTAAAATAAATTTAGGAAAAGTCGTATATCAACTGATTATTACTAACAACATTGAAAGTTGTGGTCTATAGCAAAATTTGAAGCAACGGGAAATAACTTTAGGGCATAAATATATTATTTTCAAAATTATACTATCACAACAAGACAGTACTGCTCGTCTTCAAAAGAAAGTCTCGTCTTTTTTGCGATGGGAGCACCTCATTTTAGTCCCGTAAGGCGTTTGTTTCCAAGCAGAATTTGATCTTGGCCATGTTTTCTCCGTAATCAAATTCGTGAAAGTTGACCCTGAATTACTATCATTGAGAAAAATGTGGCTACTGTCAGACAAATAATTTAAAGAAAATCGACGTATCACCTATGAGGATATTTGAGGACATTAATTGTGTTTTAGTATGAGCAAAATACTAAAAATCTTACAACAATATTTAAAAGTAAGGCAACTTTGTTGTCGCTGGATTCCTCATGAAAACATGGGTTGATTAATGTTAAAAAATGTTGTTAAGGACGTTCAAATGCTGTGTATGACATTGTAAAAGAAGATACAAATGTATGTAATACTTCTTATAAAGTATATAATTACATCCCGGAAGGAATACTGTATGAATGTCTTCTGTATGAATGTTCGAAGATGCAGGCCAACATACAAAATTGATTAAAAAAAAACTATAATTGGACATCCAGGGGACACTCAGAAGCGCCACCGCTATATGGTTGATATTTCATTTACCTAAACGAAGCGATTTAAGTCTTCGTTCATCATACGAACCGCCAGGGAATGGAACACCCTGCCTGAGTCTGTGTTTCCGGTTAAGTACAATATGGGGCTCTTCAAAACGTGAGTGAATAGATACCTTCTGGGTAAGCGCACTCCATCATCGATCGCATCATCACTTAACATCAGGTGAGATAGTGGTCAAGTGCTACCCAGTGCAATATAAAAAAAAATGAGGCAGAAGCGTAGGCGACTCAAGACAATTTTTTTGCCCCGTGTATTTCATATAGTGTGGAAAAAACGATCAAGAAGACGCATCCTGTGACACCATGACAATGCTAATTACCTTAACGATGTTGGCTTTTGAAAAGGTAGATCGCGTGAGCCATCATGCATATAGTCCAGTCAGTTTCTTTATTTTCCTTAAATCAAATATTTGATTCTGTTTTTAGTCACCGCTTTCAACCCGCACGTGAAAAACATGTTCCCAGACCAATGGTCGTCAATCAAAATGATTTGAAATATGAAAAAGTGTATAAGATGTAATGGATAAAACGTTGGAAAGTAGTAAATATAAATAACTCCTTTATATATAAATTGTTCTATTTATGAGTTACGCAAAACTTTCAATGTACCTCACGTATGTAATAATCTCCAACCATACCAAGTATTTAGAAATTGTACCATACAGACAATAATAATAAAAAATAAATTATCGTTGCTGTTTCGAAAACTCTTAAAAGAACATGAATAGAATGATCACAATAAAATATTTATTCCCATTATACAGTTTTGTACATTGATGAGACGGGAATATTATACGGAAAGCAATTAACAGGATAATAATGACGACAGGAGCCCTGTAATACCAGTAGGTATACTCGCATGGACATGCGTTAGATACTTGGTCGCAAATATTCTATGTGAAGATGTTACTTATCGCACAAGCGGTCGCAAAATGCCTTACAACTATTGCAACAAAAGTCATGCTCGCGGCAAATTTTGATCTATAGGTCTCCTGCTCTGCCATTGTATGACAATTGATAAAAGGCTCAACCTAAAATATTTTTTGTTGTGTAATCTTTCAAACATTTTATTCTTTCGTTGGATATTATAAATGAAACAAGCCCTAGTGTAAACATAAAATAATATATTTGTTGATATTCGATTAATGTACCTTTACATATGTTACAATATGTCTATTGGATGTAGAAAATAAAATGTTAACGCTAAACCAAATACTGTATACCTATAGCATTTCTGAAAAAGATCGAGAGACTCAATGGAGTTTGTCAGAAGGGGTATTTGCCAACCAGTAAAAAAAATTAGTGGTTGTTGTAACTAACGAAATAAATCAGTATGTCATATAATCGATCAAGTGCGAGTGGACGCAAACACCGAGGTATCCGTACCATCATGTACCAACACAGAATGTACCATAACATTGTTATTTATTAAATACAGTTCGATATCCTTATCGGAACCAAATACGCACTTGGTCAGTTTTTATTATTTATTGATGCACGCCTGCGTGTGTTATCGTTTTTACTTTTTTTGATTGAGAAAAACCAAAACACGTTAAAAATTACACGTTTCATGACCTACTTTTAATTTAAATTTTAAGAAAATCCACCTTCATCTGTGAATATTTCAACCAACTACCTATTACTGTTCCAAAGATACAGACTTCGGATAGACGGACGGTCAGCCGTGGTTTAATAATAGTTTCCCCTATTCTAAACCCTCAAAACGTTATTGACAATACAACATGTTTTAATAGTGTTTATATGAAAATTTACACTCCCAATCGATTCAATTCGCATCTAGGTAAGTATTATTTTGCAAATACGAGACACGATCGTTTCATTAGCCTACCTACAGTTAGCAAGTTGATGTCACAATGGAAGCGATTAGTAAACGCTCTCTCCTAATTCATTGGAGGTTACGAGGGTAGGCAAGCCAAGGCGGAATTATTAATTTGAGTAGCAATATGTTTTGTTTTTACAAAGTTTATTGTTATTAACAGTCCTTCAAATCTAAGGAATACACTGACGTTTCGCATTTATAATCACGCAATAACCTTGTTCAAACGTTTACACATTCTTACAAACGTACATCTTCAAATATCAAAGAACTATTTAGTCATTTATAATTATAATTCCGTGTTGCATTCTTGTACAATAATCTAAATTGTAGATTAAGTTCACAATACTTATCAGAGCGCTTGGTCAATGCGACGCGTGATCCAAAATGCTGGCAATGATTGGGTTGAATGAACATGCATTGCAATCCAACCAAAAAAAACTGGTTGTAGGCTGGATCATTTGGAATACCTGTAGGGCTGCAATGGCTTTTCGGTTGCCTAAATGTTTTCAGTGCAGTAACTGTAGCGTTTTATATATTTTGTAGTGTTTTAACAAAAATACAAATCGACTAAAAAAAACAACATAATATAACTTACAACGTTACGTCATTATATTAATTACGGCTGTTTTCGACAACTCCAAATTCACTAGTATTCGAAGAATCAGCAAAACTATGAGAGTAATATAATTAATCGAACCGAGTTTTGGGCGGAAATTCAGTAAGATAGTCTTGTATAGTTCGCGAAAGTTCTATTTCGAAATAGCGCTCCCACAAAAGAACGAAGCGAATTAGTTCCCTTCGCGATCCGTCAGCGCTCCTCAGTAGTTCTTTGAACGGATTGTCATTTATTATATTTGTAATGCCGAAGTCGATCCTTAAATCAACCTGTTGACTTCATTCCTTAGAACCTAGTCTGTGGCGTAGTAAATACTTGGAAGCTTACTGTATTTTTGCGTATTATTCAGTGCAAAAGTTATTTATTGTTGGCAAAATGTCACAAATAGCAAGTACCCGCATTGTACATGAATATTATGAACGTGAGGTACAAACCGGCGAAACTTTATTGCCAGTGACACAAGTACAGGAAGGTGTCATTGAAGCATTAGGAATTGGCAAACACAGCGTAGGCAAGACCCCCAATGAAATAGTATGGACTTTAAGGTATTGCAGACAAAGACTGTAAGACTAATTAATGTACCTGTTACGGGTATCAATCGATTTGATATAGACCATCTTCGAAAACACGGTTACAGCAATTTTCAAAGTATTGATTATCCATATTTGAAACTTTGATAAAAGCCTTTTTATAATAATTATAATGTAACATTAAATATAGGTACAAAAAAAAACTCGTTCATTCAATGGCATCATGAATCATTACTAACCCTTTTGAGACAAAATGTGTTCCAAATATAAAAATATGATTAACACCACACCATATCGTTGACGAAGATGGACATCTGTCCATAACAAAGCTTCTGGCTCCATGATGCCTACGGGCGAAGGTGAACAACATAAAATTTGTCAAGATAGATCAGATAGGGGAAGTTTTGTAGAAAATTGATTTCAGGCTATATTTATTTCAAAAAAAAAAAAAATACAGACGAATTGAGTACCTCCTCCTTTTTTGAAGTCGGTAGAAAATACAAAAGAGTATGGCAAAGCCCTAACTCAAAATATAAAAAAGTTGTTTCAGTGAAATATCTGCAACAACAAAGTTTGGGCCCAGCATGAACATGTTAAAAGTAGAGTGTTGTAACTAATAGAACCTTTCAAACAATTGAAACCACGAATACGTCATGAACAATTTGACTGAAGAAAATGGCCACGAAATAATTAGACTACCGCTCTATCACTGCTCTATTTACTTTTACTGGCGTAAAAAGCAATTATTTTAATGTAAATAAAGAAAGAGAAAATAGAGATGCACATTTTCTCAATTTTATTTATCAAATGTTTATTTAGGTATGTTTGTGACGATGATTATTCAAGTAATATTCGTAAATGTGAATATATAAATATTTTCGAGGCCCGTTTTGATGTTTACTTAATTGACATAGCCCTGCCAAATTGTATGATGATATTTTTTGGGATTGCACCGGAATAAGCATTAGGCCCACCTGATGATAAGCGGACTAACCTATGCCTATAACGACGAATTGTACTGCGCCCGTCGTAACCCTAAGACATACAGATGTTGTCTCGTGTGCCTGTAATTTTACTGGCCGTCAAGGATTGCTACCGGAATTCACTGTTAGTTGTTGGCGACAACTATAGGCCAAATCCTCCACAACTCGTTAACAGACGGCGGAATGTTCAGCATGCTGACAGCATTGTCACTGTAGATTCCAATGCAAATTGTTTGAGACAAATAAGTGCCAGCATTTGATCATGCGTCGCGTCCACCAAGTGCTCTGATAAGTTAAGCTTGAAATATTACTAGTTCGCAGCGCCCCCACGGGCCCAATATCTACAACAAGCTAAACCTAATGGGATCAATCATTTTGCCAGCTGAATACTAAATAAATAAATTTGAAGCAATAATGGTCGCGCGCTAATAGCTGTGGACTTCCGTGCCGCAGGTGCATGGTTCGATCCCCACCGCCAGCTTGAGCTTTCACGACATGGTGGAAGGGCACTTTGCGAATGCTCGCCTGGCTAGCTGACACCCTCTAATAGAAAATCTGTCGCCAAGCACCTAACAGTGTGTTCCGGCAGCAGTCCTTGAGACCCAGTAAAATTACAGACGCATGAGACCTAACAACTGTACGTCTCACTGTGACGGGCGCAGTGCAATTCGAAATGCATCTGTCATAGGCAGAGGTTAGTCCACTTAACATCAGGTGGGCCTCGGCTTGTTCCGTCACAATAACATAAAAATAAAAAAAAACATGAATTACAGATTACTATGAAAAATCAATATCGAATTCTCATTCAAATCGTTTATTTTTTGTGGGTTATTTTATTATATTAAGAATGCTACACACATTACCTATCCAGGTTCATATGAGCTCCGCATATTGATTCTTCAACATGAGTGTTCTTGTCTGCCTACTGGGGTAAGTAAATAAAAATGAAACTTTTAACAATTCCTTTAATAAGAATTGCATGTTGAACTAAAAAGATCACCACACTTATCAGGGACTGAAGTACGAACACATGAGGTGACTTTCACAGTATCAGCAAATTACGCTCAAGTAGCATATGTCCGTAAAATGGTCGATATTGAATATTTCGTTCATATCTAGAAAGTAAATATAGCAGCTGTTCTTCTAGTGCCCCATTTTAACAACAACATCATCATCTAGAGATAACCCATCCAAGTTGGGTGATAATTAGCAGTAATTTGGTTTTCACCTAGCGACAGCTAAGCACTAAATTTATCCCTTAATTTTAGAGGCCTGAACTTCGGCGCCTTAGTGAAGCCGTAAATTAGGAACAAAAATTTTTCTCACACACTATGCTTTGTCTTCAAGCATACTTTTTGAGACTGATAATTAAAAACATATTTATTATAATAAAATTAAGAAAGTAAATTAATTATAATATTCTTTTATATTACAATAAAAAAGTATTTGTTAATTCTTATAATATTATTTTCATTAAAACATTTTTTTCAAAATTTCCAAACTTATAAGCTTTTTTGAATGGAAAATCAACACATATAAATAAATGCAAAACGCTAAAAACATTTTGTTTATATGATTCTTATTATGAAGATGAGAATAAAATATTTTCCTGGAACGTATATAACTGTGAACAGTTTATTTATAAATTTTTTTTCCAATAATGATTATTATGGAAATTATTTTATTTTTATAATAAATAAACAATATATTGTGTCTTCCACAATTCAAGTTACAGTCAAAAAGTGTATTATATGAGTAATGGCTAAATAATGTAAACACTACGACTGACACTAATATTTTTTATTGAATCATATTGTTAATACATTTTCAATGTATTATTTTTTTTTTTTATTACCGGCGGTATGCCTTTATTAACCAAATACTACGAACTATATGCAACAAAATTATTATTTTTTTACAAAATAAAAGCATTTAGATCCCTATAAGCCATTGCAGACTCATAGGCAGTCCAAATGCTCTAGCCCACTACCAGTTGGCAGCGCGCCCAGCATGCTGGCAGCATTGCCCCGTTGAATTGCAATGCTTATTCTTATTATTATATATTTTAAATAACTGTTTGATTTACTGTTTTATTTAAGTATTTTCTTTTGGTTTGGTTAATAAAATACAACTTTTTTAAAGGATTGAGCACTTCAACCTCAGCGGAATTGGCTCCAACCGTCACCTACCTAGGTTTCCCGTAATGAAGTGTCACTTATTACGGTGAAACTGGACTTAATCACCGAAGAAGGCTGTCAATATATTCACAAGATAACAATAAATTTCTATTGTTATGAATTAGGTACCGATATGTAAGCGTTAAGTTAGGGATAGATTTAAGGGATACTTTAAATTATATTTTAGATTTGCTGGACTGAGGTTCCGTACCTAAAGTCCAAAACGGAGCCCTATTAATGTCACTTTGCTGTCCGTCTGTTCGTCCGCCCGTATGTCATAGGTCCATTTAACGGAATGATGATTTTAATATCTAGAATTAAATTTAATATTCAATTAAACGATTGTCAAGGCGGGTTCCAATACATAAAATAAGGAGAACATTTTTCGAAATTTAGCTTATACGCTGCCATCGTCTCGATTTAATGGAGTAGAGTAGTACGTATTTTTTCATTAATAATAAAATTTCTGCAAAGTTTTCTGATTTCAACCATTTTCGTAATGGGGTCTAGCTAAAAAACGTATCTTGTAAGTTGTATGGCATTATATTCTTTTAAACTAGAAATACTAAACTAAGCACAGTTTTAAAGCTGGAGCTTTTTTACTGCTGGATGGGTTAGCCATTGGGCACAATCTCATCTGATTGTAGTGATGATGTGGGCGACGGTAGTTTAAACTAGAATTGACATAGACCCCAAACAGAGACAGATGGTGTTATAGTTCAAAAATATTTTAGAAAAATGTGTAATGTCAATTTTTTCCTGGGAATCGATTCCATTTGACCCTTGTATAACAATGTACTATTTTCAGCTGAGTATACATAAGTAACTTAACAACTATTCGATAGAAATTAACGAATTTTAAATGAGACCATCTTGAAAGTGATACATACGAGTATTTGTACTCGTAGGCATATGCCTAACAAAAAATAATCATCAAAATCGGATGATTCAGTAAATACTTTTGGTGTTCATACATAAATTTACTTTAGTCACGAGTATCGTATACTATCTTATAGCTCGTGTAGTATAAACTCGCCATTTTAGGTTGCACCGATAACCCATGGTTCTATGAAATTGTCCATGCGATGACCGGGTGAGTTAGATAATGGAAGTTGACGAGTGAGTTAGGCGTGAAGTTGGCGCCAGAGCGTATTGAAGGTGCTAAAAGCCGTACATTAATAGGCTACGTAAGTCGCAGAGAAGCGTGACTTAAGTGCGGGAATAGATTACACAGTGGTATAAATATCTAGAAACGCGTTGACTTAAGAATTTACCTTCCTTTTAAAAGTAAATTGCGTCTTAAAACAAAAAGTCTATATAATATAAATACAAAATAGATTAATAAATATTTTAAACCAATTAAAAAACTGTTTCTACCGCTTCCCTTTGCTTAAATTTTGGAACACTCCATTTAGCTTAATAATAAAACACGATTCACTGCACTATCTACCTTCATAAAAGATTTATGCTGAAAGCTAAATAATAACGATACGATATCATAATTTATACATACTTACCGGAACTACGTTGTTAAGTCGAATTTTATGAATTGTATAAACCGGACTCATTTTCTTCTGTTTTTGTACACACTTCTGTTCGTTAATAGAGCTTGTTTGCAAACATTAATTCACTCACTTGATAACAACATTGAAGTTTTCAGAGTAAATAATGTCATTAGGAATAGTCGACAAATATAAAGATCGGTATCTATGTAATAGACAGCAAGCTAGGACACGACAACATGGCACGCACTTCAATTAAAGAAAATTCGTTACTACGATGAGACGAACAGCTTTCAATTACGACGTTCGCAGTGGGAGCGCAAGTGAAAAATTTTTATTTTGGTAAACGTATGGAGCGCGTAGGTAGGTTTGTTCCAGCGTCCGTTTCCAGCACTCTCCAAGTGGGAATGAGTATCATGTCGAAATTTAATGGGTTAGTCTGTGCGTGTGCGAGGTAGCACCATCGAAACAATAGGCCATGAAGAACGCGCGCCTCTACTGACTTCCCGATGGCACCTTTATGACGCGTTCACCGTAGCTTCCGTCGTAAATACTGATTGCTCGACCACCATCACCGAACGTAATAAGTCTAATTGTCCATTTGAAATTTTATGCATTAACTTGATCATAGTTGAAGCTTCAACTCTATTAAAACCGTGTTTGCGATCTAAGCGTTTCAACTAAATTGAGTAGTTTTTACTAAATCATTGCATTGGCGTAATACACTTAGACATTAATGTGAGCGATTTTGCTTTTTTTTACGTCAACATGTATAAATTAATTAAAGAAGTCAAAAAAACCCGACTGTAAATTATTTATATCCTTTAAGCGTTTTATCGTTCTATTGAAATTTAAACTGCAAGTTATATGCTTAAAGAATCGTTTTTTATAGTCCTTCATTTCGATAGTTTTTTCACTCGAAGAGTTAGGAGGAAAGAAAAAGATATTACTTCTGCAAGTAGGGTGTTCTTAGAATATGGTGTTTCAAATCCACCTGTATTTTATTATTGTTATTTTTATGTTCTTAGTGTCACTTGCGCTATCAAGAGGAATCTAATGATATATCTTACATTAAAATCGGTTAAGCCGTTTAGAAGTTATGGCGGAATAAAGAGACTCACAAACATACATACATAAATCTATGAACCCTGAAAACATAACACTCCTTTTTTGGACAGTCATGTAAAAATATAATTATCATGTTTTTCACCATGTATTTGATGATTAAAGTGATTTTTGTTAATCTGATAGTAAGGTAGGTATATCTTTCTTTGCCAGCAGTTTACAGTAAGATTTTCCGTTTTGTAGCTTATTTTAGATTTTGGGAGCCTATGAAGCCTTTGATTGAATTGGCATCATATCTCAAAGGCACCGAACACGCGTGCTACCGCATGAACAACCCAAACATTGCACCTGTTACTACATCACAATATCAAGTTTTGTACTCAGACAAAGCGGGACGATATTCGGACTAATAGTCACAATGTCGAATTAATTTTGCTCAATCATTCCGTTTCTGTATGGCGATAATGATTTCTGAGTTAATTAGTGCGTCTGTATGTGAAGTTACCTGGTGACGTTTGCAAATTTACTGCATTGCATTTTCAAGTCAAAGCTTTTTTATTTAGGTTTATTAGGATAAAAGTCACATTGTTTATCTGATTTTGCTCGTCTTATCTCGGGTGTACGATGATAATAATTTCTGAGTTAATTAGTGCTCCCTGTATGTGGAATTATGTGAAGAAGATGGCAAATTACAGCTTCTTTTTCATGCCAAAGCTTTTTTCTGTTCACTTTATTAGAGTAAATCACATTGTTTAAAAAATTTTGCTCATCTATCTCGCATGTTTGGTGATAATAATGTCTGAGTTAAATAATGCTCCCTGTATGTGGAATTACCTGATGACGTTGGCAAAATTGCTGCTTTATTTTCAAGCCTTAGCTTTTTTATTTAGTATTATTTTGCCAATCAGTCACATTAATATATTAATTAGTATGATACTTAGCTGTGCTTGTAAATTTATTTGTTGGTTAATTATTATCCCCCTAGATAGAACTACCTGGTAACGTTGTTAAAGTTGCTGCTTCTTTAAAGTTACAAGTTTTTAACTTATGACATTGGCAAAATTACTGCATGTTTTTCAAGCCATAGCTTTATTGGGCAAAATAGTCACGTATCATATTAATAAGAATGCTAATTAATTCTGCTTGTATAGTGAAAATTTATTTGTGGATTAATTTGTATCCCCGTATTTAGAATTACCTGGTGATGTTGTTAAAGTTGTGGCTTCTTTAAAGTTATACAGTCATCCTTATAAGCGCTACTTAAATTTTGAGCATTGCTTAGCCGCTGATTAGCAAATTTCTTACTCATAAACGCTACATAACTTTAGAGTACCTAAGTACTGCTTAAATCAGCTGTCAATTTAAACACCACCGTCCATAGATTTTAACTTACTAACGTGTGTTTTTTGGCTTACACAAGTATAATTTAAGCTGCCACATCAGCTTAAATAGAATTTTCACATCAGCAACGTAGCAACTGTAAAACGTCAGTGAACGACACACATTAGTGTGTGTCGTTCGTAAGGTGTTTTATGTTATTGTGACCGTCCATAGATTTTAACTTACTAACGTGTGTTTTTTGGCTTACACAAGTATAATTTAAGCTGCCACATCAGCTTTCATAGAATTTTCACATCAGCAACGTAGCAACTGTAAAACGTCAGTGAACGACACACATTAGTGTGTGTCGTTCGTAAGGTGTTTTATGTTATTGTGACTGAACAAGCACGGGGCCCAACTGACGTCACCCTGAGACAAGTCAAGTCAGTTGTTGAATCTCTTAGTCTTGTAATTTTTACTGGCTCTTAAGGACTGCTTTCCTAACCCAAGGTTAGGTGCTTGGCGACAGATTTTCTACTTGAGGGTGGTAGCTAGCCAGATGGGCATTCCCACGATACGATGAAGCTCAAGCCGGTGGGGATCGAACCATGGACCTGCGGCACCGCAGTCCATAGCTATAACTGCTCGGCCATCATTACTTTATACTTTAAAAATCAGATAGGTATCATTTGCGAATAAAACAGTATCGCGTATCTTTGATCGTGCAAGGCAGATCATTAATACGAGGGTCAAACTGAAAGTTCTGCTCCTGTCAATTTGCTCTAACGTCTTACATGTTGTAATAATTGAATTATACAGCATCGCTCGCTAAATGTGTCGATTTACACTTGTATGTAATACTTGCATATAAATAACATGCAAGGCATGTGGGCTTTCATTCGGTTTTAGTTATATATTTCATTTATTGGAAGAGAATTTAATCGAAAACTTTCAATGTATTTCTTTGCTTATAACACAAAAATAATTTAGTAATGTAACAAAATCTACTTAATATTACCTAAAAATCTCACAGAAAAAAAATGTGAGCTCTGTTTTCTACCAGGAGGCAATCATTAGTAAAATACAGAGCTCAGGTCACTGTCCACGGGTACGTTACCAAAATGCTGGCACCATTCTCCCGTTGAATGGCAATACTTATTCGCTGGCCGAGGTAAACACCAGCCCTTTGGTCATTTGTCTTTTCTGTCAGCCGCTTTGACAAATCTTTATATAGAATCCATGCCCTTGGACCCCACGGACCTAATATTTCAACTCCAAAAAGCAGAAATATGTATCCATCGCCGAGACTCTCATATTTTCGCCTTTTGGAGCCTTTTGCTACAACTGCCGCTGCTTCCGCTATCTTGGAGGGAGGGAAGAAGGGGAGGGTGGAGGGTAGTGTGACGCCGCAAGCGTGTCGATGCAAGTGGCATCCCAGACTAGCGGCCTTCCACGACTCTTGGGAGTTCCGTCAGGTCTCTTGCCATCATCACGTGCGATACAGATCGGCTCAAGAATAGCCGGCACGTTGACGGTGGCAAAGCGTGGCGAGAAAGGCGGCCAGCACTTTGACGTCATAATTATATTTTAGTTAATTTATTTTAGGTGATTGTTTTTTGTTTTAGCTGTTTCACTGCTACGAGTATTTCATAAAATAAAACTGTCCCTTTGTGGTAGACTGTAGTAGATTAAGGTTTAATGTGGAAATCAAGCAACTGCTTTGAAGCAGTGATGGCTCAGTGGCATTGGCTATGGACTGCCGAGCAGCATGTCCATTGATTGAATCCCGCCGCGGGCTTGAGCTTCGCATGGCGGAAAGGCATTTTGCGAATGCCCGCCTGGCTAGAGACCACCCTCAAGTAGAAAATCTGTCGCCAAGTACCTAACAGTATGTTCATGCAGCAGTCCTTGAGAGTCAGTAAAATTGCAGTTATTTTCCGTAGTTCCATTGAACGTCCCATTGACGGGACTACGGAAAAAGTAATTTAACCGTGGACCCTTTGGCCAATGGAACCACGGAAAATAAATTTTACTCCAGTATCGTTTTTCCATGAAACCATTCATAGAGATGTCACAATATGTTGCGACCACAATGTAATTCAACTTCAAAATCAAATTAAAATTTATATGTTAAAATATGTTTTATCTAATCTACATAAATCAACTTTAAATATACACGGAAAATTAAAATTTCTGAGCTTATCCTCCATTATATTCTCGTTCAACTAGTTGAACAAATAGGAGTTAAGGATTTCTTAGGTGCATCTAGGCATTGACTAACGAAGTTTATCTAGAGCGTGACCAACCGTGATTTTTGCCATTGATAAGTTGAAGTTGAGTATTTCTTATCTCGTTATCTCTTAAAATGTACTCTTTCCTTCGCCTTTCTGATTTCCCTCGGTTGCTTTTCAACTTATCAATTTTAATTTCCGCTAGATTACTATTCAGTTTTAAAACATTTAACAAGCGTAGTATATTGTTACTATTTTTGTTTATACTTCGGTTTATTTTGGAGTACCTTATTAGTACGGTGACGTTCGCCAAATGGACTCAAAATTTCAAAAAAACAATATTTTTGTTTACTATCTTTCCCATGTATTGTAAAAATTTTGGCGTGAGTATTACTTCATCACATTCAGATTCTATATACACAAAGCAAGTTTTATTTTTCTCTTGTGGTAATAATGCCAAGGCTGTACATCATCCGAAAATTCGCCTTTCTTGCCTGATTTTAGTATGACCTAAATATTGTCCTTACGAAAAATATGGCGATTTTTCGTGCCCAGTGATAGTAACACCCCTTTATTTTTATGTTTGGAAAAACGCTTAAAGGTCTATTAATAGCAGCGACTTCAAAATCACAGTGAAACTTAGTAGGATTCCAAGATGGTATTTGTGATTTAATTAACTCCTACATAGTCTTATAAGTTTTTTCCTTTTTGTCACATGGTAGGGCATATATCAGTGGTACAACGTTTGCAGTATCACCAGCACTACTGACTTCACCATGTATCGAGTATAATTGAGTAAATGGTACGGGGCAACTGGCGAATATTGCATCTTCAAAAAACTCTTCTATACGTATATAGCCGTATGCTGCCTGGCAGCTTCTGAGCAAAAAAATAAAATGCGTGTTCTTTCCTTCATGTCCGTAGGGCATACGTAGGGCATATATCAGTGGTACAAATTTTGCAGTATCACCAGCACTACTGACTTCACTATGTATCGAGTATAATTGAGTAAATGGTACGGGGCAACTGGCGAATATTGCATCTTCAAAAAACTCTTTTATACTAGCCGTATGCTGCCTGGCAGCTTCTGAGCAAAAAAATAAAATGCGTGTTCTTTTCTTCATGTACGTAATCAGCCAACACAAAATCTTTAAAATTATATAGGGTATTTCAACTTCTTCAGGTTAAGAGCAAACCAGTTTACCCACTCCTAGTTTCCTGTTTCTTGTGTTAGAATAGAATAGAATAGAATATATTTATTGGCCTTATAACATTGATTGTCATACTGGGCAAGTCAGGAGTACAATTTTGGATAATATTAATTTAAGATCTCACATAATACAAAATAGCAATAAATATTTAGGTAGGTATCACATCAAAATTATTATATATTCGTAAAAAAAATTGACTAAAATAAGGAAAATCAAAATAATAAAAGTATACATAGTAAAATAATTATAAACGGAATGTCTGAAATTTGTTCAATACAGAAATATAAATATCAAAAAATGTCTAGACTTTATATGAATTACTGTTATAAATCTTATTCTACGCATATGCAGTCAAGTGTACTTTAATAAATAATTAAATTGTCATAGTTACATTTATTAAAATTCAACTTTTACAAGAATGAAGATTCCGTGAGGCGCATGTCCATGAATTCATCAAGGGAATAGAGTGGATGTGTTTCAAAAAACTGCTTTAGTACTTTTTTAAAGTCAATTATGTTTAAATTTGATATTGTCAAAGGTAACTTATTGTACATAGAAATTTTATTGAAGATTCCCTGTTTTCGGACCTTTGTCAGTCTAACTTTAGGCTTAAATAACCTTTCTTTATTGCGCAAATTATAGTTATGAACATTTCTGTATTTTAACATTGTTTCCTTGTCTTCGTGTATCTCCAGTAAACTATTAAATATATATAGAGATATCACCGTCATTATTTTATTCTTCTTAAAATGTGTTCTAACTGACATGCGTTTACGCAGTCCAAAAATTTTACAATCCGTGTTGAATATTTTTAAAATTGGGCATCAGTTTTACTATTTTGTCACCTTTTTCTTGTAACTCCGCAATCTTTTCTTCATACAACGCTGCTAGAGGAAGATCAGAGTTCTCGATAATATTTTTAAATACATCATGAATAATAACGTCCACTTAATTTTTAGGAAAATCTTGCTGACACGAATGATTTATCGATTTTAAAATGTTGTGTTCTTGTAAACAGTAAAGGAAAAAAGTACCTAAGACTCATAATTTAAGAACCTAACTATTGTAGCAAAGTGCATACTTTAGTTGTTAATGATCCTTTACATTTTATGTTTTTCTTATTTACACATACCAATAGCTCTGATTTATTTTTATAAGTAGTATGTTTGTAATATTGACGACCTTTATTGAGTAAAATAGTTCCACCCTTCCTTTTTATAATATGTGTGTTTTGATTCATATTGAGAAGAATTGGTATGATGAATGCGGAAAAAGCATGCAAACAATGTTTACTTCATTTTTGCACGTTAAACATTTTATATAGCATCATAACCACAATCGTGTAAAGAGGTTTTACTATTCGGTTTCAAAAGGATTGAGTGAAGTCGAGTTTTGTTTCAAATACGATAAGTACATAAACAAAGTCAGCACAACTCTACAATTTAATGGATTCATGGAAAAACGATACTGGAGTAAAAGTTAGATTCCGTGGTTCCATTGGTCAATGGGTCCATGGTTAAATTACTTTTTTCGTAGTCCCGTCAATGGGACGTCCAATGGAACTACGGAAAATAACTGTAAAATTGCAGGCACATGAGACCTAACAACTGTACGTCTCAGTGTGACGGGCACAGTGCAATTGCGCGCAAAATGCGTCTGTTATAAGCAGAGGCCAGTCCACTTAACATCAGGTGGGTCTCAGGCTTGTTCAGTCACAATATAATAAAAAATAACTTTTTTGATTCTATTGTTTCGACGAATACATACAAACAATGTGGTATTAATTATAACATTGAAGAGGGATGGTCCGCTCTTGTCCTAACTCAACTACATAAAAAAATATATAAAAACATACCTCTTCCTCACAAGGCTCCACTCCATCTTCCAATCTTGCTGATTGCATCGGTACAAGTTGTAATGTATTATTTAATGATGGTGTGGTGGTGTTTTTCCCGTTTTTTTCGTTGGATATGTCTTGAGCGTTTAAAACTGAGGGCCCAGGCAGAGGCGCCACGGAATTACAGAGTGTAAACACCTTTCCATCGCGGTATCTACAAAAAAGTAAATTATATATGTACTTATACAGCATGATAAAAACTTTTGTTTATGAAATTTTATCAATTTGTTATTTTTTTTTGGTATATCTCTTAACGTTTGCATGCAGGGGAAAGAATGTTGATTTTGGTAAGTAGTGTCATAATATTATATGTGAATGTTATGACGTCAAGGAAACGCTATCAATGCAGTCATATTTTTAATTTGATAATAATTAATATATATTTTTTTATTTGGTGACTTTCAGATCGCAGATGTAATGCATGCAATGGTTTGCGATAAATGAATATTCAAACTACCTAAAATAGGTTGATTACTTACATCACTGTGTCTTCACACATCTTTACCGTTAATTAAAAAGCATTTATACTTAACAAAGGTCCTTACGACAGGTGTTCATCTGACGGATAAGTTGGGTGGCGTTTATGTACGGACTGGCGGGAGTCTCCTCTGGCCGCAGCTATAATGTACGCCCACATAACAAAAGTGTCGCAAAAACTCCAACATTAGGCTGAAACAAACAAATTCCCATCGATTAGCACGTCTCGTTAATTAGGTTGCAAGAGAAAAGAAAAGTGATAATATTATCAATGTCTTCGTTTTATTACAAATTTAATACAAGAACCTTAATAAATTTTTTAAGGCAAAGGTACTTTGGGACTTGCAAACTAGGTAGAGACAATACCTAACAAACATACCTCTCCCGTATAAACGGGAAATAGCTTTGAATTTTATGACCTACTCCTACGCATTCTTAGTCAATACAACAAAATATTTAAATGATACTGACTGCTGCCTCTATTTAGTATGAATCAAGTTGTGAAAGTAGAGACTTATACAAGACGTTTCATCCATCTTGTTAATTCACTCAAAAATACTCAGAGCTAAAATTTTCATGGTCCGACTTACAAAGATAATTTCTTAAAGATGAGTATACAGAATATTTAAGAAATTTGTAATCAGTCTTTAAAAAACACTATTTTGCGAGTTGTGTACTTTTTTAATGCCTTTGAACACTATCTTACCTGGTGGTAAGTGATGATGTGGTCGAAGATGTTGTTCAGGCTAACCTAAAAGTTACTTAGAACAGGAGTAATCGTAAAAATATATGATTTATTTTAATAATTATTCATAACGCATTATGCAGTTAAGTTCTTCAGTACATAATGACAAATAGCAATAGAAGGACTACAAAGGATAGGTAGTATTTTTAAAGGTTTTTATTACACTCAGCACGATTGCTTGTAGGCACTTGATAATAAAAGCATATTAAAGCTGTGTCGAAAAAGTACCGGGAAAAGATCAATAATACACAAAATGTTAGTTATTCATCCAAATTTATTTTATCAAATAATGCTTCATCAAAATCAAAACACTTACACCAACGAATAATCCAAACATCAAAATTATTTTTCCGAAGTTGTGTTTTCTCGCCGCTAATTCCTTCAAAGTCAAAAGTTTAAAAAAGTGTGGAAAAGATTTTTATTTGGAAGATGTAGGTAGGTTATTGCAAGTAAAATTTATACTATTTAAAAAGTGCCATATACTTCCTTGCCATAATTATGTCTTCTACCTCCTTTATGTTTTCTACCGAAAGAAAACAGGTGCCACGAAGTGGTCATTTGAGTTCACGAAAATAAAGAAGTTGGCTGGAGCCATATCTGGTGAATAAGGTGGTTACTCAATGGTATTTGATGAGGTTTTGGTCTAAAATTCGTTCATAATGATAGCCTTGTGCGAAGGCGCATTATCGTGGTGCAAAATACAAGAATTTTCTTTCCACAGTTTTGGTCATTTTATCGAATTTGCTCTCTTAAACGCCGCATAATGCTCAAATAGTACCTTCAACCTAACAAATTGAAGAATTTCGAGTGCACAACACCGCGACAGTTAAAGAAAACAGTCCACATTGCTTTGACTTTTCATCGAATTTGGCGTGGCTTTGTTGGATTCAGTTTAGTTGGAAGGCGCCACTCCGCAGATAGTTGACTAGTTTGCTTGACAATAGCGTAAACCGACGTCTTGTCACCAGTGCATTTCATGAATGTTGGGTCAGAATTGACTCACTTGTTAAGACGGTATCAAATGCATATAATATTGTCACTATAGGACTGCGTAGGAGTGAAACAGAGGCAGAGATGGTAAAATCGTGATCAGGTTAGATGAAATCCGAAAGAAAACTTAATATCACAATAATAGTAACGTAAATCGAAAATGTAACTTTTCTCGTCTCTCTTGATAAGGTTTTGCTATTTATTTAATATATTTACATACACGTTCATACGAAAATAATTAAGAATAAGCGTTACTCAGACTAACTGGCTCTTAAAGACAGCTACTTGAGGGTAGTAACTAGCCAAGCGGGCATTCGCAAAATGCCCTGCCACCATGTTATAACGACTACCATCCAAACGACGGTTAACCTAGTTCATCGGCATATAGAACACATCGGCACATGGAGCGATTAGACAAGCTACACTTGAACTACACTATGAACACTTCAAAAGAATGTACACGAAACATAAATGTTTTAAATATTGTAAATCTGTCTGTCAGCTATATAGGTGTTTAAAATATCATCAGAGTCAATCACGTAATATTTCAGGTGATTTCAAACACCTTCAAAGCTAACCAATTGAAGCCAAGTTAAATAAAGGTACCTTTTCGATTGAAGTAAAAAAAATTATACTTCTTGTCTACTAACTTGCCAAATTGAATAACATCAGTATTTCCGTGATGGTTAGACACTTACATTAATTTTTTTTCATTTTGTGATTATGTTTTCAAGGCTCTTGTTCTACACATGCCACCTTTTGTGGTTGTTTATGTTCCGCTATTTGGTAACTACTTAGTGTACCATTTGATATTTCAGCGTTTGGCTACTTGAAAGTTCCTGTTATGTTCCTATACAAATTTAGAGTAAGAAAAACCATTTATTTATTTGCTGAAAATAGGTACCTAACTACCAATCTGCTCTTATATACAAAATAAAGTTAAAACATCAAACAAAGACACAAGTAACAAAAATATGTCCAGTCTTTTTCAAATTTTATGTACCACTTTTTATTTTTATATATAAAATTTAAAACGCAATAAACGATAATCGTCATCAGATCTTTTAATTTACTACTCAAAGGAGATATGGATTTTCCGTGAAGTGTTGTAATGGTGTCGTCAGGTACATATAGAGCTCTAGGGATATTGATTATTGCGTAAAGCGCTATTTTATTGAGTTGCATTTTATGGGAGTGTTACTTGACTGTCTTGACTAATGTTAGGGGTGCTTTACGATTACGTAGCCCAATGTTATACAAAAGTCAAGTATTTGTGCAATGTTTTATGGTAGGATAACTAATAATTCTTGTTTAGTGTTGAAATAAAAATAAAATATTCAAATCTTAGGTCTCCGATTTAAATTTACAAATACATTACTGTAATGGAACGTTAAAACATTTATAGGACTTGAGTGATAATATTTCATAATGTATGCGTTTAATTTATAAAAACAATATTTTTTTTATACTGGCGGTATGCCTTTATTAAACAAATACTACAAACTATAAACAACAGTACAGCTACTACAATACTACAGCTACTACAGTAAAAGCATTTGGACTCATAGGGAGTCCAAATGCTCTAACCCACTGTCAGTTGGCAGCGTGCCCAGCATGCTGGCAAAAATAAAAACAAACATGTGCTCCGTACAATATTTATTGCAAGACTAAAAATTTACTTCGGTACAAGAAGAAGAAGACAAAAGAAATAAGAAAGAAAATATCGACCTCATTGAAAAATACCCTTGAGAATCACATCGATCTACCTAAAAAAATACAGCTGTGTGAGTTATCTTCTGGTTGAAGCTGACTCGAGGCAAGGGGAAAATTAGAGACCGAGTCTCGCCGTACCAATTTCTTTAAACCTGAAATATGTATACCATGTTATATTCCAAAAAATAGTCTTTCTTGTGGTGGTTCGCAAATGGGGTGTTCATTTAAGACACGAGTTTTATTATCTAGGAAATTGTCTTGTGATAATATATGGTATGCCAAAACAGCTCTCAAAGGGTCGGGAATTATCATATCAGATTTTCTGTTTAATCAAAACACGGCATGCTGCTTGAAGTGCAGCCGAAACGAGGTTTGGCATAAACAAATGTAAAGAACTCCGCATTCAACTAGTACATTCTTTAACACTTTCGTAATTCAACTATGCTGATATTGTTTACAGCCCTGGATTATTCGTCCAGCGTTTAATTCACTGAGTCCAGAATGCTTGTGCGAGATTCTATTTTACTATTTCACCCAGTAATCATATTATGTCGTATTAATAAATCAAAAACTTTGAATTGAAAATGAAATCAGTTCGCAAGGTCATATGGCATGTCTGCCTATTAAAAGGAAAAAAACTCTGGCTAGATAATATTATTATTGATGAATAATGAAGAATATTAAGATTGAAAAGAGAGATGAAGAGAAAGAGATTTTAAATAAGTTGTCGAATCTTCTTTAAATTTTATGCATCGATGCCTATTTATTGCAATTTTAAGATAACTTATAATTATAAACTTAAAATTCGCGATATATAGATTCGATAGTATACGTAGGGACAGTCGAATTATACCTGGATGGCCCACGGATATTTTTTTTTTTTTTTTTACATGAGATGGTTTTGAAACAAACGCAATAAATTCTTATGCAATACCAATTTATTGTGATCATTTGGAATGTATATTTGCCAACGCCCAACACCTACCTCAATGTATAACATGCTGTACTCATTTTTTTTCTCTGTAGTGGCTTAAATAACATATTTCTGTTGATGTAGTACATAAATAAATGTTAATCTCTTTTTAAACTTCCCGAACTAAGATCGCCCATAAATTATTTTTCTTTATTTTTTGTTATATTCTCTTCCTTTTGTAACGGGTTTCATCCTACAATTTTTTTTTTGGTTTCAGAAATTATCTACCCTGTTCTACAAGTCTTTTGTTACACAGATTTTTTCGAATGTCGTATATTTGACATAGAATATCATTGTGTGCCACAGTGTACGAGTACCTATAAAGTTTTTTGACACATTGATATAGTAATATTGAATATCCACACACACACACACGAACGCGCGCAAATAATTTTATCCTGCGGAAATGTAAAGTTTTGAGCAATAAATCATAGACTCAAATCTGTCGTGGAAGTCGCGCAAAAATAAACCGATTTGCATATGCATTGTAATAGCCACGTAACGTTGCTAATGATAAAGTTCTTTTGAGTGCCTACCATGCCTACGTCAGCTCTACATTAAGATATGGAGTTCTTATAAGAGGGAACTAAACGGAAAAATCCCAAAAGAAGAGCTTTCGAGCAATGTGTAGGCTAAAACCAACCAAATGTGAAAGATTTCGATAAGTTGAGGAGCAAGCGACATAACGACAAAGTACAAAGAGTTTTTCGCAGAACTGCACCGGAGCAGGGAGAGCACATTTAAAATGAGTGGATTATCATAATAAGCTATCATATTGTTTAAGAGAAATAGACATTGAAGACATTTTTAAATTTAAACTGAAAACAATGATAATTGATAAGTTTTATTATTCTATAGATATTTTTTAAATGATAATGACATTCAAATAGTAATATTGATATTAATAATGACGAATGTAATTTATATATTTTTCTTGTGATTGTAATTTTAGTTTGAACACAATTAAACTTAATTCATATTAAATGAATATTTTTAAATTGAAATGATTGAAGTTTTAATATTACACTTTGAATAGTGGGAATAACATGAAAACCAAATATTATACCTTTCCACAAGCATCGGCAGGGTTGCAGGCAAAAGTGAATGTTTTATTAAGTATAAATTACACATTCTGTTGTCACAGCAACAGTACGAGGTTTACCATATAGGATCTTGGTGCCTCTCTCAGATTAATAAACTAAGCAGAACTTAACAAGTATCTCTGAACTATGCCTACCGTCTCTCTGGCGCTTTAGTCTTCTGGACTCGCACCGCTCCCATTACGCGCCTCAGGCTTATAAAAATACTCTGAAGGGTAGGGCAGACAAGACTACTTGGAAGGCGGGTGCCCCGATTCAGATCTGTCCATTGAACGAAATACAAACCACCTGGATAATTCGCGGTCCTGAACAGCCGGGCGAGTATTTTGAATCCATTAATCTATGCCATGCTTATATCAATTGTAAATTACTGACTGTACATTATTACGCGAATATTGATAGCATTCTGTGTTGTACATTCTGTGTACTATTTCCTCAGTTATATGCGCATTCAATATACGTGTAATATTACAAATCGCATGAATAATTTAGTGAAAATAAAAGTTTCAATATTGTATTCCTCAAAAACTATTGACTTCCTCACAATACAATTTCGAGTGGTTATTATATGTATCTATATCTAACTATACAGATATCTATGTATTAAAAAAAATATGCAGATACATTGTGGCATAAACCGATTTGAAAGGTGAGCTTACTATTTACTCTGATAAGATATTAATTAGCCTGGTTGGGTAGGCTGGTATCGTACGGTATTGATGGATTACGTGAAGAAGAGTACGTGTGTTCACAAAGGTGTTCATGGTAAGATAGTGACCAACAAAACAGAGTGGGAGAAAAAATTATATTGTGCCGACCCCAGTTGGTGTGAGATAAAGAAAGGAACAGAAATTAATGCAGGCTATGTATTATACTTTAACTTTGCGTAATATAGTAATCGATAATATATATTTTTGTTGCAAGGTAATCTTGAAAATCCATTAACCGAACGTTCTTGTTGCTGTTGAACTGTATTCGACGAGAATATTAAATGCCTTTTAAGAGAATCGTTCTAACGATGGCATATTAATTTATTTAGATTTTTTTCCTATCGATCTACGTGCTCCCTGATACATCTAATTCAGTTAGAATGATTCATACTATAATCTCACTTGGTATCTCATGAGGGTAGAAACATAAAATTAAATACAAAACCTTCCTAAAGTTTAATAACCTGAGAATCACTACCGTCATTATATAGTAGTTCTAAGCATTCGTAGCGGAGCTTGCTAAGTAATTCTTAACCGAGCAACCAGGTTAAACAAGTTTTACTGTATTCAATACTTGGATGGGTGACCGCCAGTGGAATTTACTACTGAGCGCTTCTGTGCTTCGGAAAGCACGTTAAACTGTCGATCCTGGCCACTGTCTTAAGATGACAGTCATTTTACATGTACATTCGGTGTCACGGAGCTACAGGATGATGATGATTGAAGTCGAATGATGCACAAAAACTAGATAATCTTGAAGAACGTTGGACTTTCTTAATTAACTGATTTAATAAATAGTGTTCTGATTATTCATTAGAATGTAAAAGAACTTCTATATTGTATTAGGCTAATAAGTAATAAATATATTTTTGTCGACCTAGTATTGCTAGTACCTAGGAAATCAGTACCGTCTGTCTCGGTAGTCAGGAGTTATACAGGTAAATACGAGTTCTGGCGATTGTTTTAAATTTGAATGATAAAAAGGAGAGTGAAAAATGTAAGTGGACAGTAGCGAATTATAAAATGAGGTGATAATAATATTAAGAAGGATGACTTCACACAAGTGTAATTATATATTATGTTGTATTTTTTGCATAACATGACTTCAATAACATTCTAAATTTCTTAAATACTTAGTTTTTTAAGTAATGATTTTCGCAGATAATATAAGTATACTAATCATAATTTTGTTAAAAAGAATATCTGTTAATTTTCCACGTTTAATGTAACCAAAACGATCCAAGGAATAAAAATAATACGTGAACAATGAAAGGGATAACTTGAATAAAATAGAGCTGCAGATCTTGTATACTAAAAGAAAAGTTAGGAGAAATCTCAGCGAATTAGAAAATAAATTGAACTGAACTTGTTATCCCCAGGTGAAGCAGTTTCCATTTTATGTTTGGTCAATTAATGCGCCTCTGTAAGATGCTACAACTTGATTCAATAGATTTCCAGATGATTTCAATCGGGTAATACAATTTATACAGTTTGATAGCTTATATACTATCCTCTGCTTATAACAGACGCATTTGCGCGCGCAATTGCACTGTGGCCGTCACACTGAGACGTACAGTTATTAGGTCTCATGTGCCTGCAATTTTACTTGGCGACAGATTTTCCACTTGAGGGTGGTCGCTAGCCAGGTGAGCATTCGCAAAATACCCTTCCACCATGCGGTGAAGCTCAAGCCCGCGGCGGAATTCGAACCATGGACCTGCTGCGCGGCAGTCCATATCCAATGCCACTGAGCCATCATTGCTTCAACCATAATCCCCACGCTTGGAAGGCGTCTTGGGAATCGCAGTTTAGGATATCAGTTCCTCAGAAGGCACTTCTGCACATCTTCCGGTATTTTACCTGTAGTCGCTTCTTACGACAACACAGGTAGCAATGCGGATCAGTCTAGCGCGTTATCCCACGGGATAGTAGCGTGTTAGCGCACACTGGAGATTATTATCTATATACCACACCCACTCAAAAAGTGTCTCATTGCACGCTTATAAACGGTAAAAACATGCAGTGGGAAATTTTTTATGAAAATCCATTCCTTCCCGCCTAGCATTCTTTTGTCATTTTAGCAGCGAGCATAAAAAAATGCAAACATCTCAAAAAGTTTTATATTAAATAACTAGAAAAAATAGTTTGTGTTTTTTGTACTCGATTTTCAATAAAGGCTGTTTGGCAACCTTTTTTCACACCACGAAAAAAAAAAGCGCGGCCATTTGTTTTGTTTTGTTAATTTTTGTTTAATACTTAATTGATAATTTAAAAGAACTTACGTTTTTAATAATGAATAGTCATCCAAATTGGCACATGATAGTAAAAGTCTCGATTTCAAATGAAATATAATACAGCTAATGAAGTCATAAAGAACTTACTTCCAGAGAAGTCACGAGATATTTACGAGAAAACTTGTACTTGTATTGATTTTATTTTCCTAGGAGGTGTAGTTATAAAGCACAATGTATTTTCGGGAGAAATTTCTATTTCTGTTCTTGAGTTCCCATTAAGCCCTCCGCTGCGAGTCGGGATTAAACATACTCTCGAACAGAATGGTATATCATAGTCAAAAGTCTCGAATTTGCAACCAGAAAGCTAAACAGTATAACTGATTTTGCCCTTTCTTCACAGCAAATTGAACATCTCACCTGTTGGTAAGTAATGATTCATTCGGTCGAGTATTGGTAAACAGGATTAACCTCAATGCGAACTGACTCTCAGCGACAGTTGCTGGAATATATTTTTGATGTTTAGTGACAGATTTTCTATATGCAGCTGGAGAAAATCGCCTCTACTTGAGGGTAGTAGCTAGCCAGGCCAGCATTCGCAAAACGCTCTTGCACTATACGGTAATGCTGCAGCCGTCTGTGGGGATCGAACGAAAAGAACGATAGAAGTCGTTTGGAACCATATGTAGTCAGTAAGGTCGATGGTATTTGTTGAGTTTTTGGACAAAAATGCGTTCACAACGATAGAGCTTTGTGCGAAGGCGCATTATCATGGTGAAAAATCCAAGAATTTTCAAAACAATACAAATTTGGCCATTTGGCGAATTTGCTCTCATAAACGCCGCATAACGCTCAAATAATACTCCTTCTATTGAACATCCAAATCGAAAAATTCCATGTGTATAGCACCACGACAGTCAAACAAAACAGTCAACGTGGCTTTGACAAAATATCGATGTGGCGTGTTTTTTTTCGGTTTTGATTCAGTTGGAAGGCCACTCCAAAGCTTGTGGCTAGTTTGCATGTAAACATTGTAAACCCACGTCTCGTCACCAGTAACAATGCGTTTCATTAATGTTGGGTCGCAATTGACACGAGTCGATGAACGATCTAGCATGTCCTCAGCGACTCTTGTGCGATTGAGTTGTGGAGCAAATTCAGGTCTTTTGGTAAATAGCAATGTATTTAATCTAAATAACAGATGCAACTTAAACCCTGCGCCAAAATTAAAAACAGTTATGTCAATGTAACAACAACAAAAAGTTAGTAATTAAAAGCGGAAGATAACAAAGTCTACTGTAAAATAACAAAAGCTTATATATGGCCAAGTACGACAACTTACGAATTTAGGCAAATACCTACAAAGATAAAATTATTATTTTATATGAAAGTCGTTGTACGCGTTTAGCGATGGTCAAATATACTTTCAATCGACTTTCATATTGGCGGAGGCACTCAATTCGAAGCATTTTTTATGTACGTCTACTTGATATCTGTGCAGTAGTCGCGTAAACTGTTAAATAATTTGGATGATTCAATCTTTTTTTGATAGAATGCAGTTTGATCCCATAAAAAGTATTTTACAATTTTAACACCTTAAGTTCTAAAGGGTACAAGTGTCATAAATTTAACAATGCACCACTAACAGTACTAGCTGTAAGTTGGATAATAAACAAATAAATAAATAAAAAATCATATTAATTAAGTTAAGTTTCCATAATGCTTCAACTGTTCCGATTTTGAGTGGCACGGTACGATAAGTTGCAAAACAAGAAACCGAAACAACATAACTTATGAGATGATTGAGGTGATTCTTATATAGTTTATCATTTAAACGTTTTTGAGACAATAAATCATAGTCAATATTAAAGGTGTATAAAACGTAGTTCAATAGTTCTGAAAATCTATGAGCGTTGGTTTTGCTAGGTGGTAACTAGATCAGGGTACCACTGCGGTGTCAGCTAGTATGCCTCGAAGCAGTAGCGTCTGAACACTACTGTGTATAGGCGTGAAGGGCACCTGTGTGTAAATACCTGAATAAATTTAAGAAATTAAAGTGCGATCGAGGCCTAAGAACTGCTGAACTGAGAACATTGCCCTGTCATGCAGAGCGAGGACAGAGACACTACAACTGTAATGGACAGCTGTGACGTTTATCATCAGGCATCAATCAACAAAGGTAAGACATGGGACATAGTGTCAAATAACGTTGTGTCATATCGTATACTTTACAGAAAAAAATATTACATTCGAATAGATTATGGCAAACACATTCTTATTTAATACTTTGGACGAATTTAACAATCACATCTTTGTGTTATCTAGATTGTAAACAATTCAAAAGCGACAACTGTTTTAAATGACCATAAATAATTTAGAATAAAATACCTAAGCCGACTTCGACTACACTAAAGTCATCAAATAATATTTAACTAAAGTCAAGCCTAGGAGTGCAATTTAGACATTTTACCTATAGCGTAGACATAATTACATATAAATATTGTTTTACCCTTGAGTATCGTCTGTTAATATATTTAGAGTAACAATAATTTTATCTTGCTTTAACACAAGAAAGTCGGGTCATACTATTTTGAACATATTTTCGAAAAAAGTACTAAGTAATAATACTTGTTCCTAATCATCACAGCTTCTCTATAAAATAAGTTTATTCGTGAGACACACGGGTAGTTCAACGCTACGTCCTACGTTTCAGCTGACTGCAGCATTGTCGTGTATTTAAAGGATAAGGAACTTATTGAAATAACATTTAACAATTAATAACGTTATTAAATAAGTGGCTCGGTAGGGCCACAATGACTAGCTTTGAGTTCTTAGCGGTGTTTTTTATTTTTAATTATAGCATATTATTTTAAAGAAAGCGGAAGGGGTTAAGCTCATCTAATGGTACCACGGCAAAGGAACGTACGAAACTACAACAGAATATTTTTTTTTGTATAATAGAATATTTTTCTTAAAAGAAGTTGATAACCTGGTAATACTATAAACATTACATTGAAACATCATATATTACAATAAAACAAACTAAATCATATATCACTATATTGACACCATTATGCATTAGACTCAAATTATAAAACTGATTTGAGTGGTCTATCATAAGTAAGATCTTTATTACTTTCTTTACTATCGCGTAATTTTATCGATAAGACAATACTTACAAAAGTGAAACGAGTTCTTTTGTGACCTCGGCGTAGTTGTAAGACTGTAAATTGCACGTCACCAAGGCATTAATGTCACTGAGTAATTGGTAAAACGAGAAGTGGTAAGTAATTAGAAGCACAAGTTTGCGATGTAAGCACGACGTTCCGGACGGAGCTGCCAGGCGGACGCGTTAGTACCGGCTGGTGGGCGGGAGCAATCTGCCCTCACGGCGCGTCAGGTTCACTGTTTGGGCGGATCGGCGTCGTTGCTTATGGTCACCATCCGCCTCGGCAAACCAATGTCACTTAATTACGACCCACACGGCACACTTAATTCAACAGTTAAGTAATCACTTAATTGTAAATGATCTATTTATCGTGGTATTTAAGTTCTTTATCTTAAAACAAATATTGAACGTTGTCCTTTGTTAGGTTATGATACAAAGTGAGGAATTCACAACAATCAGGTATTTTTTTTAACTAATTTATTTCATGAACTACCGGAACTTTTATATTACAAAATTTTTTTTTAATTAAAATCGTAATTTTCCCAGCCACCATTACATAACACCGGACTTTTCTTTCAGACACACAACAACATTTCTTATTATAAAACATTAAAAAATTTAAACATAAAGAGCACCGAAGACTTGTGGGGTATGTCAGTTAAAGTGGTAGAGTCTAAAATTTCCATTATTGTACCATATTTAGAAACAATATTCAATCTTTTTGTCGATAGAGGAAATGTCCCCGACTTCATGAAACAAAGTAATATCAGTCTAATTTTAAACCCAGGGTCTACATCTGACCCTTGCAATTATAGATCTATTTCCATTTTATCTGTTCTGAGTAAAGTATTCGAAAAAATCATGCTCTAACAACTTCTATCCCATTTGAATGAGCATAATTTATTTAATGAGAATCAGTTTGGTTTCACAAAGAGAAAATCCAACACGGATGCAGGTGTTCAATAGATGTCGCATATACTGGAAGCCTGGGAGAGTTCACATGATGCTATTGGCGTATTTTGTGATCTTTCCAAGGCATTAGACTGTGTAGAGCACTGCACTCTGATTCGTAAACTTTCCCTCTATTGTATTCGTGGAAAAGCTCTGAATCTTATAGAGTCATATCTGTCAGACAGGCTACAGAAGGTGGAATAAATGGCAATACTTCTTCCGGGTCATTGGTAAAAATGGGAGTACCAATGGGATCAATTTTGGTACCTTTTCTGTTTCTAACATATAATAATGATTTGCCTTGCATGGTCAAAGATTTCTGCGATATTGTTTTATTCGTAGATGATACCTCTCTGATTTTTAAAGTAGGTAGGAAAGACAGTGAACTGACTCATGTAAATAATGTATTATCTATGATCTGTAAATGGTTCGCAGCTAATAATCTTCTCTTAAATTAAAAAAAGACGAAATGTTAAAAGTTTTCTTTACCAAATGTTCCTTATGTTGAACCAAACATTGGTTCAACATAACTTGGCTCAGATAAACTCCCTATTGAAAATGCGACAGTCCTGGGAATGAAAATGGATTCAACTTTACAGTGGGATCGACATATACATGATCTCTCCGGTAGACTTAGTTCTGCTGCATATGCAGTTCTTAGGATAAGACAGTTAACTGACGTAGCTACTGCTCGCCTAGTTTATTTCGCGTACTTCTAGTCTAGACCATAGTAGAAAGAGTGGGAAGTAAGTTATCTTCATACAAAGGTACCGCACGCGGCTTGTTTGTATGCGCCATAGTACGCGTCCCGCACGCACACTCTAACACAATCTCGACACGTTTCTCAGTGCGCCAGCCGCGGCTAACACAGAACAAGGATCGCGCGTCACGGCTTTTCGGCACCACTAAATAAACGAAAAAAGTTTGATAATCGCAGGAGAACTTATTGCTGAACTTAGTGTTCGGCTGTTTATATAATTCATCGATTCTTGTTGTCTCTGTTTAGATTACCTACTGAACAGGAAAGGTAAGCAAGTCACTTATTCTAGCATACCTATAATTTTTACTTGATGATGAGTGCGATACCTACTTATTTTTTTATTGTATTAGGTAGGTATGCCCTGCGTCACTCGTCTCTGACCCCGCAACCACATAGGGATCACCTGTCGCTCTTTCTTTCATCGCGAAAGGTTTCATCATCGTTTAGCTAAAACCGACCTCACTAACCCTGAACCCAGACAACACAAGTAAAAAATGCAACTTCCCGGCCCTTGCCTATCCTAGGTACTGATTTAAAATGTAGCATATACATACATTATAAATAAGTAACAACCCTAAGACAGGCAAGTATGGTAGGTAATTATATCGCGGATTGGGCCGGGGATGGCCTACTTCCACCTCTTTCTACTATGTCTAGACGCCTAAATTAAGTAAATGATGTTGACTTTGACTTTAAATATAGTTTATATTAGTAACCTTAAATCTAAAGGCCACAAGATAGAAAATGCGGTCAATTCACTGACCTGGAAGAAAAATTAGCCTTAACCGGCCCGGAAAATAAGAAATAATGCTAACAATATGTAGAAAATCTCATAAACCAGATACCGCATGGTACTGCAATTTATATACACAATACTCAAGGATATAGGTAATGTGCTCATAGATCTCAAAACATGTTTCCTAATAATTGGCTCGATACAAAAAAATTACAAAAACCTGTCTGAAAATAAAGGTTTTCTACTCTTTCCGCTAGATTTTAATGTATTAAGATATGATTTATGTTCTAAAATATTGAATTTTTAAGTGCTATAAAATTTCTTGTTTTATTTTTTACAAAAAAAGCATAGATAATGTGTAATTAGTCGTCGTCGTAAAATGTCGCATACGCCCTTTCATTCCGAGAAGCGTTAACATCATGCCGCACTATTTTCTCCAGCGATCCACGTATAGCGCTATCATTATCGTTTAAAAACGCGGCCAGCCGCGTTGAGCGTTGGACCTGTCGCTTTTCTCAGCGACCTCGATTAAATAAAAATATGAGTAAAATTACAAATAAACGCTTTGTAGGTACAAAAAAGGTTTATACAAATCGCCAAAAACATATCGTGGACATAATAAGGCAGGCATCTGTACTTTTTCCTCCATTTATGTTTACTATCATGAATGTAATTTTCTAATTTTAATAAATACATCATATTACTGTGACACTATCACAATAAAATAAACATGCAAGATTTTATTAGACTACTTGAGCTACCTAAAGTCATTATGAGCGTTATTCTGAATTTTTCATTATATGAACTTTTACATAAATTTACAAATCAATACATTATGGTAAGAATCATACTACGTTTATTTCTGGCAGTAAGGCACAAAAGCCTGTAAATATCTCTTATTTTCGATTGCTTTCGCAATGTCTAAGTGGTGCATTCTTAGAGAGGTCAGACCAGAATCTGGAAGAGCGGAGTTCGAATCCTGACGCATTGATCTTTTTGCCTATTAATATTTTTATATTAAAATTTGATACGTATTTACATATTATTTAGTTATCTAACGACTTTTCAATTCTTCATTGTAAATCTTGTACATTTTTAATATTGTTAGGTTTGCAATAACGCCTGCTATGCGGATTACATTAGCTCCATCCCAATACGATGGTTAAAAGAAGGATAGGAAAGATTCGAGTCATGACGTCATGTTAGCTCAATTGGTTAGAGCATACTCCGGCTCAAGGAGTGGATGGACGCGGGTTCGAATCCCGCACATGGCTTAAATTTTTCCTATCGTATATTTGTGATCTTGTACATTTTTACCTTGATTTCGTAGTTAACCTACGTTGGCAACTCTTTAATTTTTACGTTGCCATATAAATCATATTGGTTCAGAAGGTCGAATCCCGTGTCAATTTAATTTTTTCCTCATAATTATAATATTATATAATAATTACGTGCACCATAAAAAATAATCAATAATATTATTACAAGCTCTATCGCGTGCTATGCGAAAATAGTATATTACAAATTATTGGAGCACGAAATTTTATACGCCGAGCGGGAATTTGTAAAATATGAAATCATATTATGCTAAGTTTTTGACAGTAAGGCACAAACGTTATGTCTGTAATTTTCGACACTGCATGTAATGTTCGTATAGTGTATGAAAACTGAAGTCGGATTTAGAAATACGACTACCGTGGTTCGAATCTCACGAACCGTGATGCATTTTGGGTACTTTTTAATTTATATTGCCATGTACTTGATAAGTATTCTATTTTCTTCGTATAATTCAGTTTGCTGACGCGTATTCAATTTATTATTGAAATGCCACAGAATAAAATGGGTAATGCTTGCAAATTGATTAGGTACCTTGGGTTTTCTTTATTTTCATATCATATTTTGAGAGTTTGGTATATCTAATGTACGTGAATAATGTAAGTACTTACTACTTAATCTAGGTACACCTACCCATGTTCATTTCAAGCTATGCTAAATGCAATATAAAAATATCAAGCCAGGCGGGTATTTGCAAAATGCCCTACCACCATGCAAAGTTATTGGTTCTAGAGGATTCATAGCGGCACATTCCGTTAAGTGCTTGGCGACAGATTTTCTACTTGAGGGTAGTAGCTAGCCCGGCAGGTATTCGCAAAATGCCCTACCACCATGCAAAGTTATTGGTTCTAGAGGATTCATAGCGGCACATTCCGTTAAGTGCTTGGCGACTAAGAACAGCAATATAAATAAATTGCCAATCTAACATTTAAAATCTTGCATTACTGCCTGCTAAATGAATAAGATTACAACGAAAGACTATTGGCGACAGATTTTTTACTTGAGGGAGAGGTAGCTAGCCAGGCGGATATTCGCAAAATGCCCTACCACCATGCATTTGCTGATTCTGGAGGACTCGTAGCGGCACATACCGTTAAGTGCTTGGCGACAGATTTTTTACTTGAGGGAGGTAGCTAGCTAGGCGGGTATTCGCAAAATGCCCTACCACCATGCAAATTTACTGATTCTGGAGGACTCATAGCGGCACATACCGTTAAGTGCTTGGCGACAGATTTCTACTTGCGGGTAGTAGCTGGCCCGGCGGGTATTCGCAAAATGTCCTACCACCATGCAAATTTACTTATTCTGGAGGACTCATAGCGGCAGATACCGTTAAGTAATTGGCGACAGTTATTCGACTTGAGGGTGGTAGCTAGCCAGACGGGCATTCGAAAAAGCCCACCACCATGCAAAACTGCTGATTCTTACGGACACATAGCGGCACATACCGTTAAGTGCTTGGCGGCAGATTTTCTAGTCATTAATATAATTATAAATTATATAATCATATAACCTTAAAATTTACTTAGCCGTTATGTTGATAAGTAAAAGGGACTATCATATAATATCATACTATCTTTCTCTAAAACAATAAAGGTATAAACATGGTCATACATAAAAATAACTATTCGACTGGAAGTAATAGGTACAAAGACTCCAAGCGCTTACACTCTAATCTGTCCTTTAAACCAATATAAAATAATAAAAATCCATTCTAGTCAGCACCGCAAGCTTTAAAGGCATCCCTTCCATCTACTTGGAACCTCTTAAATAGGTTCTATGGAACCGGTTCTTTTGAACCGGAACCGAACCGGAACCAGAACCGGACCCGTACCAAAATATAGAACCTTTATAGGAACCTAAATGAAGAACCGTACCGAAATGTGGAACCGGTTTTCAACCCCTGGCTTCAGCACATACTATCGTGTGTGACAAGATAGTTTCTACTATTTTTACTAGAAGGCGCTCCAAACAAATTTCTAACTAAATAAAATATGGCCGCTGAATTGCGAACGTGGCGCCGTGCACCCCGCGAACTAAAAACGCGCGGAGAAGAGGGGAAAAAATCTAACATTTTTCTCTACAATTCTCTCCCTTAATTACTCGTACTACTGTTTGATCGTCTCTAGTTTTTGGAGTTTTGAATTTATTGTGCCAAATTTTGTTCTGAAGACTTCATGGGGGTAGTTGTAGTTTTTGCCTCATATTTTACAACGGACCTATTGGCACCTACTTCAGCATTCCTGGGACCGCGGCGGTTGTAGTATGATCAATATTGTCAGGACAAACATAAAGGTTGGTGCAATGAAGATAAATACATCAATAAAGACGTAAATAAATAATTGTAAAACATTAAATTTAATGTTTTGAAAATTTTAGAAAATGCTGCCTAGACATACACTCGAGAGCAATGAATCCGGGTCACTTAAAGAATCCTAAAAATCTCGGAAACTAAAAATGCTAGGTTAATGCAATAAATTGTATTTAATAGACAATGTAATACTCCTTAAATGAAAGTAAAAAAAATATGAGTCACCATACATTTTATTAACACAAAATTACATAAAGAAAAAAACTGCTGATCTCTCCTTAAAACAAAAATAGGAAACATGAAATTTTTGAACTTTATTACGATTTTCTTGAATTTTAATACTTCGTATTGCCTCCTCGTGCTTCCATTACTGCGTTTACGCGGTTTGGCATGCTGTACACCAAGTTCCTTATACGATTTTGGGGAATATTCTCCCATTCCTCTGTGAGAGCAATTTTGAGCTCACGAAGCGTGATTGGGGGAGGGTTTCGTTGTTTTACGCATCTGCCTAGCTCGTCCCAAGCATGCTCGATCGGGTTGATATCCGGGCTGCGCGCTGGCCACTCCATACGAGTAATGTTCATCTCTTGAAGGTAGTCATTCACAATCCTACCTGTATGAGGTCGGGCATTGTCATGCATAAATATAGCATCCTCACCTAAATTGACCATAAATGGACCAACGTGATCATTGAGGATTTCTTCCACATATCTTACGCTAGTTAAAGAGCCGTTTTCTATGATCACCAGCTCTGTGCGACTTTCAGAAGAAATTCCGGCCCACACAAGTACAGACCCACCACCGTAGGCTACTTTTTCTTCGATGCATGCTTGCTTGAATCTTTCCCCTGGTCTTCGATACACTCTGTGTCTTCCATCGTGCTTGTAGAGCATAAATTTTGATTCATCGGAGAACATAACTTTTGACCAATCTTCAATACTCCAATTTACGTGGCTCTGGGCATATCTTAGTCTCGAAATACGATGCCCACGCTCCAGTTTAGGGCCGTTTGCAGGTCTAAGGGGTTTTAAGTTAGATTCAGCAAGCCGACGTCTTACTGTCCATGCACTTGGGTTACTTCCTCCGAGGCGTCGAAACTGATTGGTGAGTTCAGTTCCTGTGAGAAAGCGATTTCGAAGCATGGTGTTCACCAAGTATCGGTCTTCTCGTGCTGTGGTACACCTGGTTCTGCCCGTTCCTGGTCTGCGTAGGTTAGAACCAGTTTCTTCGTAACGTCGGAGAACTCTTTGTACTGTTGACAGCGACACACCGACAGTCCTGGCTGTATCGCGCTGACTCCGGCCGGTTTCCAGCATTGTAAGTATTCTGGTGCATTCTTCAGGCGTAAGCGACATAATTTCAGCTTGAATAATGAATATAGAGCACTATCAACATGGTTTATGTACCCACATAAATGACAGATTACAAACAAAAGCAAAACCAAATGCTGTAATTTCGTAGTTCCATCTTCGAAAGTGGCCCTTTTTCAAATTTGATTTTTTTATGATATAACTTTACAATAACTAAGAAGTTTTAATACCTTCATTTAAGGAGTATTACATTGTCTATTAAATACAATTTATTGCATTAACCTAGCATTTTTAGTTTCCGAGATTTTTAGGATTCTTTAAGTGACCCGGATTCATTGCTCTCGAGTGTATAAACAGTAGCTGATCATTTGGAAATAGAAAGTTTTAGTGATAGTGCTTCTGAAGAAGATCAAAAACGACTAACAACGGAAAATTAAGAAGCTATAATGACTGATCATAACACTGATTCTGATTAAAGTGAAAATGAACCCAACAGTGAATAGAGTCGTGACGATGAGACGCCATTACAAAATCTGTCCATTTCACCAACTACCAAGAAAGATAACGTGTCAAAGCGGTAAATAAGACATTCCATCTACCGCTGTTCGTACTTGAAGCCACATTATAGTGACTAAACCTACTGGACCAAGAGGACCAGGAATAAACGTGAAAACAATGAATGAAGCGATTTTGAGTGTTTTTTCAAGATACGTTATTGAACTGATTCTGGATTATACCAATGAATACATACTGTCTATTCAACCCAACGACCAAAGAGATCGTGATTTCTAAATTCTCAGTTACGAAGAATTACTTGCATGTTTCGGTCTAATTTTCATGTTGGAGTTTTTAATAGAATTCTTCGGTCGTCTCACTTTATTTACAAAGAACTAATTGCTTCTGATGGTACAGGAATAGAGTTCTTTCAGAACACAGTGACTTATAACAGATGCTTGTTTATCCTGAGATATATGTGATTTGATAGTCGTGCCACCAGACAAGAACGACTCTCTTTTTACAAACTGGCTTCACTCAAAGACTTCTGCAGTTTAATGAATGAGAATTTATCAAAAAAGCTATAACCTGTCCGATAATGACACAATTAATTAAAGCCTGGTTTTCGAGGAAGATTTTCCGGTGGTGTTTACTTGTGCAGTAAGCCTACCAAATAAGGTATTAAACACTGCCCTGGTTGACTCGACGACATTTTATGTGCAGAAGTTTAAAGTCTATGCTGTTAGATAACCAGAAGGTCCTTATCAACTGCTTAATGATACACAGAATCTTGTAAAACGTATGATTGGACCAATATCTGGAACTGAAAGGAATGTCAGAATGGACAATTGGTTAACCAGCTGTCCACTTGCCAAATCATATCTCGAAGATCATAACCTTACTATGGTTGACACAGTGCGGAATAATAAGTCGGATATACCACAGCTTTTCTAACCCGCCAGAAATTGAGTCTCCAGTTTAATTGGATTTCAAACAGATGTAACATTGTGATCATACGCGCAGTAAAAATCAAGGACAGTGTTGTTTATATCATCGATGCATCATCACAGTTGCACAGCAGTTAAATGTTAGTGGCATCAATGCATATATAGTATACAAAGCCAAAGTAGATCAAAATAAACCTAAGGGATATTTGTGAAGTAGCTTGCAGTAAATTTTGTGAAAACTCTTCAGATCTCGAGGGCTAACGTACAAACTTTGCCACGCCCCATGCAAAAACGGCTGAAAAGTAATGTTGGAAATGAAGATCTTGGAGAAGCTTCTATAAGTGACCGGGTGCCATCCAATAAGCGATACCATATTTGTTCAAAACAAAGGACCGATAATCCAAAACATTTTGTTACAAATGCCATCAACATGTGAGCTGTGACCATGTCCGACATGTCAGAAGTGCAATAAAGAAAATAAATCTCTTTCTAAAAGTATTTGTCTGTTAATTAATCATGCAGTCAAAAGAGTTTTTTCTAATCATAAAATCGGGGCGTAAAGCACCCCACTTAATTCTAGGTTAGCCTGAACAACATCTTCGACCACATCATCACTTACCATCAGATGAGATAGTGGTCAAAGGCTAAATTATCAAGAATTAAAAAAAAGAAAACGCGAGTACTTACGTAAGTTTTTAGGCGAGTAACTATGGGTTAAACATGTTTATGCAATCATTCCATAAAGATGAAGAAATTATAAAGATCTACAGCATAACCTGAATATTGGGTTGCAAAGTGGATATTGAACCAATAAAAACATCTAAGTTAACACCACAATGTAATACTTTTGATGTGTGTTTGTTCAAATAGCAAAAGCAACGGAAGCAAACTCATTACCAGCTCTTCGAAAGATAAATTATAAATCCAATATAGACAAAAAATGAACGCAGTTTTGTAACTACTTACCGCATTTGACGAAAGACTAAAAATACTATAAATAAGCACCAAAAAACTATAACATTAAAATGAAAACGACTTATAATCTAATAATAACTATATACAGGGTTATTGGGAAAATGCTAACAACCTCTTAGGGTTGACTACTAATGGTCCTAACAAATATAATGTTTTTTTTTGTGTTATTTATTTGTATATGACGGAATAAGCACGTGGACCACCTGATGTTAAAAGTATCTTGTGCCTGTAATTTAATATTTCACTTTGAGTAGAGTTTTAAATATTTACATCGAGCTAAGTAATAAAAAATATGAAATAAATTACGGGCATATATATAACAAAAAAAACCATAGGATTTTTTTTTAAATGTTTGTTAGGACTAGCAGAAGTCAACTTTAAGTTAGCATTTTATCAATAACCCTGTATAATTTGTAAAACTAAAAAAATATGGCTTGGATTGCAAATGGGCTCCTACAATATCGAATAGAACTAGAGGCTGTATTGCGCTTAGAAAACATTGATATGTGCATACACAGTTGCATCTCACTTAAGAATATTTTACTCAAATAATCATATCACGCATGTAACCTCGCAAAATCTCGATAAAATAATTTCGCAAATAAATATATTAATTTTGACTAACAGCGACATCTTTTCATTTCTTAGTTATCAAAGCTCAAACACATAACCGCCAGCTGAGGCCCTGTAGCTGAGGTAATTTACGGTCAATACGCTAGGTGTCGTTATTATTAATTGTTTGATAATTATCTCTATGTAGAGCGAGTTAGTGGCGATTCTACAGAAAATCTCCAAATAAAGTAGTTCTTATTGTGTTCAAAATACACTTCCGTATAAGAATTAGAAAATTCTAAAAATAGGATTGTTCTATTCAATTGTGGATTATTAATATTACATCAGTTTAGAGAGCACCAAGTTACAGGACTAAGTTGGCTTAAAACATAAATTGAACAGAAAATTACAAATTTAAGGACTGTCATTCGCATACGTTATACGAATTTGTATTTGATGGTGAAAAGAATAAGAATGACCATTATATGATTTTTTTTTATTTGCTATGACGCATGCATCACTGATTACATTACAAAATTACAGTATAGCCCGGGATTTGGTCCCGCGTCTTCCACCCCTATAGCCGGGGTATGCTCTGACAGCTAAGCCAACGTCACATAAGACGTATGACTCTATATTATCCTCTAGTTTTCAACTATGATCTATCTTATGAGGATGGAGCGACATCTATAAGTTTTAAATATAGTAAAATAACACATATAACTTCAACGAAAATAAATACATATCGTACTTCTAATGAGCTGTGTGATGCGTTTTGGATAAACCAGTCCAGGTTTGTTTCAGCCAAGTTATTCAACCACGGGGTTTCTTTATTCTGCAAAGAACTCAAAAATATAATTTAACACGCCGTTACATGCGCGGGGCACAAGGGCGCCCCGTACCATACTAATAAAATGGAAAATACGAATAAAATAGAAAACAGAAGGAAATATAGTACATCCAGTAAAGTTTCCAGAAGAATTGTAATGAAAGCACAACGTATTGTTAATGCTAGACGCATTAAAAGTCATAAATACAAAGGTAAAGCATATGGAATACTATATCATCACGCACTTCCAATAATGTTCCAAAAGTTCCAAAAATTTAAATAGCGCTAAACGATAAAGAATGGATGACATTAAATAATAAGACATACAACAATTGTACTGACATTTCTAATACGAGTATAGTCAATTATATAGCGCGAGCCTAATTTTTGCGTTGTTTTTGAACACGCCTAAACACGAGGACGATCGGTTTTCTTCGCAAACCAGGGGTGATGACACAAACCCTGAGAAATATATACAAATCATCAGCTGGAAGACGTCCACTGTTGAACAAAGGCCTACCCAAAAGAACGGCTATTAGCCGCTTGTAACCATTGGCTACGTGCGACTTTAACGATGTCGTCAGTCCACCACGTGGGGGGCCTAACAACTCTACGTATTCTGGTGTAGTGTGGTAACCAATCGAGAACCTTTCTTCCCCATCGGTTATCAGTTCGTCAAGCAATGTGGCCCGCCCATTGCCACTTCAACTTACAAATTATTATATATATATACAAATAGAACATTATAATTATTATTTTATAAAATTTACTTGAGAAATTACCCACACACTTCAATAAGGCGGTAGTCAAAAATACTTACAGTCTGGATGGTGGGTAGTCATTGGTATCGCGAGTATTTCACTTAGGACACTGGTTAAATTACCCACACGCATCAATATGAGGCAAAAAATACAATCTGAAAAGGTAGTCAGCGGTATCGCGAATGTTTGAAGGTATTCAACAATTACATGCAGTAAATGTGAAATTAATTTATGCCAGTTTTTTTATAGCTGTTAGTCTATAGCCTTTACCACTATCTCACCTGATGGTAAATGATGATGTGGTCGAAGATATTGATCAGGCTTACCTTGAATTACCCAGCTAAACACCTAACGGTGTCTTCCGGCAGCTGTGAGCTAAGCTGCCGGGAGACAGATAGTCAATTTATTAGTAAAACAATTTACAAGTCAACACATTTCATTACATAAAATATAAAGTTATTTGTTACATAACAAACACAATATATCAAAAATAATATAATTAATAATTTTAAAAACGTGTAATAATATACAACATAATCATTATTAATTAAACTTAATATATAGTAAAAAATTAATTGACATACTTTTCGAAATTGTAGAACGCCTTCTCGTTGAGCCATAATTTTAATTTTATTTTGAACGATGGTAAGCTCGTTGCGTTTTTAATATGCTCTGGCAGCTTGTTGTAGACAGACGGTCCCATTACATGCGTCAGCTTATCAGATTTGGCTAGTGTGTGAGGGACTTGTGCGAGTTTAGTTGAGCCACGGGTATTGACAGGCTGTGAGTGCAAGTCCGCACGAGTTTTAAACTCTGAAAGGTTTTGTCTCACATACACAGCATCCTGGTGAATCACGATCGAAGGGAGTGTGAGTATCTGGAGCGACGTAAAGTACGGTTTAGCTGACGTTTCTTGAGAAACTTTTGCAATCGCCCTCACAGCACGCTTCTGCATAATGAAGGCGCGTTGTCTGTCAGCAGCGCGCCCCCACAATTCCGCTCCGTACTGGAGAAGCGAATGAACAGTTGCAAAATAGCAAGCCCGTACTACGTCAGCAGACACCACCCGTGACAACCTTTTCAAAGCATAACATGCGCTACCTAATTTGGCACACATTTTGTCAATATGTGTATCCCACGTGAGTCCCTGATCTATTTGAAACCCTAGAAAAGTGACGTCACGGACGGTATCGAGTGACGTCACGGACGGTATCGAGTGACGTCACGGACGGTATCGCGATAGTAGTGGGCGAGTACATTTGTTGTAATTAAAAATAGAAAACCGGAAAAATACATTCAAGCAGTGATCTGATTGAGTTCTGATTGACGTAGGGAAGTTGTGAGAGTGTTGGTGATTGTGAGTGTCCTCGTGATTGTCTATAAATTCAGTGTTTAATTTGTGCCAGCTGCACAACACAAAAAATTGTTATCCAGATAAAGAGGGTATCTGCTTCACTAAAAACCTGAGTGTAAAGTAATCCACGCCATCTAGAGGTCACGGTCAACACTTTTAGCGTATTTGAGTACATTGCTTGCTGACTTCGTGTCTGCCATCCGCTATTGATAATGCCTAAGAAATGCAACGGGTGCGGTCGCTATACGACTACGGCAGAGGGCGTTAAATGCATAAAATGTGAGAGTTTCTATCACAAAGCATGCGTTAAAAATTCTAATGAGGCCCAGGCCGCGTCAAACTGTTGGGTATGTCCTGAATGTAAGGTGCAGATTCCCCGTATAGACAACACCGAAAACCCTTCGCGGGAGAAGCGAGTAGATTGTGCCCCCACGCAGGATACTCCGTCACCAACATCGGAAGTTTTAAATGAAATTAAGTTGATGCGTCAGGACATGCAAGCGTTTCGTAACGAATTTAACTCGCTACGAGATGGATTCAGCGCGGTCCGCAACGCCGTTGAGGGAATCGGTGGGCGATTGGATGGAATGGAGGCACGCCTGGACGCTCTCGAAAGTAAACATGCGGAAGTTAGGCCAGATGTGGGCACACTGCTCACAACAATCGAGCAGTTGAAGTCACAGATAAACGAGCGCGACCAGGAGTCGTTCTACAACGATGTGGAGATTACTGGGATTCCAGAGGAGCAGGGTGAGAACGTGGTACACCTGGTATGCACCATCGCGGAAAAGTTGGGTGTGTCCTATGAGGAGCGAGATGTCGTCTCGGTGGAGCGGACCGGTGCGCGCCGCGCGCCCTCTGGCCGTGCCAATGACGCGGCGCCACCGCGCCCGCGGCCTCTAATCGTGCGCTTGGCACGCCGTCAGCTTCGCGACGCGTTTCTACAGGCAGCGCGCGTGCGACGCGGTGCCACCACGCAGGGCTTGGGGCTCAACGGTTCCCCGACTAGGTTCTACGTTAACGAGCGACTATCAAAGCATAATAAAACGCTTTTTTTCGAGGCGCGCGAGGAAATCCGCACTCACAATTGGAAATATGCTTGGACCAGGGACGGCCGTATATATGTACGTCGAGAGACTGGCAAAGCAGCTTTCAGGGTGCGGTCGCAATTGGACCTGAAAAAAATTTTCGGCTGCGAAAAGTCGGAACAGTCGGCGGTCGCTGTGGCATAGTGTATTCACTAATCGTTTTTTTCTTGCAATACGTACTAGACATGTATTCATTAGCTCAAACAGAATATACACAATCTAATAACCTGATCTATAATATTATGATAGTGATAACAGTACGATCATATGTTGATAGAATTCAAAACGTAAATTATTATATAACTTCTATACTAGTCTATGTTGCCTTGACGATGTCGTATGTAGTTACTTATCTAGGCGTAATATTGTTGTTTTTTGAAGATGTAATGTTACAGCAATTATGATGGCTAACAGTAATTTTAAAGTTGGACTATACAATGCAGGTTCTCTCGGCACTAACCATGACAACATTATAGCGTCGGTTGCTCGTAGTGACGTAGATATCTTAGCACTAAACGAGACGTGGGTCCACGCTGGGGAGGAGGGGCGCGCGCCCACCATCCCGGGGTACAGGCTGAGGCACAGGCCGCGACCGCGCGAGTTCCGAGGCCGAGCCGGTGGAGTCGGTTTCTATATTAAGCAGGGAGTCGCCGTACGCACCTGGTGCCACCCAGTAGACCCGCATCACGCCGCAGTCGAACAAATGTGGCTCACTCTCACACTGAATGGTAAAAGGCTTTTGATCGGCACGGGATATCGACCACGTTGGGTAAGTGTAGATATGTTCTTTGACGCATTAACGGATTCCATTAGTTCAGGGCCCCAATATGACCATTTGATTTTGGTAGGTGATTTCAATATTAATTATTTAAATACAGATGACAGTTTCACTATCAAATTCAAGTATTTCCTATCGTGTTTTAACTTGCAACAGTTGGTCACTGAACCAACACATTTCACCGATACTACACAAACTTTAATCGACGTGGTTTGCACTGATATGTATACTAATAAAATAACCTTAGAACTTGTGGGGACTCTTATTGGCCACTGTTTGGTTGTCTGTGAGTTCAAAATCAGGCGTGTAAAAACAGTTCCACGCACTATAACTTATAGGCCTAAGAAAAATATCAATATGCACAACTTTAACGCTGATCTACAGTATGTAAGATGGGATCTAATTCCACAGCTTGCTGATGTGAATGAAATGGTAACAACCTTCAACTGCAATGTAATAACGCTATTTGATCTCCACGCGCCAACTGTGTCAGTTGTAATCAAGGATCGCTCGTACCCTTGGATTACAGATACAATAAAAATTATGATGAGGCTGCGTGATGAGGCTGCAACAGACTATCACAAAACTAAGACTGAGGTTAAGAAAAATTACTACAAAAGCTTAAAATCGACAACTAATAAAGCACTTTTTAATGAAAAATCAGCCTATTTTAAGCAAAACATTAATTATAATTTGCGCAATCCTAAACTTCTTTGGAAAAACCTTAAAAACATTTTATTATCAAACAAAGACACTGATCTACCATCTTTCTTTAATGATCCTGACATTATAAATAAACATTTTTTAAACTTACCAGGTAATCCTCACACTTCAATTTCTAACCTGACGTATTTTGAACACCATAGGTTCAACGACGCAGTGTTTCACATCGAACTAGTGAGCCTCGACCGACTAATTAGTATAATTAGAAGCCTGAAATCTAATGCCCAAGGTAGTGATGCTATTAGTTTAGACATGCTGATAATGACGTTTCCTTATACAATAGATAGCATACAGGCACTTATAAATACTTCGATTATAACTAAAACTGTCCCTGATGTATGGAAACATGCAATTGTGCGACCGTTACCGAAACTTTCAAATCCGGTCGAGTTAAAAGATCTTAGGCCTATAAGCATTCTGCCGTGTTTGTCTAAGATTTTAGAAAAGGCAGTTTGTATGCAGATAACCGATTTTCTTGAAAAAAATAACATTTTACCCGAAGTACAGTCAGGATTTAGAAAAGGTCGCAGTACAACAACAGCTTTGCTTGACGTCACTGACAACATACTTGGCGCGCAAGACCAAGGTATGTGTACGATTTTGGTGTTATTAGACTTTTCAAGGGCGTTCGATTGTCTGAATGTTAATCTACTCCTTTCAAAGTTACATTACTATGGTTTTGATGTGGAAGCTATACAGTGGTTTGACAGCTATCTACATAAACGTTATCAGTCTGTAAAACTGAGCCGCACTGATGGCTCTTCTTTACTATCAAACAAGTTGGCTCTAAATAGAGGAGTACCTCAGGGTTCCATTTTGGGGCCCGTTCTGTTTACTTTATATTCAGCTGACGTCGTAACCAATATCATAGACTGCAAATTCCATTTGTATGCGGATGACATTCACGTATACATATCGTGCAAACCTCAAGATATTGATTTGGCTATTAGCAAATTGAATGGTGATCTCGCAAGAATAGCAGTATGGTCTAGTGATAACTGCCTTTCACTCAACCCTGCTAAAACGAAATACTTGATCTTTGGCACGAAACATCAACTTGACAGACTAAGTCCAACTGCTAGTATTACGCTCATGGGTGAGCCTATTGATCGGGTATATGAAGCGAGAAACTTAGGTTTATTTATGGACTCTGAGCTGCGGTACGAAAACCATATAGCACAATGCGTCAAAAATTGCTTTTATAAACTAAAAATGTTATATAGAATTAGACCATTTGTAAACGAAGATTTGCGTATTAAACTGGCTGATTCACTAATACTGTCAAAATTAAATTATTTGGATACAGTTTTTGGTCCTAGACTATTAGCCAAAACTAAAAAGTTAGTACAACGTGTTCAGAATGCTTGTGTCCGTTATTGTTTTAACATACCGCTGAGATCTCATGTGTCCCCACTGTTGAATGAACATCAGCTTTTAAAAATGATGCATCGTCGGAAGTTACACCTGGCTTGTCTTATGTTTGGCGTCATCAAATTCAAGTCTCCTCGTTATCTATACGAAAAGTTGTCATGGAAGTCTAGTTCCAACACTGGTCGCCAATGCTCGATGCAACTTATGACGGAGCGGCACAGATCAGCCGCATTCCGTAGTAGTTTCCGGTATGCGGCGACCAAGTGTTGGAATAACATTCCGCCGCCGATAAGGAACCTGCAGAGTATAAACAGTTTCAGATCCAAACTGAAAAAACTTTTTTTACTCTCACCAGAAAGAAGAAGAACATCGTTATGACACCAGTGCTATCTAATTGATTCCGGATTCAATAATAGATTCTGTTACATGTACATTGATATTTGTAAATAGTTTGTTTTCTTTTAACACCTTCACTTTTGTTTGAGGTTTTCACACTTCAGTAAGTTTACATACTTGTGGTTGGTTTGTTTTTAAATTATTCATGTTTATTTATGTTATGCATTAGGTATTAGTATTGTCAAACTTTTTATTTTTTATTTTATATGTTATTTTTTGAATTTTATAGTTTTGCTCGTACCCGCATCGTATACGTTACTCGTGCGTAACGTCACTTGCCGGTCCCAACGGAAGACCAGCGCTGGTCTAGACCAGCAACATGCTGAGTTGGGGCCGGTTTGTGGCAAAAAACAAAGTGTACCATCCCTTACTTTTTTTGTTTGTTAAATGTACGTATGTTTTTTGCTGCAAATAAAATATTTGTCTATTGTCTATTTTCTATTGTCTATTAGAAAAGTGGTTGATCCTACTTGATCAATTAGTATTGTATCAATCAATACTGTAAGATTTCTTGTTTCCCGACCTGATATTGAAAAATGAATAAAAATAATTTTTTTAGATTTAAGGCCAGTCCATTCCATTTGAACCATTGCGCTATCTTGTAGGCGGTTCCATTCAACAGCTGCTCCAACAAATCTATCGACTGCGCGGAAACAACGGCAGCCACGTCCTCGGCGTACATAAAAATTTCACCTGTTGTTACATGTTCGGGTAAGTCATTGAGTAAAAGCGAGAACAGGATGTTGGACACCGACGACCCCTGCGCAACACCCAATACCGTACCAAGATGGTCTGATTTGGTCACTCCGCCATCACCCACAACTACCTAAGCCCTATTACGTAGAAGATCAGATAGCATTGAATGCGCCGGTCCGCCAATTCCGTAGTGCTGAAGCTTGAATGAAGAACGCTGTGATCTGCGACGTCAAATGCTTTTGACAAATCGCAGCACATTACTGAAACTTGCCGTTTCTGTTCACAAGCCTCTGGCATGCGGCGAATGACTTCACGAGCTAGCGAGGTGGTGGAACGGCCTGCACGGTACGCGTATTGGCGCTCTTATAGCGCACCTGTCGCAGCTAGGTATTCAGTGAGTCGGGAGCTTATGCCATTTTCAAGGACTTTAGCTGCGGCAGGGATTATCGATACGGGCCGGACACAGTTAGGTGCTTGGCGACAGATTTTCTACTTGAGCTAGCCAGCCCGGCATTTGCAAAATGCTGTTACGACGGCCATCCTAAGACAATAACCGGGACCGACGGCCTAACGTGCCCTGTTAATCACGTGCACGCTCAGTAGTGATGTCACTAGTGGTCACCCATCCAAATTATGACCGCGGCGGACGTTGCTTAACGTAGCTGATCAGTTAAGAACGGCTGTAAGCAAATTTCGCTACGAGCGCTTATTCATACCTAGTCAGGTCATAACTATTGTCACACAGTAATAACTTTTCTTTTAGAATGCTGGCCACAAAAAAGTTTATGGAATTCGAAATTTGAATTGTTCATGAAAATAAAAATTTATACTTTTTAGAACTTGCGGTTACGCGGCAATTAAAATTTTTGGCATACGGAAAATTTGAATATAACCAAAAATTCGTTTATCGTACCATCAAACGATACAACGAAGACTCTGGTGTATATGACAGGTCAAGAAGTAGTCGCACTCGGTTTGTTAGGACTCCAGCACTGATAAAAGCTGTGAAGGCGCGAATTCAAAGAAATCCCAAACGTAAGCAGAAACTGTTGGCCCTTCAGATGGGGTTAAGCAGAACCACGGCGAAAAGGGTGTTAAATGAAGACTTAGGGCTTCGGGCATATCGAAGAAAACAGGACATCGTTTAAATGTTCGTCTAATGGACCTGAGACTGAAGAGATGCCGCGCTTTGTTGAAGCGGTACGTGGGAAAAAATATCGGGAAATTCTTTTTTCGGGTGAAACAAAATTTACCGTAGAAGAGAGCTACAACAAACAAAATGATAAGGTGTACGCACACAGTAGTGAAGAAGCGAGCAACCGTATTCCGCGTGTCCAACGAGGTCATTTTCCATTCTCGCTCATGGTATGGTTGGGAGTTTCTTATTGGGGCTTACCAGAGGTACATTTTTGTGAGAAAGGTGTAAAAACGAATGCAGTTGTGTGTCAAAATACATTCCTGACGAACCTTGTGGAACCTGTTTCTTATACCATGTTCAATAACAGGCACTGGGTATTCCAACAAGATTCGGCGCCAGCTCATAGAGCTAAGAGCACACAAGACTGGCTGGCGGCGCGTGAAATCGACTTCATCCGGCACGAAGACTGGCCCTCCTCCAGTCCAGATTTGAGTCCGTTAGATTACAAGATATGGCAACACTTGGAGGAAAAGGCGTGCTCAAAGCGTCATCCCAATTTGGAGTCACTCAAGACATCCTTGATTAAGGCAGCCGCCGATATTGACATGGACCTCGTTCGTGCTGCGATAGACGAAGGCCTGTATTCAAAATCACGGAGGTAATTATGAATAAACTTTATTGTCATAAGAATCTATGTTTTGTTAAGTTCATTTTGGTATATAAATGGTTACATAATGAATAAACTTGTTTCAATTATTTTATATTAAACATGTGACAGAATTTATGACCTGACTATGTATATTCAGGTGAGGGACCAAAAAGGGAATTCATACTTTTATGAGAAAAACGGCGAATAGGGGATCAGAAATAGCTTTATAAAGATAAGTACCAAACAATTTTTTTTTTATTCATATGTACCTACCTAAAATTTGTTTAATTTAAGGTTACAAGAAATATTGTTAGAGAGGTAAGGTAGCTCTTGTATTGAGGAGAGCTAATACGAGTACTACTTATTCATTTAGGTCAGAGCTATGTGCAGGATGGGTGAAGAGTTGTACATTTTCGACAGCTAAAAATGACTGTTTTGTTGGCCGTGTCTGAATAAGCGTTGTCATGATGTAGGAAAACGCGGCTTTTTGATCGTGCACACTGGGTAAACAAGTGGTAGAATACCACTGGGCATTAACACTCTTTTGATCTTCAAGTGGAATTGTGCAGATGGGACCCTTAGCTGAGAAAAAAACACGATCATTTTTTTACCAACGTTTCTCGCCTGCCTCACTTTTGTTGGCCTGTTCTCATTTTCAAACACCCATTCACAAGATTGATGTTTTTTTTCGGGTCCAAAACAATAAATCCACGTTTCATCTCCTGTGACTATGCCATAAACAGCATTAGAATGTCCGTGGTCGTTTTTCAGTTGCATCTGTGAGCACCATTCCACGCGAGCCCGCTTCTGCTCCGCAGTCAGTTCATGAGGGATTCAACGACAACAAATATTCCGAACTTTTAATTCTTCTTGTAATTTGGCTCGTACCAATCCCCAATATTCTCATAGGTAATCCTCGGCTTTTCTTCAATTAGCCGCTTAACAGTAGCCACATTATTTTCGTTGACGGCAGTTGAAGGCCGCCCTTCACGAAATTCGTCATGTAAAGAAACCCGACCACTCCCAAATTCAGCAAACCATCGCCTCACGGTGCTCAAACAAGGTGCTTCTCTTCCAAAAGCATTTTAAAGACGAGCGGCACAGTCTTGCGGATAGAGAACTTTTAAAATCATAATAAATCATCGCTCTAAAATCTGTTCGACTTAATTCCATTTTCGTTGCATACGTACCTTATGTAACTTTGAAGTGTGAAAAAAAAATTACAAATGTAGTCCCGCTATTTTTTTTCATTACTTAAAATTAGCAAGTAGTTTCAAAAACCAGCGACCAGGCGAAGGCATTTATGCCACTAAAACTGCCGGACTGCCGTGACGTGCCGCAAGTCTATGGTTCGAACCCCATCGCTGGCTATAGTTTACCACATGGTGGAAGGGCATTTTGCGTATGCTCACCTGGTCCCTAGTCGCTACCACCCTCAAGTAGAACATATGTCACCAAGCACCTAACAGTGTGTTCAGGTAGCAGTCATTGAGAGCCAGTAAAATTACAGGAACATATTAGACTTAACAACTGAATGTCTCAGTGTGATGGGTGCAGTGCAGTTCATCAATTGTGACTGTGCGCCTGTTTTAGGCAGAGGTTACCACTTAACATCAGGTGGGCCTCGTGCTTGTACCATCACAATCCAATAAAAAATGCGTTGTTCTTGTAGACAAATTTAAATAACAAGGATATTAAGTCTTACTTGGGTCATTTAGAAGACGCATGGCTTTCAGAAGATGGTCTTGATGACGGAAAATCTGACGACGAGTACCGCGACCACAGAATAAAAAGGACCGGCAAAATTTCTCCAAAAAGACTTTTAAACTATATAAGCAACTCTGCTACGACGCAATAAAGAGCAATTCAGATCGCACACCGCTGAGTACTTAACATTTCTATTCTCCTACAAGGCGCCTCTCATTCTATCGCGTAGCTCATATCTCTTCTGACGGGGTTCGCGGGTTTTAGGTTGTGATCTTGTGCTCACATACTAAGTACAGCTATGTACGTACTCATGACTATCAATTAAATACATTTAAAATATAAGGTACCTAGTATTAGCAGAAAACTATTTTACAATGTCCTTATGTAATCTGTCTGCTGTTTGCACGTCACAAAAACAATCGGTTCTGATTATGAATGAAAGGTTTTTTTTATGACAATTGTTTAAAACTTGTTTGCCAGCATCATGTCAGAAGAAATTTAGAATGAATCGAAGAAATTTTGAATTTTGCAAATACTGGTGAGATGGAGTCACGCCTAGCATGAAGGGAAACTTGCTTTGATTTTAGTAGCCTTGGTGGGGTATGCGGTTTTTGTTTGAGTCAACCGAGGTTTTATCGCCTATTTAGCACCTTGTCCTATAAGTTGGCATCGGACTGGACCACTATGGCCAATTTATGAATGAAATTCTATTGTTATAATTATCGCCGATGCCAATGGGTTAAGGTTGTTCTAAAATAATGGTGAAAGTGGACACTGGGGGCCCGATTACTACACTTCTACTACACTCGGCGTTAACGCAACTTAATTGCATGAAAAATTTAGTTTTTGACAGTATCCGTAGTCTACCCGCTATTTAGGTTCAATCGCCAGTCAGTGGCTTGCTATCATGAGGTTTTGACATTATTTGGTATGCTGTAAGCTATTTTGTTGCGATTGCGTTGCACAGTGGCATATATAGGATAGCATAGGTTTTAGATATAATAATAGCTAAATGATTTAAATGTATTTATTTCATGTACCTATTGTTTGCTAGAAAACTACTGTATTGATGTTTTCACTGATGCGTAATTGATAAGTTTTCATTATTATTTCAGTGGAAAAATTTTCAAGCCATAGCACAACCACACGATAGCGACGCGATTGCTATACAACTGCGATAAGGAGCTAGAATTGGCAGACTACCGAAGTTGACATTAACAACAGTTCGATCGCAGAAGCATCGCAGTAGTGTTGCGTTTGGTCAATAGCTAAGAGAATCGAGGCCCACCTTGGCGACTTCCAGTATTGCTCCTAACGCGGTGACACAAAGTTGGAATTTCTCTGCTTTTTGATGGGACCATCTATGTAGGATTCGGGTAATTCATTGCAGCAATCCTGGCATTCCTAGCACAGAGTAGTGAGTCCTTTTTTTGTGTGATAGGATCGAATACTCTTCTCATTTCTCATCTCTTCCTGGCATCGAAGCTTCTGGATGTAGAATCGCATATATAGGGTCCCGACCCCCTGGCTCGCTGCTTAATACTTCCGCGCAGCACACCAAGAACAGCACTACCTGGTGGGTGGGTTCGACCGCAGGCCAGTGTACAAAATAATTCATCTTAGAAATAGTACAATCGGCGGCCTTATTGCTAGGCAGCAATCCCTTTCAGGCAACCGTATGCTGATAATATAGAAATTAATTGACATGGAGGTTAAAAATAAAGTGCTAAATGCATACTGGAGTGCATTTGTTCTTTATGTGTATTATACATACATACCGGCCGAAGTAATCACGAAGTCGTCATTAAAATTTGAGGAGGCGACTTCGTTCTCTGCTAGTGGACTTATGACGTGACCACGATATAAAGAGAGCCTTCAAAACCTCCCAAAAGGAGGTTCATGAGGAGGTTATCTATACGAAGGGTACAGGGAAAAAATGTGCGATGTAATTTTTTTAGTTTTTTCAGATTGCGGTGCTTTAGAATGGTTTCGAGATATCAGAAAAACGTGCTGAATCAAGTGCTGTTCGTATTTGAAGCCTTTGTGGATAGCATAAAATGTGCTTTATCGACTAGTTCCAATGAAGAAACGTGCAATATTTATCAATACATAAAGAAAGATGAAATGTCATCTAGAACAAGAGACAAAAATATGCTATTTATTAGTCTAAAAATCTACAAACGGACTTTTTTTTTCCAACTTTCATTGTCATCAAGAGAGGATTGGCGATATTAGTTTATTTACAGTTGTGTTTGTTGTACCTCTGTTAACTTTGCTTTTCACATGCTTTTCTGCTTGCTATTTAATGTGATATGTAAATTTATCTTCATTCCTAAAAATGTTGTCATCTCAGAAACAGTAGGATCGGCCCCTATGCGAGCTAGATGGAAAGATCTTTTAAATACGTGTCCTAGTATCGCAGATCGTGCTCGTATTCTCGCTGTTTCTATGTGGGAATCTGGTCTTTGGTTAGAAGCCATTCCTTCTTACAAAACTGGTAGCCTTATAGATCCTTCCACTTTTCGTCTCGCTATTAGCTTACGCTTGGGTGCAAGGTGTTGTGTTGCACATCACTGCCAGTATGGTACTGCAGTTGACCAACTCGGTCACCATGGCCTCTCCTGATCTCGAAGTGCTGGTCGAGTTTCCCGCCACGCCAGCCTTAACGATATCATTCGCTGGGCTTTTACTAGCGCCAATGATGCAGCTGTTCTCGAACCGAACGGTCTGATGCGTGACGATGGTAAAAGACCTGACGGCACGACTCTGGTTCCATGGAAGTTAGGCCGGCCCTTAGTGTGGCACGCTACATGCGTATACACTTTAGCGCCGTCACAACTTTCTGAAACCCACGTGAGGGCTGGCGCCGCGGCTACTTCGGCGGAGCAACTCAAGCGGCGCAAGTACGCTAAACCCTAATGCTATACAAATATGGGTTACATATTTGAGCCGTTTGGTGTAGAAACGGTGGAGACCGGGAGCTTATCGTTTTTTCCAAAACTTATCAGAACGCTTTGTCGATGCGACGCGTGATTAACATGCTGGCACCTATTTGGCTCAAAGAATAAGCATTGCAATTCAACGGGGCAATGCTGCCAGCATGCTGGTCACGCTGCCAACTGGTGTGAAAGTGGGCTAGAGCATTTGGACTGCCTATGAGTCTGTAATGACTTATAGAGGTCTAAATGCTTTTATTGTAATAGCTGTAGTGTTGTATATAGTTCGTAAAAAAATCTTAATATAATATGAGAATTAAAAAATATTTATTTTTATAGCACCTCGAATATAGTTGTAAGTATAAAATATATGGTATAAACGAAATGTTTTAAAAATATTTTGCAATATAGTGTGATAACGCAGATTTTTATACGTGATTAATATCATTATTCACGTTTTTTTCCGTGGACAGAGGAGGCTTTAAATAGTATTTATTTAAAAATATTACCTAATACTAATATAATAGCAATTTCGCCGACACGTATCTGTACACAGATACTTTTTAGCTTTATTTTGCTTATTTAATCGATAATAAATAAATATATTAAGTTTTAACATCAAAAATAAAATAGTATAAATTTAAACAAAAATACTTAGCTTTTTTTTCTTAGTACCCTTCATATAGGTCTTTAGATCTCCTCTTTAGAGACCCTCTACCGTAGCCCCAACACCAGTAGACAGCCAGAGTTGCTTATGTGCTCAGCGCCCCACCCTGCGTCCCTGATTCATTAGCTCTGTTGTCTTATGCTGTACATCTACCCACCGTTCCTGTATTTATGACTTTACCCGGTTTCACATAACTGGGTGGCGCCCTTATATTATTTTATTAAAACGGAATTCATCTTCCACCTTATGTGACTCACGAAATTGCCCCCTGACATGTAGATTTTTCCTGAGCAGGCAGGTTTTAATTTATATTTAATTCAATTATTAAATAATTATCATTCGAATGTTCTAACCTTATATGGATCTACGTTCCTGGCACACAGAAATTGTAAACTTAATAAATTATTAAATTTAGTTCAGTGCTGTTCGCTCGGAGCAGGCCTATATTTGAAAAGTTACAAATTTTGAGCTAGTCTCTGCTCCTGGTGCTAACGAGCAACACGACAGGTGATATCTACTTGACTTGTATTTGCTACTTTATAACATTTTTATGTGTTTAATGAAAACGCTTGAGTTATTTGAAGCTGTCCAAAGCAGTTGAATACAGGACATTGTTTCTGTAGATAGTACGCTACTCTGGAGCGGAGAATCTGCTCTTAAGCGACATGGTGCTGGAAACCTATTACAGTAGCAGATATATAGAGCAAACATAGAACATAAGACTCTAATAAGATAATAAGGCAAAAATAAGCTGCCGTATCGCTTAATACATTAAATTAGTAGCTTCACCTAATTCGCCTTGCTCGTTTTGCTATTATCAATGCGCTCATCTACATCAAAACAGCGCAAACCTTCCCTAAAGTTAGAATATTTCTCAAATTCAACAGATTCTGATATTATTTCAGACATGCAAACTATTAATCTCTGACCCTAATAAAACAATGGCAATAACATTTCAGAATTGCATAAATGTTTCAAATATATTTTTTTAGTTATTAGTCTACTTTAATGTTATCCAAGAATAATAACATTATAAAATGTACCATTTATATTATATATATATATATATATATATATATTATAATATAATTATATTATTTTATATTCATGACTTTACTTACTATTTAAAAGTCTCTTATTTTTTTTTCTCATTGTGTGATGAAACACTCACACGGTCGCAAATAATTTTTTAATCTAGGTATCGATTTTTTGAAAATTTTGCTCCCTTGTGGTACAATCACTATTTTAAACTAGTTAATATACCTATACCCGCAATAAAGTGCATTCATAAAATGGAAATACTTTCATTATTTGTAATGACTCAGAACCTACTGATTCACAACGGCTCTAACTGCTACTATAGTCCATTTAAAAATTAAAAAACAGTTATAATTATTATTTCTATATGTATTCCAAAAAATAACATTATGTGTTGTCCTAACTACAAATTTTTCTGTTGAAATATTTCTGCCCTTCATTCATAAGCGTCGTGAAAACTAGTTATAATTTTTAATCACACATCTTTTGCACCATTCATTATGACACATTGTGTCATATATTATTTTATTTCTAACTCTAACAAATACTGCAATATTTTTTTATGTACATTGTGAAGAACGTTGCTGACGCCAGGCTGAATGGAAACCGGCAGCAGAATCGGAGTCAGAATCACCTTCTTCTCTGACGCCAATTTGTGCCCGAGCCTGAAAATAAAAATGTAAATTATATTATTTTCCACACAAATGCTCTAAAAAACGACGTATTTGATCCAGAGTGCGGAAGATGAACTATATGAATGATATTCGCATAGCATTATTTTAATAGTACATTGTACACCGAGGGGAGAAAACGATCTATATCTGCTTGAGAGTATGTTTAACATTTATTCTTAAACAGTGTTAAACAGTTAACACATCAGTATCAATTTTAATAAAAGATATATTACAATGACTAACAATATTATTTACTGTATTTTATCGTGGGGAGGAGCTCCCAAAATATATTTGCAAATGGTTGAGGTGGCCCAAAGAGCTGTTTCGAAGGTCGCTACGGGTAAGCCATATTTATACCCTACCTCATTGCTTTACGCTTCATGTGATGTGCTAACCGTGCGCCAACTTTTTATTATGAGTATAATCTCAAAACAACACAGTGGTTTACACTTTGAGCCACAAATGTTACAAAAAAGATTAAAATACAAAGTTTGTGATCAAACCCAACGTTTTAACACTGTTTTTATTAATAGATTATATGTTTACCTAGGGCCTTTCTTGTATAATAAAATTAACAAACTATTAAACATATATCCTCTGATACAAAAAGAAGTTAATATTAAAGTTGAAAATTGGCTAAAAACTCTATCATATGAAGAGTCTGAAGAAATTCTAAAAATGTTAATTTAATTACCACAAATACATTTATGTTGGGTTGCCTTACACAAACATCCAATACATAACACACAAATGATAGGTGCACACACCCTCTCACACTCACACACTCATAAATTCATTTATACAAAGAGAGGCACAGTCTCACAAAATAGTTTAAAAAATCATTTGTATGAGTTTTATAAATTTAAAATACGAAAGTTCAGGCTAGTAGCAGTCCTATATAAGGGGAGGAGCGCTGTATGCTGAAATACAGGTGATGAGCCTAGTTCAGCAGCAGATACTCTAGCTTAAAATGTACAAATTTTCTAGCCAATTGATATACTTGTATTATATACCTACATTATATCTAACCTGAAGAAATATTGTATGTGCAATTTCTTTGAATAAACTATTATTATTATTATATATTTGTTTAATCTCCACAACAATGACTTGTTTTATGCACTCTCTGTACAATCTACACTTCTCATTAAGTGGACTAAAACGGGTTTTTAAGCTTAAGTGCATAAAATTGATTGAAATGAAATAAATGAAATGAAATAAATGAAATGAAATATCTATTTATTGCCACACAAATAACATATATATACAGAATAAGATTAAAATGTAATGAGGTGATTCGTACATATTGCGGGCAAAAGGGTTACACTCAGCATAAGCCGCGTGACATTTTCATGCACTCGCGACGCTGTTTTTCAGTGCACCCCTATGCTCGGGCTGGTGTTCGCCGAGATAGGTAAAGCAAATGAGGATGAATATGAGCGATCACACTACGTAGAGTTTCTTAATAATTACTATAATTACAAAACAGCTACACATAAAACTGTAAGTACAGTTGAACAAAACTATACTAATAAAAATATTTATTAAATAAGCGTGAGTTTCTGTGTGAATGTTGTGATGTGTGTGTATGTGTGTGTGGGGTGGCAGTGCGTGTGAGTGAATCTGTATTGTGTATGAGTAAATGTGTATGCGTGTAGTTGTGGGTGACAAATTTGGTGATTTAAGTTCGTGTTTTAAAGGTTGCTAAAAAATTGGTTTTTTGCCGGACCAGTAGAATAGCTTTAATATTTTTTTTGAATCTTTTTGGACTAATTTTTTGTCTCAGAGGCGGAGGAAGGTTGTTCCACACTTTTGACGCTCTGTATTTGAAGCAACCTTTAAATCTCACAGAAGTGTGTTTTGGTATCCACAAACAATTGGTGTGATTATTTATTTAATGTTTGTACATATTATATTGCATGTAGGAAATTCGTCTGTGCCTTTCATAATACCCATAGATCAGGGGTATTATGGTATTATTATATCAGGCATTTTATTTCGCTGCAACGACACTCATAGTATAACATTGTTTAAATACCAGAGGTTCCATTTAATTTTTTAGAGATATAACTCACATTAACATTGTTTAATTTCCTCGTAATTAATGTGAAAATCAGAGTGTATAAAACTTAAGCTATTTATGTGTCTTGGATACAAATCGAAAATAACTTTAAATACCTATTGCTCGAAAGATGTCCTCAACAGGTATATACATACTCTAAGTCTAACCCAACGCCCACGAATCTTCATATCTGATGAAAACCTGGCGATTTCTTAAATTGTGATTGATGCATTAACTCCAAATTCCTTTACAGTGGTGATCAAATTGGAATTGTATGGCAGAATTTCTTTTTTGTAAGGTGGACTGGCTGCTGCCTACTAAACCAAATCATGTCTTCAGCTTATACATAAACTTCATCTCAATTAAGCTAAAATTATTTAACGGAATTTAGTCAATGGCGCAATTTCAAACAAAGCAAATGATTATTCTATATCTAAGATATTGTCCTTGGGTTTTGCTCTTAGCTGAAAAATATTTGAGCTTTGATCACATGCATACGTGATAATAAGAACTAACTGTATAGGAAACCATCAAAAAATTGGAGTAAATGTGGTTAAACAATGTAATTTTTAGGGGTATTGCTCGTTCGATTGCATAGCCTGCTATAATACTGGTATTTTGACTTTTTCACGTTTGAAGTTTCCGGTGGGATCAAATAGGGGGGCTAACATGCAACAGATTTAAGTGCCTAATGTATGATAATAGTTTTTAAGGTATTTGGAAATTAGCTACTTTTGGAAAAATAACGAATTTTGGAGGTTAGTATCAAAAAACATTAACAATAAAAACAATCTTTGTTTTTTAGTTGTAGATAACTTAAAAGATAAACCTTTAAAGGTAATTATAATAAATTCCAAAAACACGTCGTCTTTTACTTGTTTATATACCAATCTGGCTTTTTATCTTCCAGCACAAATGTTCCTTTTGACCTTTCCGTCCAAATAACGCAACCATATTTTTCCCTTAACTTCTCCTTTTCTTTACTAAGTTGGCAGAGCAACCAGTGAGCAAATGGATAGGAGATCTTTTGATTTCGGGTTCGTAGCAGTATATCCGTTGTATCGTCCTGTGATTATGTCGCATTTCTTCGAATTTGACGTTTTCTTACATTTCGTGGCACGAATCTGTGCGAGGGCGTTTTCAAGACAACTTCACAAAGCTACTTGACGTGACGCGTCAAGTAGCTTTGTGATGTTCAGTTGTTATTGCATGGTGGTGGGCACGCAAATACACACATCAAAAGTGCCTAGGGATCATGTATATTTTGAACTATAAAAGAAATATTCAATTACTATTTGCCAAGTCTTATTATCCAGTTGGTTTTTAATTAAATTCCTTTGTTTAAGTTAACAACAAATCCTACATTATGGAAGAATATGGAAAAAAAAAAATTTGAAGAATTATAACCTAAGTTAATGTCGTCAATCAAATGGCCGATAAACTAAAAAAAATAGGATTTATGCTATGATTATTATAAAAATTTTGATCATTAATAATCTGTGTTTTTACTATTTACACTAATCATACAAGCACGGCGATTTGGCATGCTTAAAATCAGTTTAACAAAATATTTTTTTTGTGGAATGGCCGCCCACGTTCTTTGTAACATGTCAAAAAGTTGTTGTGAGGTATGCACGGCACCCATACATGTTTTAACTGAGAATGAACATCCCTACAGGACATTTTTGTTTGCCTCTGACGAAGCAGGGCACTTTACCACTAAGAATATATTTTTATGAATAAGTTGGCATCGTCAGGACCACTACGTCCTAGTTATGAATGAAATTCTATTGTTCATTGATCATTTTCACCGATGCCAATGGGTTATTAAGCAGAATACAATCAATAAAAATAAAATTATAAACACATAGATTTAATTCTATTCTATCATTTAATTGGTTTCACCTGTACATAATGCTGAGCCGAGTCCTTTTTGTTGCTGTAGCACACAAAAAGATGCATACCATTTATATTATTATACCTCCATTGTTTTTTTATTCATTATCTAGTAGTCATGTATGAACCTACCTACGTTCTTGTATGTATTATCAAACTTTTTTATATCTACCTTTTTCTTATTTCATTGTTATTTTGTCATATATCCTGACTATTTTTTGTATTTGTATCTTCTGTTTTTGTACTTTCTCATTCATTAATTTGTGTAATGTAAATGTATGTGTGCTAATGAAACAAATAAATGCCTGTCTATGTCTATGTCTATGTCTACATTCTTCAAACTTAGACCATATATTGTTTATCTGAGAGTTATTATTAACCACTATGGTGCTGGACAAGCATAGTCACACTGATGTAATAAGTTGGTGTGGCTAAAAATCGGTTGGGCTTTGTGTAATAATATCTTGATCACTAAAATGTTGGTTTTGTATGTACTTGTACATTAGTTGGTACTGTACGACGAATATTTTGGGGACTATACTGCTCGCGTCCGAATGATTTAGCCCTCGATGACACGTGTCCCCTGAGTGGCGCCAAAAGAGCAGTAGTTTTCAGGTGGTAGGCTTAGGTCGCGGCGTGATACCACCCACCAGAAAAAGCCATGTCGCCAAGTGGTCGCGTTACGGCATGATGTTTGGTGAAGCCATTATGGGGAACGGATTGGAAACAGTTGCGCTTGTTACTACAGCTAGTCATGATAAATCGAAGGTCAATTTACCTGGCAGCCAATCTTGGAAAGCAGCGGGATCCAAGGCACGGTTCTCCACTGGCCGACTGCAAATAGTTGGGGGCCTAAGTTGTGTGCCAGCCACTCATGAAAGGCTGCCCCGCCATCTCGCGAAAAACCCCGAGGTGCGCCATCGTACTGGTTGGCGACCAGCCATGAGGTCCTGATGGACACCTCTGGGGAGGCTCGAGCGTCCCCACGTTCTTCAGAATTAGTTCCCACTCTGTCCACTACCATCTAGAGACCGCAAAACCTCATATTCTGTTCCTAACGGAGACGCACATCAAATGTCCAGCTGACGCGACATACCTTGCCTATCCTGGTTATGATCTGGAACATAGTTTCAAGGCCAAGGCGTGAGTTTGTATGTATGCCTGCGATGACATTTGCTATCGGCGTCTCCGCAACCTTGAAGACCCCAAATTTTCTATCATGTGGGTTCTGATGGACAATAGCATGGAGAAAATTCTTTATGCTAGTGTCTACCGTTCGCACAGCGGACATGAGAAGACAACCAGGCTTGCAGACTTCTTTCTGCTCAATTAGTGCTTCTGGGTGATTTCAACGCCCAGCATTCAGATTGGCTATACCCATACCAGAACATAGGCCACGCTGATCGAGAGATGCGCAAGCTTGCTTTGACGCTAAATATCACTTAGCTGGTCCAAGGGGCTACAAGGATACCGGATGTTGATGGCCACACAGCCAACTGCTTGGACCTTCTGCTGACAACAGATCCTGATAGCAACTCGGTGTCAGTTTCATCACCCCTGGGTATCTACAACCATTGTCTGGTGAAGTCTGTGTCATTCTACTTATACCGCCCGATCCCAGCTCCAAAGGCACACCCGGCGGGTGTTGCGATACAGGTCAGCAGATTGGGATGACATGCGCTATTTTTTTGCGTCTTACCCTTCTTTTTTGGTTTGTTTTTCTTCGAGCGATCCCTCACATTGCGCGTATGCTGTGACAGAAGTGTTACGTCAGGGTATGGAATACTTCAAACCATTTTCTGACGTCCCGCTGTCCAGCTAAGCACGCCCATGGTTTAATGACACATGTGGAGATGCAGATGCGTCAAAACATGAGGCCTACTTAGCCTGGGCTGGTGCTCGAACTCGCAAATTTAGAGATGTACGTGAAAAGAAGAAAGCATTGAACCTAGCCGCCAAGTCCTGCAAAAAGGCTCGCTTCGACCACATACGCCGAACAGGGAACAATCTTGCTTTTTACCCTTCCTGTAGCAAAACGTTCTGGTCCCTGGCGAAGTCGATCGAAGAGAACTTCTGCCGTCCCTCACTGTCTCCACTGCTGAAATCCAACGGTTCACTAGCCGCACATGATGAAGAGAAAGCATATTTATATGCCACTCTGTTTGCAGAGTCTTCACGTTTAGACGCTGGCAATGCTGCCTAATTGCAGGACGTTAATGTCCGAAATCCGCATTTACAGTCTGAAGTTGCAAAGCATTACACGATCTGGACGTGAACAAAGCTGGTGGTCCAGACGGTACCTATACCAGCTGTAGTCTTAAGGACGTGTGCGCCAGAGTTAACTCCTGTATTGACTCGCCTCTTTCGCTTGCCTATGACGACTGGTCAAGTGCCTAAGTCCTGGATGCTTGCAAACGTGCAGCCCGTGCCCAGAAAGGGTAGTCGCGCAGACCCTCCCAATTTTAGGCCTATTTCAGTAACTTCCATACTCTGTAAGACGATGGAACGTGTACTTAATCACAGGCTCCTGGCATACCTAGTTGTGAATGATCTCCTCAGTGACCGACAGTACGGGTTTCGCCGAAACCGGTCTACTGGGTATATTCTAGTGTACGCCAGTCACATCTGGAGCGAGGCCATCGAGAACCACGGCGAGGCGCTTGCTATCTCTCTCGACATCTCTAAGGCTTTCGACAGGGTTTGGCACGATAGCCTTATTAGCAAGCTTCCTTAATACGGCTTTCCAACTGGTTTTTGTGTTTGGATTTCATATTTCTTGAGGGATCGCTCGATTCGAGTGGTCATCGACGGCTGTTATTACGTAGAATATGAATGATTATTTTAAGTATGAAACAAAATGCTCCTTTTTTATGATGGTTTCATAAAAGGTGGGAGTTAGCGCTCTGGCCTATAAAACTAAAAGTTTGTTTAAGATTACCATCATGAACCGAGAAAATTTCACCAAGTGGGTAAAAGGAAAACTGTGATACGGTGTACGCAAAACAAGTATCAATGTCTTAAACATAAAGACAATATAAAGGAATGGCTAGTTGAAAATGACATATTACATCCAGAAAATGAATTAAAGGCTGAACTTGCAGATTTAATTAAGAAAAATCAAGCGACCCAGTCTAAGAAACACAGTGCTTGCGGCGCATGGTCACATTTTCGTCAGATTGCCTTCATATTACACCTAAATCCATGTGAACTGATTTGACTGACGCATATTTGCGATATGCAGGAGTTCATTATAAATATGTCAATTTTTGATACTTATATCTAGTTCCAAAGAACATAAGCATCACTCAGACAATGCTGGACTCTAGGATATTGATTATTTAGATTCAGATTTTAATTACAACACAGACTTAGAAGACCCTTTATAATTCTGCTCAAGTGTTTGAATACAAGCCAATAATTTATTATTTGAATCATTTCGTACATACGTTTGGAATATTTGATTGAAGCAAAAAAAGTGTGTTTTTTATTTTGCTTTACGTAATTATAACATGGGCAGAATATAATATAAGTATATATATAATATACTATAACTGGAACTACTCGTATAATCGGAAGTTAGTTTCTTTTTGTCAAATTCTTAACCACGAACTAATGAAAATTTAAAGGGATCAAAATGGATGATCAAGCGCGTTATTGTGTTTTCGCTAAACAAAAACAAGTGTTAGTAAGCAGTTGCTCCCTCAAATCCTAAGTTCACTTTTTTTCTGAACAGTACCAGTTTAATTCATAAATAATTAATATTATTATATTATTTGTGAAGATAGCATTGCCTTACTTATCAGTTTGTTGTTTAAGATAAAAATAACATCACTTTAAGCATAAACTTTTTTGGGAAACAAGAATTAACAAGTTTTGTTGGAAATACAATATTAACACGCCCAATTAACGCGACGCGTGTTGAGTACAATGGTATTGTAAAATGTTATACCAGAATCACACTATGAACATCCGACCTGACGCCATGCGCACACACGACACCCGATCCAGACCTGCCAGATCGATGTGTTACCGAGGGGGTACTAGGGGTAAACACGCCCACAACGCGGCGCGTGCACGATTAAATAATGATGATAATATGATAATAATAATACACATCATTTTTCTTTAAAACGTACAAAAAAAGATAATGACAATAATTTATTACGAGGAATGGTTGGTGTAATGAAAACAACGCAGGATATGAGACAGAAGAAAGAAGTACACGATGAAGACGACAATGACCTTTTCATTTGAGCAATGAGTAAGCAACTAAAAAAGTTGCCAAAGATAGACTAAGCTGATATTTAATTTCAATTACACAAGCTTATACACGATTCGGAAATGGAAATGCTAAATAATCGTGAACGAACTTTGAACCCTCCGATAAAAGTACCATTGGTTATAAAACGAAATGAACCATTGATTATAAAACGAAGTCAAAACCTAAATACAAATAAAATACTGGCAAATTTCATTTTGTCTCAATTTAGGAGAGATAATAAGCCAATATCAGTACAAGATGAAGTTCAGAAGTAGAAGCTGAAAAGTCGCAGAACGAAAATTTCTATTTGAAATAATTTTATCACAATTTTGGTCATGATGTTGATCATGGAGCGAATGAATAATTAAAAAAAGTATTTTTTTCTATAATATACCTAAGAAAAATAGCAAGTCTTTCATTAGCGGTAATGGCTTCGCGAAATGTAGTTATTTTCTTGTGTATGTCATTTTTAATAAATTCGTGTATTTTTTCAAACTGTGTTTTAGTAACCCGAAAGTAGATATGACATCTTTCATCATCTTTCAGCAAGTCTGGATACAGAGTACGCTTTCACCACCCTTACTTCTCTTTTGATTTATTTCATGTACCCAGTAACGGCTAGTTATTTTCTTTTCTTTTTGCCTCGAGGTATCATATATGTACCCAAAATTTGCATCAAATCTTCTTCAAAACCTTCATCTGACTCATTATTGTTAAATACATAGCACACGACCACACACTTCTACAGCTGTCAGCTAAAGACATAGCTGCGTTCCGCTTTCCATGCACTGCACACAACGAGTTTGAGTTCTACAATCTTAGGTGCCGGTCACGTATCCCACGCTCTCTATATCTCGATTTTATCCTTGACACAATAAATAAAGAAATAGAAAGAAACACTACAAGTTGACCTCTTCACAATATCAATACTAATGTTTCCTTAAGTTTCAAAGGTTACGCTAAATTCAGACCGAATTAGCAGTGGGCAGTTTTACTGTCAAACAATTTGCGACTTGGTCTTTTTGACAATAATATATAGTACAGAATAAAAGAAGAATTATTTGGCTGGACTATAAGTAGCACAGGCGCATTGCGCATTTAGACAAAACAATGTCGGATTTTTAATAATAGGATATTAAAACATTACACACAGATTTTAAAACAATATTGTTTGAAATTTTGCTATCGCGAACTTAGATCAATCGCCATTTCCTTGTATAACAGCAAGTATGTACTTGCTGGTCATCTGACCATTAATACAGCTTCTGAGTCTGACCTTTATAAGATATCCCGTCGGACATCCCTATGAATCTAGTTCCCATGTCCGATCTAGATGTGTAATTGGACTTGAAAATGGCTTACTTACCACGCAGACACGCAACCTAATTGTGGGTTTACTTTGGGTACGTACAGATGGAGCCCATTAATTTTAATTATGTATAATTTTTCACCTGATCTGGAGTAGAGGGTGTACTCCTGCTATGCGCTGCACCTACTCCACGCCGTCCGCTATGCCCTCGTCTTCTCACTTTACTGCTCATAGGCGGTGGCATCAATTTATCTTCCTTCTGGAATTGTTGGGCACATCAGATAATGCATATCTTGATTATGACCATCACCGCATCTTTATTACTCGTGCATAGCTACCATTATCCATGCAACTAACTACAATTTTATTTCTGGAATTACATGCGTGCACTACTATATACTACTACCAATTCTACGGGTTTCGTTACGAATGTGCAAATAAGTATAAACATGCTTGCGTGCATTACGTAAGCAATATGTATCAAGGCCCTATGCTATACCGTCCTTTATTGTATTTAATTTATCAGCATTATTTTAAATGTAAGTATAGCATTATAAAAGCATTAAAGTTCATAGAGTCCATAGATTAATTTTACGGATGGGATTCCGAATTGAAACAGTATTTTTCCTTTGAAGCTGGATAACTATTTTCAGTGATTCGAATCGAAACAGTTGATTACCCTTTATCGAACATATAATTAACCCGTACTTTATAAAAACATTTTATTATTATTAGACTATTTAGAATATTAATACGTCGATTGCTGAAGTTTGAAGATTTTGTAAAAAAGTCTTCCAACCGTGTCAAAAGCTAAAACCTGTTGCATTATGAATTATCTTCCAAGATCCACTTAAGTCGTATAAAAAAACATTATTTACTTTCGTTGTACGAAGAAGTATGTTACTTAGTGTGTTCTCTGTGATATACTAGAGACTACATGTTCTTGACTCTTCTCCATTATGTTATTGTAGTTGCTTACTGCTGATTCAGCATTCAATACATTATTGGCGGACTTGGTTTTGAAGAAAAAATGTTGATATTAAAATGTGCAATTGACATACAGTGCTAGTGGACATATAGGCAATACATCCACCTCTTGAAAATGATCCTATAACAGAATAGTTTAATGCCAAAATGGGCAACTGAGTAATAGTGCAATTCGAGATCATGTAATTGCCTCACATTGTTGTGTGTTTGGTGCCAGGTTGAGAAACAATTTACATGTAAAATAATAAATCATTTTATTTCCACTCTTATATTTGCATTCTGTTTCATTTATAATTATTTTATGAACGAAACTACTCGAGAAAAGTATATCAGGTAAAATAAATAAAATGTTTAAAGGCGGTTTAGCTCATCCGTATTGATTTTATTCCTTGCTATATATTGACCAAATTCCTGAAAAAGTAGTAATCAATTAAGGTCCCCGGACCTTACCAATACCCACCATACGATCCATAGTATGGTGGGTATTGGAGACATTCCAATCGCATCTTCTTTAATTAAGCGACCGTAAGCATTCTAAACACCATAAAGGCATAAACTTTCATCAGCAGTATGTGGTCACTTGCACAAGTTCTTTATATTTTTAATCACTATTTGGTACAAAACACAATGTTTTTTTTATTATGTGCCATCCTGGGACTGTAAACATTTTTTTTATATACGCGGAAAAACAACTTCTATTTATTAAAATTCCTGGTTAAAAACTGTAAACAAAAAATGTGTTTGTTTATTTAGGTACCTGTTCTAAAAAGTGTTATTTTCATTATATGTTGGTTTTTTGGATTCATCTGTATCAGTTTAATTATTTCCTGAACACTCTTAGGAGAGATATTTCTTCAAGAGATCACTTCTCTTACAATTTTGATAAATCAATTTGTGTTTATTACTGGAGCTGGATGGTGCCTTTCTCGTTTAACTTGAATTTCACCTTGGTCTATAATGAGATATAGAGCACATAATTTTCGATTTACACATTGCTACATGGTTGTACTATTTTATTTTTTGTGCCAAAATTGAATCATTGCAATCCATGCAGTACTGTTACATTTCTTATTTAATTAACGTTTAATTCTGAATTTTGATGTCTCAAGGAAAATGCGAAATAACAAACAAACGGAACACTAGCTCTTATCATAAATTTAAATCACTTTAAGTACTTATCCCTATAATTTTCGTGCCCCCCAAGAGGCATATGAAAGGGTTCTCATCCACCCACAAAAAGATATATTGTCTTTGTACAGAATTCCCAAGATATTATAATTATTTACATATTATGCGAATGAGCGAAAAAAAAACTATTAGTAATAAAAAAACCGACATAAGAGCTGGTCTTCGCCTGAACAGATCTTCGTATATCATAGTTAACCAATAGTCACGAGCGGATAAATTATATACAAGATTTCTATCGCGATTCAGTCCAGTTAGTTGCAAAAGTTTCAAAGTTATGTACTCAGATAATTATTTCGTTCATTTAGGATTCTGGCGTTTATAAAGTTCAAAAAGGATATTCTTTCAATTCCACACAATACTTTAAATAACTGGATAATAATTCTTTATATATGAATGTATGTAATATAACAAATAAAATATAGCTAAAGCACTGCTCAAACAAACCTAAAAGGATACCTTGATACCGTCTACAAGCCAATCAACCTGTTTATGTGCTGTTAGTCTACTCTCTATTCTACTATGAAACCCGCAAGCACCACATAAATCTTTTCAGAAGTAAACCACGTCTAAAACGAACAATTCACGGGATTCACCAAAAAAAATTACAAAATGTAATTGGCAAATTTTCGCCGGTGTACGCGCAACATGAAAGCATTTCAGTATTTCAATGGTTTGTATTCGAACAATACACAATGGATTAAACTTAGAATGTTGAGGTTATACCCGTCGAGAGTATATTATAGTATAAGTCGACAGTGTCAGATCCTCCAGGCAAATTAAAATAACTTAATATTAACACAATATTAAATCGAAAATATACAGCAAAATATAAATTTGTTACTAGAGATTGTATTTATCAAGGTGACGTGGCAAAATCGAATGAATCGAAGAACTCAGAAGAAACTATGGCACGTTATTACGAAAGCACATGCAGTAGATTCGATTAATCCATAGCTCACTTGAATATTATCAGCTGAGCCCCAAGATTTATGAAGTTGGTCGTAGTCATCAGACCGCCTGTTTTCTCTGTCGCGAGCTGACTTAGGTATATACGCGGAAGACCTGGTGGCACCCACCCCAAGGAAATTGCTAAATGCTTCAGTGGTTTTCTTTACGCGAACATTGAGTGAACCGATGCGTAGAAAGCCCTCTTTTTCTGAAATCGAACACCATTTATTTTTAATTGGGTCCGTTTAGTATCTTACATCGTTGTCATCCATTTTTAGACTATTCACACATTGCTGGGGAAAATAATATAAACGAGTGACTATTAGACACATTAACCCAGTAAAGACAAAAATAGAACAGTGTGATCGTTTCTATATTAAGCGTGATATAATTAAAACACAATTGCAGGAACCCTAAATAGTTATTATTACAACCTAGGCTTTATGAAGTATAATTAAAATTTGGTTTAAAATAATGACATATATACATCAAACCCAGAACCTGAGACAAAATGAGTGCAAAAGCTCACACAAGAGTGTAACGTTATCCACTAAGAGTTAAACAAATTGTCTACTGTTACAACTGCTAAGCTACTGGGCGCTGAAGGAGTCAAGAAAAATGGTAATTTAAATGTAGAAAAAAGAAAAGATCAAAGTATGTTATAATAGTCCACGGATCTGCATTATATTAGACATGTTTTTAAAAATGAGATATATTACGCCCAAAAATCTCATCATCACCAGAGCAGACCAGATCAGCTCAATTTTCAGCACCACTTTTCACTCTAGAAATAACGCAGAGTAAGATATACGCAATATTTAAGCAGAATATTGAAATCAACTACAGCAAAACTGTGGTTCGCCTTCAATGCAATTTCAAAAAAGTTCGGGTTAGTTATTAATTCGATATACAAAATGTAACCATTTGATTACATTTTTACCATAGCGAAAAATAAGTTTAGGGTAGTTCATTCCTTCGCCTCTATTTTACTACTACCCGTAGGGTGCACTGCTAGAATTGCAGCCCACCATTATCTTCCTGTGTGTCTCATATATCGTATGAGGCGACAAAGTGAAATTTACCATAAGGGTGGGCAGCAGCACCTTCTGAAGAACTGTCATCTTACACTGCGATCCCAAGACGTCTGCCAAGCTGGTTATGGCAAACCCCCGCTATGAGAGAGGCGTTTGTTCAACAGCGGACGTTGTGGATGTTGATGATATAATATATTAAAAAAAATACTCTAGTAGTCGATGAACAGTTTCTGATACATCGGTTGAAGGTTGGTTTCACATATTTTTATGAGATCAAATAGTCATTCGTGTTTTAATCAGCAAGGAAATCTACTGGTCGTTTAATAGAAAAAACTTTCAGGTGCATCATCACTTTGAAAGTGATATTTTTTTTTTAAATTTTGTATATCGTTTTAAAATTCAATTACATAAGTGAGTCTCACTGGCTAAATCAGGAACAACTAAGAAAATACCCAAACCACGGATTTAGGAAGGGATGTGCCGAGAAGGCGGAACCCGTGCCGCAGCAACGAGTTCCGGAGAACTTGTTGGTTAAAATCGTAAATAACGGCACCTAAGTCGCACTTAGTCCACGGTTGTACAAACATTGTATATATAACATAAAAACCGCTGCTATCGACCGGGAGTTAGTGATCGTAACATTCTAGAAATATAAAAATCGATACTTTAACGAGTATGCTAAATATTCTAAATGAACTTTTAAGTAATATTGCAAGCGTTACTTGGTTAGAGACTAATCATAAAAAAAAATACTGTAGTATAATGGAAGTTATTTTGATGATCTCTACGATATTTTCACACCAAAACATACATTTGTTTTCAGTTTTCCGAAAGATTCAAATATAAAAGAAAAATGGATTGAAGCAACAAGCAGGGAATCTACCTGGCTTCTATCTAAAATATTATAATATAGCCAAATATGCTCAGCCCATGTTAGGGAAGAGATAGAGACACGTACAAGACATTTTACTGGACAGTAATTAAATAAGATAATTCAGTTCTATACATACTATGTGTTGTTAAGTATCATTTATCAAATAAATAATAACCTAAAATTCAAACCAAGTGCGAGGTGATATTTTTTTTATTTATCGTAATTTGCACTTACTAAGGTTTTCAAGAACTTTTTGGTGACATAAAAATAAATAAAACACGAAATTGCTTATGTATGAAATTTGTATAAAGCATGAAATTTTATTTTATAGTTAATTACTTATTCAGGTACACTATGTAGTTTTAATTTCGATAGCACTTTACCGAGAGTATCAATCCCTAGCGTACCTGAAAATGTATGCATGTAGGAGTAATTTTTATTGTTACAGTGATGACCGAGCGCTTTGCTTTCATTGATTGAGTTGTCAGTGTGCATTGTAATGAGTTAGTGTAAGTCGCTAATGAGAGCGCTGCGTTCAGTGTATTACTTTAAGAGCTTATTGTTTCATGTGTAGGTGTGAAGTGCAGTGGGGATAAATAATTGAAAAACTGCGACATGCAAACCTACTGGTTTGCAATTGAATAAATGCAGCGCGCCATATCCTCTCCCTTCCTAAATCCGTGAATAAATAAGAATTTTCAGAAAAATCAATAGAAGAGAATTCTGAGAAGGATTGTGATATGGATAACTAACTAAAATGGAAAGGGGTTTGCTTTATTTTTCTTGAGTTTTTCTTTGAGCGGTTTATGAACTGTAAACACTTAGCTATTACAAATTTACACAGATAAGGGCCCTTTTTATGGGTTATGAGGACAAATTAGTCTGACGGCTCCTCCTGGTGGTAAACGATCACCTTCGCTCACGCAGATTTGCAATATCAGTGGTCTCAAGGTTGCGTTACCGGCATTTGAGGAAGGAATATGTTTTTATCTCGAAGGTTCCTAAGTCGGTTCGGAAATACTTCAGATGGCAGTTGATTCATCTCAGTGGGAGTGCGAAGCGAAGACGCACGGTTGAGAACTGCCAGACGTCGGTATGTGTGTCGCTCTTGGCAACATAAATCTTTTATAACTAAGCACCGTTAGCAATACAATTGTAGCCATTTATATACTAAAGTGATATTCCACGTCTTACTATGATGAAAATGATATTTGAATGGTGAAAGTCAGTAACGGGTTGTATTATTAATATTTACATCATATATAAAGCACCCATAAGCCTATTCGTTTTCTATTTTTTTACATTTATTTAATTACATTTACTTTCTTTAATATAATCGAGTCAAAGGCTGAGTTAGCCGCTAAAAAACTTGGCATCCTCTCAAAGGTGAGAGGGTACTTCACAGCGGAACAAATGCTTACTTTGTACAAAGCTCAAGTAAGGTCCTGTGTTGAGTACTGCTCTCACCTCTGGGATGGCTCTGCCAAATACCAACTCGAGGCACTTGAGTCGATTGAGAGACGCGCCAAGAGGTTAATAGGCAGCGACTTTCGAGGGGAGTCTCGGCTGCAAAGCCTCGAGCACCGCCGTAAAGTCGCTTGTCTATCGGTCTTTTACCGGATACATTTCGGAGAATGTGCACAAGAACTGCACGACTTGGTTCCGCCCTCTCCCTTTTTCCATCGGACGTCCAGACAAACGGAGAGGCGCCATCCGTACATGGTCGATATTCCCAGGACTCGTACGAAGCGCTTCGCTTCCACTTTTCTCGTGCGTACTGCGAAGGAGTGGAACTCCCTACCGTCGTCAGTTTTTCCCGATGGATACAACATGGGTGTCTTCAAATCGAGAGTAAATAGGTTTCTTCTAGGTAAGCGTGCTCCATCTTAGACCACATCAATGCTTAACATCAGGCAGGGTGTGGTCAAACGCGAACCTATTATGAATAAAAAAAAAAAAAAAAAAAAAAAAAAATCTGAAACCGATTATATAAAAAAAACTACACTAAACCCATACTTGACAACGTTAAATTTTACTAAAAATGTTTCGCCGCCGTGACCATCATAACAGAAGTAATTTACACAATTATAAGTAGGGTGTTTTATGCACAAGGTGACAAAGTGATAGTCTTTGCTTACTTGACTGCGGATTAATGGTACTTGGTGTAATTCGTATAGCCGGTGGAGACGTGACCGTCCTTCGTAAGTCATAGGTGTCGGCCTCTGTAATACCATGGGAAAACTAATTCTACGCAGTTACAATATTTAAATCATCGTTCTAAAATAAGAGCTTTTGAGCCCTACGAATGCACCGTTCACAAAAGTGATTCGGCGCTGGTCTGCTTAACGGCGCAAAGTGGTGGACGATAGAATTAAAAGAAATAAAATGTAATATGCGCGTACTAAAATTAGCTTAATCTGTTGCATATAAAGTTTTATCCCTTCATTAGTTGATATAAAAAAACCGACAAGAACAAACGCGTCGATATCAACGCGTAGATGTGTAGTAGCATAGAGAAAGGACTAATAAGAGTAGTAATTGCAACGTACGCCGGAAAAAGCTCAAAATGTTGTATTATATCCAGATGGAGCTGACTCGTAGCCTGGAACTGGCTTCCTGGCTTCGACATTTACAAGCCGATAAATTTGAATTTCATAGATGGTAAACAGACCCAAAATATGTGTTGTATTTTTTTTAATACGAAATATTGTTTTAAAATGCTGCTCCATAAATTTGTTTTATATGGATAATTTACCACGATTTATCAGTTTATTGATAGACGGCGCCGCACCGCATCTAAAATATATGGCAAATAACGCCATCTAGCGCCTATCGAGTAGTCTAAGTGAGGTTTAGGACGGCCATTAAAAATGTAATTTCGTTATTTTATGTGATTTGATACACTTAGGGCCTGTTTCAGAATGTTCGAGTAAGTTCCGGTTATACTACCCAGAAAATATTTAATAAATAAAACACTATCTTTGCGTTTCACAGTCATCGATTAAGCCTATCCATCGGTTAAAGCTTGAAACGCGCTGCATGTTAACTGTCATTTTTGTCATTCAGTTATTTTATGGTCTAGTTATTTTATGTTAAGTATAACCGGAACTTACTCGAACATTCTGAAACAGGCCCTAAGTGACATCTTTCGCCGAAGCTGGTATTTAGTTATCGGTGTACGCTGATATGTATAGTCTTTGTCACTCTTATTAGTCTTTTCTCTATGGTAGTAGGACATTGCTGAGTACCTCATAGGCACATAACAGCGTTCCTTACTATTTAAATGCTGCTAGTATGGTATTATGTAACTACAAACGAGAATTTTCCAGGCAAGCTAGGTAACCTACATCTACACTAATATTATAAAGAGGAAAAATTTGTAATTTTGGATTTTTGTTATGACATGAATAAAATTAACTAAAATTATTAACATTGGACCGATTTGGATGAAATTTGGTATGGAAATAGTGTGAGACCCGGGAAAGGACATAGGATACTTTTATCCAACTGCGCACAAAGAGGATAACCGAAATAAACGCGGGCGGAGCCGCAGCCGGAAAGCTATTCGGTTACAAAACCGATCCGTAGACATTTCCAATACGTAATTGGTTGTTTACTGAAAAGACTTTCGATTAGTATTGTAGGTATACTTGGCGAGTGAAGCGAGGTCTGTGATAAGCTGGAGGCCTGAACTTTTATGTGTATGTCCACCGTTAGCTTTATTTTCATGAAATTTGGTAAAAAGATAGCTTAGGTAAATATAATCGCTCCAAACGACACCGTCTCAGAATGTATCTTTTCCATATTGTCCACTTAAAGCGAGCTATTATTATGATTAATTTCTTTATAGACCTTACTGCTTGGTCGTTTAAAACTAAAATGTATGATATTCAATTCAGGGCGATTCTACGGATGCGGGGTAAATAGGTAGTTCCTTAAATTAAAATAAATTAATGTTACTTACTTCTGTAAGATCCTGGAGACAGCGAAGTGTCCATATGAACCAAGTACTGCCTAGGTTTCCTGCCAGACCAATCTCTTACATTAGGGTCAGCGTCTGAAACAGTTAAGCGTGTTCTATTACTTAAGGAAGTGTTTCACGCTTCCACTAATATAAAACGTATATACATATATGAATGATGTACTTTTATTCCAACTATAAACTCAAAATTAACTTATACGTGTTGTTCACAAACTAGTGAGTACTTTACTAAATAACTTGAAAGCTACACATTTTGTAATTATTAATTACCTATATAAATTATTGTATATTGTTTACATTGCCCGTGTGGTGCCAAGCTAGAATGTCACCCCCCTCATCACTATCCGTGGGTGACGTAAGAGGCGACTAAGGGTAACACACCAGAAGGTGGGCAGCACTTTCACAACTGATATTTCACAGTGCGATCCTCAAGCCGCCTGCCTTGCGTGGGGATTATGGCAACCCCCCCCCCCCCCCCCATATCTGGGGGAGGCTGTGTTCAGCAGTGGACTATCCCGCTGATACAGAACAGTAATTATATGAAAAAGCGCTATAATACAATTTGAGAGATATATCACTATTAGACTAAACAAACAGTTGTTTACTGATCAATGTTTTTATAACAGCAGGATAATTATGTAACTTAATATTGTAATCAAATTTATGTGAATATAATGTCGATTCACTGACGTCTAATAATACTCGTAGCCTGGACATGCAGTGGCAAAATTATTGCTATTCCTAAATGGTTACTTAAGGCAATAATTAAACATCTAAGGAACTATTCATACATCCATAAATTTGTAAGCCAAGGTGAAGTAATTTGAATGTTAAAGTTTGTTCCTGGACTGTTGGTAGGAAAATGTTGCCTTCATTTTCGGACTCTAATCAGGTCCAGCGCATGAGAATAGAGGTCAGTGTTTCCACTGCAGTGGGGCTTGGCTGCTTGCTGCTAGAGTTGTCAGAATGAAGGATTCATTCAGATATTGTTATTAAAAAATTAAATGATCGCCATACAGTTCACACAGTACCGCAGTACCGCCATACAGTTCACAGTGTGAACTGTATGGCGATCAGTTAATTAGGAACAGAAAGTGTCAAGTGGTAAGTATTCATTATTACTACAAGAATACGTGATCGATTTATAAAAATTGCGTACTGAGACAAAGAGTACAACGAAATTAAAAATATAACGTTATAGTTTAACGTTTAGGACACCCATAAAATAATATGTCAGGATATAATTATATAAAAACGATAGTTACACATATATATATATATATATATATATATATATATATATATTTCTCTTAATCTAGTAGTTTTTGAATATTATTTTATAGTACACGTCTGTTAGGAAAAAGGAACAAATGGAAGGCTACCTGGCACAGCTCCCCCGCGTGCCCGATGTACACGTTGCGTTCATAAATAGGAGGGGTTGCATTCAGATTTACAAGAAGTATTAGTATTTACTACTAAGAACTTCCTAGCTCTTTATAAATTATGTAAAGCTAAATCTAAATGCACTCTTAAAGTTGTTGCATTTAAGATTATCTTGAATTTAGGTTAAGTTAAATATAGAAAGAAATATAAAGTCGAAAACTAAGTTATATTGATATTGTTATGTAGATATTACTAAGCTGATATTTGAGAAGCGACACATGGTAACAACGGACACAGCTTGACGGTTGGCCTAAGTAGAGTGCCGGATGATGTTTTGAGTTTAACGACTTTCACTGTACCTTCTGTCTGTGCCTGGACAGACTCGAGTGACGGGAGAATGAGAACCAGTACGTCAAGTTTTAAGTTTTGACATTTAAGAAATCACTTGGGACCATGCTGAAGGTTGTGAAGATACTCGGTCTGCCAACGCCTCCAGAAATGTTAATTTATTTGCCGAATCAGCTGCCACCGCTTCAGCGAGCTTATTACTTCATTGCACAAATCTTGCTCAGGCAGAGTTAGGAGAAGTTGTCCAGTAAGAAAATGGACGGGCGTTAAAGTCTCGAGGTCGTTGGGGTCGCTACTGATCAGACACAACGGACAAGAGTATAACGCGGCATCGATTTTTGAAAATATTGTTGCTAGCACTTCGAAAACGAGAGAGCGATTGCAGATTAAACGATACAAGATAAGTTTCGAGGATTTGACGGCTGTTTCCCATGTGTGAATTCGAGGGGCGTTCCGGCGCCATAAAATTTGATGACCAGCCAATGATTTTTGTATGTGAGATTGCGAGGAATTGATATACTTTGAGATTTTGATTAAATAATCTCGCGCAACCACAAAATACAATTGAAAATTACAATTTAAAAATTCGACAAAAAGCTAGGCTACTCAACATGAGAAACTAGGTAGGCTTTTGGAAGATGAAATTCATTCTTCATGTTGGGTTATACGCTTGTTTACCTTTGTCACTATCACGCTTGGTTTCGATTGAGGCGACATGATAGCGACATTGCACAGGTTTTGAAGGGGTGAAGCAGACGCAGATAACCGCGCGGCGCGAGAGTTATAGCCAGTTTAGCCACCCGCGCACGTTCTGGTAACGTACTAGTATTCTTTGTAGGCAAGTTGTGCCTATACTGATTTTTGATTTCAAAGTCGACTACTTTGGCTTATACTATTAACTATTTGTTTTTGATAAATATATGTCCGAGAGAAACTGCATGAAGTTGATTCATACCATAGTCGGGAACGTCAAAATGGGAGTTTTTAGAAAAGTTTACGATTTTTTTCTATCGAGCCAAATTTACTTAATAGTGTTTTGGGGCCCACAGTTGGATAAAGTACTTTATAAACTGTTATTATACAAAAAATAAATAATTAATTAACAGTTTTTTCAACGGTCTAGATTTGAATATTCGTGAGAACGAATCATCAAATTGGAGCATATGTCGTCTTAAGGTGGCTGTACAAGACTTCAATTAAATAAAATATGTCCATGAAGTTTTCGTACGACTTATCGATATCTGAAACGGCTCGTTTTTCTGGCATTACTTGCTTACTACTATTAAGGACAGTATAAGCCTCATCCATTTGTGTTCTATATTACAAATAAATTGCGGCTGAGAACCGCGATGTATCTGTGTTACTTACGTTGTCTTTCATACTTAAGCCTTGTGAAAATTCGTATGTGGCTTGTAACCATTTCATACATAATTATCAAAATTCACAAGACACACGCGAACATCTGCCATTTTTACAAACTTAAATCGTATATCGTACGAAATTCACAATAAATATAAAAAAAAAACAAAACAAACAATTTACTTGTAGCACAGATGATCGCGATGCAGTTCACATATACAACAACTCAGAGATAGACTGCAAACAAAATCACTGCATAGAAGAGTAGACTTTTAATAAGGATTGACGAAGTAAGATTCTGATTCGGTCAATAGGTATTATTGATAGAACCTCAGAAACTATGATTAGTGTATTTGATAGAATATTAAAATATTCTGGACACACATGAAATGAACGCAACGAGGACATGGGTAAGAAATGAATATAAAAATTTGAGAAGGTTTATAACATTCAAAGAGGCTAATTTTAAGATGAAATCCGGCTCGAAGGACCATGAAATGTTAGGAAACAACTCCAATTATTTAAAAATTAAAAAACACGACTGCTAATTATTTATTTTCGTTAAGCATTTTATAGTTGTATTGAAATTAAAACCGCAAGTGATATATATTTTAGGAATAGTTTCTTAAAGCCCTACATTTTAAAACCCCACTCGGTGGGGTTAGTATTAATTTTTATTTATTTAATACTTTATTGCACAATAAAAAATATGTACAAAAGGAGGACTTAATGCAAATGCATTGTCTACCAGTCATCCAGCCAGGGTGTAATAAGCTTCTAAAATCCGGCAGTTTGTTATGGAGTTTTTTTATTTACCTAGTGTCACCTGCGCTATCAAGACGAATCCAATGGTATATCACACTAAAGGTTAATCCGTTTAGAAGTTATGGTGGAATAAAGAAACTTACTAATATACATACATGAACCCTAAAAATATAACACTCCTTTTTTTGAGCTGTAGTGTAAAAAGGAACAAATGGAACCTGGTTCTGTTCACCCCGCGTGCCCGATGTACACGACACGTAGTAATTGTTTCCCTCTTCTTTGCATTCCAAGCTGTATTTCTTGTTAGCGAGTAGGTGATGATTTTTAATGCGCGATGGTCGCATCTAATGGTGGTGAAAAGTTGAGCTCTCGACTCAAATACCGGTTAGGCGTCAACGGAGAAGTTTTACCCCCAAGGTAGCCAAGGAGTTTAAAGGATAGGTCGTGGGTAGTTGGGACAGTTGCATTCATGTATAGGAGAGGTTGCATTCAGATCTACCACTCGTAAGTGGAACTGGTAAACATAAAGCATTGAGGCCGAATTAGGACTGCCTTTTTAACGGTATGACTTATTTCAGGTATATAATAGCATTGAAAATATTGTCTCACCATAAACATCAATCAACAGCTTGTACACATTCTCATGTCGGAATTGTATTGCTATGTGTAACGGTGTGTAACCCTGTAAACAGAAAAATATAATATTTAAAGCAATTATCATATCCTAGAAAACAAAATTAAACTACAAACAAATATTTGAGTTGAATCAGTCCGTACACGAAAGATGTTGGATGCAATATTTCAATATACAGACAAGTATTGAAGATCGCACCTTTGCGATAGTATCAGTAATAAAATATTTCAACTTGAGCGGGAGCGTGTTACAAGTAGCTCCGGTCTGTTTGAAATATGCGAATATACCAAAAGCAGTAAGCTAACTGCTAGAACTTAATTATTCGTTAATGGTGCATAACACGTATTCACTGGGAATTAACTGGACTTGGCTTGATTTAAAGGTAACTCGTTAAATTAATATTGGAACTCAGCTGAACAAAAGTATTGTAAGGCCAATTATAAAACTTGCAATTTTTTATGTATAGGAAATCAATTTCTGATTTCAGTATTTGAACTTAAGGATGCATAATAAACTAATTCTTAATATGTGTTAACAAACTGGTTTCTACAAAGTATGACAAAAAGGTGTTGTAATATTATTATTTTATATTTTTTTTAAGCATTATGGGTTAGCCTTTGACCACTATCTCACCTGATGGTAAGTGAGGATGTGGTCGAAGATGTTGTTCGGGCTAACCTATAAGTACTGGCTCTCAAGGACAGCTGCCGGAACACACCGTTAAGTGCATGGCGACAGATTTTCTACTTGAGGGTGGTAGCTAGCCAGGCGGGCATTCGCAAAATGCCCTGCCACCATGCTATAACGACTGCCATCCTAAGACAACAACCGGGACCGACGGCTTAACGTGCACTCCGAAGCACGGAAACGCTCAGTAGTAATGTCACTAGCGGTCACCCATCCAACTCATGACCGTGCGCGACGTTGCTTAACTTTGCTAATCGATTGAGAACAAACTTCGCTACGAGGGCTATTAGTACCACATTCAGAGAAACTTCAGAAAAAAGATCTTTTACTAATAATATTAACAAATAAAAAGTATATTGAAAACTCAAACAAGCTGCACGGAAACATTGTAATAAATAGGTACTCACAATATAATTATTATATGCCAACACTATCACATCGGTGACAACAGCTATTTCTAATATACTAACATACCTACTGCAACTACCTTACTACCCGTTAATTCAACCACCACTAGGGTAGATGGCGCAGCGAGCGAATTACAGGCGTGTACAGGGCTTTATTATATTTCACCAGACATCAAACAGTTACTACTCTTAATCGCTAGATGGCACTACGAAGTCTACGCCGCTCGCCTTTGCCAAGTCAAATAACATAATTTCAAAAAAATATGTCCGATATAGACTTTGATATTCTACCGGTGGTTCTTGACACAATATATCTGTGCACATCTTTTAAATTACTATGCCAGTCAACTCTTAAGCAAATAATATTTTGCGAACTTTGCGAACGTCATGATCATGTGCAATTGCAGTAGCTATCCCAATTAGATTTGGAACCCGTTAAAGATGCATAAACAATTGGAGTCCAACTTTATTACCTATACACATCATATTGTTGTAGTTTTAAGCAAGATAATCTTATGTGTTTGTTATTAAAGGTTAAAAAGTGATTTTAAATGTCCATACTGTTAGTATGGCAGTGAAGAAGGGTTGAACATCTGCTCGAAGTTCGCTTCATATTATATCGTATCACCCTCGTTCGCAATTCTAATACTAACAGAATACATACGATAGATATGAAACTCACATGGAAATTACGAAATATAAAAACGACGGCTTCACCGGAAAATCCGGGAGTTTTGCGTGGGTATATAGAAATAGCGAAACTAGTAATACAAAATTCTGTTTCAAAGTGAATTCACCATCATTAATTGAATTTTGTTCAAAGTGGCAATCTTGCTATACGACCCTCTTATAAAGTCCAATTACAAATATATGAATTTTATGGCTAAACGCACATTACTTCTCCATAGGATACTCGACGGCAGTATAGCCGCGTCGTTTCCGATTTTAAGCGTTAATATATAAATAGGTATATTATTTCATCGATGTTATTGACGGAGTGCTATTCGTTTTACGCATTTTTCCTTTTCTTAGTCAGCATTTATGGAACCCTCCCAATGGTTAAGTCAAGAACTGTACGGCTTAACTGCATAATACAATATTTCAATATCATATAATTTTTACAACAGCCGCGTTATGTTCCCAGTTCTTGTTTTTTTTTCAACACATAATATCAGTCACACTTAAACCCGATAGCAAACTTTAAAATACAACGTGTTCCATACAGCTAGTATTACATAAAAATCACATAAAACGACTTAAGCTTTATTAGTAAAAGAGAATCATTAAAATGTGAGTGGTACACGGATTTAATTTACTATCGCTTCTCTCGAATCCACAAGTAGTTCAGCAATAAAAGCGAAATACTTACCCCATTCTGTTTCCGTTGGCGACGACGAACGCCACATGAAAAAGAGTGTAACGACCACTTTAACGATACAGTAAACCAGCAAGAATAACCACCAGCAAGTAGATTTGATTGGACATTAAAGCTTCTAGGTAACGTGTTAAGTATACGATTAAACAGTTTAGTGTTAACAGATTAATCTTGCAATCTATTTAGAAGGTGCTTTGGTTCTTTTGATTTCATGAAAAAGTCTGTGAGCAGAAAAATCACAGTAGCCATCTCAATATGAACAACATGAAATGGTAATTATTCACTTTAATAGTGGTAGAACGGAGTTTTTGAAATATGAGATTTGGCTCGAGTGGCAAACAGGCGAACACAATATCTGCATCGCACAAGTTTCTCCTAAACATTAGCTCGAACAGTTGCTCGTTTTATCGTTCGATACATGTATGGTATGTGATGTAGTTACCGTAATCATGAGACTTTCATTTTAATTATATCTAAATAAAGAAACTTCTGCTACCATGGTAGCAGAAGCAACTCTGCAGAGTTCAGACAAATAGACAATGCAACGTGTCGAATCGGCACCGTATCTCGCCTCGACATGGTGATGCCGACACGGCGCTGGTTAGTTTGCATTGTATTATGGAACTCCATACAAAAAATACTGAACGGCTCGAGTTGAGGCAATGTCGATACGGTCGATAGTGTGCGCCATTCATTATTATTATTATACACCAAATTTTGTACTATTCAAGAGTAAAGTATTACAGCGAACCATCGTCATCATAAGGGTATCAAAGATATTATGCAACTGATACAGAGTCAGTACAATATGTATTCTCTTACAGCACTAATGTTAACACAAACATAGATTTAAAAGCTATATATATTTTATAAACAACACAACACCATAATTGTAATATGTTTTGGTTTCAGTTCTATGGGGGACGCATTCCTGGCGCAACCCTCTAGTCTAATGCTTTTGTTGGTAGTAAAGCTTTAGGGTTATCAGTAAACATAAATAGGCCGGCTAAAATATGAGATATAGAACATTAAAATGACCTATTAACAATTATAAATTTAAATAACTTAAAAATATACTCGTCGGCATCTCATTGATGTACCTTTTAAAATAAAATGAAAACAAACAATAATTAAAATATTTTAATGGCAGTAAACTAATATAGCAGGTATGTATTATTGTTAATTGTAATATGATTATGATATGTATATATTTTGAAGCAGTGATGGCTCAGTGGCATTGGCTATGGACTGCCGCGCAGCAGGTCCATGGTTCGAATCCCGCCCAGAGCTTGAGCTTCACCGCATGGTGGAAGGGCTTTTTGCGAATGCCCGCCTGGCTAGCGACCACCCTCAAGTAGAAAATCTGTCGCCTAGCACCTTACGGTGTGTTCCGGCAGCAGTCCTTGAGAGCCAGTGAAATTACAGGCACATGAGACTTAATAACTATGTCTCAAGGTGACGGGCGCAGTGCAATTCGTGACTTGTGACGAAATGCATCTGTTATAGGCAGAGGTTAGTCCACTTAACATCAGGTGGGCCTCGAGCTTGTTCCGTCAGAATAACATAAAAAAAAACAATGAAAGTTTAATTTGTCTTTTATTAGTTGTCGAATACTATTTTCAATATTTTTTTGTCATTATGAATAAAAACTTGATAATTATGTTCCAACCTACAATAAATTGTAATATTATTATATGTTGTAGTATTATATATTGTAATAATATTATAGTTTTGAATAAGTTGGTACAATATGTTTCCTGCAACAGCTACGGAAGACACAAGATATATAAGAAATATAATACAAAGTTTTGTTTTCTGATTGATGGCCAACCGTATCCCTGACGCCATACCCGCATTAGAACGTTCTTGCGGATGGCCACCATTCAATGAGGACGAAAACTTGGTATAGATATCCGTTGGCATCTAATGTAAGGCGACACCCTACTTATGCATCGACGTGGGACTCCAAATCAGCAGCATGCCACTGCTGCTGATTTGGAGTTATTTCCCTTATTCGCCTTTTATCATCATCATGGTGGTGGGGGTATGGTGGTAGGGCTATTTGTGAATGGCCCGCCTGGATAGCTACCACCCTCAAGTAGAAAATTGGTCACCAAACACCTAACAGTGTGTTCCGGCAGCTGCCTTTGAGAGCCAGTAATTCTAGGTTAGCCTGAACAATATCTTCGACCACGTCATCACTTACCATCAGGTGAGATAGTAGTCAAAGGCTAACCTATAAGGAATTAAAAACAGACGGGAAGATGTTAAATAGTGCTTTGTTATAGGATTAAATAAAAAGAGTAAAGGGAGAACTAGAAAACTTAAAATAACGAAACTAATCGAAATTTATTAATAGGCGATCTTAGAAAGTATAGTTATTTTACTATAAATACGAGTAACATTCAACGACGTTAACATAAAAACAGTTTTTACAGAGAATTTTCAGAGAACTCATCTATCGTGAAAATTAATTTTAATCCTATTTTGCTGTCACGGTATACTAGAGCATATAGTTAAAATGTCTCAATGTTAATTTCGTAATCCACATACTTGATAAGCTACATGCAATAAAATACCATTTTACTTATGCACTAAACTTTAGCCGGAAACTGTACTTGTTGTTAATAATAAAGAAGGTTTACTCACGGAACGTTCATTGACGACTTGGTGAGTAACTCCGCCCAGTAATTTTACTAAATTTTCATCACCGCGTTTGCAAGCCCAGTGCATCGCGGTCTGAAACACATTAAATACACACTTCAAAAATCGGCAAAATGAAATAGAAGCTACACAAACTCTCAGAATTACCTTTATTATAAATAATATCGCGATTTCAAAATCGATGGTAAATTATGAAGCCTTTAGCATTAAGAGAACCAAAGATCGATGCACGATTCCATCACGAAAAGAGTTTAGTAGGTCGAGAAACAAATTGCTTGATTGCCAGCCTTTTATTTTTATATATGTAAAACACTTTGATGGACATTATAATGCCGAAATTATAGCTCTTTATAATCGGAACGTATTAGGATGATTTGCATCCAGATTAAAGATTATATTTTGGAGAAGGTAGGTGTTATTAGCATAGTTATAGGAATTAACTCGCTATCATCGTTGGTCATTTTAATATTAAAAACGTTATGGTAAGTAAAGCATAAATTTAACGAACCACATTTTAGATAAAGATTCAGGTTTTACTATAGGTAACAAGCCGCAATTACGAATATATCATGTTCGACCAGCTGTTTCGATTAGATAATCATGACTTACAAATAAAATTAAGATACTACCTCATGTAGCACATTTATTGATTCTATTACATGGAGCCGCGTAGCAAAAATGTTGTGTGTAATTCATCCAACATTTTTTTTGAATAATTCTAAGCAAATAAGTATTAGTGAAGGTCTTAAACCAAGAACGCTAATTCATCACTTTAAATAAGTTTTTAGCGAGGTATTAAGAGTACACTTATCTTTTCGGTTTATTGAAAGTGTTCAGTTCTGACTAGTATCGTATACGTACGTAGAGGTGATTTAGTGGAGTAAACTTGTCAGGTCAGACAATGTCTATTCAGCAGTAAAGGTGGGTTCTTTCGAATATATATTGCTTTATCCAAGGCTAGGGTACGAGTTACGTACCAATCGGAGTATGTACAAGATGTAGGCGTGATCGTCGCTGATTCAGTGGGGTAGTTAGTGGCGGGCGGTTCTAGGTTCGACGTCGCCCGGAGAAATATTGGCCCCGAGGGAAGCGCTGTTAATTTGCAGGGCACATTGGCTACAGGCACGATTTTCCACGTATCTATGTATGCGCGGCGTTCGAACACGTCAATATTGGAGAAGGCATTTTGCTAGCTGAATTTTGTATTTATAGATTGGGCTCAGCGCGCGCTTCTAAACTGCATGTGATATTAACAAGTCAAACCAAATTGAATTTGTTGCACTACTATACCGATAGCACGTATTATTTTTTTAGTTTCAATCGAACGGTCCTGTCGGAGATTTAAAAGGCGAAATGGCACAAATAAAATGGTTCAAAATCAATAATAGAATTTCTTATAGTAGTTAAACTTATTGGGTAAATATTTAAGAAGGTTTGATTGGCTTAGCTATTCTAGGTAAACAGGTATATAAACAGATAAATAAAATCCTTTACTAAAGCATTTCATTTAACTGTTTCTATCTCAAGCATTACTAACTTGCACCTGAATAATTAAGATTGTTGTAGAAACCGCAATGGCTCAAACTTGATAGGGATTTGTTTTGTGTAATAAATAAGTTATTAATACTCACATACTATAAATTTGATTGCGTTCGCACCAACCATCCGGCAACAGGAAAATACATGCAGGAAAATAGTAAAATTATACATTAGTCGTTGAAGTATAAAAGCAATATAATGGAATAAATAAAATAGACAACGGATATAAGGAATTAAGGGTCCTTGGTCGGTCCTTAATATAAAAATCTCATTAAGACGACGTTTCCGGGTCAGCGGTCTACAGAATTAACAAATTTATCGTCGGTTAACCCAATAAATTTTAAACAGGATTACGTGGTCCGTGCACAAAGCAAAGCTGTATAATTTGCCCGATATAAATCTCTTGTCTCTGTCAAATGTTCCTTTACCGTTTAAGATAAAATTTACTTAAAGCTAGACATCTCACTAATTAGGTAAATATGGTTGTAAATTAATTATAAACAAATCGTGATCTGTCCCAAGCGGTTTCTGATATATCCTATGTGCTCAATTATGAATAATATTTACATTAAAAAATGTTAATAACTTTTTGGACATTTCATATACCTAGTTGCAATTATTCAAAATAGTTCATTACATAGAACAAAATATATAGTACTTGAATTTTCCGTACCAGCGCGTCCAAATCTCTTACGTTGTTTTTTTTGTTTTTCAATTAAACTTCTTAAGTGAGGATTAAAATGGTACTCTAGCAAAAAACACATTGCTTAACTGCGATCTAGTCGGATAAACTTAGAAGCAGTATGGTAAGGAAGCTGTGAATTGTTTGTATTTATTGAAATCAGGATTTTGAGACAGCGACATCATTATGAAGGTTTTAGCGTTCGCAAAAACACTTCTAACATTTTCTTTGTACTGTTGTGATTAGACACTGCATTACGCCTTGTTAAGGGTAGGGTTACAATGGCCACTCAGTAGGACGCGGACCATGTCGCCGTGTTGGCGCTATATCCGGTACCACGTCATATTGATTGCGTTTGCATGTACATCAATTAGGATCCGCTGAACGATGCGTCTTCCACGCCACTAATTATCGTCGTGTCAACCAGCTTAATAGTGTAATTATAGAGATAGTTTGACAGCGACGTTGATAAACGCCTCTTACCAAGAAATTCCACCAATTATTATTCGTCTTATTTATGTTTGTATTTCAAATGTCTTAAGCTTGACTATAATCTCTTAACTGTGTTCCCTAAATGGTTTGTCATTGTATACTACGATTGTCCTATAAACCATTCGCCCCCGTCGATGCATTTTAAGTTATTACACATAAGCCCATCTACTTATTATCTACTTCAAATATCTAAACAGCTCATAGGTATGCGTAATTTATACCTAAATCATACAAGGTTGTAGCTAAATATAAATTTTCCAATACTTACACCCTGCAGGTTCCAATTCCATGGGAAACGACGATACCGAAAAAAGAAAACCAATTAAATTAGTTAGTGTATAATCTAAAAAATACTGAACATAACAAACCAATATGATAATGCGAACAATACCCATAAATACTAACAAAGGCAAACTAAATAATAGACCATATTATTAATTTTATTCTCTACCTGTTTTATCGAAATGCAGTAACGACAATATTTGTGCAAAGCGACATTATGATGGTATCCATTCAGACCTGTTTATCACAAATAATACGAGCTGGTTTGATAATAAAACAAAGTAGCGAGTGTTAGATTATGGCTAGAAAAGGCCATGCCTAGAATTAAAACTGCGTCTCTAGATCAGCAGTCGGATCACAATGTTGAGTGCTTGGCGGTAGATTTGAGGTTATTCGCAAAATACCCAACCACCATATTATGCAGTCTAAGCCTATGGACGGAAGCTATTGTCACCGGTATTACTGACACTACCATTTCGTGATTTTTAAAGTAAATCGATACCACAACACTTTTGATTTAGTTACGATTTATATGTGCATATTATACTGTTAAGAAGTCAATTGAAAAACAACTGTATCAGCCGGACTGTCCATTGCCGAACACAGCCTCCCCTATTATGGGGGGTTTGCCATTATCCCCAAGCATGGCAGGAGTCTTGGGGATTGCAGTATCAGATATTAGTTCCTCAGAGAGTACTCCTGCCCACCTTCCTGTGTGTTACTTTTAGGCGTATAAATACAATTGAAAACAACAGGAAGTATATTTCAATATCTGGCCAGATCAATATATTGTATAAAAAATTTAGTACCCGGCCTTGGGGTTATTCGGATGGAATCTGTCTTTCCTAATTTTTACGAGGAAGCCGTATATTCCAGGCCGAAGCAGTGAGCGGACTGCCATTTCGGATACAATAGGCAGAGTTCTAAAGAATTAATCAACTAAACCAAAAGGTAAAAAGTTTTTATCACCGCACTATTTTACATATTATACCGACTTGTGGAAGCCACACACCGTGTTATTCACGCTCAACTTTTCCTTACACCTGTACATTGATGAATGAGCCCATCTCACGATATCCTCGAGAAGCTACAGTTCTTCAAAAGACTAGTTCATAAATTTCATAAAAGTCAGCAATACGTTTGTATTACCAGTATTATTCATATGCGAAGGTAATCGACATCAAGCAGGCCTGAAGGATCAAATATCCGTACAATCTGTGTTTTGCTTCAACAAATGTAAATCTATTTTATATAACCGCGAACTAAGCTACTTTTAAGTACTTAATTTAATATTTCTGTTACCATTCCTCACCGTAAAAGGATCCTGGAACAAAAGAAAAATATGTTAATTTTATATTATATATATATTATAAATGCGAAAGTTTGTGAGTGAATCTTTGTTACTCTTGCACGTTGAAACGGCTGAACTAATTTGGATGAAACTTGGAATATATAGATAGTTTAGGTTCTGGATTAACAGATAGGATAATATATTTTATTATCTCTTTTCATCATCGAATCACGCTGGTGAAACTGCGGGCCGCAGCTAGTTACTACTAATTATGGAACCAGTAAAATTATTTTAGCAATATCATTACAAAACGTCTGCGAAGCTCAGGTTCCCAGGTTAGATTACTGTAAAGAGTAGCCTTCTCGCGGTTTGGTCTTTATTAAGAGGTGGGTTTCCATGCCTATTTCGAAACACGCAATCCCAAGTTTCATATTATTGTGTAACTTTAGTATTATATTACAATTATCCTAAATGTAACCGAAACCACCAAAGATTTTCCCGTCCAAACTTATTCCTTATGTTATACTGATTACATTTTAATAATCCAGAAAAGCTGAAAGTTCAAATGGATACTTCAATTTAAATAGAAATCGCTATTTATGAAGTATCAACTTTTCAGACTGTTGCAAATTTGTTTGATTCAACTCTCACGGTCCCGCTAAAGAGAGCAAAAACTTCAGATTAACCTTAAAATCTCGGAACAGAATCCATAATGTACTGCTGCAATCTCATGATCACCGAATTACCAACTTAACTGTAAAAAACGTAGACATATTCCCATGGTCAGGAGACGCTTGGACGGCGTTTTAATATACCCATAATCGTCGATCGACGGTGGATCATATGAAATATGTAATACCACTAATAGGTCTTGGTGGGCAGCTACCTCAGCGGTCGTGGGCCAATTTTGCCGTTGGTAATAACCTTAATATCCCATCAGTGCTATACCCCATGCGTGTACAAAGATGAGGTATGGTAATGACTGTGCGACCGAACGCCCAACCCGCCTTCGATAATAATTCGCCTTTGATCAATGAATCTATTTGATTACCATAAACCACCTCCGCAGTTCATATATTTTCTACCGACTTCAAAAAAGGAGGAGGTACTCAATTCGTCTGTATTTTTTTTTTTTTTTTTTTTATATTTGTTACCTCATATCTTCTGACTGGGTAAACTGATTTTAATAATTCTTTTTTTATTTGATAGCTGATGCTTGCCGTGTGGTCCCATTTAAATTTCATCAAAATCGATTTAGCCGTTTTTGAGTTACACTCCAAAAACTGAAAAAGTGTTTTCCTGTCCTGATATTATAATCAATGTTTGTTACCTTAGAACTTTTGACTGGGTGAACCGATTTTGATAACCTTGTTTTTATTTAAAAGCTGATGCTTGCCGTGTAGTCCCATTTAAATTTCATCAAAATCGGACAAGCCGTTTTTGAGTTACACCCCAATAACTGAAAAGTATTTTCCTATCATGATGAATTCTCATCGAAGCTCAAATTTGGTGGTAACACAGTAATATTTCCTCAACGGTATAAGATAGAAATAAATTTTTGGATAGGAAGATAAAACGTGTATTATGCTGCAAGCAAGTCTTATTTTGATAATTTAAGTCTGTTATATGTTACTATATCTGGTGGTAAGTTAAACATAAGCCCATAAGTAGCAAGGGTCACTAAAAAGAGCGAAATAAAAATTGTTACCAAAAAAATAGAACCGACTTCAACACTCAAATGTGTGAAATAACTTGTCGAAGTCGGTACCATGCGCACAATATTGTGATGATAGGTACTTTTGAACCGTCATGGTACCGACTTCAACAAGTTATTTCACACATTTGAGTGTTGAAGTCGGTTCTATTTTTTTGGTAAAAAATTTTTATTGAACACAACGATGGAAGTTTAATTTGACTTTATTTTTCTAATCATTTAACAATATAAAATCTACTCTATACAGTAAAAAAATAATTAGATTTAATAATCAATAACAAAGATCAAACATCCATCACCGGCAATAAAGTAATCTGTCTTTATATGTCAGTTCCGAGAAATGTGTGTTTGAATTATAAATGAATATTCTTGCATGGACATAAAGCATGGTGAATGAAGATTTCTAAAATAAGAAGCAATTTATTATCGCGAGCATTGCAGCCGGCGTGACGCAAACATTCGACGACAGTTATTAAGCGCTAGAACACTGCATCAGGACGAAACGCGCTGACACCCTACGATATTGTCATCTCTTTGGCGTGTGCCAGTACCCAAACGAAATTAGTTTAAGCATTGACAAATACTCTAATACTAAATGTATAATTTTCAGTACATAAACAACAACAAAATACCTGTATTTAACCTATTTTCACAAATTAAAATCAATTAAGACGTATGTATTTTAATTTGATAATTAATACAAGACGGAAAACTGGAGTCGTTCTGGAGTAAAGCTGCAATTACTACTTTAGAGCCTTCAAAAGACCCGTTCGTCAGCTGTCGTTAAAATGATAGTAGGTTTAATCACATACTAAAGCATAATAATGACAAAGTGTACAATCGGTAATGTATAAATTTTATTGTGCAGTAGGGTGAACATTGTGCATTTAATTGTGGCCATGTTAAACGGGTGCAGTGCAAGTACGTGTCGTTAATAGAGCGTTGTGTCTCTTCATTTTGTTTGAACGTTCACTGACTCTGTTATTTCGGAGCGACTAATAAATTGCGTGATGACAGGTGTCAGCTGCTCCACCGCCTCTGCACTCTTGCGTCGATGTCTCATTCCTCACGCTCTCCTCCTAAATTCTCTTATTTTATCAACGCTCCGTTCAATTTTCGTTTCGTTCTCTCGCCATTTTATTTGTTTGCGATTAGAATTATCGCTTTCGTTCTGCTAATCCGTACTACATTAACCACGTAAATGCATTGATGTATTCAATGTTTTGAGTCGTTTTATGTTTAATATATGTGGATGATATAATTTTGTTACCATAAATATTTGGTATAATTAAGACATTCTTTGTTACTTTAATTAAGATTATGTTAATAGACTTATCTAAAAAAGTTATACGCACAATTTTATTGTAAATTAATATATTTAATAGTTTTTTTGCTCTGCTACAGTATTCTTTAGTTATTATATTTACCTATGCACACTAAGATTCTTAGAGATTTATTATTTATCTAGTATTTTTCTCATACCACTAAACTCATATTGCACACAAATATAGTACAGTATTTTATCTTTACAACTTGTTTCCCGTTCATAATTAATTCAAACTAAAATAAAAGCAAGATTTTAGGATGTCCGATTCATCTCGAAGTAAGAATGATACGGTATAAATCAAAAGATATATATCTTTTTACTATCGTTAATTACAAAAGGGCGTATATAAATAAAAAAAGAACGCAGGCCCATTCAGGCGGACTGGCGAAGCGATCACTGCGCCGCGCCTTGTCGCTACAAGCAAATGCACTTATCTTACCGGGATGTGAAAAACTGTTTTGTGCCCGCTGTCGTGGGTTAGTTGCGTCAACACAATACATTTAACTATACCGGAGTCAACGCTCTAAGATTTTACATATCCACCGAAAATAGAAAAAATAATACAAATTTGAATAAAAGATACACATAAACAATGAGAACAACGCAAGTATATTTTCTACCTATTGTGCAAGGACCAAATCGTCATTTCACGCGTCCTGGCTGTTAACATGCTAGATGTTACGAATAAACTAACGATCATCATAAAGCTGTTATTAAAATGTATAATCAATGCATCGTCTTCTTACGGTAGTATTTCTCAAAGTGGGCAACAGTGCCTTTGATAATTACGGGTGCTCATGCTCAGGACCTTCACTGATGCGGTAGAAGGCCCAGTGAAAGTGGGAAGATATCAAGGCCATCTAAGACAGTGACGACTACTTTGACAAACGTGTACAAACTACCCCAAGAAATTTTAATTTATATTCAATATGGAACGTACACTTTTCTATTATATTTATAGCTGATAGTCTTACTACTATCTCACCATATGGTGAGTGATAATGTGGTCGAAAATGTTATTCAGGCTAACGTAGACTTAATGGCTCTCAAGGATAGCTGCCAGAACACACCTTTAGGTGCTTGGCGACACATTTTCTACTTGTGGTTGGAAGCTAGCCAGGCGGGCATTCGCAAAATTCCCTACCACCATGCTGTAACGACTGCACTACGAAGACACCAACCGTGACTGACGGCTTAACGTGCCCTCCGAAGCGCTCAGTAGTAATGTCACTAGCGGTCACCCAACCAAGCCATGACCGCGGCGGTCTTTGCTTAATTTAGCTGATCTCATTTCTGTAGATTGGTAAATTGTAAGTAAATTTTATAGGGGTTAGTGTAGTCTGTACAAAGAAACGCATGTTGAAACTTGAATCGATACAGAAATTAAGGAATATTGGATCGAATTGTGACATGAGATGAATAGTAGACTGTTACAAGGGTCGAAAGGAATAAATTCCCATACGAGGTATTTAGACGCCCGAGCGTAGCGAGGGTGGCTATAGTCCGAGTAGGAATTGATAACTTTCACCCGTGTTAAGCACTCTACTTTTCACTACAAATATGAGTAGTATAATATTTGTTGATTACAAGAACATGAGTAGAAATTATTTAAAATGAATGCACTTATAGTCAAAATAGTTCAATAAAAATTAGAGAAAAGTAAAAAAAAATAGTTTTTCAAAAAGTCTATAAAAAAATCTAAAATATTTACTGAAAACCATAACATGAGTAGAAGAAACATATAAAGAATGAATTGAGGGATAAGAACAACTTGTAAAATTAAGTAAATTTTTTGTAAGATTTTTTATAATTTTACTTACCATCCTGCCAATTTATATATATCTAGTCTTTTTTTAAATTTTATACGTGGCACACAAAGCGTCTGCCGCGGAAGCCATACCACTGGAAAGGTATTTTATTAAAGTTGTTTTTAAATTTACCCTTATAATTAGTGAATAAAATGTTCATATAAGATACACTAACTTGAGAGAGTCACATTAATTCTGTTATAAACTAGTTATTTTAGCTTTTACATAAACACAAATGTAGTCGTAATTCGTTTTTATAATACAGCAAAGTATTTAAGAACGAAAAAATATAAACGTCTAATTTTATTTACAACCATGGTTGCCATGGTTACAGTTATATATTCAGTCATGGTTATGAGTTTTTCCCACCCTTAGGTGGGAAGCAGCGTCTTCCACCCGCTATGCAAATCAAATAAACACTACTTTCCGAGTATTAGAAATGAAAAAAGTTTTCTTCCCTGGAGGCAGTACAAAATGCTTTCTTTCACACAGTTTGTAGAATCTAGATCACCAGAGATCTACCGCAAAGGCATAAATGACCTTCCTATTAGATGGCAACAATGTATAGAAAATAATGGTAATTACATATTTTGATTAAATAAATATGTTAAATAAAAAAAAAACAAAAAAACTAATTTCAATTTTCAGTACAAACCGGCAATTTTATACTGTAACCCCTAATATTTCAACAACCTGTACTTAAAATACCGATTCATAATATAGCTGTGACCAAAACTGCGATCCCCAAGACAAACCAAAGTTCAAACCTCAATAGCCCAAATACTCGTTAATTACCCCCGACGGAATCCATTTCAAGACCCCCGCAAGAGTAGGAATGGAGCCTACTGTTTCGAGGGCTTATTGTGACGGAACAAGCTCGAGGCTCACCTGATGTTAAGCGGACTAACCTCTGCCTATAACAGATGCATTTCGTTACAAGTCACGAATTGCATTGTGCCTGTCACCTTGAGACATAGTTGTTAAGTCTCATATGCCTGTAATTTCACTGGCTCTCAAGGACTGTTGCCGAAACACATAGTTAGGTGCTTGGCGACAGATTTTCTACTTGAGGGTGGTCGTTCGTGTAATGCCCTTCCTCCATGCGGTGAAGCTCAAGCCGGCGGCGGGATTCGAACCATGGACCTGCTGCGCGGCAGTCCATAGCCAATGCCACTGAGCCATGACTGCTTTCCTTCCATTTACACATATAGTGTAAACACATACATTTTAGTATAAATACCTAATATATATATATTATAATGCGCTCGTAGCTGAGCTTTAGGTTAGATGTGAGTATGGTTTAGATGGTGGATCGCTTGTGGCATTTACCTACTGAGCACTTTCGTGCTTCGGAGGGCCTTTTTAACCGTCGCATTGTCTCTGTCCTTGGTGTGTCTTAGGATGGTAGTCGTTATGGCATGATCGGAGGGAATATTGCGTTGCAAAGCATTTAACGGAGTGTTCTTGTAGCTGCTCTTGGAAACCAGTAATTTTGGTTTAGCCTGAATAACATAGTCGACCGTCTTCACTTATTATCAGACGAGATAGTGGTTAAAGGCATTTCAGTAATATAAAAAGAAAAATATAAGTAGTCATATAGTAAGTAACGCGCCTGGGCTATCATTATGTATTGTTAGCGTTCTATAAGAAAAAACGGGTTCGTTTAACTATTTCTTTCTGAGCATACCTTTCAGCCTACAGTTTAAGGTTGAACTGGCCGGTCGCTTCTCCATACAAACGCCATAGGATGATCACTCCCTTATTTGAGATTTAAGGTCCAGAATTAAGCATAACACCGATTGATCTCGTCATTATCTAGGCTTGTATGATGCCGAAATTTTAAAAAGATAGTTAATTTGAAAGTTATTAGCCTCGAAAATGTTATATGAAAATGTTTCGAAGCGCATAACTCTAAACTTAATTATTTTATTAAAATTTCGGCATTATACAAGCCTAGATAATGACGAGATCAATCGGTATTATGCTTTGTTTTGGACCTAAATCCTCAAATAAGGGAGTGATCACCCTACCGCGTTTGTATGGAGAACGGGCCGGCCAGTTCACCCTTAAGGGATGTATCTACTAGCTCGTATTTGTGAGGTATATTGCGTATTGGCATGGAATTCTCTCGGTATGCGTGTTCGACTCGCTCTTGACAGTTGTTTGTCACTGTTTTTGTTTCTAGCGTCAAATTTGCTGTGATTATAGAGCAACATCTATTAATAAAAATATACAATACTTATGTGTTTTAATTATTATTTATTATCATTATGAATTTGACTTAGTTTTTCTACATTGGTTTTTGGAAAGTGACAATGCGTATTACTTATAATTATATCTAACAAACACGTTTTTAATTTAAAATCACCCAATACAGTTGCCGAATGAAAATGTCACCATAAACTAGACTTTTGCTTGAGCAAACAGGAATGCCAATTTAAAAAAAAAAGTTTTTAAAGTAAGTTTATTTTCACTAGAATGGCGTTTTATTTTTATTTATTGCGGCATTTCTAATCACCATGGTAAATTTTATATATATCACAATAGTTTATATTCTTAACTCATAATTTATTTAACTTGTAAGTAGGAATATCTGAAACTACTGATTAAATTTGATAACATTAAAATTTTTGTAGTAATGTTCATAATTAGTCTCAGTGGACTTTATACAAACTATGGTCGAGATCAGACAAGATATTTCATTGATACTGCATTCAGCTTCATGATTGGAAATAATTGCCGCTCTTTCTCTGAACAGATATGAGATCTCGGCATCAATAAATATTTTAACGAAAACGGCAAATTGAAAATTGTTTTGTTTTTTTTTAATGTTATTGTGATGGAACTAGCGCGACGCCCACTTGATGTTAAGCGGTATCCTCTGCCTATAACAGATGCATTTCATCACTAGTGACGAACTGCACTGCGCCCATCACCTAGAGACATACCTGTTAAGTCTCATTTTTGCCTGTTATTTCACTGGCTCTCAAGGACTGCTGCCGGAACACACCGTTAGGTGCTTGGCGACAGATTTTCTACTTGAGGGTGGTCGCTAGCCAGGCGGGCATTCGCAAAATGCCCTTCCACCATGCAAAGTGTCATTGACATACAGAAACCGATCAAATCATCTTTATCTACAGTTTCAAAAATTGTATGTAATGTTGGCATAACATCTCTAAAACGTATCCAGAATGTGAACTCTACCTGAGACTTATTCACAACTGCCCAGTAATAAGCGAGATTTTAAATTTGGAATCTCCTACTGTCCAGTAAGTAAGTATGTAAATTCTTTACTGGACAGTTTTTTATTTATCCTATCTCGTAGTTTGGACTCGCACGTATTGTGCATTTGCTAGTGTCACGTTATATACTGGACAGTAAGGTCATCCTCTTTAGATCTGCTTAGAAAAAAAACGTAGTACCAGAAACAGATTAGTTTTAACCATTATAACATGGTTATAGGAGGGAGGGTCCAAATATATATCTATCTCTCTTTATGGCATGCTATTTTATGAGATAGATATATATTTGAAGCTATGATACGAGTGCAGGAAGTTGATTATCCCAATCGAGGCAATGACACAAAGTTTGTATGCCGTATTAGTAGGCTAGGGGGATGTATTAGATAAAGATGAGATTGGGATAATTAAACTAGCACGTGTGTCATACGACTACTTCTATTATACGCGAATTTGTAAAAAGGCGGGCATGATTAAAAAAAAAATAGGGCAATTGCCTTATATGATTTTTGCCAACATTACTGCCCGGAGTAAAGAGTTAGTTATGGGGCGTTCGTATCGTGTCTTTAACTCTAAAGATAAGCCATTCCACGATTTGATATTGTTAGGAAAGAGTATAAAACGATATGATACGAGTGCGGAAAGCAAAATATTGCAATCGAGACTATGATATTGTAAGCCCAAGCCTAAAGCGAGGGTTTATAAAGTTTTTATGCCCGAGCAGTAGGTAGGCGAGAGCTATGATTGATCAAGCCGAGGTTGAAATAATTACGTAGTACGTGTCTCCTGCAACTCATTTAAAAATCTTAATTGATAAAACAAAACACTTTTTTTCGATGGGTGTAAATACTATGGAACAAGTATAGAAGTGTTAATTCACAACTATAAATACATATATGTATATATATGTATTTATATATGTATATATATATGTATTTATATATATATATATAATATATATATATATATATATAAATACATATATATACATATATATGTATATATACATATACACATATATATACATGTTGTCTACTGCAGTAGACAACATGGTGTCGTTATTTCGTCGACAAAATTGCTCTTGTCTGAGAAAATAAAACTATATTTTTTGAAAATCTTAATTGATAAAACAAAACACTTTTTTTCGATGGGTGTAAATACTATGGAACAAGTATAGAAGTGTTAATTCACAACTATACATATATATGTATTTATATATGTATATATATATATATATATATATATATATATATATATATAATGGTAATTTGGTTGGTGTGTAAACAAACTACAAGCCTTGGAGCCCAACCACTAGATATGCCCAGCATTAAAATCTCCAAGTACCACTAACTCCGTCGAAGGTAACTGCTTACCGACCTTATCAGCTCCTCTATAGCGAGGTGCTGAAAAAGATAAGTAGTCTCCATGTCACCGCTATGTGACCTAAAGAGGCAAGCGTAAACTAAAGTTTTGTCACAGTAATCTAACGCGAACCAAAATAGTATGTATAGGTTTTTGTCTTCGAAACCATTAAGACGCCGACAGCAAATATCTTCCCAGATAGAGGCAAATCCCAGCACGACGAATAAACGCGTGCTCGAGCGTGTAACCTTGATATAACAGGTACGAAATATCCGCCGGGTTTAGTATTTGTGTCTCCGTTAAAAAGAGACGGGCCGGCTTAACCGTTTCAAGGTAGTGATGGACGGCATCTAGGTTGGAGTTTCAAAGTGGTGATAGACGGCATCTAATGTCCAGAATTGACGGGAACATTATCGACAAAAATTAAATGTGTCGGGAAGAAAATCAGCAGAACGAATATTAAGTTGGATGTGTGGTTTAACTAGAATGGACATTATTAGGAATGAGTATAGCTGAGGAAGCTTTGTAAACAATCTCGACTGTATTAATAAAATGTTATAATTAAAACACAATCCCACACCGACATTAACATTTATACTTGCTGCCATCAAAACCTCTCAAGAAGTCGTACAGAATAACACAAACTTTCTTATAGGGATATTACTACCGTGCCAACTAGTGTACTAGAATAGGTACATGACTAAATCAAATAACAATTAATATTTGGAATGCTACTGAGTGTGTCACTCCTATAAGGATATCTGATCACTGCATATCCCGTACTCTTTTTGTCTCACTAAAGACTTAAAGATTAGCTAATCGACCAGCATTACGCTATTGAAATTATGGGCAGCGTTTAATCTATAGATTAAATATAAGCTTCGTTTAGTTAAACTCTGAGATAAGCGGGGATTGATATTACGGGCCTAAGCTTCCTATACTAAGTCATTGGTAAAAATAAACCTATATGATATTCTACTTCTATGTAATTAAAAATAAACAAGGCACGGATGAATATTTCTATTGTACTCGTAGAATGCGGTATATATACGGTAAAACAATTTGTTTTTTTTATATATTCAATTTTAAGAAAGTCTGTGCAGGTATATAGAAATTTATAAACCCAGTTATATTAAACTATTACTACACAAATGTGAATCTTATGAAACAAGGGATCGTGTTCAAAATATCTTGCAAGTTGTGTACGTATTATTTTTGTTCTACATTAAAGATAACGCTCATCCGAAAATCAATAAAATCATCGTTTTCTGTGTCTGTCCTTCTGCTCTAAAAAATAGACAGTGGTTGAATTAAGTTTAACAAACCTATGATCTTCGACTAAGGTACATACATACATATAACCCATCACCATAAAAAAGACACTGTTTTTTATGAAAGAATATCGATACAAATAAATTGTTGATACAAGAATCCATATCAATAAATTGAAAATGTAACTCGTAAAAACATCGATTATTGTAAACAGCTGGCGGCCATTTATGCAAAACGACGGGTTTCTTTGGAACAATTCTACAGCGGTAGCGTAATATGAGAATTTTAATTTAATCTCACAGATTGGCTCTTAAGGTAAGATACTAGGTAGGTAGATAGATACTCTAGAAACATCATTAGTGGAAACGATCCCATAATTTGTAAGTATTTAAGTAGCCGTAATATATTTAACATATACATTGCGAAAATTCTTATTCAATACTAACAAATATTTTAAGAAAACATTAAATTAATATTTAAACAAACACTTATAAATACAATAAAAATATCTAGTTACAATTCCGCCTTATTTTCTTGTTTTAAACCGACGAGATGTCACAAACGCCACGTAGCCAATATATATTGTAAAACATAATATTTACTAAAAGTCTGCTCAAATATCAACATTTTGAAGTTTCACTCAACAATAGCCTTATTAAACCTTAAAGGAAAATTTAATTTGCGATGACAGCAGCATCATTTATCTTATTAAAGCACTAGCTTCGCTAACATGGGAAAACTCGGAAGTACACGTTTAGAGAAAAATATTTTACAAAACAGGATTTATTCAATGAATATTATACATTTTAGATATTGTGGTGGAACATATTTAGGTTTATTCACAACCGCAGTAAGAGTATTTTGCGAACATCTGTACATATGACACGATATTTATGAAATTAAGCATTAGAAAAAAAGACAAAAGCAAAATAATTGGATGATAAAAACTGTAAAACCGCTCTTAAAATTTTCTTGACTGTTCTGTAGCTAATACTGTTTGCTTAATTGGACCTAGTTATGCAAACAGGAACCAATCCACACACATGCCAAAATCGAGATAAGGACACAGAAGCTTTCAAAAATGAACCTTCTAACGACACTGTAAATATCAAAATGATCTGGCAATTTTGACAGAACAAAAGATTTCTATGACAAAGTTATCAACCAACATAACAGCAGTTGTACAATAAACTAACAAGATCCATGCCCCATAGTCAAAACTGTCATTGTGTGGATTGGTTCCTGTTTGCATAACTAGGTCCAATTGAATGTGGCATGTAACCCGTATTGTGGCTTCTGTAAGTAAATCTTTCTAACGGCTGATTCTCGAATAAAACCACGAGTCGAGCATTCTTGATAGCAGTTATCGTTTCATTCTCATCTTGTTCGCTTTCCTTTGCATTCGGTTAAACAAATAGAGGTCTTGTTGGGTAGGTAGGCAGATCCTAATTAAAAGTATCAGCCGCTGTCGTATATTACGCAGATGAGGCCCTCCGGCAGTTAGTCACTGCGCCTGACCACCTCCCAGTCGTTTAGAGGGTTTTATTGCTTCACGACACAAATGAAAAAAAAATAGCAATTGGTTTAATAATAATTGTAATTTAACATATTTAAAATTCTTAGATAGGTTTTTCACAAATACAAGTATTTGTCAAGTCTATTAGTTAAGTTTTTTAAATAAAATGTTAATATAATTGATTTATGTATGCTCTATATAGAATACAAAAAGCAACGTGTAATATAGTTTTTTTTAATACTAAACTAACCATTAAAAAATATTTGTATTAAAATTTTATAACATATAAATTTTAGAGTAAAATGTTGAGGTTTTTGAGATCTAACACTTAGTTAATCTAATACTGCTAATAATATTGATGTCCAATTCCCACGTCCTACAAATTATTAAAGTTTATTCAGCTAATAAAATTAGTGGCAGTTACATAAGTAATGAGTCATTATATATCCAATAAATAACAATGTACTCACCTTGTTGGATCCTTTTCCTAGCTCTTTGGGGTAAAACGTGGCATGTAGGTAGGTACTCGTATAAGGGTATCTATTAGAACGTATCAAATGTTGATTTGAAGGCCAATTTGTCGATAAGGAGTATATTTTTATATAAGCATGAAAGGACTGTTCCATATATTTCTACTAAATGTCGTTAAAGTTGACTAAAGGAAAATGGGCCTAATGAGCAGTATTCCACCAACATCACTAACGTAGAATGTGAGTGGGGTGTTGCGCAGGGCTTCTTATCTTCTTAATATCTGACTACCCATGATATTCAGCCCTTAATTCAACTTTTAATGAACTGGTTGATAACAAAATATTATAATATCATGTATTTCAGGCAACTAAAGATACATGCTGTTAATAACTTTAAGACTAACATACATACTAAACATAAAAAAGTAGATTGTTAACCAAGGGAGCAAACAACCATTTTAGTGGCATGAGTGTTTCTTTGAAGACAGAGCGAAACGAAGGATTCTAGAGGAGAATCACGAGCGTAGCGTAGATTCTAAAGTAGAAATCTGAGTGCAGCGAGGGATTCAAAGTTAATCGAGCTTAAAATAGTTGTTGGTTCCCGAGTTGGACACTCTACCCCGTGGGGTGCCGGGTTAGCATCTCACCCCCTCATCTCTTCCCGTGGGTGTAGTATGATGCGACTAAGGGAAAAATACTGGAAGGTGGGCAGCGCCTACTAGGAACTGTAATCTTATGCTGCGATCCCCAAGACGTCCACCTACTAAAAACCGAACGCTATCAAAATCCATTCAGTAATTACATTATTAACCGCGGGGTGCCGGGCTAGAATGTCACCAAATTCAAAGTTATTTGTTAGAGCTATTCTATCGAAGCTCCCTTCATCTGGGATACCGAAGGAATTTGCACTCTGCTATCCAGATTTCTAGGTGGGAGCAGCATTAAAGTCATCGTCGACGGTTGCTGATCCACCTATCAGCGCTGGTGTGCCACAAGGCTACGTGCCATCGCTGACATAGTTCTAGTTATTAATCAGCTATTGTCTATTAGAAAATTAATTGTTATGCTGATGACAGCACCAGTGACGCCAGATGTGCCGGTAGTGTAAGTAAGACTTGTGTCTGAAGAAGAGAACTCCTTGGAGCGAGTATCTGAGTGAAACGACAAAATTTTATTCACATCTATGAGCTGGGTCACTGGCTTACAAGATCGACTCCCTCGACTCCATCCAACGGCGCGCCATTCGTATTGTCGACGATCCCATACTGACAGACGGATTGAAATCGCTTAGTCTCCGGAGAAACCTTGCATCTCTTTGCGTATTCTATCTACGGTCTGTACAATGGAGGGTTCTGAGGAACTGTTTACGATGCCAACACCTGAATTGCACCAGCGCACCGCTCGCCATCAACGTGATATTCCCCCACTACCTTGAGTGTCTGCGATCGACTATACAACGGTTGTCTAGAACGTTTAGACCGCGTACTTGGTAACCTCTCTGGTGTTACAAATGTTCATAGGCGACGGTGACCACTTTCTAACAGGTGGGGCGGCCCAGCTGGTCGTGAATCAAATTTCGCTGATCAGTCCCGAGCACCAGGACGAGAACCGCCTTACCACTGCGAATTTCATCTTCTTTGAACGTGCACTTGCAGATCTGCAAGATGCTGATTTCGTCGATGGTGTAGATTATGAACGCCATCAGTTCATTGGCTACGAGTTCCGGAGAGTCTATAGTGATGATGAATAAAACTGCGGCTCTTCTTAGGCTGAGATTCATAGACGATTCAAGGCGTAAAATCAATTGGTCATCCTATTGTATGAATAGATTAAGCATCACACAGCCTGAGCGGCCGAATATCATTCAGGCTGCTAGTTGAACAGCAACGATTAGTTAAAAGACTGCTTTTAACTAATCGTTGCCGTTTAAATCACAGTTAAACGGCTAATTAAACTAGTAACTACGACACATACTTGTATATCTAAAACGTAGCCTTAGACGTAATGGTTTTTTAATACCTGAGTCAAAAATATATCAATACGTACACTAAAACTATAATAACACCTAGTTTTTATTACAAGACCTTCTCCAATCCACACAATAATCAGAAGCCAATTAAATAACAAATTACAAACATAATTTAAAACAGAAAGATAATAATTACAAACAATATCGAATTGAATGTTTGATCAACTCACAATTAGAAACGATTGTAAATACAAAATAAAAAACTTAAAGCGAGAGAGAGAAGTAGCTGGGATCCGATTCTTGTTTATGTCGGCCGGCCCACCTCGTCCACACTAAAAATTTGATCTTATCTTTAATATTTTAATAGGTTCCCGCAGCGTTACCTCCACTGACCAATGTAGTAATTGTATAATATAAAGTATCGTCGAGTGTTCAATATTCTCAAGCAGAGCCTTCATGGAAGTCAGAGTATTTTTTCAAGTGAAAACATGACATAAATTTGAAAAAGGCAGGTAAATCCGGTCCTCCAAAGAAAATAATCTACGATTAATGTATTTATTGAAAAATACACTGAACACTATATATATATATATATATATATATATATATAATGCCATCGTACCGAAAAAGGGCACAAATAGCAAAAGCATATTGTGAGAAACCCGTGTAACTTTATTTGAACCCAATTTTTACAAAGAGTAATTTATTAGATTTCTTAAATATTTTACTGTAATAAGCTTTGGTATTGTAAGACCTATCATAGCATATATATTTCTTATTTTTATATTGTATTATTGATAACAAATTAATAGATTTTCATTATCATCTAACAAATATAATAAAAATAGGTTAGCAGTACTTAAATAGAAAGTCACAGTAAACCATATGTGACTTTCATTTTATTTTTATTTCAATTTTTTCCTGTGTTTCTATGAAAAAGGACATTTGGCAGTACTATTTTCTTTTGTGGAGTACCTTTTTTTTTATTTTTATTTATTAACTCACTTATCTTTTTATTTAACCTTGAATAAGTATATATTTAAGGTGATAGTTATATAGATATAGATTATTAAAACGATAAAATATTTGAAATACAAAATAGTGTATTCTGAAGCATGGCATCATTAGTCAAGAAATCACAGTATCAAAATTTTATTTTTTATAATGTTAAGACTAGCCTACCTTACTTACATTTCTTACTAAATAATAAATAAGGTGCAATGTTTAAAAACTAATATTTTTTGCGCACCGTGCAGCATAGGTCTCTATTTCTCACTAGAATTCATCACAATTACGATAGCTTAAATTACTATTTGAGCCGTTTTGATTATGAAACATTTTTCGTAATGCAATATTAAATCTACAAACAAATACATGTTCACGAATCAATTAAAACATTTTCAAAACAGCCTTAAGTTCTAATCAGTTTCTTACTCAGAATGTTTATTATTCATAATTATCAGTTGTCAGGTGTACCATCATTTACTGGCAAACTCTCCCAACAAACTTTTCTGCTAGGAAGCATTAGAGGGCCGAGCTTTGTCAAAATTGCAGCTTTTCTTTAAGAAGCCACACCTCTCAAAACAAGCTTTTGTCGTGTTGAATAAAAAGGCATTCTGTCAATACGACAAATGCTTGTTTTGAAAGATATAGATGATATACTTAATTTTAAGAAAATCTAATTAAATATGTTGTTCTGATAAACATTTATATTTTAAGAAGTGCTTCTACACGAACATATTTTTTAACTTATATACATTAAGAAAACGTCTTATTCGTAATAGAATTTCTGAGTATCCTGTTACTTGTATTTTAGTTAGTACTTACATACAGCCGTTTCATATGTCAAAATATTTAAGAATAACTAGAACAGAAGCGTTACAATCAATTATATCTTACCATCGAGAACGAGCGAGCGGTCGCCCTGAGACGTGAAGCAAAACTGGTGGAGTGACCCCGCAAATCATTACTCGCTCTCCTTGTCCGCACGAGAATGTAAAATATAAGGCTTAAATGAAGATATGCGTCTTTTCTACGTAATTCGTCACACAACTGTGCCTATTCTACATAAAATAACATAAAAAGTGAAAAAAATAAAAATAATGTCACATCTAGCCAAATGAGCTCTTTTATCTTAATCGACATTAAATATGCCCTCAAGAATTAGAAAAAGTCAAAACTTATGCCAGCTATTGAGCTTACTTACTGTATTTTTGTGTCTTAAAGAGTTAAAAACCTGAAAAAAAATTAGTACATGCGCATTTTTTACAAAATTTTGAAAAAAATAAGGTAATTGTGCCCTATTCGGTACGACGGCAGTATAGTGTTCTGTGTACTTTTTATATTCTATTACTATCGCAAATATAACAAAACCGTTTGAGTCCGCCTACCGGACGCAGCAAGCTTATTAGCAGTCGAAATGTTCCAGCCCACTAAGGTTAGAAGTTTGCCCAGCGTGCCGACTGCATTGTATCGTTGGTGTTGGTGGTTTTGACGCTAATTCGTTTAACTAGACATGTGTAAGCTTTTTTTGGCTACGCATATTGACCAGTTTTGGTTCCTATCGTTTATTTGTGATTTTGTAATGTCACCTAATTTTTGTTATATTTAACTGCACAATATATGATATAAGGTTAAGATTGCAATGATATTTTTAAGTTGAATATGCGCTGTGTGTAAATCAGGTTTTTTTTTGTTTAAATTACGAAACTACGAATCATTCTTAAATATTATGCCAATACATAATATTGGGCATTGTTCAATATATAGTTACTAAGTTTAATATAAGCTTTTCTAGTAAATCTAATGGAATTGTAATCCTTACGGGATATGTTCTATGCCGCATCTATTAAATCTGGTCCCATCCAATTATCACTCGGATTGAGGGCGAAAGATAACATATACCCCAACGCACAAGCAGTGTGGAACCGAAAGCGGACTGTAGTTAGTTAATCACAATTCACATCTGCGATGAAGTGTGGCTCGATTGTAATTACTTTGTGTGTTGATTTAAGCTTTATCATGAGGTGTAGTAAATTAATAAAGTATATAGTTGCATATGGTATCTCAGATTGAATTTGTAATAGAAAAATAGTACTAGTCCGAATTATGCGCAAATGCTATAAAGTATTTTCGCCTATTAAGCCGACACTTTAGTTCTTCATTCAAGTTCTATTTACTAGAAAATGTAAGGTTATTGAAAAGGAAAACTAAATATAATTAAAACGATAACAGCCTCGCTAATTTCAGCACAACAAACTAACTCTTTTGAATGATGCACATGTGCTCAACAAAGACGTTACCGAAATTTTGCACAGTGCAAGTTTTATGTGCTCTAAAAATGAGTACAAATAGGTGTATTCGGGAATAACTCTTACATCAAGCCTACACTAACAAAATAATCACAGATAGATCCAAAATATTCGTACTGACAGATTTCTTGTATTTAATATTGTTATGTTTGCAGGAACGCCTGATATGCGGATTACATCACAAAATTACAAATATACGATAGAAATTTCCTATCGTATATTTGTATCCCGCACATGACTATAAGTTGGCATCGGACTTGGACCACTATGGCCAATTTATGAATGAAATTCGATTGTTATAATTATCGCCGATGTCAATGGGTTAAATTTTTCCTATCGTATATTTGTAATTTTGTAAGATTTTTGTACTTACTACTACTAAGACTTGACTCGCATATCGAGAAATCAGAAGACACCTTAGCATGGCGAAATCGGCTGAATTTCCTAGCATTCAACGTAACTTTTGAAGCGCTCGTAGCGAAGTTTTCTTAGCTGTTCTCAACCGATCGGCAAGGTTAAGCAACGTCGCGCGCGGTTATGAGTTGGATGGGTGACCACTAGTGACATTACTACTGAGCGCTTCCGTGTTTCGGACGTTAACTAGAGCGCTAACGTGCCCACGTTAAGCCGTCAGTCCCAGTTGTTGTCTTAGGATGGCAGTCGTTATAGCATGGTGGTAGGACATTATGCGAATGCCCGCCTTGCTAGCTACCACCCTGAAGTAGAAAATCTGTCGCCAAGCACCAAACGGTGTGTTCCGGCAGCTGTCCTTGAGAGCCAGTACTTCTAGGTTAGCCTGAACAACATCTACGACCACATCATCACTAACCATCAGGTGAGATAGTAGTCAAAGGCTAACATATCAGGCATAAAAAAAAAACTATAATGTAGTGATTCCACGTTTTAAGAAGTGCAGTAGGAGAGGAGTTCTATCCACCCTGAAATATTTGTCATTTATTTATAAAGGCCCAAAATACAGAACCGTTACAAGCCCCACGAAAACAATGGGTCGTCGCGGCGTATTGTACCTTAAATTGTAGTTTTGTGCTGACGCCACATCCGTTTACTTTAATGCGCATTCGTATCTTACTTGTGGTTCTTAATTTCTGTTGTCATTTGATTCTGGTTCTCAAGACGCGGTCAATGTCACAGTTGTGTTACCAGTTAATGAACCAAAATATCCAAAATTAAAGTATATGTAGGGACGAGAACGGAGAAGTAGGGACTTTAAGGGGGCAGTTCAGGCTGAAGAGAAAAACTGGATATATCAGCGAAGTCACAGGCCAGTGCTTATTTTTCTAGATTCTTCAATATGGCACACTTACTGTCATGTCCCCAGTGCCCGACCACCTGCTCACTAGATGACCTAAAATATGCATCTTACAGGGCCGTGGAGGTGGCCTCCATTGGGAAACATTATTTAAGATTTAATACGAAATGAATGAATGATTCTGATCTTCAGTCCCACGATGGTCTTTTCCGCCATTTTCCTAGGTTTATCTGGACCACAGTTGGAATTTCTCCAGCCAAAACAAAGTCGTCGTCGAACACCATGTACCAGTATGCCTCCTCCTCCTCATTATGAGGCATCCATAATGCGGAGGAACAATAGAGGGTTAGAATCCGATCCCTCGCATAAACCTACAGCTACATTGAACGTAACATCGACAGCCTCGAAGCGACAGTGTGTACTTTACCCATTCAAAGAATTATCATGCATGTTAGTTCTTCATACAAGAAGTTTATTTTCATTGTATTAGAAACACGACAACCTTCAAAACCTTTTTGTACAGCTGTAGCTACTGCTATTCTAGTTTATTTCGCGTACTTCCACAGTATTATGCCGTATGGTGTATTGCTGTGGGGAGCTGCTTCTGAGATAGAGACAATCTTTATATTACAAAAGCGTGCAATTCGAGCCATATATGCAAAGGTTCCTAGCGAATTCATTAGAGAAATTTATATTTTAACTTTAACGAGTCTGTATAGTTAGCAAGAAGCCACCATTTTGTGGAGCGATCATATAAAAGCGTCAGCAGACCTGCGCCGCCCTCTTTCTGCCTCCAGTCGTCGACGCGTAAACATCTCCGAAAGTCTGTGTCTTGGGTGACGTCACATCGTTGTTTTTGTGTCCTATCTTCAATTACTTGCCTAGAAACTATTTTCCGTTCAATTGTTATTAAATTTGTATTTTTGTGATTAAATTGTCGATATCTGTTGTAATTTATTCTTTTTATTAGTAATTAAAGCTAAAAATTGCTAAATTCAGAAGTGGGATAGGCTCCATTGCCTGTCGTTACTTTTCTATTTAGCTCACAGTACTATATGCATTAGATTTTGTGAAAATTTTAAAATAAAATCATGTCTGAACAATCCACTTTTAGTAGTAGGGGTAGAAAAAGAACTAACCAAACCACAAATATTGAAAGCCTACAGGAAACACTTGGTGCTATCTTGTCCCGCCTGAATGCGCTTGAGAACAAGGGACGGCCAGCTTCGTGCACCGAGTCGCCAGCGTCAGACACGTGCGCCATTGTGGCGCCAACAAGGGCGTCATCTCCACAGCTGCCGCCGCCGCCAGAATCGGTCGCGAGCGTCGGTCGCGACCGATTCTGGTCGGTACTTCTGCGAGTACGTCGCTGGACCCCACCGAGTGTCTCATTGGAGCGTTAAGTGCATTAACTAAGGTTAGATCTAACCATTATTACATATCTAACTTTAATCCTAGCTTGCATGATATAGATTCTTGGTGTGAAGAAGTCGAAAGGGCACGTAATAATAACAATTGGGATGACAACGAGTGTCTTTCTCGTATTGCCTATTGCCTCAAAGGTGATGCCCGTAGTTGGTTAAATGACTGGATCACAAATGACCGTACATGGTCAAACTTTAAAACAGAGTTCAAACCGTTGTGTTCACGAAGAATCGATATAGCTGGCATTTTATATGACGTTAAGAGTACTAATTCTGATAGCTACTCCAGTTACGCAGACTATGCTAGACGCTCTCTTCTGCGTCTAAACAGGATAAAGAGCTTAAGTGAAGAATTGACTTCAGCTATCGTTAAACGTGGGATAACTGATGCACAGATACGTGCCAAGGCGACCAATGCTCAGTTAACGGCAAAAAAATCTTGTTGCTTTTTTGTCTATTTATACAAAACCAATCACTCGAGCATATAAAACACACGCAACATAGAATTTCAGAACGTAGTTTGCGAAAACATGGGCATAATAATGCGCCTACCCGCGATTTGAAATGTTTCTCGTGTCAATCTACCGGTTATGTACAGCGATTGTGTCCCAAACGGTTTAAAACTAGTGCACTGCATTTACCAACTGAACCTATGACGTGCTCGTTTTGCAAAAAGAAGGGTCATGAGGTCAGTGTCTGTATTGCCAAACAAAAAATCGATTAACGTAACAATACGGTTAACTTTTGCAGTGATTTGAAAAACACTTCATTAGACAGTGACGTCACGACTGCTATCATGTAACTAAAGTAGGTAACTATTCTGTTTGACAAATAAATTGATAGTGGGTCACATGGTTTCCTTATTTGCGACTGTGATAGAATAATTAGTGTGCACGACAACCTACATATCAAGTTATTTGTCATCAACCAAAAATGTTTTATATACCAGTACTCATAGGTACATATGTATTGATTTGTGATGGTGTAGGAAGAATAATTCTCAGTGCATAAGTTTGTCCGTCCCAGTAAACAGATGCCTGTAAGTTCAAGGCCATGATTTAGAAATTTTGATATCCTTGATCTACTACTCATCCTACAATGGATTTTTCGGTAGAAGCCATTAAAAACGTTTGTGAGGTCCTACTGACGTTAACCTCTGCTCAGAAAAATATGTTTGTGGCTACAGAAGTGGAGCATTTGACCTACAATTTCTCGAGGTCAGGTTAAACCGAGCGAGCGAAAAATGAAAGGTTTAATGATCCCCTTGTGCTCACATATATAAAATAGGTCCGCCAGTTTCTCGGGCTCGTCAGTACATTCTCGTATGTGCATCTAATGCACATGCATAACTGGCCTGACACGAACTGGCATTTCGTTTAATTGGGGTACAGAGTAAGATAATACTCTCTGATCAATTGTTTTACGAGTGAACTCGTGTTAGCTATTTTTGACCTGTCATTACCGACGGAGCTGCATAGGTACGTTTGCTAGTTCCATTGGATATGGCGCTGTGTAATCTTGCTCAATCAGCGGAGGAAGAAACGCGTACGCTGATTGACAAGGAACTGGACAGAAATCAATGTTGTTCGTAATAATTTGCTATATTTCAAATACACTCCTACCGGAGAAGAACCGCGGATACTCTGTTTCATTCTAAAGGACACCGTATGCGCCTTTACTTCATCTTGGAACAAACCAGAGATCTCATTTAATGCTGTGCATATAGATGCACTCGATGCCCTTCCCGTTTCAAACAATTACATGTATGTATTGCTGATAACCATCAGCAATACGCATTCTCACACTACTGAATATTTTATGCCTTAAAAAGGTAAGACTCAGATGAACTTAAGAAGGCTATGAAATATGCAGTTTCGCTCTTCAAGGCTCCCTGATTTACAGTTTCAAATAAAGGACGAATGTTTGAAAGTGAAAGCTTTCAGTTTGGCTTCTGATATCGGCGGTCAAATTCATTTTATAACACCTGAGATACATAACAAGAATGGTCAAGTGGAACGTTATTGTCGCACGCTCTTAAATATATTACGCATTGAAGCTGCAAATCATGATATCAAGTGGTCTTATGAACTGTGGAAAATGCAGTTAGTTCTAAACTGCACTAAGCATATAACATCACCAACATCAGAACTACAGCACCTAACTGGCATCGAAGCCAATAGTAAGAGCGCTTATCCGTGATGTTGCCACTGACAATACGCGACCTAACTGTGAAGGGCTTAGAGAACTTCTGAGACAGCAGGCTAATGCATTGCTCGAGCAAAACCGGCAATATCAAAACTTATACGTTAACAAAGGTCAAGAAACAAACTGCTAGAACTTCTAATGTAAATGATAAAGTTTTTGTAATAAAATCTGCTCAGATTACAGGCAAATTGGACTCGGGTATGCGAGGGCCCTACCGTATGACGCAAGTCTTGCCTCACAACCGGTACTTGCTGCAGCTTCGAGTGGTTCGTATGGTATAACTACTCAGGCTGCCGCCGAGCATATAGTTGCTTGGCGAGGGGAGTGGACCCCCGACTCGTGTGCTGCGTTTTTGAGAGTAAGTTAACCTTATTTTACTTACGAGCCTATTGATTCCAATACCTGAATTCTATTATTGGGTTGTGACTGCATCAAGCTTAGGCTCAGCCGGGTGTACCTGTTTTGTATTGTGAGCATTGAACGCTGGGCTCTACTGTGTGAGTACCGAGCGTTCGGCTCTGTTGTGTGTGCATTGAGCTTCGGTTCTGCAGTGTGTGCATTGAGCTCCGGCTCTGCAGTTTGTGCATTGAGCTCCGGCTCCGCAGTGTGTGCATTGAGCTCCGACTCTGCAGTTTGCGCGTTGAACGCTGTTCTCCACTGTGGGAGCACTAAGCGTTGGACTTTGCAATGTGTGGGCATCGAGCGTTAGGCTCTGCTGTTTGTGCATTGAGCTCCGGCTCTGCTGTGTGTGCATTGAGCTCCGGCTCTGCTGTGTGTGCATTGAGCTCCGGCTCTGCTGTGTGTGCATTGAGCTCCGGCTCTGCTGTGTGTACATTGAGCTCCGGCTCTGCTGTGTGTATTGAGCTGCGGCTCTGCTTGACGTGACTGTTTGCATTGAGCTCCGGCTCTGCTTCATGTTTTAAAAAATGGTTCGATCGCACGAATTAATGTTTAAAATGTAAAGGAGAGTACTTTGAAAAGCAATAAACATTTTGTTACATTTATTTTGTTTATAACGTGTTGTTTTTTTAAGTTACGCAAAGCTTTTAGTGGGACCTATGTATATCCTCGAAGCTGACATCTTCATTAAGAAACACCAGAGTCTATTTACATTCAATATCAATGCTTGACTCTATAACCTATACTAGATGTTTTTGAAATTGTATGCTTATTAAGATATTTAACAAACTTCCAGTTGAATTAAGAGAAAAAAACACTGATAAAATATTTCAGGCTAAGCATAAGAAAAAAAATATTCAAAAATGTTATTACACAGTTAAATAATTTATTGAAGACAAAAACAAAAACAAAATTATATACGATTACATAGCAAATATAAAACTTTTACTTTCATTTATTATTTCTTTGGTATAAATTGTGTTTGTTTCTCTAAATATTGTGTAAAATATATATAATTACTATACTCCTTCGCTACACCCTAACAGGGTTATGTAATTGATGTGACATGTGAACATATTATATAGTGCAATTAAAGAAATAATAAAAGTATTAGGCGTGTACGGAGCATGTCGGAGCATCAACTCTATAATATTACCACAAAAGTCATTGACTTTCTTCATGACAAAGCAATAATAACATTGAGCAACTCTAAAACAAAGATTGACCGGATATTTGTAATCCAAGGAGAGTTCCTAACATATGTAAAAAATGTGTATTATCTTCGTTCAGCGAACACAACATCAGATAGGTTTTTTCTTAACTTTCAGAGAGGGAAGTGCACGAAGGAGGTCATTGTTACACTGGACATTGTTTCATTAGGTCTTCAGCCATCTTTCTGGCTGATTCAGGATCGAATTTGACGACCCTGAAAAGACACGGAGGCTGGAAGTCTGATTAAGTGGCTGTAGACTACATTGATGACTCAATTGAAAACAAAACTCATATAAAGAATAAAACAAATCATAACATAACATTGCAACCTAATTCGGAAACAGAATGGCCACTTGCCAACATCTAAGTCCACAGCCTGGATGGCCCAAAACAGCTTATTCAGTCATCTACCACTACATGCAATGCCCACCTGCAAACCTAATTAGAACAAGCTCAACAAACAACGAAAATGTACCGGAGAAATCCATAACATTTTCTTTTAGTAATTGCCCTAATTTGACTAATGTAACTTGAAATATAAATTAAATTACATGACACATAAAAAGTATGTTTTGTTTCCCTGCATTCTTTTGAGAAAAGCACTATATATGCCTCGGCGGAAATGGCATTTGCCTTTTTCGTATAAACTCATATTCGACTGCAATTCTATTTCATGGCGTTTGCAATAATGTACTATTTTATCCCAAATTCGTTTTTTTTTTGTTGCGGCCTACCCCAGATCTTCATCTTCGTCCAGAAATTACCTTCATCGCTGAAGATGTATTTTCTAAGCCCTGTTCTTTATCGACGCGGAATCGATTGCCTCGGTATTCTCCTGCACATTGTAGGTGATATTTTCTTGCGTTTTTTGGTGCTGATTAATTGTTTTCAGAACCAGTGGACATAAGTTTATCCACCACACTGCGAATAGTTTTCTCGATAAGACTATTATGGCGACCATAAAAGGGGCAAAGTGCGCGGAACATTGCCCGAACAGAACACACATTTTGATGAAACAGTTTTGTGTTTTTGAACGGTGGTTCTTGGTGATCGGTATCCATCCATGGTGATTGATCATTACTGACTAAATAAATGACAGGCAATTGGACAGGAATAGCTTCAATAATATGTCCGATATCGAACGGTCAAAGTTCCGAAGTTCCTTACAGAAGACCAATTACTCGTATGAACTCACTGTTATTATTATACTATGAGTGAGTAACATCACTTTCCTCCTTATAATCGCCATCATCAATACACTATTATTTTATTGCTTATATGCTAGTCTTAGACCGCAATGGTAAGTGATGATGAGGCTAACCGAAAATAACTGGCACTCAAAGACAGAAAATACCGTTAGGTGCTCTGCGACAGGTTTTCTACTTGAGGGTGGTAGATAGCCAGGCTAGCATTCGCAAAATGCATTTTACCACAATGATGTATCTACTGCCATCCTAAGACGACAATTTAAAAAAAGATAAGAGAGGCATCTGTCAATAATAGTCCTTGGAACAAAATAGCTCTATGATAACACACAGAGAGTGTAGAAAGTACATCAGGCAGTTCACAAGTATAGGTTTTCTAAAATAAATTAAGTATTCTGCTAAGTACCACAGAATAAATAATAGTACCGAATTTATATGAATTACTAAACACAATATACTATTAATGTGGAATTCTTTTGTTTAAAACACTCTAGTGTAGGTTAATATTTATGAATCTCTTGTTAGGAGAATAAATCCGTAGAGTTTGGTCTTTGTAATTAAGATTAATTAAAAGTTTTTCGTTTTAAAAGCGTCATTTTAGCTCAAGGGTTGTAACTGAGTGAAGTTCTTTTGTATTTCATCCTTTATAGAGAAGTTTTTCAGTAAAACAACGCTCAATCTGCAACAAAATATAAAAGTTTCACAATAACGTATACGCCTGAAGCAAGGAGATCATCAAAAACGAGATAAAACCTCTTTATAAACTTGATATTTACCTACCAAGAACTTCAAGTATGACGGAGGTAATTTGATTTTCTATTTTGTAAAAGGTTTTGAGGGTTGAAAAATATGTTTTGCGTGGATTAAAGTAAAAATTTCTTCATAAAAATCAGAGATTAGATGTAGTGCTTTCATGCGACCCAGATATATGTAATTGTTTGTTATGTACGTACATGATGCAATAATAAATAAATAAATAAATAAATAAATATATTATTCGAATAAGATGTGGATACATAGTCATTATATATGAGTAAACATCTTACAAAGCGCTGTACAGCACTTCAGGTTAATGCAGAAACAGTGTCTATACATATATTCGCGTAATAAGAGCTTAACACGGTGCTTGAATTTGGTACTGCCGTGGGCGGGCGGCGGGAAGCTCACACCTACTTCGCTGCAAGCGGCCTTTCCCAATTAGCCTTAAAATAATGAACATGTTTTATATTTCCGCCAGAGTGCGGCGTGTACTTATCCCCGTTTGCCCCAGGAGGTCATGCGGCTGTGACCCTTGTGTTGTTGTACACAGAAATATCTTCGAGTAGGTAATATAATTACAAAGGGAAATGTTGGCAGGGTTTTATTTAATACCACGAATTGTGGTAATATTTTGTTGTTTCAATAACTTTACCCCTACGATCAATATTATACTTGAAAGGTGGCGTAGCTCGTCCTCATTGTTATAGTTGATGTATCTATGCTACTGGCAAAAGTAAACATCGGCGAAAGGCTTACGAAAGAATTATATATCTACATATATATTGATTACGAATAACATAAGTAGATAGACATTATAAAGAAACTGTACTTATACCTCTACTTAATGCATAATATCGTGTTGATCGTTATGTTAAGTTATCATATCATGCTTCGATTTAGTTTCATAGGCTACAATTTTAGAAATAAAATTACTTTTTGTAAATTACATACAATGATAAATGAATTGACTCAATCATACCACACAAACATGTAACAACTTCCTATTCGTTCTACAAATAACGTGACCGCTCGAAGATTTAACTAAGCCTGAATAAATAATCAATTTAACCAAGGCAGCGCGGTTTCTGATCGATTGCCACAATGCTGGCTGGATGATATACTTGCCTAGCCGAGCGATAAATATCCCGAGACAAATGTTTAAAGCGTCTCCGGGGAGCTGCGGTGACACTAAATTTAAAAGCTTCAATTGTACAGAAATAACCAAAACACGGTTAAGATCTTTCAAAAACAAATCGTATATCGGTCGCTCGACGACAATCGTGATTGACTGCGCAAGTGAACGACTCTAATATAAACAAATTAATAGGGATCCTGACAGTCCCGCGCGGTAGAGGAATCGTGTGTGTATGTACTCACTCACGTATAAGGGGTTCAATGAAAAACTGTTCTCGCTTGTCATTAACGCATTTAGTAAAAATATTACAAGCAGCGCATGTAGTAAATCATGTCCGGATACGAGAGTTTATTCTGCTTTTATTAAATATACATTTCCTGTCTAGCTTTGACATTTTCATTATGGTCGACAATATTAAGGAAATATAATTCTTTAGTCATAATTTTTATGACGCATAATGTACGATACACAACTTTGCTGAGATAGTTAAATTATAAAATATACTGTCAAAGAAGTAACAAAACGTAGACAGGGCCGGCGCTGTAAGAAATTGAAATCCAACTTAATCACATTATCTAGAGCCATTAACATCTAACATGTGTTAATCACATCCTCTTAGGGCCGCTTATCAAAACGGGAGCAGTTTTAAGAATCACTGCCTATAAATAAAGGAGTCTTTACATTAATTATGAGCTTAATAATGTAGAATCCCTTTGATTTACAAGCCGCTCATTGCCGCCGCAAACGAATTGTAGTGGCTTAGCGGAGCACCTCGGGCTTTGCCTACCGCCTCTTGGTTATAATTATTTTTGTCGTAAGACAGCGCACGAGATACTTGTATAGATCGAGATGAAAGTAAATTGAGACAAGTTGACGCCCGCACCATTTCCATGGATTAGCCGATTAGAGCTGCCTTAGTATTAAACAGGGGTTCATTGCAGCAATAACTTTAACCTAATTTATACTCTTATACGTATACATTGTTGGTGATTATTAACTTAGTTTATAATTTATTTCTTGTGAAGCATAATGTCAAAACTGTTCGTTAGTATTTACAAAGTTCCTAGCTTATGAATGAGATTGTTCTATATTCTGTCAATTGGTCGTAAATGTCAACTAAGGGACTATACTACTCAAAACAGCAGTAAACTAGTCCCGTCACCATGGTAGCAGGATGTCTCTCTATTCTCTCTCATCGCTCATTAACATCTTTTGAGCCATTCGTGTCGACGTCAGGCAGGTGACTGGTCGTTAGGTGGGTACAAAACCAAATTTTCAGCTGTTCTCAAATATAACACGGATCTAAAACATTTTTTTGGCGATTTTAGTAATTAAAATCACGAACAAAATGAATTGGATAAGAAGCTTGAAGCTATTAGAAATAATTGTTCAGGATGTCAAACAAATGTTAAACGTCAATTTCTTGTTGTTTTCATCAAACTATACGGGATAAAATAAAATAATCTTCTGTGGATGGAACGTATGAGGAAAGCGACGGATGTTCTCAAATCGCCGAGAGCGAGCGAGGCGTGCTGCTTGTATGCCGGCGGCGGAGTCCGCGAGGCGACATGCGATGACGATCCACCCTTGCATGAACAATCCCGTCGCTTATCCTAATTCCACGTCGCACTCTTTAAAATACTAAGTAAGTACTTATTGAAAAATAATGAACAAGAGTTATATATCATATTAGTATTGGTTAGTTTTTACAAAAGCTAATATTAAGAAGTTGCGAGCATCGACGGAAATGTTGCACACATTTTTTAAATAGTAGTTTAATTTCAAGTTTAATTAGTAGAACGAGTCGACTATATAAGAATAAAACATTTCTATGACTTGAATATATCATTCAAACGCAAAATTGTACATTTCTCAACAGCACGAAATCCGTTTATTACCGGATATCCGCACTAGCGGATAACACGAGTATTCATTCAATCTAGACAATCGAATATTGTCCTCGGGCGTACAATCGACGGTCCTAACTCGCCGCCGGACTGCAGGCTCTATTTCTGCCTAGTGTTTAGAAACAATAGCTCTGCGCTGCAATTAGTTTATCCGATAGATGGTGGTAGAACGAGTCGTAAATCTACGCTCTTGCCACCAGTGGGCTCTGTACGTAGTTGTGGCGCCGTATGTAGATTCAGCTCGGTTAATTAATGTGCCATGGTAAAGTGCGAGGTCTCTCCCTCGCATCCCACTCGGGTTTCGTAAATTGCGCACCCATCTCCCCCATGTACAATAGCTCCAATTTTGGCAAATTAAAACTCGACGCTCGAATGAGACGGCCTTTGATGTATGAATATCCATTTGGAGTACTCGGTTTTTCTCAGTTAATTACTAAACTCTATGTGATTTTTATATTTCTATTTTCATGTTTGTACTTTTACATAGAACACAAGGGAATAAAATATTGAATTTTTGCTACTCGCCTACATTGCGAATTAAGCGAGCGAGAAGTTTGGAACGTGTATAAAGTGGAATCATTTGTCACTAACCACAGCGTTAAAGTACAAGACGCGTGGACTCCAGGCGAGTGTTTTACACACATTTAAACTCAAACATTGAACCGCATTATTTTGAGTTTAATGTTATTGTCATTATCTGGTCCAAATTTATATTAAATAAATGGGTACATTATTTTTTCTAATACAATATAGCAAATATATAAAGAAAGTAGTAGGGAGAAGAGATATCTAAATATAACATAATATGTTTCAACTGCCAGTTTTTAATTGTACCAAACTTATTGAACAACTGTACCTTGATGGTAGAAGAATGCCAGATGATCTAATTATATTTTTCGTGGCAACTGTTCATACTTACATTAAATCTACTAGTTTATTATTCCTTAAGAAGTTTACACAGTGCGATCAAGACAAAAGAAGTATTACTTTCAACGGGTTGAGACAGTTGGTAAGAACGAAGTTTTCGAAGTACCAAAACTATAGTTCTTGGAGCGCTGTTCACGATATCGTTATGGATTGACGTATAGCAGAACGGCGCGGGAAGTCCCACCGCCTTCATTATCCCTTTCATGCTGAATTTCAATTAGCATGCTTTCGTGTTTTGCAATAACAAGCCCAACCTCGTTTGCAAATTCAACGCGCTTCTATGGGTGTAAACGTTCTCCTATCGCAATGCACAACAAGAGTTATATAGCTATTTATCAGCATTTTATTTACAATGTCAAAATATATCATAATTTAATTTTCCACGTAACTAAATTTGTTATTATCTCAGGTGCCATCAATGTCTACTTAAAATAATAAAAAAAAATTAAATGCTTGAACTAATAGTTACTTAATTAGTAAGTTTGCTATCCCGTTATAACCTTTCCTTTTCCTTCCATTCAATTATATTTATTTCTACCGTAAAATATGAGCACGGAACATGAACATATTTCCAAGCGTTAATTTGCCGTCTTACGAAAACATATTTTATTAAGTATTGCCATACTAATCATTAGGCGCATTATTTCCCTTAATCGCCTTTTTCAACATTATAATATGGATCAGTGCTTATATTCTTGAGCCCTTAACTGCTGAGAAATTGATATAAAATAATAGTATCGGACTGAGATCTTGTTATGGTTATAATCTTTGAATTACATAGTTATTTATTCAATTTGCTCTTCTCGTGGGTCTAAGGTGGTTCTTAATTACCCCCGACTTCGATGGGCCGAGACGATGAGGTCAAATTGTTACCTATCTTGGAAATATTCAAGGGATTTGAATGAAAATATGTTCCACACATCATGTTGGCTACAGGCAGTCTAATTGTTTACGTTGATGCGGAAAGTAATCTTGATAAGTAATTTTTATGTTGTTTAAAATTTCATAGTTCACATATTTTTTAGATTCCGTACCAAATGGAGCCCCCGCTGACTTATCTGTCCAACAAACATTGTTTTTCTTTTACGGGCTGTTGCAATGCGCTACTACTAAAAGCGAGAACGGACTTACACTTGACCAGTTATAATTGAATTTTCTGCAAATAACTTTTAGCTGTAGGTACGTTTTAAAAAGTAGTCAGAGAACACATCAAAAATTCCAAAGAACACCATGCGACGTCCATGAGGATAGCACACTAGATTATCTAATCATGGTTTCATCTTGTTAAGCTATCAAATTAATCCAAAGTCATAATAACATTCGACTATAGAACATTTCATATGCTAATTACAAATATTGAAAACAACTATAACTTGTGAGACTAACAAACTTTAAGCGCCTTATCTAGTCATCGACAATGAAGCTCCAGCATAAATTTTAATTTTCCGGTAATTTTCACTTATGGACTTTAGGTATGGACCGATAAACTCTCAGATCAGTAGTAAAAATATACAAAAGTGAAATCAGGTGCCCATTATAGAATTTCAAAAGGTAAATGTGATATCTGGGACGTGCACAACTTGCCCCCTAACCCTAGTTAGACTACATACACTACAGAATTAAGTTACTATTAGGACAGTTAAGTCTGGGAGGTTTGAATATTGCACTTTTGATTACTCATCAGAGTGTAAGAGGTAAATTTATGTTTTGATAAAACATTACGACCATACTTCAAAACAGATACAAAAAATACACAAAATCTAATAACACTCAATCAGGTAGTACCAACACCCAATGGCGCCAAAATCAAATTACTAAGCGGCGAGAATGCTAACCTGTCTCCTTTCAAATTTGATTGCGTCCAACATCACATGCCCATGAACTCTATAATGAAATGTAAGTATAAAAACAAAACTATGGGCATATAAGATTAGGTTGATACACGAGTAAGGTAGAACCACTAAACAAACAACAATTACAATATCGCTGCGTCAGCATGTTGGAAATCACTTATTGTGGGAATGACTTGCACTCCCGCCATTGTGGAAGTGGCTTATGCCACGAGGCTGGTTAAGTCGATCCATTAAAACAATAAGATTCATATTCTTACTTTAATCTAAATATATAAATTGGATATACGTTTTCATGTTAGTTTAGTTTTGATTTTTTCTCTTAACTAACTCCGTACAATGCCGGTTTCAGAATGAGGCTGTTTCATTTTCTTATACGTTTTAAATGCCGACTAAGATTTAAGTTGAACCCCCAAAGCGACAGGCAGAAGCAACAAGGAGAAGAAAGTAAATGATGAATGCAAAGATGAAGAATAAATGTTGCTTGCTTGCAGTGCACGTATTGGTCGTAACGAATGCTAGTAAAGTTGGTGAATTCCTCTACTGTGAAAGTAATGACAAGACGTATGTTACGTTTGACATATCCTTATTGATAGCGACAACGAGACGTTAGTTTTTTCCTTCTCGTTGTCTCCATTGGCATGGCCCATCGTCCTAACAGGTGAGGAACAAAGTCCCTAACACCAATTTTAGAAATAACAGTTCAGTTTAAGTACACAAAACCAAAAAACAAAGGCACATCAAATAAAGCATTTAGAGAAGAATGAGTATACTAAATATAAAAAACAGCGTGAATGAACAGTATAAATAATGGCAGCACGTATTTTTGACTTTACTTAATAAGGGTTAATTAAATTAGCATATGTAAATATAACATATAAAGTCATTAACAAGATTATATTTTTGTATATACACCATATACACAGTTTTTTTTTTACTGGCGGTATGCCTTTATAAAACAAATACTACAAACTATAAACAACAGTACAGCTACTACAATACTACAGCTACTACAGTAAAAGCATTTGGACTCATAGGGAGTCCACTCGTAATACGATATAAGAGTCGCAATTAGAGGTAAATGTGTAAAAAAATATACTATATTATTTTAATAGTTTTTTTTATTTATTTCAGTACACACATTGTGAACAATTTATTTTTACACGTGTTTCTTGTAGACCAATCAGTATGCACGACTATATGTGTTGTAAGGAAAAGATATCCAATAATATTTTCCTTAAACACAGTTATTTTTGTTCAGGTTCATTTCCGATATACACAACAGCTGTTTCTTTTTTTTTTTTTTTTTTTATGCCTGATAGGTTAGCCTTTGACCACTATCTCACCTGATGGTAAGTGATGATGTGGTCGAAGATGTTGTTCAGGCTAACCTAGAAGTACTGGCTCTCAAGGACAACTGCCGGAACACACCGTTAGGTGCTTGGCGACAGATTTTCTACTTGAGGGTGGTAGCTAGCCAGGCGGGCATTCGCAAGATGCCCTACCACCATGCTATAACGACTGCCATCCTAAGACAACAACCGGGACCGACGGCTTAACGTGCCCTCCGAAGCACGGAAGCGCTCAGTAGTAATGTCACTAACGGTCACCCATCCAACTCATGACCGCGCGCGACGTTGCTTAACTTTGCTGATCGGTTGAGAACAGCTAAGTAAACTTTGCTACGAGCACTTCATATAGTAGCAGTTGTATTCTTTATGATGTAGCCTGATTTGTAGATGGATCCCAGTACCGAATGTGATTGCCATTGACGGATTTTCCTTTTAATTCCGACGATGATACATCTGAAATGTGACAGCTGTCAAAGTGATCAGTTTTTTTTTGTGAGTTAAGTTTATTTTCTAATAATCTTAAAAGTACACTCTGAATGGTATTGTTGTGAAAACTCAGCACACAACTGTCATTTGCAACTGTCAAAGTGACAGATGACGTAGTTTAGGTAGGTGTGGGTTTCCTCTTTATTAGCCGGATTGTCCACTGCTGCACAGCCTCCCCCATTATGGGGAGGGTTTGCCACCATCCCCACGCTTGGCAAATGTTACTCTTAGCCGCCCCTTACGACACCCACGGGTAGAGATAGTGGGTAACATTCTAGCCCGGCAATCAACGAGCTTGTGTTTCTTACAACTATAAATTAATATGAGACACTAACTTTTAATGCATCTATTTAAAATAAACTATATAAACTACAGCTACTACAGTAAAAGCATTTAGCTAACTGAAAGGCCATTGCAGGCCCACAGGTAGTCCAAATGCTCCAGCCCACTACTAGCAGCTTGCCCAGCTTGCTGGCAGCATTTCCCCATGGGATAGCAATGCTTATTCGTAGTTCCAAATAAGCCATTTTTATCAGCCGTTGCATAGATCAAGAGCTTTAATAAGTCTGATCTCTGATTTGGAAAATAAGGTGAGCTCGCGTCACCCACGGACCCAATGTCCCTTCAATATTAGCATACTTGTGCCGCTTGAGTCATTCCGTGGAAGTACCAGCGGCGCCAACACTTACGTTTGCTTCAGAAAGATGAGACGGCGCTAAAGTGTCAACGCACGAAGGCCGTCGTCACACATCAAGGGCGTCTCGAATGTTCATGGAACCAGAGTCATACCGTCAGATATTTTACCATCATCACGCATAAGACTATTATGTTGTAGTATTGCTGCAACATTAATCATACCAGCGGTAAAATCCCGGCTCATGATATCATCTAGGTATATCTTTGAACCTATTGATTCCATAATACTAGTTTCTTTAAAGAAAAGGTCTTATCGACATATTCACTTTGAAGAACTGTCAATTTTAAAAAGGCTGTATGTCTAAATGATTTTGGACTACTAGTTTCAGTGACAAAAAGATAGACCTAATTGAGATCGTCTTTTGGAATGACATCAGTTAAACTTAAATAAGGTAAATCTCTGAAATTATTGATTTTAGACTACTTATTATAGAAACCATTTTATCGAGATGTTCATATTGAATGACAGCTGTCAAACTTAAAAGCATCATCATGTTTCAATGGATACTTTAAGTCTTGGATCAATAGTATTCGAGATATATACCTTTTAAGTTTGACAACCGTCATCTGAAATGAAGATTGACAAATTAATTAAAAAACATACAATGGCATTGAAATAAGACATTATGTGTCACTTTGTTACATATGTCACATGCGAGACTTATGAGTATAATATTTCACTTTGAAAGATGAAAACAAATGATTATATAGTAGATATATATTAAAAACATTACGATTGATACATAATCTGTCATTTTCACAGATGTCACATTTTAGGGAACGCCCAGGTACCAAATACCTACTTAGTAGAACGCCTACATATTCCTCTTTAATCATCAGATTAGCACAGCCATTTACTGTAAAGGTTAGTAAGACCCCGACTCCAATTGCCTCATAAGGAACACTTAAAGCAGAACTACGAGTTGTACCGCGGCAGAAGTAACTAATATTTTTGATGGCACAACTAGAGGTGCATATTGATTGGTTCATTACGAACTCTAGATTTTTTCTATGTACTTGATTGATGTTTTAATAAATTTCTGTTTCAGTTTAAGATTCGGCTGAAACGAAGACTCAGGCCGTATGTTTGATTTCGGATTCGGCTGAAAATCTTATTTTATTCGGACACAACTTTTCATTTTGTCTAACACATTAAAAGTGATGTCATTAAAATAACTTCACGTGCCAAACTAACTCGCACACAAAGGAACCCGTAATAAAACACATTATATTTATTGTTTTTTATTACTTACAAATCGTATTTTTTTCATTCCGTTCGAGATTTTCAGCTTGTATTCGACATGTAAATGGCCAGTTAATTATTATAGTTTCACTTTAAGAGTTTGGACAATAATGACACTAAGTTTAACGCATTTACGAAAACAGATTTTAGAACAGCCAAATAACAAAAATAAAATATGTTTATACATATACAATATGCAATTCATCAGTAAAGGAATTTATTTTTTGTCTATTGACATTTTCGCAGAATGTGTGACCTCACATAAAAGCATGTTTATACATGATACAATAATACATGTTTTTATGTGAGGTCACACATTCTGCAAAAATGTCAATAGGCAAAAAAATACAATCCTTAACTGATGAATAGCTTGGTAATTAGGTTGTCGTGTGGAAACCTGAAAATAGCATATCACGCCTGCATCGAATATTTTAAAGAGATATTGTAATAATACACTATACATATATAGGGTGTCCCAAGAAGTAGTGATATACTGAAGCTGGGAGGTAGAGGACCTAGAGGGCGTGGATCACCCTCATGTATGTTCCGCGATGTTTTCACTTATCACCGAGTACGATTAGATTTTTATTTATGGTGACGTGAATTATTGCGGTAGATGCTTGTTTTTTTTTTTTGTGCTAAGCTGATAGATAGGTCAATTCAGTATGGTAACATTTACTATCGTTAGATCTTTGAATGGGATAAAAAAAATGCCAAGAAAGATAAAATTACCCAGTATGTTCACAAATTCAAGGGATTATCAGCTTAGCACACAAAAATAAATCAAGCATCTACCACAATAATTCACGTCACCATAAATAAAAATTTCATCGTACTCGGCGATAGGTGAAAAAAAAAAAAAAAAAAAAATTGACGAAAAATCGCGGAACATGCATGGGGCTGATTCAGATAGCCCTCTAGGTCTTCTACCTCGTAGCTTCAGTATATCACTACTTCTTGGAAAAACCTGTATATTACATACCCAACCCGTCGGAGATAATATCCCTGAAGTATGAAAAATCGTCTAGGTCAGATAAGTTTTGTAACCACGATTCCAGGTTCCAGTTTTCATAACTATGAATATGATAAATTGTCGTGTCATTAAGGAATGTACTCTTCCTTAAAACCTTTGGATATGTCAATACAAATGATTTTTATTAGAAGACTAGATGTACCTGCAATTGCCATACCTGCTATTATTCAGCACTGTTTATCTCATATTAAGCAACGCTGTGATCTGCGGTGAAGCACTCTTAGTATAGCATAGCTCAGAAAAGAGCTTTTTACTTTTGATTTATTAACTCCAGGGTAGTATTTTCCAGAAGACAGTAGTTAAGTAACTCAGAGAGTTCCTTTGCGGTTTGCACAATAAATGTTGAAGCAAAGTATTTTGTGCGTTTCTTTCTTTTGGCTCTCAAGGACAGCTGCCGGAACATACCGTTAGGTGCTTGGTGACAGATTTTCTTCTTGAGGGTGGTCGCTAGACAGGCGTGCATTTGCGAAAATGACCTTCCACCATGCGGTGAAGCTCAATCCCGCGGCGGGATTCGACCCATGAACCTGCTGCGCGGCAGTCCATGGCCAACGCCACTGAGCCATCATTGCTTCAAAAGTATAGATATACATAATGTAGATGTTAAAATATATCTTTTTTATGTTACGTCATGGGACGCACCAGTCGCCCAACTGATGACAAGCGCCCCACCTGTCCATTAAAGTTACAGTATCACCGTTTTCGTCCTCCTTTACATTACACTGCCCTTCTCACTTTAGACCTTGTACTTAGGTCTTATTTGTCCAGTAAGTTTGAAGCAATGATGGCCGAGCTGTAATAGCTATGCACTGCCGTGCCGCAGGTTCCTGGTTCGATCCCCACCGGCTTGACCTTCACCGAATGATGGAAGGGCATTTCGCGAATGCTCGAATGGCTAGCTACCTTCAAGTAGAAAATCTGTCGGCAAGCACCTAACAGTGTGTTCCGGCAGCAGTCCTTGAGAGCCAGAAAAAAATACAGGCACATGAGACTTAACAACTGTATGTCTCATTGTGACGGGCGCAGTGCAATTCGTCACATGACAAAATGCATCTGTTATAGACCGCTTAACATGTTAGTTGATCCGTAAATATCACATAAAAAACAAAATTCACTTACTATAGTGCCCTTTACGCCTAAACTAGTGTTTGCACACTACTATTTCTAGGCAGAATTTTTGACACTACGGTGGTACCGGACTTCTCTGCAGAGATCTCCACATGATAAAACTAAGTTAACCTGATTCAACCTAATGAATCTACAGTATTATCGCTAGAGTAAAAAGGTTAATCTAATCAAAGCTAATAAACGATGATAGCATCTAAATCTATGTCAGGTGACAAACCAAAATATAGAATGGAAACTTATACTGTCCGCCCTTCGTGTGTTCGACATGCATACCAAACAATGGCGCGCGCCTCGACAGACGGGTCAAATGAGGTGCGGCGTCAAATCTCGGGTTGCACCGGCGACGCGGCGGCGGTTCTGGCGCCGCGCACCAGGCGACACATTTGAGAAGTTAGCACACCCATTCGAACTAAAAAAAAAAACTTGTTGTGCTTCAGTGGCTTAAGTAACGAACGACCATAACAGACGAACCGTCATCGTCGCCGCCACGTCATCGACATAGGATTTCTGAATTTCACTTATCATTGTCCTGCATTCAAAGTAAATCATACTTTTAATAGACCATCAAGATTCCCTTTGAATTTTCTTAATACGAACTACTTAAGGGCTTTCTTCGATGAGTGAAGTAATTAATCTACAGATCGTTAATTGGTCAATTTAATAGCACTAGGCACAACGCGTTTGTAGTAAATTTTAAGACAAATAAATCATTTAGAATATCAGCGTCTTAATTAGACTGAGAGATGTCAACGAAGTCGATGGCTTGCTCCGGAATAAATCAGGATTTAAATTGCTTTCCGCAACGACACTCCCACCGTCGACTTGGCGTTAATAGCGCGTGCAACCGAAATTTTAGACGCATGTTTGAAAGTATTTTTTACTTGAAATATGATACGCCTGGCTCGGAATAGGCGCCAACAAAAAATTTTATAGACGCGGTTGTAATTGCACCCGACGTAAACTCACCAATTAGAGCATGCCAATCCATTCGATTTATTGCAGGGACTCAAATGATATTAACAACCTAATAAAACCTTAAGTAGTCATTCAACGTTAATAAAATATCTACTTATACTACCCGGTATAAATGTAATTAACAATACCATTATTGGATCGTATCAATATAACTGTTCGTATGGCAACATCAAATGATTTGGATTTAATTACTTGGATCAACAGCTCCGCCCCGTTTGAGAACGAGTAGTCGTAAATCAACAATAATAATGCAGAGCTTTCGTCTTTTTATTAACAAAACAAATCTTTATCAATACAATTACACGATCGTTAGGAAACAATTAAATGTTAACGAATTTATTTCTATGAGATCTCCAACACGGCAAGGAAAAAGAAGTTATGTTGTCAAAAAACTATGATAACATTAAATGCATGTTGTAAAGGTTGAGTCATACTGGACCAGGCCACAAACAAAAAAGATTTTATCTGAAATGGCGTTATCCTATTTTGTAATACGATCCCCATTTCTTTGTTATACTGAACCCATCGGTATTTGAACAAAAAATTTAAACCTGCTCTACTCGAAAACATTGCGTAAAAGGAAAAGCTTAACATAATCTACTACTTGTATAAGATTAAATTATCAAGATTAGATACTGAACGTAATAATACGTTACTTTTTGTCAAGCCTCATTTCCGAGCAGGTAGGTACTAATAAAGAAACATATAGAAAGGCGACATTTCATTACCACGTAATAAATTCTCTTTTAATAAATACTGTTCTTTATTTAGATTAAAAACAATGTCTAAGAATGACTAGGAGTAAATCTGCTATGCTCTACAATAGTGGTCGCCATCGGCAAGTTGCAATTACAAGGTCATCGACGTTTACACTTACAGGAAAACAATTTGAAGAGTTAATTTATTTTTACTGCAGAACTGCTTGAAGGAAGTTAATGAAATTTAAATAGGACCTACTTGAAAATATACCACCAAAATATAATCATTAATATTGAATGACCCAGTAAAACAGTTATGGGCTCATATGTATGAGCCCTTAACTTTTTACTGGATCGGTCGAATTTTTTATTTTACGAATAGAATATTACCCTAAGTTTAAAAGTTAGGTGAAAAATACTGAGTGTTCTTAATAATGCTATAAAATTCTTGATTAAAATTAACGAAACGATTCATTTAATTTTATTGTTGGATATGTAATCATTAAATATTATTGTGAAAATTAAAAACATACGAATATATAATGCACTGATGTATATTCATCATACATCTGATCTCTTTTGCACTTCGCGTTTTTTTTTGTTTTTAACCGATTGAAAGGCAGGCATCTCAATTTAACAAGTACCTATACATATTTCTTTATGTATGACCATGACTAACTTTTAAGTGGATAATCAAATGTAATTTTTTTGTGGCGTACAATATATTTTTTTCCCAATTAAAATTCATAGTATTTTTTTTTAATTACTGTCCTATAACTTAAAAAAGTCTTTGCCACTATGCCAATATCTATACACGACATGGTAATTGCAAGTCTTGTGGATGGCGTATTGTGGGTGAATAAAAATCGATTCGCAAGTGGTACTGTTTTTTTATGTTATTGTGATGGATCAAGCATGAGGCCCACCTGAGGTTAAGCGGGCTAACCTCTGCCTATAACAGATGCATTTCGTCACAATTCACGAATTGCACTGCGCCCGTCATATTGAGACATAGTTGTCAATTCTCATGTGCCTGTAAATTTCACTAGCTCTCAAGGACTGCTGTCGGAACACACCGTTAGGTGCTTGGCGACAGAGTTTCTACTTGAGGACGGTCCCTAGCCAGGCGGGCGTTCGCAAAATGCCCTTCGCAAAATGCGGTGAAGCTCAAGCCCACGGCGGGATTCGAACCAAGGACCTGCGGCACGGCAGTCCATAGCCAAAAAGCCATAGGAAAGTTTTGAAGCAGTGATGGCTCAGTGGCAACTGAGCCATCACTCAAAACTTTCCCAAAAAACATAATAACACCTAATTCAATCATTATATAGATAATTTGCCTTAATGATAATGCGACTTACGACCAAAGATATTTTAAAAGGAAAGTTTTTTTTCTGATAGGTTAGCCTTTGACCACTATCTCACCTGATGGTAAGTGATGATGTGGTCCAAGATGTTGTTCAGGGTAACCTAGAATTACTGGCTCTCAAGGACAGCTGCCGGCACACAATGTTAGGTGCTTGGCAACAGATTTTCTACTTGAAGGTGTTAGCTAGCCGGGCGGGCATTCGCAAAATGCTATAAGAACTGCCATCCTAAGACGACAACCGGGACCGACAGCTTTACTTGCCCTCCGCAGCACGGAAGCGCTCAGTTGTAATGTCACTGGCGGTCACTCATCCAACATGACATGAACATCGGTTAAGAACAGGTAAGTAAACTCCGCTACGAGCGCTTCAAGATATACTCATACGTATTAATAATATCGTTAAAGGTTAAACAAAACATTAAACATTAGTATCTAGCATCATTGACTTCCTACCTTTATCCCACAAATGTGGGCTCGCTACAAGTTTTCTCTTACTACACAAGAACCTATTATAGAAAACTTGGCTTCAGATTCATGGCCGGCCTACTTTCTGAGTCCTGACGCTACCCCACCCACGGTATGCTCTTGTTGGTAGTATACCCGCTACAATTCGATTAATGGGACGTTGAGATGGAAAAAAGTCCTGTTGAGTGTAACCCATTCGATTTATAAAATGATGAAAAATTATGTAAAGTGATGTAGTGGCAAGCTTCTTATTCAGCGCATTCTTTCTGTTAGTGGCTTTTCACGACATTCAACAAGTGGAAATGAAACAGTCCTATATTCTTAAGAGGAACGGGAAGAGAAGCACCCGTCGGGAACTAGAAGTCGGGAACAGTATGGCATAACGGTAATATCTACTAACCAACCATTTATTTAAAAGAAAGGTGCTAACAGTTTCGTGCATTTAAAATTCAAAATTGAGCAATATGTATATTTGTAAACGAAAATGACCAGCATAAAATGTTCTGTTATTTCTTCGTTGCTTCACGACAAATTCAAGAGATAAAAGAAATTTAACGAATCAATAAAATTCAAACAATTTATAACAACTAATCATAATTATGGTCAATAAAGAACAAATATTTAAGCAGTTTCTTCAAATAGGAAGCAGTGATGACATATTTAAATTTCTCTTTTCAGATTTCAAAGACATAAGCAGGGCATACAATAAAAATCATAAGAACCCACACACAGAGACATTTCCACAAATCTATAATTCCATCAGCAAGTGAGGCAAATACGAAAATAAGCATCAAAGTGTTTTTTAGAGGAAGACGACAAATGTCGCCCAGCAAGGCGTAGTAGCAAACACATGTTACATATTGTCTGACAATATTTACTGTTGCTTTATTAGCTCGGGAAGCGGATAGAAGAACGTAATCTATACAACTTTACATTGAAATACATGTGTTATGCCCGATTACACGTATGTATGCAGTATAAGATAAAATAAGAGATTAGTAAATAATTTCTAAAAGGAAAAGCAATCTTCTTTAATAAGAATTTCTCATTTAATTGCTATTAAGTCCTGTTAACAACTATTCACGTACCTACGAGAGGATGCCAATAAAATTCAAATCCAATTGCGTCGACCCTTGATTTACAACGAATCAATAAAAGAGAAGGCTATCATTACCTTTTTTATTACGCATTCAATAAAAGTAATGTACTTGGTAATCAATGTGGCGGCGACTGCAAGTCGACAGTTTTAAAAAAGGAATTAGGAAATAAATACTGTAAAATAATTGCATTTATGGATCGTTCTTACAGCTTATTCCTGATTAAAACTTCAGTTTTAGTATAACCAAGATTTCCACAAGATAACCGATCTAATTTTGGACTATCAAAGATAATTGGCAACTATAAACACAGGTTAATTAAATGTTATTCGAAACCGGCTCAACAGACACGAGCCATTGTAATTTACTAATCGTATTCAAATAAATTATTGGAATGCTCTACAGAATTAGCAATCTTACGATATATATGGCGGCTGTATATATCGAGTACGCGAGTTGCTACAGCGTAAACAATAGGTTAGAATGAAAAAAGTTGGGGCTTGAGAGATGGCTCGTAAAATAAAACAAGGGACTACGTCCGGAGATATGTCAAGATAGCATGCGGCGGGGGGCGCGGGCCCGGCGCCGGCCGCACTCCCCGAGACCCAATTAGAAGCACACCTTTTGGACATGTGCTCTCACTTGATGCTAACTAGCGCTTCAAAACCAAGGATATGGGACAAACACATCCGTTACCGTTTATCACTTTTTTTCACATCATTTCTTTGAGTCTTGTTGTGTACAAGAATACTACAATATTAAGTACTAATTCAATGAATTAAATAGATTGCACTCACCTTCGTCTTCACAAGTTTTGAGTTTTCTTTACACATCTTTGCTAAAGCGTGATACTCTCCCTTCGCAGCACACAATATCCATTGCTTCTGCTTAGAATCCAACGGATCTTCACTCTTCTGGTCAAGCTAAATGAAAAATTTATAGGTTTATGGTTTATATATACCTTTTACTCGTGTTTTATCATTCACATCATTGCATAAATATCGGAGTCGGATATCGTTTTTATTATTTTAATTTGATATAAGGTTGCATATTATTGATCTTTTTTACCATAAATAAAAGGAAATATATAAACTATTACAATAGGTAGCCTATGTAGATGCAGTTTGTCATTAATGATCTTACTATGTCACATCGCATCGCATCAACACCAGAAAACATCCACCGTTGAAGAAAGATCCTGAACGACCAACATCCACCACATCATCACTTACTACAAGTTAAAGTAATGGTAGAACGCTAAGAAAAAAAAACATTATTTACATCAGTATTTCAGAGAATTAAAAGATTATATTTAAATACTTACAGAAACTCGATCTTCTTCATCCACACCCTGCAAACAAAAAATAGCTCATTTTATCATACTATATTAATTCTAACATCAATTAATATATTTCATTATTCCTAGCAACACCACACACATGTCTCAAGGTTCATACAGGGGACCATTACGATGTCTCCAGTTCATTTCGATGATCCAAATAATAACCATACGTTATAAATGCAAAACAGCGTGACTTTATACAACGTAAAAACCGTTTATGTTACAATTCCTGTTCATCTTTAGTTTTAGTATAATTATTATGTTTTTGTTTAATTATAATATTTCAATTAATTTAAAATTTACATTCATATTTATTTAAGTAATTAACTATGCACACTGTAGCATTCACGCAAGTGTGCTTTCTGCACTACTTAAGCGTAGTTTTTCTAAGGTCTATAAGAGTTCAGTTTCTTTATCTCATATATAACTTTAATTCTTAAAGCCATAAAACAGTTAAACAGTTTGCTAGCGTTTGTATGCTGAAGAGTCATTAAGCATATAAATAAACAAATCGGAAACGTGTCCATTCATAGCGCACAATTTATTAAATGACTGTACATGAACGTACTTAACGTCTGAAAACAAAAGATTAGGATTATAAATAAATACGATATTTACATACATAATAAATATCTTAACGACACATATAAATTAATCGGAACCTAATATTTCAAAATTAATAAATGAGTACTTATATTGTGAAAATAATATTTTGAATTAATGGTCAATAAATTCGAATTCTCCCGTCTTCAGGCTTGCGCTGCGATTAACACAATGAATAATATGTCAGAAGTAATTTGAATGGTTAAAAGTAATTAAAAACCAAAGTTGCATTACAATACAGTTCATTTTTGAGCAATGTTTTGATAGATATACAATGTTTATTGTGGTAAGCTGGGCGTGCGCTTCTCAGCATGACCACTTTACCACCTGTCGTTACATATTTATGTCTACACTATTGGCCTCACTGTTAGGGACTTCGATATTGACAAGATAACATCCTTAATGTGATGTGTTTGATTTAATAATAAGATTGAGTTTGTATTTTGTTGATTTTTTCGATGCTATGGAAATAGCAATTCAAATTGGATCTAAATCGCCACAACATCGATTATCATTAATGTACATTTCCTGATATAAGAATTGGTGTCTGAATTTACTTAATATCTTACTAAAAACTGTATCGCGATGTCTTATTTCAGCAATCATTTGCGATGTTCATATGCATTAAAAACACAAATAGAAAGATCCCGAGAGATATTGTGCGAAAACTTTTGTACGAGACCTATTTTATATTGCTAAGTAATTAACTTCGATTTTCCATATTTACGTCGGATGATGCGATTTATTTGGTAAAGTATGCGTATTGCATTTCTCAATCACGAACATTGGGGGCGGATATAATGTGATATCATAGAGGATTTTATAACATTTATTATTGATATAATTTATTTGAAAACTACAAAGTTTAATATATTTTATAATTTGAAAGAGTGTATTGTACAAGGAAAGCCTAAAACATGTCATTTTAGCCGAGGCATTTATCAGGACGAGTTCAAACAAATGATAACCCATTGGCATCGGCTATAATTATAACAATAGAATTTCATTCATAAATTGGCCATAGTGGTCCAGTCCGATTTCAACTTATTAAGCGTTAAATAGTGTATTGCACAAGGAGTGCATAAAAGATGTCATTTTAATAAACAAATCAATTGTATGCACATGCTCTAAAATCATTTTATGCACTAGAGCTTAAAAAGACGTTTAATCTTACATCGGGGCTAAACAAAACTTTACGAGCATGAGAAGTGGGAAGCAATTGACGTGTAATGGGGATAAGTAGTCAAATTATAAATAAAAATAGCACCGACTTCAACTAAATATCGAATACTCTTTAATATACCTATGCAGTCAGTAGGTATATTTAGTAATTAAGCAAAACAATCAAACAAACTTTTTTGATAATGGAGTAGAGTACAATCTATGTATATGTAGAATGTAGATGCCTAACTAATGATTTATTCTGGATGGCTCAATAGCTGAGTAAACGTATTAAAAATACGATCGTTAATAATATAAATGAATTGAAAAGTTTGGCTCGGCAGTGAGTCGCCAAGTCGCCGAGGGGGCGCAAGCTTGCGCCTCTCAACAGGACGTCGTCGTCGTCGTAGGGTTCACGTTGCGCCCGCGCCAGATCTCGTAAGCACCACACACACAATGAAACGCCGTCACATTACCATCTTCACGGTACTTTCATTATATTTTATTCTTATTTTTTTATTTTCGTTACCTACGTATTTGGCATTGTTGGCTGAAGTGTGATCTTAAACTCAGGATTTTAATATATAGGGTAAGGATCTTAATAGATAGGAATAAGTACAACGTAGGTTGTTAGTATAAACACAATTCGTTTGTCAACGATTCAAGATTAGTTAACTTTGTGGCGCTTAACGATAACTGGATTTTATATTCTTATATATGTTGAGGGGACTCGCACTCTATTCTTATAATAAATGATTAGCAGTTAGTAAACATATTAAGGAACAAAAATACTTAAAACAAATTCGGAACGCTACTATGCTAAAAATAGTATTATACTTTTTAAAAGGTCATATAATGACAGGGACACATAGGTAAGCTTTAGTAATTTTGTTCATTTATTGATACTGCTATTTCGCATAAATGAGCCATATATGAAATGGATCATTGGAATATCCAAGGGATCTGTTTAAAGAAATTGACATATTAACTTTACCGCAGTCTGTATAGGTATATCTTAAAATATTATGATATTGTTGATTGCAGCTTAAAAGCACACTATATGTACTCCTAAATTAGCGATTATTATACTGCCACAGGATCGATGAAACTATTTTTAAGTGGAAGTCAATTAAGCCTATAGTGTGCTTTTAAGCTGCAATTACATCAACAAAAAACCCCCCTTTAATGAGGGAGGCAATGTTCAGCAGTTGACAATGCGGCAGATACATTCAATAAATAACATAGTAGCTTAATTGTAAAATAAATACATTAGTACGTGATACATCCTACCCCAATTTGCAAAATGTGCATTGGATGAATCATTGACTTGTATAACGGTAAAATAAGATCACTCTATTCGACAAATCGACAACGCATGCTGATAATGGCTTATGATTGGATGGCACACTGATGACAGGATTTGATTTTCACCTTATAACAATCTATTTTCTAAGATATATGGTGATTAAATCATTATAGCATTCCTACGGCACAAGGATTTTATAATAGCAAACCGGTAAGTTATAAACACAACCACTTCAACAACCAATTAATCAAGGGTTATTGGAGCAGTTAAAAGACATAAAGAATTAGCAGTCTCGAAACCCATTGTATAGATAAGAGATAAGATAATATCGAAGCACCGGCGCCAACGATCTACCCATTTGAAGGTTGTTTTTTTAATTATTTCAAATGAAACGAGGAAAAAATTTAGTTTTTTTTTATCAAACGTAACTAAATTTCCAGACAAAAGCGGGGATAAAAACTGTGATATTGTAAAATATCTCGTGCATTCAATTGTACATCACCAGAGCGTGTATTCGCAGTCGCCTGGGACTCTTATCTTTCGATAGCTGACAGCTAATTCATCCGTTCCTATTTCCATCACTTCGACAAGGCTCGTTAAGTGTGGCATCCGCGTTGTTGATGTCTGCAAGTGATTCTCAGGCTGAATGGCAACGAGAGAACAATGAAATCGGTCATATTTTCCTGCCAACTTGCAGCCGACCGTGCCAGCTTATCTACCTCATCACGCATAACAACTCTTGTTTATACAAAATGCTGATGACGTGTATTAACTTACACCAAAGTTTATTTTCGTTATTTTTATGAAATATTTCTAGCGTTGAACGAGAAAGACAAAATATAACAATAACGCATGATTTTAAAACTAGATTTAATAAAATATTACGATTACTAGGTAAGTACTGTGCAGTTAATTAGCAAAATAATCAATGAAATATTTTTTACTTAAGACTCCGAAGGTTTCATAACCTACTCTACTCGATTGTGGATAAAAAATAATGTGTCTGCATGATACACATGATCGCCCATATTATACTTGTTCTGGCCTAAACGATGAGGAATTAAACCCGTTGGGATTTCATTCAAATATTTGATTAAACGTCAAAATAAAAATAACGTATTCGTTTATAGCTACTTATAGGTAATTTAATATAACATTTATTGGCATGGACAAAAATGTGATCCATTTCAATAAACAAAATCTGCACCATACTTGTGACTATATAGTTGGCTTATGCAGTATACACTTAACTTATGGTGTGCAGTATGGAGCCTGTAAAAAAGTCTTTGCGGATGAGTAAGTATACTGGACCGTCACTTGGGTGCCGAAGGAAATGAGACATGGAAATGCTTTCTTAGTCGCGAAATGCACCGCAATGCCTTGACGCTTGCTTCACTGGGTAATCATAATGGAGATATTGTAATAGGTAAAAAAAATGGTTACCAACAAGAAATTGTACTGTACCAATAAAGATAGTCGAATTTTCTCGGTGCGAATAAATATTTGTCCGTGCATTGTAATGAGTTAGCCTTAACGTTGAGTAAGTACTCATTATACAAAAATAAATGATAACCTTCACAAGCATAAAATCATGGCGCAAATTAGGCCTGAGAAGCCTTTATGTCGGCTAGAGGCTTTATGTGTTATATATAAACTTCTGACCGACATAAACCCGAGTATATAGACATATAAGTAGAATCATGTCTGAACCCAAAAGGTCATAAATACGTACATATAATAATATATTATTGTAAGTTATATCAATAGAAATGTCAAAGGAGAAATTATCAACTCAGCGCAACTAATTAAATCATTAAATAACCACTTCTGATTTAGGTTTCTCAAGTGACATGAAGCAAAGGGTTTTCATATGCTATAATTATATGGTACTTGGTTCTTTTCAATATTGATTACAAAAAACTGGTCATGCGAGAGTTGCGCACCGAGGGTTCTGTACCACCAATTAATTAATTAATTGCGTTATGTAGTTACCAAAAAAAACAAGTCGGTATGGATAGACCCTTATTTAGTAGCATAGCTAATTATGTTGTAGGACAAATTCTAGAAATGTGATCAGTCCATTGATACGTTCGACTTTATAATAGTTGGGAGCCTGTTTAAATTTGTAATATATGAATAAAGTAGTAAAATTGAGTAAATTTAGTAAAATAACACATATAATTTGTCTCCTCAATCCTGATGTTCTGCATACAAACAATTACTTGAAGAGCTTATGCATACGGAAATAAAAAACGTGTTTTCTTCTGTCCATCGGGACACCTGATTTAATTAAGATTAATGCTGCGCTTTCCATACAAATTTTATACATCAGCTGGATCGTACACCGCTACACACAGCCGACCCCCTTAAGGTTGGCCCTTTGCCATATTCCCCACGCATAGCAAGCGTCTTTATAAGATGGCAGTTTTTCAGAAAACGCTGATAGCTGCGCACCTTCTGGAATTTTTCCCTTCGTCGCCTCTTACGACTCCCAGATGAAGTTATGGCGGGGGGCAATTCTATCTCAGCACCCCACGAGTCAAACAAACATAGTTTCGTCATATTTTGATAACGAAACTTTGTGTTTTTTTTTTCACGTATGTCCTTGAGCCTTATATCTATAATTCTGGTTAGCCGGTTTTCCGTTTTATTATTTATTTGATTAAGCGTTTGCATTCTAATCAAGTCAAGTACGACGCGTGTTGCACTGGGTTTGCGACAATGCAGAAACAAAAAATTACGACCTCCCAATACCATTTTGTTTTTTTATTTATTTTTATTTCCGCCATATTCTTAAATATTTCGTGAATTTATAAACTTCTTTGTTATTAAACAACTTTAAACGGTTTACATCAGGTAAATTTATCATTATATTTATCCAGATGTTCCAAACACTTTGCAGTGATCGTGGTCACGGGGTGACTGATCGGTTTTATAATTAAGTCATATTAAGAAATTATTTTATACTACCTTCAGAAACTGTATATGTGATCATAACGCCCCTTATTCACACAATTATCGCTCAGGTCCAGTCTTCCGGTTTTAATGTATTATTATTATTTTATTTTTATGTTATTGTGACAGAACAAGCACGAGGCCCACCAAATGTTAAGCAGTTAACCTAACCTCTGCCTATAACAGATGCATTTCGTCAAAAGACACAAATTGCACTGCGCCCGTCACCTTGAGGCATAGTTGTTAAGTCTCATGTGCCTGTAAATTCACTGGCTCTCAAGAACTGCTGCCGGAACACAACGTTAGGTGCTTGGCAACAGATTGTCTACTTGAGGGTGGTCGCTAACCAGGCGGGCATTGGCAAAAATGCCATTCCACCACGCGGTGAAGCTCAAGCCCGCGGCGGGATTCGAAGCATGGACCTGCTGCGCGGCAGTCCATAGCCAATGCCACTGAGCCATCATTGCTTCGAAAAGGGATTTTGTTGTTAATTATAGAGTTTTGATAGTTTATGAATGCAGAAACTTTAGTGCCATCCACCCCAGCAATAAAGTGTCTGCATTCCTAAAGCATTTAAACTCCATACATAACAAAATCCAATTTACTATGGAGCCTGAGGTCAATAAATGCTTAGCATTTCTTGATATTTCAGTAATCAGGAATCCTGACAACTATCATAGTCTTACAGTGCATATGAAATCCACCCACAAGGATCAATATCTCAATGGTAAATCCAATCTCCATCCATGTCAGTTGGCTACCTTAGGCAGGTAAAACAAGTACTGTGAGACGTCACAGTGCGTCACAAATGCGTCACAGAAGCCGGCCCAAGCCTTCCTTAGTTAACAACTAAAATAAGCGACAACCTGCAATCTTGTTATATTGTAATCCAATATTACAATACAACAAGAGAGACACCGACAAAATCAATGTCTTAAGACGAGCTTCAATAAAAACTTACTTCAAGCCGTACAAACAGATAAACCAATTTTTAAGAACTGTCAAAAAGCAATATTCTTCTACGAGATGCAGGCGCTGATTGTGAATGTATCATACATTGGGCAAACAAAGAGGAGCGTTGGTATCCGGGTAAAAGAATACATCGCTGACATGAATTACAGACGTTCGACAAAGTCCGCAGTTTGTGAACATGTTCAGGACAAACCCAACCACAACATTCGGTTAGACAATCCACAAATCCTCACCACCTCGCGACCTGATTTATGCCGAAATTGTTACGATCAAAATTTTGTATTGAAATAAAAAAATATGCCAAATTTCAATAGAGATAATGGTTGACAAGTGCTTGGGATACTGTTACCAAATTAATTAAATCCCATGGCCGACAGAAATCTGCAAGACCCCTGGACATTGTGAGCGAATACTGTGAACAGGAAACGTTATGATTAAGAATAACATTTCTGACGGTGGTACAAAATTATATCTTAATAATTCGAGTGACAAATACCTATACTAAATTTATTATATTATTATTATTGGTAATTCGTTTTTTGTTGCAATATTTTACCATAAGTCATCTTAAGTATACCTATAAAGTTTTGATTTTATATGAATGCCTGTAGAAATTATGAAAATATAGAAGATATGCGAGTTACAATTGACACTATTAACCCATTGGCATCGGCGATAATTATAACAATAGAATTTCATTCATAAATTGGCCATAGTGGTCCAGTCCGATGCCAACTTATTAACCCACCAATTAAAATTCTAAATTAATATAACACATACACATTCATTTCCATGTACGCAAATTCAAACATGCACATACTCTCTCTCTTACACCCACGCACTCAGTTGCACACATGCACACACACGTACATCAACGCTCCCACACATACACTCTCTCTCTAAACGACCCAGTAACACAGTATCAAAACCAGGCACACACTCTAATACACACACTAAATATACAAACCACTTTTGTTTATACTTTAATACATTTTATTTGTAACCAATTAAAAACTAAGTACTCCTTCCAAACTGTTTTCGTTTATTTAGCGGTGCCGAAAAGCCGTGACGCGCGATCCTTGTTCGGTGTTAGCCCCGGCTGGCGCACTGAGAAACGGGTCGAGATTGTGTTAGAGTGTGCGTGCGGGACGCATAGATACTATCGCGCACACAAACAAGACGCGTGCGGTACGTTTAAGAAGATAACTCACTTCCCCACTCTTTCTACTATGAAACTGTGGTCTGGGGTGAAGCACTCTTAGTAAAGCATAGCTCAGAAAGGAGCTTTTTACTTTGGGTTTGATAACTCACAGGTTGTATTTTCCAGAAGACAGTAACTAAGTAACTCAGAGAGATCCTTCGCGGTTCGCACAATAAATGTTGAAGCAAAGTACTTTGTGCGATACTTTGGAATTTCGATTATAAAACGGCATCTTTTTGCCGAGGTTCTCCTTGTTTGGCGGTAGAACGAAAATATATTAGATTGTACACTTCCATTGCGCAGTCTCCGAAATGTATCCCACAAAAGATACATAGTTAAAAAAAAATGTGGCGAATCCAGTTCCAGATTTTAGAGTTTTATCTTAGCAAGCTGACAAATCTAAATAAGGATGCCGAGATGCCCGTGGGGTTCCGAGCTGCCCATAGGGTGCTGGGCTGCCCGTGGGGTGCCAGGCTGCCCGTGGGGTGCTGGGATGACCATGGGGTGCCGGAATGCCCGTGAGGTGCCGGGCTGCTCTTAGGATGCCGGGTGGCCCGTGGGGTGCCGGGCTGCCCGTGGGGTTCCGAGCTCACTCTACTACCAAAAATAAATAACTATTCTAATAAAAAAAAAAATGAAATCGGACTATTACGCGTTCATAAATTAAAACTAAGTAACATTTTGACTTTCATTCCTTTTTCCGCGGGAACCGTGCTGAATTTCGGGATAAAAGTATACTATAATAACGTTCTTCGTAGTATGAACTCAAATCATGTTAAGTTTCGTTGAATTCCATTCAGTAGCCCATGGGGTGCTGGGCTGCCCGTGGGGTGCCGGGCTGCCCATGGGGAGCAGAGCTCACTCGTCACTATTCTAACAAAAAAAGAATAATTGAATTCGCACTACGCGTTCATAAATTCAACTTAGTGTACATTTTGACTTTCATTCCCTTTCCCGAGGGAACTGTGCTGAATTTCGGGATAAAAAGTTTACAATAGCCTTCTTTGTAGTATGAACTCAAATCGTGTTAAGTTTCATTAAATTCCATTCAGTAGTTTTGGAGAGATGCGTGGCCGGGTTACGGACCGACAGACAGCAAAAATAAAATAAAATACAGTTTTGGCATCCGTGTCAGCTACAGAGTACTCTCAATTTCTTTTTTCAAAATATCTGCCGCATGTACAGAATTGGATCTGTTACAGTTTTATTATAAGTATAGATATATAGATTGAAATAACAAAATACTCAAAATTCCGATACAGATTATGGTTATAAACTGTGATAAAAATAGTTATACGCCTTTTCTTTCAATTTGTTGCGGTGAAGGACACTAATATTGTTTGGTGTTCATTTGTTTAAATGTCTAATAGCAATTCTCTTTTCGGCTACAATAAATCTTTTATTTTGCCAATACAGTCAATAAATATGCCATAGTCACGTGTTTCTAACGCATCAGAGACCGCTTTTGTTTTTTTTTTCACAACTAGCCGTTTTGACCTTTGACTGCTATCTTATTTTTGATGTCAAGGTAACCTATAATTACAGGGTCTCAAGGACCTATAATTATTATATGTCAAGGTAACCTATAATTACTGGGTCTCAAGAACAGCTGTAAGCACAAGTCATCTAACACATAGATATGTGCTTGACGACTTGAGGGTTGTCGCTAGACAGGCAAGCATTAGCTAAATGCCCTACCAACATGCAATTTCCTAATGATACGAGAACGTGTGCTACATAACACTAGCAATATGTACTATAATAGTATGTATAATAGCGTTAGGTCCGTCACCGGTAGTGGAAATCCTTGTTCTGTTCTACCATAAGGAGAAATTGGAAACGTAGGTTGGTCTTATCGAATTTCTTGACAAAACAGATATATGAAATAAAACATCTTGTTTACTTAGAGTAATATCCGAAATATTTGTTGAGGACATTGATCAATCTTGAAGTATTGTAATATTTGTTACGATAAAAACTACACCTACACTATACTGAGATGTGATAGCCCAGCGGTAATAGCTATGGAATCCCGTACCGCAGGTTCATGGTTCGATCATCACCACCGGCTTTACCTTCAGCACATGGTGGAAGGGCTGTTTGGGAATGTCCGCTGGCTAGCTACCAAGTAGAAAGTCACTAAGAACCTAACAGTGTAATCCGGCACCAGTACTTAAAATCCAACCAAGTAATTATAAAATTACAGGCATATTAGATATATGACTTGTGGTGAATACAACAGTTATAGGCACATCACATTAAAAAAATAAAGACATATCTGTACTACATACTCCAACGGTAAAAAGTCCAGTGCGAATTGGCGTGATATTGCGACGGGCAGATTAGGTTGGCCTGATTCACGAAAAGAAACCCAAGGCAAATGTTTATTCCAATATCACTTAATTTCCTAGCCTCACTTAGCACAGCGAAGTGTAGTTTTTTTTCCTTTTTCACCGCTCATCTTTCTCGCACATCTCTGGTGGATATGCAGCCTTACATCACCAAATGTTCTTCAGTACAGCATTATTCATTAAGATAAAAAAAAACATTAAAAATTCTTATATTTCTTTTATTTTAAATCTAATATCTAATTCAACCCTTGGTGCATATAATATATGCGACGAGTGTTGGCTGAATTGTTAACGCAGATCAAACTATGATATTGTTAATCTGTATGCATTTTTTTTAAAGTCTATTTATAATGCTTCATCTAAAATAAACAAAAGTAAACATCACGAATTGCTGACAGCACGAATGAACCTCTTTAGGGTTTAACGACAGCGCACGTGCCCATAGGAACAACACGACAGTAATTATCCAGGGACAACCGACCGCAAGTCACGAGCCATCACTCAATGGCCACGCCACGAATAATAATGGTAATATTGACTTAAATCAATTCGCACCTCGGGGTTCAACTCACGATAGCCGATTGTCACAAGCAAATTAAACCACAGGTGACCATTACACCCACGCGTCGTGGAGGCCCATTAAATTTTAATTTGCCGAAGAGAATCACTACATCATCAGTAAAAAAATATTTATTTCATTTAGCTATCTAAATGAGACGGTTTTCGTCTCTTATTTAGCTTTATTTCGTCGATACCAGAAATTATAAAAATAGCTATGAACTTTTTAAAAGCATATCAGTGCTCCAATAGTAATAAGTCTTCACTTCAAATATTAATTAAAAAGTATTCAAATTGACGAGCGGAAGTGTAAGTATACCTCGTAGTTCTATTTCAGAGTTGATTTATGCGTTTGAGATCTCTTTCGGACTCGTAGCAATGTGGCATATTAGTGAGAACGACGGATTGTTTGCTTTTATTTTTTTATCCGGTTTGAGTTCACTTCGATTGGATGGCTAGAATATGTTTATTTTAGCACTTTTAGCTTAAATTGATTAAGTTGAATTTTAACGTTGTTTTAAAAGTAGTTCACCTGTTACTTCGGGAAGCCCAAAAACTGTAAAACTACGAACTAATTTTAGATTAAATTATACGTAAAGGAAACCCGAAATATTACAGGTGGCAACACGGAGCAACCATATTTTATAGCCGTGTAAATTTCAGGCAGTATTAAATACAAATTTCAGTAACGTCATCAATAACATTTTGATAAATTTTACACAGATCATGCGAGAAAAAAATCATTTGATATCAATCTCGATTAATGACATTACATATTAAAATAATACAAATGAACCATAATCTTTTGTAATATAGATTTACAAAGTTATTACTATGTACAGACCTTGGCATGTATATATGCAATTATTATTTATACATAATATCTTGATTTTCGAAAATGAATCATTATAAACACGTATTGTTAGTAGATAAAATTAAGTCAGGTGACTTAAAAAGCCCCCATTATTATTACAAACAGGTTAATGTGCTTTCTGGTCCTTTTAATTGGATACAATGTGAAATGCGCGACATAAAGCAATTGTAAAGTCCATTAGGTGAGCGGAGGCGTACTCGGGGTAGCCTAATATTTGTCATTAGAAGCCTTTGTTCGTGTCGTGTGGGATTTACCTCGTTCGGGACCAGGGAGGAGCCTCGATCGGATGAGGTAAATTATACCACATACTTTTTATCCTAGCCATGAAAACAACCCTTTTTATTCGATTTTCAGTGTAAGAGTTTTATTTATGATTATGGAATGCGTATGAATCATATTGCACTGTAGATAAATTATTATTGAATGTAGAGACTGTAGTTTACCGTGTATATAGATTTAATATTTGCAGATAAGGTTTGGCTTAACTTGATATTTGCCTATCAAAGTTGCAAAAAACACAAGACTCTTACTAACATACCTACTTCTCATTCTGAGTAGTACCTACGGAAGTAATCACATATCTGAACTCAATATTATCATTTCAGACTCATTATCATCAACTGATTAAAGTAGCAATAGGGATGTCCAAACACATTTCTACCTAAGATTAGACTAATGATTGAATAATTTTATACACCAAGATAGTCTTAACAAGCCTTTATACACTGAATAGATATTCTTAAAAAAACAGTTATTATACACTTCTCTAAGAAGCAGACTGATATAAGCATTTATAATATAGCTTTATTTTCAAAGCTTTAACCAAAATCATTAGCAATTTCCTGTTCCCTTTCGATATCCCGGCGCGATCTTGAAATTATTACCGATAATAATCATATTCGACAACATTTTGACCGCCAAAGGGCCATGACGAAGGTTTTACAATTCAATTAGCTCCACCAGGTGTCGACGAGCTCGAAACTTTAATATTTAATAAATAATGTATTTAATAGAGCGGATTACAAATTCATAGCAGCATTTAAGTCACCGCTCTCTTTACATAGGTTGAACATTTATATTGGCTTATACAAATTATTAATCAATATTACTTTATTTATTTATTATAAATACAGAGTAATCTGCCTTCATTTAACAAAAAAAGAAATTGAAGGGTGAACTGTACAGTTTGTTGCATAGTGCTGATTTTTAACAGTTGTACAGGAACGGAACTGGCATCACCTTCAATTGCTTATAATCAGTCACATTCATTTTGTCGATGATATAGGCATTATGCCAGACACGCTTAAAGAGGTTAGTACGATGTTAAGTGAAATAATTAATATTTCCCAAAAAGTGGATTTTTATGTAAATTGGACGAGACATTAATTATGCCCAATATGTATCTGAAAAAACGCTGAGGTAGTTAGAAAGAGTAATATAGTAGTTGTCGACAAAGACTATCCATTCAGGCAGGTAATAAGAACAACTTCGACAAACAGATAGTCCAAAGCAGCCAACTTAGATGAACAGCGTATCGGAGATTTAAGCAACGTGTACTGTTATGTAGAGCTTTAAGTTAAAAATCTTCAGACAGTACTGATAAAATATTATTATAGGTGATGATTATTATCGTTAAGAAATTGGGTCGTGGTCTTACTTCTGACTATTTTAAAAAGTCATTAAACAAGCTATGGTGGAATTTCTTTGCCCGACACGGGCAAGGAATTTGACTTAAAAGTAAGCCTGATGACTATTCTACTACTATAAGGCCCCAAAACTAGGTAGACTAAACCGATAAAATAGGGGGCGCGAGGATCCGAGGGATGCATATCTCGTATATAACGTACCAGTCTAAAAGGGAAGTACACTGTAAAAAAACAACAGACATTTTCCGCCTGATCAATCTGATCGTGATGACTGTTCTAGATTCTCCCAATTTAGTGTTGTACAAGCCGACTGAGGGGTAAACAATACGTTTAATTAGCACACTTCAGACATCAGCGAATGAAACATAGATAGAGGACACGATGGATGGAAATTCCCAAGGAATCCTTCCGAAATCCCGTTGAAGTAGTCAAAAATGTTATATTAAATAAATCTGGAATAGGAACTGGACGACTAAGGTACTACAACTAGTCGAAAAATACATAGTTTATATCTCAACGAAGTGAAATCACCATTTAATCTTTCTCTCGCATAATTATTACCTTTTTATTTTTAATATCAGCAAATCCTAAACGCTAAGCAAAAACAGATTTTGCAGTAACACTCTCTTCCACATGGTTGAGTTGTGTTAAACAATTTGTTAATGACTGTCAGCCAACCAACAGGTGCGACGCGTCTTAAAACGAACGGCATCATTTTTTATTATAATCATTAACAACTGCTGAATCGTAAGCAATATAATCTAACTATACAGACACAAGGGTCTCCACAATGTCCGTTATTAGCTTAACAAACATTTAATCAAAACGCAATTAACATTTTGTACGTTTAACAAGAGTTAGACTGATAAAATTAATACAAAAACCGGGCTTATTAAAGTTATCAATTGTAAATCGGTTCTGAATATAGTTAGTGAACATTTTTTTAAGAACGGTTTATTTTATATAATTGGACACATACTTCGGAGCACATGGCGGCACGTTAAGCTGTAGGTCACGGCTCTTGTCTTAGGGTGGCAGTCGATATCTAAACGATGATTGTAGGGCAGTTTGCTAATGCCCGCCTGGCTAGCTACCACTCTTAAGTACAAAATCTTTTGCACCTAACGATGTGTTCCCGGAGCTGTCTTTCTGTTTATCACCTCCGACTACATCATCAATTAGGCAGAATTTAGAACGAAGTGCTTTCTTTTTGCACATCTTTTTGATGGAATAACTGGCATTGCTGTAGCACCCACCAAAACAGACATTTAGCAAAAGGGGCGTGCCACTTACAACACTTGCAAATGAATCTTTTTTTGGTAATACTAGTAAAGGTGAACGTCCTCTGACTTCACGCCGGTACGCAGTTGTAGTCATATTTAAAAGGGTAGTCGAGAGTTAAGTATTTGAAAAAGCATTTCTTTCAAAACTTGATTAAGCACGTGTCGCGAAATCAGGAGACATGGGTTTGAGATATCTTTCTGTTAGTGTCTTAAGCGGAGACGAAAGGAAAAACACCGTAAAGAGGGTAACCTTACCCCAAAACACCTGCCAACCGTGGGGATTATGGAAAGCATTTGAATATCAAATATAAACCTGGTTGAGAAGTTTTGGAGCTAACAACCAATAAGACCGCCCTTTGTATAAGTACTTACATTATGTGTGTAAAGTTTCAATGTAATGATTTTTTTAATGGATGCATAAAAAGTATTTTTATCCATCCATCTATTATCAAGGGATATATTTTTGGTGTATATACAATAAAAGGGATAATTTTGTTTAATAAATATGTGAACCCTATTTATGAAAATATAACTATTCCGCTCGTAAAATCATAAACTACATGCATAAAAAAAACTAAATACATCAAAAAATGTATTAAAACGATAAACTTTTAAATAAGTATCTTAATATTTGTGTAATTATGTTGGCGATTTCACAAAGCAGAGTAAATTTCCTATTTTAGGGTCCCGTACTTATTTAGTAAGTAATATCAAACGGTGAAGATGGCAAAAAAAATATAGTAATTAGCAAAAAAATATATTTGGTAATATACATAGGTATATTACCAAATATATTTTTTTGCTACGAGGGGCGGCTGAAAAGCTTTGAGCCTAAGTACCTTTTAGTATCACTAATCACTGGCGCTGCACACCAATTATTGCGAGTATCCTCAGTAGTATAAATACCTAGTTTCATGTCATTAGCATCATTACGCTTAAAGTAATTGAACCGCATCACCATGTCAGATCATCCACGCTTTGCACGAAATAGGCGTACAGAGCTGTCATTCTCACAAAGAAGAACAAAACGCCGGCGAAAATATTTGAAGAGATGTCTGCACTATATGGGGAGTCTGCCCCTTCATTTGCCACCATAAAACTAAGGAGCCGAGAATTCAAACACGGTAGCTCGAAGATGATCCCAGATCGGGACGCCCAAACACCGCCGTTATCAAAGAAAACGTGGCAAAAGTGAAAAAAACTTGCTCTCGAAGATCGGGGAATCAAGATGTAACAGATAGCTGAAGCCATAGGCATGCAAGGAACGAATCGGCAATATTTTGCATACTCATTTGCACATGAAAAAGGTGTGCGCGCGATTGGTGTCGAAAAGGCTCTCGACACTGGACAAGCAGCTTCGAGTCACAACTTCGCAGGAGTTGATTTTTGTAATAAAAAAATATTTATTATTATTATTATTATTTATTTTTCTCGCCTTGTCACTTTTGGCGAAACATGGATCCGGCAGTATGATCCGGATTCAATGCAGTGGATAGAAAAGGGAGAAAATCCGCCACGGAAATTTAAAGCGGAGAGATCGGCGTCCAAGTTCAAGCTAAGGCCACTATTTTTTGGGATTGTGAAGGTATTTTGTTCATCGACTACCTTTCCAAAACACTACAATGAACGGAGACTGTAACGCTACATAATAAATTATTTTTCGAGTATTTTCTACCACTTTTGCCCAGGTTTCTTTAGTAATTTTGGCACAAGCTTCATTCAGAACGTCATCATTTTCATAGTGGAGAAAGCCGGCTTTGTATTGTGGTGTGCTACGTATCCTTTCACTTGATTATTATATGTTCTATGACTTGAGCCCAGATCAACTCAATAACTTTGTACTGACAATGGTTCGGCGGCGTTCTTATCGCTTTGTGTCCATGCTGAAGTGCCAATTGATCAATTTTATATTTTAGGTTGGCAGGTTTATATACTTTTACAAGTCGCAGCAATTCAGCTTTTAACAATTTCGTGACACCTTTTCTTTGTAGCCATGCCACTAAATCAGCCATTTTGTTTGCTTGAGTAGGTGCTTTATCTCTTTGTACCGAATGTTAAGGTGCATTGTCCATAATAATTTTGCACTGTTCGGGGAGGTTTGTTAACAAGTTAGTAAACCACTCTATGAATTTACTCGCGTCTATTTCTTTGGGATATTCTTTTGTACTTTAAGAGTAAATGCGAGCAAGGCATCCTTCACAAAACCTCCCTCAGCTGATCCAGCGTGGCAAATTATTAAGCGTCCACCTTTTCCCATTGGCACTTTTGACAAGATGCCTTGGTATCTTCCGTCCACTACTGCGGCACGGTATGATTCGAGTTCAGCCAAGTCTCATCGACAAATATATGACATTGTCCGAATTACGTGACTTTGTTCATCGCCCTCAAGAACGATACTCTGTGCAAAATTAAATCAAATTGATCAATCATAATTTTTTTCGTATCGGTTTTATTGTATTTGAATCCGATTGGCTTCATTATTGTTATTAAAGACGTGGCACTTCCACTATACAGGCAAGCCTCTCGAAATGTTATCAGCAATTTACTCACAGTTGGGTATTCATTACTTGTGTAATAAGCATACAGCATACACGTGGTTTCGAATAGCGTCTGCGTCAAATGTGCCAATACCTGTTACAGGCTTGTTTTTCTTTCTCTTTATAGGCGTACGTGATACATTTGGCTCAGTACCGGAAGGTCCATACTTTTGCTTCAGGATGGTTCGAATAGTTTTTTTACCGATCCCAAGTGCTTTTGCGACGCGATCTTGTACCACATGAATAAAATTTATTCATGTGCTTGTACTGTCGTTATGGGCTATAACAGTCCACCATTAACTAATTCGCGTTCGAAGTATTCGGTTAACTTCACAACCGATTCGCGTGATTGGCTCTAGATTGTACGCGCTCTTTTTGACATCTTGACACAGAGTTCGTACGATATAACAACAAACTCCAAAATTTAGTCTAAATCACTATGTTTAAATCAATGTCAAAAATAGTAAAGCCGAGGTCAACGTGATAGTAAACAGAAATAGTCTAAGATCAAAACTAAGTCGAAAAAAATATCAAATATAAACAGACGCACAGTCAACTTCACAAGATGGCGAATGAAAGAACGCGCAGTGTGCGCGTGAGCGCTAAGTCATATGCCACTTGGTCAGAGACACGCCATTCTATAGAAATTAGTGTTGCCGGGTGATTCGTAGATGACGTCATTGAGGTGTGCCTGAGAATCCAAAAAAACATTTAATTTTCATAATGGTGTATTTTTTCAGAACATTATGCAGAATTTAAAGCTAAGCAGAGAGAAAATTATTATAAAATAAAAGCTGCTAAAAAGAATTTGCCTGCTAGTGAAGACTGATAAAGATAAAAAAAAATTGATGAATGCAACAGAAATAACCTTCGAGTCTATTACTATAGAAAAATACAGCGTAAGCGACTCGAAGTGCTACTGGAAGAAAATAGTGTAGTAAGAACCTCAAGCCGCTGTATAGGAAAACATTCCTAATCCATTGATCGCCAGGCCATCTACTACTAGATCAAATACTCATATGATCGAAATGTTAAATCCTGTTATAGATATAGCACCACATCCTCCCGAAAGCCCGAGATCATCTCCTAATGAAAGCCCGAGATCATCTCCTGTTGCATCATTGTATCCGAGGTCTTGTGACGTAACTTTGCGTCGTGGTTCGTCACGATCCTTGTGTTCTTCAATTAGTACAAATTCATATGGATCAGTACATAAAGCTGCCGTCATGAGAAAGATAAAAAAATCGCAGTGCTTCGTCTCGAGCTCAGAAAAGCTACACGAGTCAAAGAACTTTTTAGGAAGATATGGAAAAGACTGAAAAAAGTATGTTCCAGTCTGAAAATAAAACGGAAACGAATGAAGATAAGGAAGTAACGGAAAAGCCAAAGGCGGACAAACCTTTAGTATCATAAGTGTTGCCAAAAGAAAACGTAGAACTATTTTATGATGACGACGAAAATAACAGAGTTTGTCCAGGAAAAAAGAGTTTACCAAACAGTGAACAGAAAAAAAACAGAATAGATAGTAAAATACATAAATGATTCTTTCAAATACTTATACGAAAAATACAAAAAGACGAATGATTTTTAAAAAATATCTTAAGCAACATTCTGCAGACTTTTCCCGTTTAGGGTTAAAATTCCGAATATCAAAGCAAGAGTCACTTGCTTATGTCCGGTCCGACCAACGCTAATATGCGTTAATTGATAGAGGTATTAAAACGAGGAAACATAATCTCAGAATGCAGTTGCACTGATGTTGTTAAATCGCTTAATTGCAATTATGAAGGAGTCCGTTGCCTTCTAAGAAAATGCAAAACATTTGCCAATAGATTCTTGAATTTCAAAGAATTTTATGATGCTCAACCAATCACTTATTGGAGATGGCCAAAAACTAAACATATATATAAAGGACGGTAAACAGAAAAAGTCCTGGATCACAGAAAAAGTTAAGATTATTGGGCCAAATTTTGCAGCATTGTGCAAATATTACGAACCAGTATGCAGCTCTCAAAAATGTTAAGGAACTAATAATATATAGGAAGGACTTAATAATATATAACAAAATTCTCTCCTTCAACCTCTTATACCAATCATTCTTCCTCCCACCAACTAAGTTATCCTTAGTTTATTTTCTAGTCAACCAAAAGCAAGCAAAAAGAGGTTTGACCACGAACAAACGATCTACAAAATCGTTTGTTCGTGGTCAAACTACAAAATCGAAATCCCAGCCGTACTCCATCTTAGGCGCATTTCCCGATTGGACTTTTTTGATGGACACGTATGCAAAACACTACAAAATTCATAAGGATGTTGGTGTTTCGTCATCCAGACCAGATATATTTCTATACTCAAAAAATCTAAAACGCATAGTACTTATAGAACTTACTGTGCCGTGGGAAACAAACATACCTAAAGATCACACAATAAAAACTAACAAATATTATGACTTAACAAACCTAAAAACCCTTGGCCTGTCAAGAAAAACCGTAACTTCCATCCTAGAATCCAAGGCGGCATTAGTAGGATCTTACCAAATTTCGTTGGGCAGGGAAAGAGGCTCGAGCGGTGAAAAGGAGCATTGATGTCATCATAAAGGGGCCATTAACCTTACTCCCTGCATTGCAAGTCCCAGGCACCTTGACTAGGGCCTCTTTCTCGGCAACGGTGTTGTTTCGGCGCCAGCATGGTGAATCCATGGTATCGTAAATAAATTCGTCTCTTGGATTAGCCCTTGACACAAATTTAAATTGGAAGTCCCATATAGAAAAAAACAATAATAGAATCTCAATCTATTGCTACCCGCTATCGGTGTTGATTGATGTATCATGGGCAGATGTCACCAAAAGTGCATACTATGGAAACATCTACCCTTTGCTAACTTATGGAATTATATTTTGGGGAGACTCGGTTGATGCCTTTAAAACTTTTATTCTACAAAAAGAAGATTACGAATTATATATAGTAAAAACACAGATGAAACCTTACAAGATATGTTTAAGGAAAAAAGATACTTGACCTTAATGGGACTTTATATATTAGAATTTGCGGTTTATGTAAAAAATCAAAGAAGTATGCTCTTATACAAAATTAAATCAGATATGAGAGTATATTACTACTATAGATATTATAAATAATAAGACATTTAAGACAATGCTAAAACGGTGGCTAATAATCATGATGAGTTTGTGAATAGGGATAAGTCAGCTTACACTAACAATTGATAAGTTTATGACAGTAATATTATGTGTGTAACTGTGACAGGTGCCAGTTTATTGATTTAAACGTAATTTATGTTGACCTTTTTTTTTTATTTAGAATCTGGTTTACATAGTTTTAATTATATACTTAATACAGTTTATTTTCTGTATATTTTAATGATTGATAACATATGTAAAATTAGTTAGAATTAAAATTAGAATACATAATCACAATATTAATAGTCATTTAACAATAAGATTATTGATATATTCATATAACTTTGACTAATATTGAATACTTGAATGTGGGTAAACTGATTATTACTGTTATAATTTTATTAGTTGACAATATATATATTTTCTGATTGTGATTCTGAGGCAATACAATTATAATGTTTAAGATTTGTTATGGAAATCAGGGAAAATCTTTTTGTGTGATTGAATGGTTATATTGTCCAGGATTTGGCTTATAGTGGGAATTCTATGTTGCAGTAATATTGTTAACTCAAATGTTGTCTATCATATAATATCAGTAAAATTGTACTGGATCAACCAGCACATGACTGTAGACTGTGCTGTATCAGCCGGATCATCCACTGCTTAACACGGCCTCCTCCATTATGGGGGGATTTGCCATAATCCCCACGCTTGCCAGGAGTCTTGGGGATCGCAGTGTGAGATATTAGTTGCTCAGAAAGCGCTGCTACCCACCTGCTGGTGTGTGACCCTTAATCGCCTCATGTGACACCCACGGTCAGAGATGGGGGTGAAATTCTAGCCCAGAGCCCCACGGGCACATAGTATTACAAATTTAATAAACCTGGATAGATCATGATTGATGAATATCAGGCTAGATAGCCAGTACCTAGACACCCATAAGGTAAGTTATTTATTCCGATGAAAACCAAAACATTGCTCAATTTGAATGTTAATTGGATGACATGGTACAACAGCAAAAACCATCGGTTTCTAATATGCATAATATTGATTCAGCCAATAGGCCCACACATTTAACAATATGTTGCCAATCAATGGATTTATGGAACACATTTTAGCTACAAATTTGATAACACATTGTTTTATGTATCATTCACATTTTTCTAAATATGATTTACAAGCAAGGTGGGATACTAAGCGAAAATGACAATTACCCTCTGTTTTGACATGCAATTAATGTCAAATAATTCTTTGACATTGCCATATCTAGTCATATATAGTAGCTTTGTACATATACACTGAAACTCACAATTTCCAGCTAAATAATCTGAGGACTGTTTCTGTTTCCTTGTCAAAATGTGGTTAATGTAAAAAGACCACTGAATGAGCAGCATTTTTGATTGTCATTTTACATTAATGTTGCAATATAGTCACTTGACGTTTTCATAAACTCAAGCTGCATTTCAGAAACCTGGCATGAATATATTGTTATTGTGCATTTCAGAAACCAGGTGTGACAATAGCATCCCCAGTGATGAATCAAAATGAAGAAGGTCTCCCAACTAGGTAATTTAACTTAGGTGTTATATATGATGACACTAATTTCACCAAGTATAATAATTATTACTTCACTGACATTAGTCCATAATATTGTATGAACTGGATATACAGGGCACAGATATGCCACATAGGGAAAGTACCTTGAAGATTGTAGATGAAACATTTTACTGAAAGAGGACATTATTTGAATAAAAAAAAATTTTAACTGCATTTATAGATATTTAAATAATTACATGGTTGAACCGGGTATCGAAAACGTTTCACGAGAAAAATAATCATCCTGTATCTTTATCGTACCAATCAATATTTTTTGCTAAATAACATAGTGTCAGAAATATAAGGAAGATCATGAATTTTAACATTTAATGTGAAATTTTGTTCAGAAAAATGAAAAGCTGTCATTTCCATAAGACTTCAAACTGACATTATCATAAGTACCTATAACTAATAAATGTACGCACTTGAAAAGTATGCATCATTTCCCTATTATAATTTAAGTGCATGATGAAATGAATAAAGAGATACGTAATTAGTAGGTACCTGGTTGTATGTAACAAATCAAGCCATAACCTGCGCTGATGGGGCTATGTAATAAAATTTGTTTACGAAACCAGTATGAAAGTGTCCACGAGCTACAAGTAGAACTTAGACATATTATTCTTAATATCCACCACAACAAGATAAAAAATCAACAGGGAGTGAAATAATCAAAAGAGTTCAATTTGTAATTAACAGGAAAGGACTCATTTTGAGCATTTGATTAATTTTATATAAAAAATGTTAATATTCACGGTCTTCTTTTATTTCTGTCACTATGTTATTTAGCAAAAAATAATCCTTATGATGAAGACTTTCAAATGGTATGATAAAGCTACAAGGCGATTATTTTTCTCATGTCACAGGTTTGATTCTCGGTTCAACCATGAAAGTATTTAAATATCTACGAATGCAGTTTAAATTGTTTTTTTTAATTTCATTTAATGTCTTCTATCAGTAAAATGTTCCATCTACAATATTCAAGGTTCTTCCCTACATGTGGTATATATGTGAGAAATCATGTATACTATAAATGTTAGTGAAATGTGATAAAACCGATAATATAAGATATTGTGTACATACAATTTTTGCCACAATTACACTCATACCTTTCTACTCAAACCTCTGAACCGTTGATGAAAAAAATTGCCATACAGATAACCTAACTGTAACCTAAATGTAGCTCCAAGGCAGACTTAGGTTTAGAATGAACATCGTATTTTGCCAACAATAGAGTCCTGAAAGAACATCTTGTGGAGTTGCACCCAAGTTAATATGATTATTAGTTATATTATGATAATTTTTTAAATTTAAGAATGTATAGTAACTACTCAAGAACTATTTACAAGTGTTAGTAAGCAAGGTGTAAGTGTGTAAGTAAGCATGTGACCGTGATAAAGTGAGAAAAACATTGTTATGGACTATATAAATTGTATGAATAGGTATGTAAAATTTACTTACATGTGACCCAGAGCCACTAGATTCATTTGTTTTCAAAACATCAATACCTCCAAGGCAGACTAAGGTTTATGAATATTGTTTTTTGCCAATACAAGTGTCCCAAATATAAGCAAATATCTTATGGAGTTTCATGCAAGTTAACAAATATTATAAACTTTTGTATCAAGATTCATGGCTCTTTATTATGGAATTAGACAACATTAGTAACAACTCAAGAACAATTTACAACTGCTACAGTCCAGCCACAGAGAGAATGCGTTTGACAGTTTGTTTTGTGTATATTTTTTCCCTAGTTCAAAGTAACATAGTCTGACTGCATAATATTGTATCAGTCAGGCATTTAAGTATCTAAAAATAAGGAATATTGTATACTTTACTCCATTTAAAAGCCACAACTACAATATGAATACAAACTGTCAAACGCATTCTCTCAATGGCCATAATATTGTAAGCAAGGTGATGTAACTGTGATAAAGTGAGATAGACACTAGTATGAATAGGTATGTAAAATTAACTTACATGTGACCCAGAACCACCAGATTTATTTGCTTTCAAAACATCACTTTCAGAAGCCATCCGGTTAAACATCTGCTTTCTTTCTTTTACGGAGATTTTTTGTTCACTATCCAGTAACATACTCTCGCTTACTGAAGAAGTCAATGTTGATGATGTTTCATTGAGCTCAGACACTTCTTCATTAGGAATCGAAGATCTGTGACTTTGTTCACCAGATATACTAGTTCTTTTTTCTGCTAATTTGTCCGCGGATGATTTTCGTCTGGGATAAACTTTTGGAGGTGTTTCACTTTGAACAGTTAAACTTTCTTTTGATTCACTAAGTGGTAACTCTACGCTCATAGGAGTGACTGGAGAAATTGGGCTATTTTCTTGAATAAGGTTGGTCAAAATACTGAAGTCTTGATTGAGTTGCAAGGGTAGGGGTGGACGGGGAGGTGGTGTTTGGGGTGTTTCAGAACTCTGTACAACTTCAGAAGAGTTAGGAATAAGAATTTCAGAGGTTTTGCTTTCGCGTCCTTCATCGTTTTCTTTATCATTTACGAGCATGTACTTCTTTTTCAGAATCAGCCATTTCTCGTTGTTATGGTTCTTAATATTAGCCAAAGTGTTGACATGCTTTTTGAATGTACTTCGAGCCTCATCTGGAAAATAAATAAGCTATGTATAACTGCGTATAGAGAAATACCTGAAGGAGATAAGAACTAAAATATAAAATAACTCACCCCTCATATCCGGATTCATGAGAAACACTTTGAAATGCTTCACTAACTCATGATTTGTAACTTTTCCGTTGTGTTTGAGCATAAACTTGAGAATTTCGTCATAACTTAATTCAGCAGGGGGCGACATCGTGTGAAATAATTTAAATTAAGAATCCGTAAAATAACACTTGACTATAGTAACTTTCTAATCATTACAAAGTTCTAAACTTTTCACAAGGACACACCACACCACAAAATAAACACACGCACAGACACAGACTAGACAATGACATACATAAAGCACGTCACAACACTGACAGCAGTTTTGGAAGGAATATTGTTAAACCTCATTTTTTTTTTATAATTAGAATTGTTCTCAGTCGGGCACTCTTGACATAGTGGTCGTGGTTGATGATAAGATGATGGTACATTGAAACCCACCGGTTTCAACGTCATCAGTCTTCTTATCGGTGATCATTTCATTCATTAGTACCCAGTAATTTTTAGAATATATATATATATATATGCAATCCAAATTTGAAATTTAAATATATATATATATATATTTTTTAATAATCGATCATACAGGTTATGCACATAATAATTAAACTGTAACTATAATTTAAATAAATAAATATGATCACTACATACAGTGTAGAGTCAATCAAATAAGGCTACAGATGCAAAAGTGCCCATAATACTCGTTGCATTGCCGCGCTGGATAGCAATGGTCATCCTTTGCACCAGGAACGAGCTGGACCGGGAGTCACCCGACCTTTCGGCCAACCTGTGCCCTAATTCACCTAACAGACCTTTGGCTTCACCCCCCCCCCCAGCAGCCCATGGTTTCCACAGCAATCGGCACAAAAGTATAATGTGGTTCCAGCGCTGCGTACTTTAGCCGCTTTTTGGTAGCGGCAGCTTCCGCTGCTGCTGCTGAAATGTACATGGTACGACCCAGGTGGCTGGCGGCGACAGTGTTGACGCAGGTGGCGTCCCACACCAAACACTTCCCGTTCTTCCATGGCACCAAGGTCTAACCATCCGGTCTTTTACCATCAGACCTACTTCCCGGTGGTTCTAGCACACAGGGCACGTTAGCCGAGACGAAGGCCCTGCGGCCAATATCATTGAGGGTGACAAAACGTTCCCAGGTGAGGTGAAGGCAACGCGTGCAACCATGCCCCGGATTCCGGCCGCGAAAAACAGCCTGAAGTCTTGCTAAATCTGGCCCTGAGGCACCATCTATAACCACGCTGAAGATTCTTTTTGCCCCATTGTCATCACAGGCCCGTTGAACTTGTGGGGTTTCTGGGATTGAAACACTTGGATTGCGGGTGGACCAAGCTTACAACGCATCAGGTACAAAGGGTATGTTCACCTTGTCACCATTTGAAGAAAGAATATCAGTAACAAGTTGCGCCACCCCATGCACCGACGCTAAGAAAGCAGGCAAACCAACATCCCGTACGCTTCGCATCGCGATACAGCCGTGCCGAATCGGCAAGGATGCTTGATACGACTGTGACTCATTTAGGGAAACGTTGAGGATAGATTCGACCACAGACTTTAAAGCATTGTCGAAAGATGAAACCTGTTCCAAACAAAGCCAGGTAGGAGTAGTCCGTAACAGGTAAGTAATCTTAGGTAAGGCGAAACATATTCGCAGCAGAATCATCGCAACATATGCAGAGAGATTTTTAAGGCGTTCCTGTGCAAAGCGGAGAAGCTGCTCGCAGGAAGATATAGCTTCAGGAACCCCCTCTAGAAAAAGGGGCTACCCAGAAGGTTAAAAGTCGTTTGTAAAAGTAGCCTTGGGCCAGGTAGAAGAGAACTACGGGGCGAGATGGTGAATGCTAACGCTACCCCATCTCGCCCCGTCTAGGCGGCAGACTGCTCATCCCGGGTTTTTAGTGGGTAACCTCACTTACTACCCCCCCGTGGGGGTAGTAAGGCCCCTCAGGCGAGGACTCCCACATAACCACTCTGCTCCCCCCGGAGCCGGGTGGTATCCATAAAGGATTTTCCCGGGCCAAAAAAAAAAAAAAAGGTAGAATAGAACTAAAATTTGGAAAATGTTTAAGAGCTTCAGCGTTGCAAGGATAAAACTCGCATTTGGAGGGATTTACCTCTAGGTCCAGCTTCTTGAGACTTGGAATCAAATCCAGTAGATCCTGCTCAACAACTTCTGGTCTTCCGCCAATGGTGCCATCATCAATGTACCACAAGTTTAGATGTAACTTGAGCTCCGAAATAATTCTGTGGATGGCTAAGCTGAAGATTTGAAGAAAGAAGCTGATGGAGTTGCAGGTATTCGGACATAGCTTCCCTCACAGCACGACACGCCAGTTTGACGGACAATCTCCGGAACATACTGCCAACTGCTATAGGTCTCACCCCTCCATCCTTTTTTGTTAATGCACATAACGATGCACCATAGAGGTGTGGGCACACTTCTCGATTGAGTTGGCCACTGAGTAAAAAGTTCGTCAGCCGGGTAGACTCTCCATCAAACGCTGAACATTATCCCCTGCTGAGATAGAAGTCAGCACTTTTAGGTGGCCTGGCCGAATTCCGTCTAACACCGCTGCTGAACCGCTATAAAAAGTGCTGAACGCCAACGCTACCTCATCCTTCGTACCTGAGACAGCAGCATGTGATGCATCTAGCGCTGATGGGCAGTCGAGTGGGCGTGAAGGGGAGGGGTGTTTGATTTGTAGGGCTGCCAACGTGCCCGTGTCGTGTTGCGCGTAAGTATTGCTTGACACCAAAAGCCGGACGGCTCCTCTCAGGTCACCCTCAAACACTTTTGACTCAATGATTTTCTGAGTCGAACTTGGCCTGGAGCTTGAAGGCTTACCACCGGATTCTTCATCCATCTGAGTGGCTCCGAAAGATCCAATATTCGCCTTCACCTAGGCCATCATATTACCGGGTAGTGTCTTACATGGCACCTTTAGTGCAATAAAGGTGAACGAGAGTAGCGAAAACCAGTCCTCTACGCTATCACTATCAATGCAATTATGGATTACGTCAGACAGTGTTCCCGCAGCTTTATTTCGCGCCCCTTTGGGAACGTGCCGCAACACTGGTATCAAATTGGCGAGCTTCTACAGAAGACACTGTCACTGTTCCGAGTGTTGTGGTGTCCCCGGTGGAGCTTGGGGACAGATATTCGTGACGGGCGTGACCTGTGAGAGCGTGTGGGAAAATTGAAATTGAAAAATACGAGTATGATTTCAAGTGTCACTTTGTCATCAGTCACATCTAAGACCTGTGTCCTGTTACATTTGCTATTAAATATGAAATCTCAATTGAAATATATGTGGAATGTCACTTTGACATCTGTCACATCTAAGACCTGATTCCTAGAAATTTTTAGACCATTCACAATCCAAGTTTGGAATCTTACTTGAATAAATATGACATCAAGTGTTACATAAATATCTGTCACATCTTACACATAATTCCTAGTAATTTTTCGAAGATTTGCAACCCAAATATGTGATGCAAATTGGAGAATATGTCATTACAATGTGTATCTAGGAAAGTGTCCTATTTTATTTTAAATATTTTCAACCATAATATGCAATTATAAACGAGCATTATGACATTAAGTACGACATTTGATAGCTGTCTAATCAACATTTGCCATATCTTTATTGAAACATATTAGGTTACGTAAAAATAACTCGTTAATGCCCTTCGTTCAGCAGTAGACAATCCGGCTAATACAGTCATAGTACATTACTGCAGAATCCAGTAAGTAAGCCTTCCTGGCCATGAATTAATGTTTGTAATTAGTTAATGACGCCGGTTATATACGAGGCCAGGATGGCTATCTTACTGGTTGAGGCTTGTATAATGCTTTTCTCAAAAATGAATGCCTCAGCTTTTAAATCAGGAGGAGTGGCATGTATTTCCGGATCAGATTCGCTTGTACTCATTTTTTGGGATTATCTATGTTCATGACCATTCGTCCTAATATTTGGTAGTTAAGTAGTTAGTAAGTTTTTTACATTTATTGTGACAAGTGTTATTTAGTTCGTAACATGATATACGTTTTATCTTCCCATCTAAAAATTTTGTTTCAGCCTAGAGGAAAAATTTTGTTTCTATCTTTTTTACCGTTGAGGAAATATTACTGTGTTACCACCTACTAAACTTGAGCTTCGATGAGAATTCAACAAGATAGGAAAATACTTTTCAGTTATTGGAGTGTATCTCAAAAACGGCTTCGTCGATTTTGATGAAATTTAAATGGGAACTACACGGCAAATATCAACTTTCAAATGAAAATAATTATTAGTATCGGTTCACCCAGTCAGAAGTTATGAGGTAACAAACATTGACTATATGATCAAGACAGGAAAACACTTTTCAGTTATTGGAGTGTAACTCAGAAACGGCTTTACCGATTTTGATGATATTTAAGACCACGTGGGAAGCATCAGCTTTCCAATGAAAAAAGAATTATAAAAATCGGTTCATACAGTCAAAAGTTATGAGGTAACAACCATAAAAAAACAGACGAATTGAGTACCCTCCTCCTCCTTTTTTTGAAGTCCATAGAAACTAATCTGTGTCTGGTACTACGTTTTTTTTCGCAGATCTTTAGATGATGACCTAACTGTCCAGTACATGACACTGGCAAATGTACAATACGTGCGAGTCCAAATTACGAGATAAGGAAAAAAAAGAACTGTCTAGTAATGAATCCCACCAACTTATCTGTTCAGGTGGCAGAAAAAAGAACTACAGAATACCCTGAAATTGTGACAGTTTGTAGTTGATTTCCATGACCAGTAGCGCCCTCGAAAACTGCATAGTTAAGTTGGTGGTACTATACTTACTTGACAGTATTTAAAATCTCACTTAATACTGGACAGTTGTGAATAAGGGTATGTTCCATTAGTCGCTAAGAACGTAAATTTCGATAATTTTGATCACATTCTGCGTCTGTGGTTGTGATCACGTGATCGTTTGTAACTGTCATCCCCGTTCCATTTTTTGATAAGAACGCTAAGAATGCCACTAAAATTTGCCACTTCTGTCACTTTTGACATTAGATGTAGCGTTTAAGGCGAAAATAACGCCAAGACCCATGTGGAAAACTTTTTGGGAGTGTGATCGTTTTTAGCGAATCTCACTCAAATGGTACGTACCCTAAGTCTCCGGTAGAGTTCACTTTCTGGACACGTTTTAGAGATGTTATGGCAACATTAAATACCGTTTTTGAGAAAAGTAAGGTACCATAATCGTTTTGAAAGGAGCAATCGAGTAACTACTAGGCGAATAAGGGTAAAATATCGGAAGAATATACGACGTAGGCAACCCTCTTCACGGGAAGGTTGTGATCAACAGTGGACAATCCAGCTAATACATCAAATGTAAAGTGGCCTAATAAAAAAAAAAAATTACTTCCAATGTCCTGACAGGTGAAAATTTTAACCACATTGTGCATCTGGTAACAGCATAGTGCGTTACTGGCATACCAACTTTTCCACCACCAAAAAAGATGTTTTTTCCTGAACACGCATGAAACTCCTGCCAAGCGGGAATAGGGTTAGTGATTACAATCCATTCATGCTCTGGAGTAAAATGATCTATATAACTGCCCCACTGAGATAAATGGCTTTGAAAATCTAGATATCTGACTACGCTATCTCGGAAACTATGCATTAACTTGAAGTGATTATTTTTGTAATATTAAACCAAATCGAACTAGAAATACCAGAGTTATAATCGCCCAGTACAACTTAAACTCCAGTATCAGTACAAATGTTTATATCCACGTACCAACTTATGCTGGTTTTTGAATTTAATGACTTCTTTACCGTCTTTATTGCCTAATAGCTTATGTGACTTCTGTACTAGCAAAATTAACAAGTCCATCCCGAATGCGAAGGCATCGGTACTTACTTCAGTAATTGAAAAGTGTTTTTTTTTAATCCAAAAATGTTCTAGTAAAACCGCTTAAGTAAATTACATAATACAAGTTACGGCCTCCATCATATGGCGGCCGAATGATAGGTATATATTATATAACTAAAGTACAATCAATAATAATAAATGTTGTCATCTCAGAAACAGTGGGATCGGCCCCTATGCGAGCTAGCACGGAAAGATCTTTTAAATACGTGCCCTAGTATCGCAGATCGTGCTCGTATTCTCGCTGTTTCTGTGTGGGAATCAGGTCTTTGGTTACAAGCCATTCCTTCTTACAAAACTGGTAGCCTTATAGATCCTTCCGCTTTTCGTCTCGCTATTAGCTTACGCTTGGGTGCAAGGTGTTGTGTTGCACATCACTGCCAGTGTGGTACTGCAGTTGACCAACTCGGTCACCATGGCCTCTCCTGCTCTCGAAGTGCTGGTCGAATTTCCCGCCACGCAAGCCTTAACGATATCATTCGCCGGGCTTTTACCAGCGCCAATGTTCCAGCTGTTCTCGAACCGAACGGTCTGATGCGTGACGATGGTAAAAGACCTGACGGCATGACTCTGGTTCCATGGAAGTTAGGACGGCCCTTAGTGTGGGACGCTACATGCGTAGACACTTTAGCGCCGTCACACCTTTCTGAAACCCACGTGAGGGCTGGCGCCGCGGCTACTTCGGCAGAGCAACTCAAGCGGCGCAAATATGCTAACCTCGGTATGGGTTACATATTTGAGCCGTTTGGTGTAGAGACGTTGGGGCCGTGGGGACCGGGAGCTCATCGTATTTTCCAAAATCTATCAGAGCGCTTGGTCGATGCGACGCGTGATCAAAATGCTGGCACCTATTTGGCTCAAAGAATAAGCATTGCAATTCAACGGGGCAATGCTGCCAGCATGCTGGGCACGCTGCCAACTGATAGTGGGCTAGAGCATTTGGACTCCCTATGAGTCCAAATGCTTTTACTGTAGTAGCTGTAGTATTGTAGTAGCTGTACTGTTGTATGTAGTTTGTAGTATTTGTTTAATAAAGGCATATCGCCAAAAAAAAAAAAAAAAAAATTATTGGGAGTAAGAGAAACTGTGTATACGCAATCTTAGTTAGTTGGTAGGAAGTCTAACTAAGGCACCTGCAGAAGCAAATATCTTGCAACTAGTTTCAGCTAGTTGCGGTACGTACCGCGTACCGCGTCAGAAGAGATACGAGAGAGATAAAAAGAGAGCGCCTTGTAGGTGAATATAAATGTTAGGTACTGAACGGTGTGCGATCTGTATTGTTTTTATTGCGTCATAGCAGAGTTGTTTATGTATTAAAATAGCATTTCAGATTGTTGGTCCTTTTTATTCAGTGACAGGAGTTTCATTAAGCAAAATATACCTATTACGGAACCATCATATAAAAGGAGCGTTTTGTTTAGTGCTCAAAATAATAAAACGTAAATGAACTATCACCAACTCACAATTGTCTCAAACAATATTGGTTTGATCCTACTCACCGAGGAAAAATAACGAATGAAATATGTGTCATGGGTGTGAGAGCGAGATACAAGGTGTGTATTATATAGCGTTATCTCGCTCACTCTGTTCCGAACGATGTTGAGGAATGGTTTTACCATAGTTATACATTATTTTACTGTATTTTCTGCACAACAAACACTGTCCTATTTATCTGTTTTATTTTAAATTAGACTCGTGGGGTTAGTACATTTGCCGTTTGTCAGGTTATATGGTAAATAGACATACATCGGGAAAAGTTGCATAAAAGTAGTCACAGACCCAGTCCCAGTTTAAGTAAGGAGGTAGATTCAATAATTTCAAGCACTTCGTAGGAATATTGGCTTAAAATAACGAAAGCGACATTTCTGAACACTTTGCAAGGAATTTGTACATACGTACATACCTACAATAAAATCACGCCTCGTTCCTGTAGAGGTAGGCAGAAATCACAGATTTCAACTTTCTACGATCCTTGCATATCTCTTTCGCTTCATCTACACTCATCAATCCTTTCATACATAAGCGTCGGTTTAGGGTACTACTGACCTGGCCTTTTTTCAGAACATCTTCAATCTGATTTCGGAACGTTCGCCTAGGTCTTCTCCTTCCAACACTTCCGTTCACTTGTCCCACGTATGTGTAACCTACCTGTTTAGTCAATCTCATTTCATTCATTCTCTACACGTCCAAACCATCTTAACATACCTTTCTCGATTTTTGTCACTACATCTTCATTCACACCACATCGTTCCCTTATCCACACTATTCTTTATTGTTTGATTCCAATCATACTTCTCAATGCTCTCATCTCCACTGCATTTATTCTACTTTCATGCTTTTTTGCCATACCCAACCTTCAACCATACATTAGGGACGGAACCAACACACCTCTATGAACAGCCAGACGAGACTTTATAGAGCCCTTCTGACTTTTCATAAGCGCGTGGAATGCTCCGTTCACCATGTTTCCAGCATTCACTCTACTTCCTATATCACTTTCACACTGTCCATCTTTTGTAAACATGGATCCCAAGTACACAAACTCTTTTTTACTTGTTCCACTTTCTCACCTCAAATCACAATATTGCAATCGGTCTCTATCTTCTCGTTCAAATACCATAACTTTCGTCTTATTTACGTTTATTTTCATTCCCTTTTCATATTTTATCGTTTATTTACATTCATAGCATTTACCATCTCCTGCAACTCATTTACCGACGACGCAAGTACCACTTGATCATAAGCGTAGAGAAGACATTTGATGAGTAACTCATTCATTCACTGTCATCACTGTCTTTGAGGTTTGTCGAACAGTTTTCCGTGTATAAGTTGAATAGCCACGGTGACCCCTAACACCTTTTTCGATGTTAAATCCTTCAGTGTATGTTCCGTTTATTCTAACACAAGCACTGGAATCCTCATAGATGGATTTCAGCGCTTGAATTAGATTACCATTCAGCCCCTGCATAGACAACGCTGATATTTCACCCTATCATAAGCCTTTAAATCTACGAAAGCGCAATAGACCTTTTGGCTTTTCGCCAAGCATTTTTCGCCTATGCATCGTAAAGAAAAGACCTGGTCCGTACATCCCATTTCCCTTCTAAACTCTGCTTGTGCATTCTGTACTTTCTTATCTCTCTCTTTTATCACCCGTTCAATCAATTCTTTCGCATATAGTTTACCAACGACGCTGAGGAGGCTGATTCTGCGGTAATTCTAGTCTTGTTGCGACTCTTTACCTTTAGCGTCACAATCACAGCCTGAGCGGCCGACTGTTGCACCAGTCGCTCCTCCAACACAAATTAAAAAGGTGGTGCAACAGACTAGATACTATGTCTTGCCCAGCTCTCAGCATCTCTACTGACACTGTAATATCCCAAAGCCTTACCTAATTGCGTACCCTTTTATGCTTTCAAGATCTCATCGTTATTACCTTTACATTTTCTTCATCACTTCTATTCATGTAGGTTTCTGGAACCTGGTCCAGTGTTCTTCTAAATACTCTTCCCATCTTTTCAACACACATTCTTCTCCTTTTATAATGCTTCCATCATGACCTCTGATTTTATTTAGCTCTGAGGTCGAGCTGTTCTTATGGATTTCCAGAAAAAACTTTACATTTGACTGGATATCTTCTGTAAGCCTTCTGTCAAACATATTCTTTCTTTCTGCTTACAACTTTCTTTACTATATTTTTCATGCGGTGTCACCATCGTTTAAAAATACCACTTACACGTGTTGCCACCAGGTAGTGATCTGTATCGATGCGGACTCCGCGGTACGCCCGAGTGTCTAATACTTTCGTCCTCAGCCTTTCATCTACAATCACAAAGTCAATCATACTTTTTGAATCACCTTCTTTTCTTGTATACAAAATGGATCTGTTTGTGGTAAAACAATGTGTTTTTTTTAAATTATGATACATAAACATTTGATCGCCGTCTCACCTGATGGAAAGTGACGACGCAGTCGACGGTGGAACATGCTTGCCTAGCAGATACCTGTTTCCTCTGTACTTGAAGACTTCCAGATTATATTTATCGGGAAATAGAGACGCTAGTAGGGTGTTCCATAATTCGGCCGTACGCATTATGAAACTAGATTAAAAATGCTTTGTGCGTATTTTCGGAATATCGACCATGTATGGATGCCTTGTTCCTGTGCGTCTTGTTGCCCGATGAAAAAAAGGAGAAGAGGGAATAAGGTTGTGTAAATCGATCGCATAAGAAGTGTAGCCACTAAAGAGATACGCTTGGGTCTTCGTAGCATTGAATTTGACTAAATTAGCGTCACCCTATTCGCAGACTGCCTCTAGGGCCAAATTCATTCGCTTGACCATCACCTCTCTATGAGACTGGAATTGTACATCGCCGGCCCGCGGATCGGATATAATATACCTCTCTACAACTGTGCTGTTATTTGCATACCCAACGATACTGGGTTTAAGCAGATCATTTATGTGCAGCAAGAAGAGAGTAGCAGAGAGAACCGACCTTTGAGGTACCCCGGCATTTATTGCCAATTGATCGGACGAATATCCATCAAGGACAACTCATAACGATCTTTCCCTCAAGAAGTCGGAAATCCAAGAGCACAGGCCAGCGCGTAAGCCATACGATGGAAGCTTATTCACAAGACTGTCGTGCCAGACCCTGTCGAAGGCTTTTAAAATGTCTAGAGAGACGGCGAGCGCTTCTCCGTACATATCAGTGGCCTCGCTCCAGATATAAGTGACATACGGAAGAAGGTCCCCAGTTGACCGGTTTTGGCGAAACCCGTACTGTCGATCATTAAAGATATCATTTGCTTCCAGGTATGCCAGGAGCCTATTGTTCAATACATGTTCCATTCTTTTACAAACTATGGAAGTAATTGAAATGGGTCTGTAGTTAGCAGGGTCTGCACGACTGCCCTTTTTGGGTATAGGCAGCACATTTGCGAGCTTCCAAGATTTCGGCACTTTACCAGTCTGTAGAGAGAGGCGAAAGAGAGGTGTCAAAACAGGAGTCAATACAGGTACATACGATTTTAGAACTATGGCGGGAATTCCGTCCGGAGCACTAGCCTTTTTCACGTTTAGATTGCGAAGCGTCTTACGCACTTCGGTCTGACGAATGCGAATTTCCGGCTATGATGCCTCGCATCATTCATAAAATATCATTCGGAAAATAAGTCCAAAGCAATGTGGAGAGTCATAAATAAATATACAAATAATTTTCCGAAAGAGAGTATATCTTCTGTCAATGTGAATAAAGAACATTTAACAGACCCTGTACAAATTGCCAATGCATTTAATAATTATTTCACTGACTTAGTAAAAAAATCGCACCAGTCGGTAACAAAAATACAGTTAAACAAACATCAAATTCAATATTTCTGACTCCAATAACTGCAACGAATATTTTTAATATAATAATAGCTCTCAAAGACACAAAAAGTATAGGATACGATGGAGTACTGACCAGAGTATTAAAAGACACTGCTCATTTGATAGCCCCAGTACTAACTCATATTATCAATCAATGTCTAGAGCTAGGTATATTCCCAGAAAAATTGAAAATGTCTGTAATAAAACCACTTTATAAAAAAGGATCTAAGCTTGAATTGGGTAACTATAGGCCAGTAGCTCTTGTACCGGTTTTCTCTAAAATTATTGAGAAAGTTATCTATAACAAGCTTTATGAATATTTAGAAATTAATAATGTATTAAGCGTCAATCAATATGGTTTTCGGAAAAATAAGTCTATAAATTTGGCAATCTATAACTTTATCTATGAACTGACAGTAGCTATGAATAATCGTAAAAAAGCAATGGCATTATATGTCGATATGACAAAAGCTTTTGACCACGTTAGCCACGAAATACTTTTAAACAAATTATATTGTTATGGAATCAGGGGGATAGCGCAACAGCTAATTAAGTCTTATCTACATAACAGAAAACAAATAACACATATAAATAGAATCTGTTCAAAAACATTGACAGAGACAGAATATAAATCTGAAATAAGAACAGTAAATAATGGGGTACCCCAGGGCAGTGTATTAGGCCCCCTCTTATTTCTATGCTATATTAACGACCTTCCAAATATAACGACAAATTCTATGACATTATTTGCTGATGATAGTACGATCTTATTTGTAGATAATCATTCTAATAATATTCTTAATGACATTAATATAACCTTGACATCTTTAATTGAATGGCTTAATGCAAATAATTTAATGATAAATTTGGATAAAACCACCTTAATGGACTTCAAACAACGTGATTCAGTACCATCCAACCTTCACGTACCTTATCTGGATAGTAAATTAAACGTAATTGACGTAACAAAGTTTTTAGGTTTGACTATTGATAATAAATTGACATGGAAATATCACATTGATAATATATGCAAGAAACTATATAAATCTTCATATGCCCTCTACAAATTGAGCAAAGTATCAAACACAAATACATTATTAACAGCATACCATGCTCATGTCGCTCCGATAATTAGATAGGTATGGTATCCTGTTTTGGGGAAACTCCACGGACAAACTAAAAGTTTTTATAGCGCAAAAACGATGTGTTCGAGCAATACTAGGCTTAAAACCGCTTGACTCATGCAAAGAACACTTTAGAACCTTAAAACTCTTAACAATGCCGTCGATTTATATCAGCGAAATAGCGGTATTTGTAAAAACCTATCCGAAGCTATTTATTAAATATGAAGAAGCCAGTAGGCGAGAGGGGCAACTGCGTCATCTGCCAATTAAATACAAATCCTTTTTGTTGCGTTGTAGTTTGTTTTGTATGGCCCCAATCATTTACAATAAGGTACCAAAAAGTATACGTGCTGAAAATGAGATAAGGACTTTCAAATGTGCTCTTAACAAATTTTTGATAGAAAAATCGTATTATACTGTCAATGAATTTCTTAATGACAAAAATATAAAATAATTTTATTGAATATATGACATTAGTGTATTATTTTATAAGTGTGATATTTTGTATTAAGAGGCATTTTACATTTTAATGCGATATACGAAGATTTTAAGCGCTTTATTTACTATCATAGGAAATATCTACAAGTTGTTTAATAATTGATAAAAATAGAATAATCTGTTCTCTTTTCAGTTAATGTACCAGATTTACAAACATAACATTAATTATTTTGTAGTGACTAATCTCCCGCACCTTGTTTTACGAATTAAGGTACACATAGCCAACTTCAGAGTTCTATCTCTTGTATAAAGATTCATAAAATTTACTAAAAAAAAATTTGTGCATCAGGCATATAATCCTGTTGACACATAGTGTACTAGAATATCGATAATTAATCGTCATTGTAGAAAAAAAAAATAAAGATCTTGCGCCAATTTCCACGAATTATATCAGCAGTTTACCACGATATATTGCGTTTAATAAAGTGTAATTCCAAACAGATATTATATGAAAAGAAAGTTCATTATTTAATTAATATGATCTTAAATAAATTGTGATATTTACTCTGTTTTGTTAGACAAGAAAAAATATTTAACATAACTCGAAATGCTCATAAATTGAAATGTACAAGCGCGAGGCGATCAGTACCGCGAGAGCGCCCATCGAGGTAGGACCTGTGTTCGTTTTGCCTTGCTCTGACGTTTCGTACGCGGAACGCTTAGACGCAAGTTTATAGTGCGACCACAGAGTTTTGATCATGTCTTTATTTTTTTAAGTAACAAACTATACTTTATATTTGTTGTCCATAATATAAGTATTGTTCTCTTGTTAAGTAACTACATCTTTAGTCTCTGTTCATCCATTGTGTTAAAAATAGGAAACGTCACAATTATGCAGCCTTATGCAGCGTTATTGGAAAAATGCTAACAACCTCAAAGGGTTGACTTCTTCTTTTTGGTCTGCTAGTTTTTATATTATTCTAGTTTAAATTAGTAACTCACTTTAACTTTTGTTTTAGGAGGATAAGATGACAGGCGAATAATTGATTTCCAATATTTTTGGATTCAGTTAATGTCTATAAGTGAACACAGCGATAACTTCAGCTGGAAATTAAACTACCTTCCTAATTTGTACAAACCAGCCTCCCGGCTTTTCCATCATTTGTACAAACCGGGATACCAGTTAGCGGTCGATAGTCGTATTTACAAATTTACCATAAAATCTGCGTAAGTCCGACTTTCATAATCCAAATGGTTTTCAAAAGGATGCATCCTTGCCCATACAAGAAAAAAACCATAATTTTCTGAGATAACGGAAGTATTATGAATATTTTGATGAGATCTGAAACCAGCACAAATTACATTTTGGCCCCAAAATATTACGTCATTTCATATTAATCTCGTAACTACGTCAACAGTTATAAACCTAGAAAACCGCCATCTTGCATATGTATAAGTAATTTTTCACTCGATACATTTTGCAACGCAAACACTTACCGATGCAAATTTGCGTATTAAATAATCTCGTAACTAATTTTAAACTTCTAAACCAAAAAATCGGAAATAATACAGGTGTATAAATTACATGTAAATAATAATATCAAAGAAGGACCAAAGCCGTAGGTGGTATAGTTTTTCAGAAAAAAATATTGCTCTCCAATACAGTTTTCCCGCCAAAGTTCTTAAAACAATTGGGTTGTTTTAATATTGTTACTTTAAGATATTTGGCGTAAAAGTCTGTAACAATTCATGGCTATATAACAATAGTAAATTATCATATTGAAAGAAGAATCGAAGTTCTAGGTGAGTTAGTTACGAAAAAATTAAAATAACAATTAAATTACTATTTCCCACCATTTTTGTCGTGTGTTCAAATCAAACCCCATTTCCAGTATTTTTTTCTATAAAAAGGTGTATTATCATTTATTTTCCATAGAAGAAATAGTGAGCATAAGAGTATATAGTGAGGATTGCATTGGTACCAAGAAGTATATATGTTGATTATAGATTGCATCAAGGGTATTCGATTTAAAAACAAAAAAACCTCAATATCTGTAAATATATATTTACATTTCGCTGTTTGGTCTACTCAAACTAAATGGATGAAAATTTTATTTTTTTAATGGTATAGGTGATATATTGTGGTATGGGAATATGAGGGTGACATGTTTAAGTAATGGAAAACCAAAAACGTCATGGGACGTTTGTGGTTGGTACTAAGTTGTTTTCCGGATGCACAGAAAAATAAACCTCAATCCTATGCATGGTCATTATGGCAGACAGTGTTAACGACTGGATATAGATACTGAAGAGTGTGAACGAGGAAAATAGCAATTTTTGGAAAATTTAAAAGAAAGAGCTTTTAGTCCGCAGTTTTTAATCAATGCCGTTACGTCAAATATTTATATATTTTTAAGCCGTATATTTTTTTAATTATTTAAGTTTATTGTTACAATAAATGATTCAAACATATCTATTTTTTATTCATCAAGGATGAAATGTAAATATACGATTCACGATGTAGGTTGACTTTTTAATGTACATGCCTACTTCTTTTCTATAACATTAGCAAGTAATCGACAAGAAATTGATTGTTTACTCATGCCAATCACACATTTTTTAAATTCGCAACTTACATTTCTTTATTAATGAGTGCTAGTATCAAAATATGTTACTCACAGTCACGCTATTCCGTCGTCACTTCTTTCGCTTGTGTATGCGATGCGCTGGCATTTACCTAAACTTCAGTAGCATGATTTTGTGAAATGGCTCTTAAGTTATGTTATAAGTGTATTATCTTGTAAGAGCGACATTTTTTCATTAATTTTTTGCATTATGACATCAGTGATGGTATTATTTTATAAGTGTGACATTTTTAAATTGATATTTTGTATAATATTAACTGATAACATAATTTCCCATGCGTAACTTATGTAACCCTTGCATGCTTATATAGCGGAGATAGAGGAACTAAAGCTACCTATTTAAGACCACAATGTTATGAAATGTTGTTTACCTATTCTCGCAAGTGAATAAATGATTTATGATTTATTTATGATTTATGCATCAAGGTAGACATGGAGGTATTTTTGCCCGCTGCATCTAAACGTAAAGACTCCGCAAATAGAGAATTGAACAAGTTCGCTTTATCTTCAGCAGTGTGAGCCAATGATCCGTCGGGCCTTATAATAGTGGATTAAAACCTTAATAGTGGAGGTAGATTAGGGTGGCTGAAGTTGGATTCGATCAACTTCGCCAGGGACCAGAATGCTTTGCTACTCGCAGGGTGAGAAGCTAATTTGGTAACAAAACGGCTTATGTGATCGAATCGTGCCCTTTTTACAGCCTTTTTGCATGCCTTGGCAGCCTTGTTAAAGGCTCTCTTCTTGTTACAAATATCCTTAGTTTTGCGGGTTTGAGCATCGACCCAGGCTAAGTATGTTTCATGTTTCAGCGCTTCAGCGCGTCCGCAGTCAACACTAAACCAAGGCATTACTTTGCTGGTCTGCGGTGCATCACAAAATGGAATAAAATACTACATTGCTTGACGCAGCACATTAGTCACAGCATCCGCGCAAATAGAAGAATCACAAGAATAGAAGCAAAGAGACTGCCAAGGATAGGACGCAAAAAAAGACCGCATCCCATCCCAATCTGCTGACTCTCCGTATCCGCCGGGTGCCAGGTGGGGAGATACAGATTTCACCAGACAGTGGTCAGAGCTACCTAACGGTGAAGAAACTGACACAGAGTAGCGATCTGGATCTGTTGTCATCAGAAGGTCGAGGTAGTAGGCTGGTCAGCAACGTCAGGTACCCTTGTTGCCCCATTAACAAGCTGGGTGAGGTTTAGAACCAGCTGCCTGGTGAAGTATTTCCGAACAGATCTGACATAGAGGCCTTCAAGAACAGAGCTTATTCCCTTCTCAAATGTCGGCAACGTATCCTCGACACCTCAGGTGTTGCGGATGTTGGTGGGCGACGGTGATCACTTACCACGAGGTGAACCGCCTCCTCGTTGTCCCAGACGACCACCAGACGACCAGAATGCCTTGCTACCAGGCTTGCTACAGCTTGCTTTAGCTTACGGTTTAAAGCTACAACACATGGTTTATGAAACCTAGGCGGGCTCCCACCACCAACACGTATTACAGAACTTGAAATAAAGCATTCCATGCCCAACAACAAAACATCAGCAACGGGGTCAGCACGAGCATTAACGTCAACGCCAAAGAAAAGCAAAGCTGCCCCCATGGATATGATGCAAAAAAAGGCTAAGCAAGAAATTTGGAGTTAAGGCCTGTTTCATTAGATATGAGGGGATATATAAGTATGTATAAGAGTGGCTAAGGGGACAGGAACTCCTAAACATAGGTTTATCTAATGAAGAATTTCACTGGCAAATATAAGGATTGGACTGGAACTGTGCCGTAAAAATGGATTTTGACAAAAAAAAACCTATCGTATGTTTGTGATTTTGTAATATATTAGGTCCTTACATATGAAATTGGCGTTTTTCGTACTGGCCACTTTAATCACGAATTTCTCCTCTTTGGTAAGGAATTCCAAATTCAAATTTGTACAGCTATAGACTCATGTATTTGTGCTTCGATGATCGTCATTCATTTGTTTTTTTTCTTCTGTTTTTTTCTGTTTGCGTCACTCATTTTACAAAATGGAAAACCTTAAATATCGCATTATTTACGAGTACGAGTTCCGCCGTGGCACTAGTGCTGCGGAAACAACTCGAAGGGTGAATGATGTGTATGGCGGTCGTGTTGCCAAAGAAAACACAGTTCGTTTTTGGTTCCAACGTTTTCGTTCTGGAAATTTCGACCTACAGTGTTCTGCCCCGTGGACGGCCTGAGACTCAAGTTGATAATGAAGAGTTGAAGGCTATTGTGGAAGCGGATCCATCGCAAACCACGTCCGAGTTAGCTGCAGGCTGCGATGTTAGTGATAAAACTGTTTTAATTCACTTGAAGCAAATTGGGAAGATTAAAAAGCTTGAAAGGTGGGTACCTCACGAATTGACTGAAACAAACCGGCAAACGCGCGTCGACTGCTGCGTTACATTACTAAACCGGCACAATAATGAAGGTATTTTAAACCGAATCATTACCTGTGATGAAAAATGGGTTCTTTACGATAATCGGAAGCGCTCAGCGCAATGGTTAGATCCTGGCCAGCCAGCCAAATCCTGCCCCAAGCGAAAATTAACCCCAAAAAAGTTACTTGTAAGCGTTTGGTGGACTAGTGCCGGTATTGTTCATTACAGTTTTTTCAAATCTGGCCAGACTATTACGGCTGATGTCTATTGTCAGGAATTGCAAACCATGATGGAAAAGCTAGCGGCTAAACAACCTAGGCTGGTCAATCGCTCCACGCCACTGCTGCTTCACGACAACGCTAGACCACACACTGCGCTACAGACGGCTACTAAATTAGAAGAGCTTCAATTGGAAAGTCTAAGACATCCTCCGTACTCCCCGGACCTTGCTCCAACAGATTACCATTTTTTTCGAAATTTGGATAACTTCTTGCAAGGGAAAAAATTCAACTCCGATGGGGCAGTCCAAATCGCCTTCAAAGATTTTATTGATTCCCGTCCGACTGGTTTTTTTAGTAAAGGGATCAATGAACTACCTATGAGATGGCAAAAGTGCATAGAAAATAATGGTTCATACTTTGATTAATTAAATATATTATATTAAAAAATATTCGACTTTTTGTTCCTCCCATACAAAACGCCAATTTCATATGTAAGGACCTAATATTTGTGATTTTGAAATGGATTTTGATTTTGATTCCAGACTCGATATTAGGTTAACCAAAAACCATGACAATGATAACAATTGAAAACCAGATTTCATAAGCGCTTTAGGGTTTTTTGGCCCCAGATTAGTTAAACTGAAAATTTTGAAAATAACATTCATTAAGACAAAAAGGAAACTTCGTGGCTGCCATCTTGGATTTTTAATTTGACCTCAGACTTGTTAGGGCCATTTGACGCTAATTTCGTTAGTTTCGTTAATTTTGACCACATTGTGCGTCTATGGTTGTGATCACTGTGATAGTTTGTAACTGTTCTCTCCTGTTCCATTTAGGATAAGAACTCTAAGAATGCCACTAAAATTTGCCACTTCTGTCAGTTTTGACATTAAGGGTATGTTCCATTTGTCGCTAAGAACGTTAATTTCGATAATTTTGATCACATTCTGCGTCTGTGGTTGTGATCACTGTGATCGTTTGTAACTGTCATCCCCTGTTCCATTTAGGATAAGAACGCTAAGAATGCCACTAAAATTTGCCACTTCTGTCACTTTTGACATTAGATGTAGGGAATTCAAACTGTTCCAGTAGCCTCATAGCGTTTATGGCGAAAATAACGCCAAGACCCATGTGGAACAACTTTTTGGGAGTGTGATCGTTTTTAGCGATTTTAGCGAATCTAACTTCAAATGGTATGCACCCTGAGTAGATGTAGGTAATTCAAACTGTTCCAGTAGCCTCATAGCGTTTATGGCGAAAATAATGCCAATACCCAAGTGGAACAACTTTTTGGGAATATGATAGTTTTTAGCGTTTTTGGCGAATTAAACTTCAATTCGTACGCTCCCTCATTAGGTACACCGAAAACCATGAAAATTACACCCATAATGATAAACATAAATCAGCGAAGCCATCTTGGAATGCGATATAAACAATAATCAACATGATATTAAAATATCTTACTGCAAATTAAATTAAAAACGTTATTTATAAACTACGAAAAGTATCAAGATGGTAATTTGAAGTACACAAAACATTTGAAAATTTTGACTAGATTTTTAGGAGGTTTTTGTTTTTTTTTAACCAAATTTGAGGTGATCTGCTGTAGTATTTGTGAACAAACAAAATTAAGAAAACATTAATGCAGAAAAATTATCCTAAGCACGACCACTTTTTAATCGATTAAAAAAAAATGAAGGAGGTTTACAAAATGACTTTAATAAATAATAATTTTTACTTGCATAAGTTTTTTTTTTGTGTTTTACCTCATAATTTTTATATGGAATGCCTTTGTGGATCGATCGATCCATCGGGAATGTTTTCGTGTGGTCCCATTTAAATTTGGGTGAGATCTGACGAGTAGTACCTATTAGATTTATCCCTAATAATGAGTAATTCATGTTTATAGCCTGTTTTTTTTGTAATAAATGTTGTGTGAAGAGGCTATGAAAATCATTTTTACAATACTAAAAAAACTTTTTGAAATATATAATATTTTCCAAGTAAAAAAGTAATCTTGAGTTTTATAGACTTGGTTTCATTTGATCACAAAATCTACAAAAAACAGCTTATTTATATCAAATTTGCACACACGTCCTTAAGTGATAGGATTGCTATATTTGGTTTCATCTGGTAGCAAAATCTACCAAAAAACAATAGTTTGAAGCAGTGATGGCTTAGTGGCATTGGCTATGGACTGCCGCGCAGCAGGTCCATGGTTCGAATCCCGCCGCGGGCTTGAGCTTCACCACATGGTGGAAGGGCATTTTGCGAATGCCCGCCTGGCTAGCGACCACCCTCAAGTAGAAAATCTGTCGCCAAGCACCTAACGGTGTGTTCCGGCAGCAGTCCTTGAGAGCCAGTGAAATTGCAGGCACATGAGACTTAATAACTATGTCTCAAGGTGACGGGCGCAGTGCAATTCGTGACTTATGACGAAATGCATCTGTTATAGGCAGAGGTTAGGCCACTTAACATTAGGTGGGCCTCGAGTTTGTTCCGTCACAATAAGATAAAATCCCACGGGGGCGGGGGCCACGGGTATCTACTTAATACATCGTCGCATTTAACATGTCTATACCGAAAATAATGCAATTACATGATATAGTTACATCTCAAAGCCAATATCAGTTCAAATGTACAGCTTACCTAAGTACTACAATACTACCTAGGGAAAATGATTTTCATTATCTTTTAATAGTAGGAACTATTCTTACTGATACTTCACCCACAAAATAATCATTACGGAAATTAAATGTATTAAATACTTATGGATGAAAAGGACTAATATTAATATATAAACATTTCCTGAGCACGCAGGATCTTAAGGAAACAAAAAAATAGAAAAAAACTAAACCATCTTATTTATATTAAATTTGCAAATACGTCCTTAAGTGATACGACGCAATTATATTATCTTAAAACGATAAGGACCGCAACACTCCTATCGTAAAATTATACGATAAGAAGTTTCATTCAAATAAGATTATATATAAGATAATGACTCAACTCTTTCAATACCACTATATTGCTAAACCAAGAAATATGCTAGTATGTGGTACAGAAAAATAGTATAACAGAACATATCTCTCGTACTTATATAACGAGAAAGCGTTTATCAACTGCAGTGATGAATGATATGGGTAACTATTTAAAACTAAAAGTGGTGGCTAAGAGCCTAAGAGCTGTAAATATCGCGAATCTGCCCTTGCATAGCTTATAGGAACCTATAAAGATTCACAGCGCACTCTGCTGGCGGAATGGGCCACAAAATTCACAAACCACAGTTATAAGTACCTATTCCGAAAACTGATGAAATGGATTTGATGCGACAGGTAATTTGCGTTTCTTTATTATCGCGACTTTCACCTTTAGTATTTGTTGATAAAGCGGCAACAAAAATACATCATCTATGAACTTTATCTTTAGTATTGAAGGCGCGCAAGTCGTGTCGCAGTGCCTTGCAAAATTCGTCTATTGGGCTTGCCGTAGTTTGACATTTCAGCTGAAGACTGCAGTCTCATCTCATTCCGGTCTTCCATCAGCTTGATGGTTTCTTTGGTTTGTTTCGGCGGAGATTCTTAAAGAACTGAGACCCCACCGCGTGGACAGCTTCCACCATCCCGTTGTTTATTTCGTCCACTGATTCGCATTCAGCTAGACACTGGAAGCGGTTATGTAGTTCGAGTTGAAAGTTTTCGGGGTTTTGGATTTGGGCAGCGCTAGGACGGAGCGTGGAGTTTACCAGACGGGACCTTTCCAGCTTAACATTGATATTCAATGTGCCTCTAACGATACGGTGATCACTACCAGTTTTCACCTTATGGATAACAGAGACATCATCGAATATATGCTCCTTGGTCCTCATGATAAACTCGATCTCATTATTTGTTGAACTATCGGGGCTTATTCACGTCCACTTCCTGGATGGTCGCTTCTTGTAGAAGGAGTTCATCGCAAAGAGTCCCTCCTGCTCCATGAAGTCGACCAGTCGCTGTCCCCTCTGGTTCCGCTGCCTATATCCAATTGGCCCCACTCTCAACTCATCGCCATTCCGTGTGCCCAACTTAGCGTTGAAGTCCCCCATAACAACGGTGAAGTATGTTTCGGAGGAATGTACGGCTTCAGATATCTCCTCATACATAGCCTCTACTTCATCGTCTGAGCGTGTTGAGGTCGGTGCGTAAACCTGTATGACCTTCAGCGAATACTATTTGTAATTCTGAGTATAAGGTACGCTACCCTGCTCGAGACACTTTCGACTTTTACAACGTTGTTAACAAGGGACTTCCGGACGAGAACCCAACACCACCTTGAGATTTTTGGTGACCTTCCCGGTAGAATAACACGTTACCGGAGTCAAGGATAACGGTGTCCTGTCCCTGTCTTCGGACTTCCGATAATCCCATGACATCCCAGCGTAACTTGTTCAATTCTTCCTCCAGCTCGACAATCTTGTGGTCCTTCCTGAGCGTACGTACGTTATGTGTTGCCAGGGGCAAGGGTCTTCGTTTCTTAGTGCGGTAGCCGGGTATCTTCCAGAGATTCTTCACACACTCTGTTCCACCATTAGCTTGCCTCCTACCGGGGAGGAAGGAGGAGGAGGAGGAAGGGCATTTTGCGAATGCCCGCCTGGCTAGCGACCACCCTCAAGTAGAAAGTCTGTCGCCAAGCACCGAAAGGTGTGTTCCGGCAGTAGTCCTTGAGAGCCAGTGAAATTACCGGCACAATGAGACTTAACAACTATGTCTCAATGTGATGGGCGCAATGCAATTCGTGAGTTGTCATGAATTGCAACTGTTATAGGCAGAGGTTAGTCAACTTAACATCAGGTGGGCCCTGAGCTTGTTCCGACACAATAACATAAAAAAAAAATAATAATAATAATAATAGCTATGTCTCAAAGTGACGGGCGCAGTGCATTTCGTGACTTGTGATGAAATGTACCTGTTATAGGCAGAGGTTAGTCCGCTTAACATCAGGTGGGCCTCAAGTTGGTTCCGACACAAAAACATAAAATAAAAAAATGTCGCCTCTTACGACACCCACGGGAAGAATATGGGGGGTGACATTCTAGCCCGGCACCCCCCGGGAGCGGGGGCCACGGGCATCTACTTAATACATCGCATGGTTTTTGCATGGTGGAAGGGCATTTTGCGATTGCCCGCCTGGCTAGCTACCACCCTCAAGTTGATAGGCTGTCGCCAAGCACCGTAAGGTGTGTTCCGGCAGTAGTCCTTGAGAGCCAGTGAAATTACAGGCACAATGAGACTTAACAACTATGTCTCAATGTGACGGGCGCAGTGCAATTCGTGAGTTTTCATGAATTGCAACTGTTATAGGCAGAGGTTAATCCAATTAACATCAGGCGGGCCTCGAGCTTGTTCCGTCACAATAACATAAAAAAAAATCGTCGCATAACATGTCTATACCGAAAATAATGCAATTCCATGATATAGTTACATCTCAAATCCAATATCAGTTCAAATGTACAGCTTACCTACGACAATACGACCTAGGGAAAATGATTTTCATAATCTTTTAATAGTAGGAACTATTCTTACCGATACCTCACACACAAAATAATTATTATGGAAATTAAATGTATTAAATACTTATGGATGAAAAGGACTAATATTAAAATATAAACATTTCCTGGGCACGCAGGACCTTTTCTAACATTAAAAGCTAAATTTATTTATAAATTTTATTTAAAAAAAAATTGACAAATTATTGAGAACAGTCATTTAGCACCTACTTCGATCATCTTAAAAAAAATAATATCTTCAACACACGAATCTTGACATGACAAATTTCACTATCAGAAAATAATATAAACAAACACTAATCATATTAATAAACAGTCACTTTATTAATGATAGACCTTAATTTCCTTAAGACCTTATTATCTAATTAGATCGAATTAGATAAAAACTGACCTTATTATCGCTATAAAATATCCGCTCTTTTAAATAGAATAAAATACATTCAGTCAAAAAAGGTATAGGGAATGGATGATTGCTTAGATTCCAAATATTTTTTTGTTGATGTTGTTAGATTGGCACAATTGTTTTCCATTTTGGTGCGGGGTTTGAGTTGCATCTGTTATTTAGATTAAATGAAGTGCTGTTCTTAGTTTTATCATATCTGGTGTGTATTGAGAATTTCATAATGGACAAAAACACCGAACAGAGAGTTTGTCTTAAATTTTAACTCGTCAATTCAATTTTGTGTTCGCAGTCACTGAAAATGTTACCGAAGGTTTAAGGTGAATCGACGTTATCAAAAACACTTGCTCATGAGTTGTATAAAGCGTTCAAAAGTGGTCGAGATGTGATAAGATTTTCCTCGCTCTGGACCATCAACATCTGCAGGTGAAGTAAACATCGCAAAATTTAAGAAAATAGTGACTATGTATTCTAATTCAAGTTTGAGAGAGATAACCGCTGAACTTTCTGTTTCTCACAAGTCGATCCGTATCAGTTTAAATAATCCCTTGGACATGAAACATGTTGCCGCTCCGCTAGACCCATAAGACCTGAATTTTCTCTAAAAACTCAATCGCCTGAGGACATGCTAGAACTAGTCGATTCTGACCCAACATTCATGAAACGCATTGTTAGGTACTAGTGACGAGACGTGGCTTTACGAGTTGCAAACTGGTCAACAAGCTTCGGAGTGGCGCCTTCTAACTGAATCGAATCCGAAAAACCACGCCAAATTCTATCATCAATCAAGGTCATGTTGACTGTTTTCTTTGACTATCACGGAGTTGAGCACTCGGAATTCCTGCCGAAAGTTCATACAGTAAATTAAGAATATTAAGCCATTACTTATTTGAGCGATGAAAGCTAATTTGACTAAAAAAAACTCAACAAATACCATCGAGCACCCAACTTATTCATCAGATATGGCTCCAGACAACTTCTTTCTTTTTCCTAAACTCAAATTACCGCTTCGTGGCACCCGATTTCATTAGGTAGAAGACATCAAGGAGAATTCGCGGCGAAAACTGAACTCGGTTCCAGAAAAGCGTTTAAAAGTGTTTTATGATTGGATTATTCGTTGGCGTAAGTGCATCGTTTCTGAAGGAGCATAGTTTGAAGTTGATCAAATAAATTTGGATGAATAACTAACATTTTGCATATTATTGATCTTTTCCCGGTACTTTCTTGACAGAGTAGTATATATTTAATAAACGGACACTGTATTCCCAGAATATTATGTAAATAACTACTATTACACACAGATACGCACACTATATTGCACAGATAACACCAAGTAAAACTTCCTGAACACATGACTCAGCAAGCATTAGCAAAAAGCTCTGATACAGATACAGTTCTTTGAAAATAAAATAACTTATATGTTTTATTTACACTAACAAAAAAAATACGAGACGCTTAGCCGTGTCTCTCTTAGTGTCCAACCCCCAGTATTATTATATGTTCTATGCCCCAGGGTAACGTAAGTAGGTTTGCACAAGAGCAGTGATGGTTTCACATTTTTATATAGAACTGAACAAGTTAAATTGAGAAAGAAGTCTAATTTAAGGCGACTATAGACTTGGCTGAATATTTTCAATTATGAAAGTATTGAGTGTATGCTATACGAGTAGCACTATCATTCTTAATGTAATATATGCCTGTTTATTTATTTATTATACAATATTCGAATACTCCTCACTCTCCTAAACAAAGATTCACTACACTATCTATACTCTAAACTCACAACCCACATATCCTTTCCCTTTTTAATCAGGTATAGAATATCTAATGTAAACTTTAATTAGGTATAAAATGGGAGAAGTCACTGGTTCCTGAAACACAGTCAAAAACTTGTTCGGGACCTTTGGGTTCATTGTATGTACTCAAAATCAAAGTAGATAAAAAAAACATTTTGTTTGTTTTTTTGTAAGCTAGCCAACGTGACATCAAAAATGAGACTGTAATATATGTCTTATTTTTGAATCTAGGGGTGAAAATCAGTGTCGAATTCGTGACGTGGGTACAGTTAGTTGAGGCGCCAAAATGTACTGTAATGGTTAGGTAGACGATAGAAAACTGAAGAACCTTGTAATATACACTAAATAAAAATAATGTAGGTTACTGTATTAACTAAATAGGGTGCTGTAAATTTTAAAATTTAATTTTACAAGTACCAAGGAATAATCTTTTATCAGTTTGTAAGTATCACATTACGAGTATATCGTTGTAGAGGCTCATAATTAGTAGAACGTGTTTGACACCACAAAAACTTGTTTTTTGTTACTGTAGGTATTCTCTATTAAGAGAACCAGGTATATACTATCATATATACAAATCCCCGATCTAATCTTTGCCCACGGAGTGCCGGTCTAGAATGACCCCCCCCCCCCCTCCCTCATCACTACCCGTGGGTGTCGTAAGAGGCGACTAAGGGTAACACACCAGAAGGTGGGCAGCAGCACTATCTAAGGAACTGATATCTCGCACTGTGATCCCCAAGCCAAGCGTGGGAATTATGGGAAATCCCTCATGGGGAGGCTGTGTTCAGCAATGGCCTACCCAGCCGATACAGTACAGTCCGGTACAGAACTTCTCTTTTCGGCTGAAGATTAAAATATCCTTAAGGTCATATTGTTCGTATGCCATCATTATTGCACTTTTGCAATATCTAAATGTGCTCTCTTGCTGAAGTTTCTTGGATCTGTTTCTTTTCAGTTCTTTCTAGTTATAATTTGTTGTGCAGTTACTCCATGCAAAAAACTCTTCTACAATCCCCTTTTTTCACCTCTCCTTTTTTCTTTCTCTAAATTAAAAATCAGATTACATCCAGTTTTAAACCGCCCCGCCGCGCCGGCCAGTTCCAATTAGGTGTATATTAAATTATAAAGAGATCTACAAAAACAGGTAATGTATACATAGGTTAACTGGTGAACATGTGTGATCCATGAATATATTATGTGATCTACTTTAAAATGTAGTTCGAATCTCATATCATTATGTCGCAATCTTGTAGCGTCTATTCTGGGTCTCTTATTGGGAGGCGAACCAATACCGGAATGTGATCTGAATTAACATCTGCATCCGGATATCTTTAGAAAGACTTGAAATTTTTTATTAATAAGTTTGTTCGCTGTTGTATAATATTTCAATACTTTACGTTTTTTCGTTCGCATAAGTTCTGTATTTTTTGGTTACGAGTATAAACTGACATATTCAAGACAACGGTGGTCCTTTAGCTCATCGATAAATTGTAATAGGTATCTGGGATCAGTTGGATACAGATATGAATTGCTAAGTTACATTTGGTTTGGGCACTTTGCTTTAGCGTAAGACAGCAGACATATTGTGTTGACTGCTGTCCATTTCTCATTATACAGCCACCAAAACGTTTTTCTTTACATTATTTTTCTTCAATGTTCCACAGAGAAAATTAACTCTTTATAAGGCACTGACGTTGTGTAGCGTTCCGAGTTTTCCAAATGCCATAGTGCTTGAAACAGGACATAAACAACGTTAAATATACGTTTACTGCGGTCACTACTTGTTTACTAACCCCCCCCCCCCCCCCTCCAACGCTACCTGTGGATGTTGTTAAAAGGCGACTAGATGTAAAAAATAAAAAGGTGCGCGCAGCAGCGCCTTCTGAAGAGCTGATATCTCAAACTGCGATCCCAAAGACGCCTGCCAAGCGTGGGGATTACGGCAAACCCCCTTAGTGGGGGAGTCTGTGTTCAGCAGTGGACAATCCGGGTGTTTTTTTTATTGCTGATAGTTATGCCTTTGACCACAATCTCACCCGATTGTAAGTGATGATGTGGTCGAAGGTGTTAACAGGCTTAACCTAGAATTACTGGCTCTCAAGGACAGCTGCCGGAACACAACGTTAAGTGCTTGGCGACAGGATTTTCTACTGGAGGGTGGTAGCTAGCCAGGCGGGCATTCGCAAAACGCCCTTCCACCATGCGGTGGAGCTCAAGCCCACGGCGGGAATAAGCGCCATAATTAAGAGCTTTTCATAATTTCAAGATTGGATGGCATTTGTAGTTTGAATTATATTTTTCCAAAAAAAGGAGAGTTGTTTTTTTTATGCCTGATATGTTAGCTTTTGTCCACTATCTCACCTAATGGTAAGTGATGATGTGGTCGAAGATGTTGTTCAGGCTAACCTAGAAGTACTGGCTCTCAAGGACAGCTGCCGGAACACACCGTTAGGTGCTTGGCGACAGATTTTCTACTTGAGGGTGATAGCTAGCCAGGCGGGCATACGCAAAATGCCCTACCACCATGCTATAACGACTGCCAACCTAAGACGACAACCGGGACCGACGGCTTAACGTGACCTCCGAAGCACAGAAACGCTCAGTAGTAATGTCACTAGCGGTCACCCATCCAACTCATGACCGCGGGCGACGTTGCTTTACTTTGCTGATCGGTTGAGAACAGCTAAGTAAACTTCGCTACGAGCGCTTCAAACAATGTTTTTAGGGTTCATGTATGTATGTATGTATGTTTGTGAGTTTCTTTATTCCACCATAATTTTCCCATGTACTTAAATGATTTTAAAAGTGCCTTCTGCAATTTGCAATGATGTGGAGCAACCCTAAACAATTATTTTTTTCATAATTTTATTTTACCACCTTGTTGGCTTAATTGACCTACGAAATTACAGCTTTCTCATAGCAAAATTTCGGACAGACAGACGGACATCACGTAAAAACTGACGTGAAACTATAAGGATAACAACCCTTATAGTTTCGTCATGTTTGGACTACGGAACCTTAAAAACGGAACAATTAGCACTTTATTTTCTGGTACCTTTTTAAATTAGTTTAAAGGTACTGTTTTTAAACAGGCGACGAAGTTCAAATTGCTTTTTTCTGTTATTCTAAGACGAATATTATGCATACATGAATTACGAAAATTTTAAATGTTTCCTTTTACAGTGAATGCTTATCGTGTGAAAAACACTGTTCCGTAAATGCACACGCTTTGAAATACATATACGCAAATTTTATATTTCTAATTGACAGCCAGTTAAATGGTAAATAGTTTGTAGTTAGTTTTCAGTGCAAACTAGCGCAAAGTTGCTAGTTCTTTCACGACGATTAATTAATTGATATTGTCTGAAAAAACACTGCATCTTTATATTCAGATTTAAGCTCATTTCACTAAAAAGAGGGCGTAGTGAGGAGTTATTTCATAAACCGGCCACAAATATTATTATTTTTTGTGTATTATTAGGTACATTTAATTCATTGATTGGAATGTTGAATAAGATCGTCAAAACATATATCTTGAAAAAAAAATTGGTGTCGAGCCAAGGTTTGGAACTAAACCATTTATTGCAAAGTCTTAGAATCAAAATATTTTTAACAAGAGTCAGTTCTTTGATTCCCAGTTAAAAACATAGCCGTATATATTGCTTTCAATTCCAATCAGTTACAAGATTTATGCTCGTATGAGTCAACTGGGCAAATACTTGTGAGACATGCCTAAACCATGCTTATAGTTTCATTATAACATAGCACTTCTAGCACATTGCAAGTATGTCACTTGTGGTTAAGTGACGCAATTGTCAAAAATGTTGCGAACCAGGGTTGTTGCCAGTGCTATCATCATTTTAACTTACTTCTGAATTATTACTATCTATAACTATGTATTAAATGAACCTATATTTTTTAAACGTTGTATTTGCTTATAGTTATGAGAAAGGTTGGTATATCTAACTCCTTTCAGTAAGATTTGATATTTGACAAACCTAATTACAACCACAGCGGTAATTTTCTCCATTATGTTATGTTGAACATAAGGGAGACAAAAACAGCTTGTCTTTTCATTACTGATACCCTTCGTGACTCATTATTTCTATACTTTCTTTGGCCACACCACCACATGACCATATACCACGTAAGTCCATAGAGAGTTTTATCGCGTAAAGAAACTCCGAGCCGTTTTTCTCCATAACTTGCTGACTTTGAGCTTCTCCCAAAGAGCACAGTTAAGGACCACTTCTCAGTGCTTATTGTATAATGGATTTAAAAATTATCTCATTGTATTAGTTAGAAGCCTTACAAGAATCAAGATTTTACTCAAATATTGTAAAGTACTGTTGACACCGCACTCATATCAAACAATTTATGAAACAAATACCAACCCGTTGCGCTGATCTTTGCCGAAGATCAATTCAGCGTAAGCAGTAGATTCAGGGCGCAGCGTAGACATCTTCAGACATTATAGGAATATAATACCTCGCTTTTAAACTATTTGTTCAGCAGCGTACGGAAACTTTAAGAACTATCCTGAATAAATTAATAACAAAACTTTGTCATTAAGTTTGCATACTGTCCATCGTAACCCGTCGATCCTTTTCGTAACTATACATTACAATGAAGAACTTTAAATTTAGTAGTTGGTATACCCACTAGTTGCGGACTTCCCGCGTCTAACAAGAATTAGACATTTAACTTTTAATTGGCCGCTTGTACGGTCTTCAGAAACTTTGTTCGCTGTAAGTGTTTAACTATGTTATGTGTACCCGATAGGTATTCCAATAGGTAACTATTCGTTCTTGTTTTACGCTTAAAAATTTAGCGGTACATAAATTAGAATGCATTACGGTAAAGACTAGAAACTCGTGACTTTGCTCCGTGGGAAAATATTTTATTAACCTATGTACCGATGTGGAAGAAAATATAAAAGCTTAATAAAAATGTTTGTTAAGTCTGTACTATACTGATTCAAATATAGTCAGAATTTAATACCATATTCCTGAGTCATGATCGCTTTATCTTGTGTGACTAGATTGATATTTTTTTTTGGCCAACCATAATGGTATCAGTTATGTTATCCTATAATATTTTCTTATATTGCTAGATTAAGAAAGATAATACCAAGAATAAAATTTCATATATTAAAACAATACTCGTAGTAAAAAAAAACGTCCTGGTTGTCTTATTGGGGAAAAGGTTTTTGTAAATATATACACACTACATAATATGTAGTGTGTATTTTTTATGCTACCCAGAGTAAGCGGTAATAATATAATAGATTATATAATATGTATGTTCGTGTAATTTATGATCTAAAGTGTTAGCTATTAATGTCTTTATAATAAACATTTTTACCTTATGGAAGAGACTGCCTTTTGTAACACAGTTTTTACTAAAACAAAAGGCAGAGCTACAAAATTTTTTTGTACCTTATATGTTTTTCAATAAAGATATTATTATATCATATTATTATGTTTAGGTAGACAATGAAGAATTTAAAGAAATTACTTTCTATATAGCCAATGAAGTACTTTAAAAGTAATTAAAACATCACAGAAGTAATTTAAAACATGCTTATTACAAGTTGATGTAAACAGTCCAATAATAAAAAAATATATATTCAGGTACGTAATAAAATATATAGAATACATGTATAAAAGTCTTCTCAATTTGTGATCATAGTAGTTATAATAATCTTTGAAAAAATTAAAGCACTACCAAAGTTGTTGTCATACACTTAAATTGTTTAAATTTAAGTGTATGACAACCCAACCTAAGACAAAAAGGTATTATCGACTTAAATAAATTAGATGAATCAAACGAACAACTTCAGAGTTATCGGAGTACATTTTAAGAATATTAGAACCCCCTGTTCACGGTATGATGTAGGGTTTAATATTTGCGGCGACTTTTTAATTTTTGTTAAGCACTAATAAACTTTTTGACTAACGAAGACTTAGACGTAGATCGACTATTTACATTTCGACACTATGCGTTATGTATGTTTTTAGCTTGGACTTGGGTTGTTGCAATGTACATGCAAATTTTCGTTTTGTTTTGCCCGACTTTTTTGTAATATCTGATAACACGCCGAGATTTAGGTATAAATACAGCTGGTTGAATTTTTTTATTTCCTTAACCAAAGTGAGTTATTTAATAGAAATGATTTAACCCTATATGTTTAATGCAACACAAAAGTTGTAGTAACTTTGTAAAGATTTGCATCGTTAGTTAATACCCCTCAACTAATAGCTACTTTACAGAAAACTTCACGGAAAAGTTTCATTTGTATAGTTTCAATAGGCATATACCTATACCCGATGATACTCATTCTTGGTGCTGGTGAGGTCTGAAGAGATACGGCCATGTTGCAGCTACGGACGGTCGACGGCGGGAAATCGCAGCCGCCCATGGGAGGCGTGCGTCGCTGGTCTGTAAAAGAGGGATGGCGCAACGGAGGCAAGCGTCGCCGGAGTGAGAGGATCGCGAGGCGGCGCGACGCAGAGGGCGTTCGGCCTCGCGGACCGCCACGCACTCCTGTTCCGGTCGCGTCAACGGGCGGCCGGGATCCCGAGCCTTGCCACACTGAATCCGCACGCTACTATCACTGAGTTTTCTCCTAGTACGTTTTTTGAATGCGCGTTGGTAACTGCGGGCACGTGATACGCCCGCGGCCGTAGCAGCTGTTTTTTTCTCTTTCTCTCGAGCTTGTGACAGCCGAGTGTCGCGTGCGATCTCGTACATTTCCCGCTATTACCGGTAGCTCACGGAAAAGTTAAGAAGTTTTTGGCGCGAAATGAGCGATGCGGCGCTGCGTTTCATTGGAATGCTGTTTAATTGTGAAAAAAGCTGAAATGACTATTTGGTTAATTTTTGGAGAGCTGTGTTAATCAGTCGCGTTGTTACTAACAATTTGAGAGAAGTTTCATTAAAATGGATGATTGGGAGCGGCATGTTACTCCTCTTCTGCAAGACATGGGGTGTGCGACCGAGGATGCACAAGATGACTTTTTTACTCAGCAAGATGTAAGTCACCCTACAAGATCTCAATTAAAATACATAATTATGAAGCTGTCAACACTTTTGACATTTTATCATCTAATGATCAACCTTATTTCTATCAAAAATTATGAAGATAATTGCAAAAAAAAATGCAAAACATCTGAACAATTACCTCAGAAGACACTAGACAGTTTGTAATAAATGTAATAAAAATCATGTGTTAAGTTTGGGTAGGGCACATCGTCACCATATCTATCATTTTATTTATTGCATAATTAGGTATATGAATCCTCTACTTATTCTCCTTATCTTCTTTTACTACAAAATGTGTTCGACTGTTGTATTATATATATATATATATACAGGAAGATTACTGTTAACATTTCTCGCCAGGAACTCACTCTCCGAGAACTTTGAGTAGTTGTGGTGAATTTACAATTCATTAGACTAACACTTAAATATCCATACAACAAAGCTTTACAATATTTAAGAAGAATATTGAATATGTTGCGAATGCTATGGCTTACTACCACCGTCAAATAAAATAATCTGTTGCCAAGCACCTAACGGTGTGTTCTGTTGAAGTTCTCTTTGTAACACAGTAATAATTCTATATATAGCCTATTCTTAATATTCAAATACTTATCGCGTACTAACATGTATTTTTTTTTCCGTTATATATCTTGACTGGGTCCCTGTATACCTAATACTAAATCACAATATGGTACTAGATTATATATTGAAATATATATGTGATTATGGTGGTTGTGATCGGTAGATGGCAATATGCTCGCCACCGACCACATTTTTACTAAGAGCTTTTGACTTTTGAAGGTACTATTCTAGGTACCACTTACCAACAGGTACTAAAGTGTCCAAATGTTAGCATTCTTTTTTACATTCATAATTTAAACAAAATATTATTAATTTCAATAATGCAATATCCAACCAACCAATCCAATATCACTAAAATCATTAAACCTACCTTACCTATAGACATTAAACTGGTACTCAAACAGCCAAACAGATTCAAAGCGCGAGATTACGGATTAACTACAGAACATTATGAGAACGCATAAAAATATACTTTTCTCCAGACGTTATTTGAATTTGTCATACATATACCTACTAAGCCGAAATCATAGAAAAGGAGTGTGAACATGAAAACCACCACGCTTCTTTTCATAAACAAAAAAGAGACCTTCAGGAATTACTACCGCCTATGGTTTCTAAGCAACGGTTACAAACTATATCATATATAATAACAATCTATGTAGCTCGTAGATTTGAATACTTTCAGCCCCCGACCACTGGCTTAATAAAGTATATCTACTCATTGTGCCGTTCTGAGATATATGACACCTATTTTCAACAGTGGTCATAATCCGGCTACTGATAATATCAAAATACATGAGATCACACAAGAGATTTTTAATGGTGACAAATGTTTCATTTATCGTACTCTCAGCTTGTTCAAATATCATGCTGAGCGTCGATTTTCCGACAAGGAGAGAACTTAGCAGCATTTGTAACGACCAGAAAGCTAATAGAAAGCCTATAGTTCTGTTAAAAAGTTAGCTGCTAAAACTAGACTGGTACGAGAACTGGACATGACAAGACATTTGCATTTGTTACATTGTTTAAATACCATATTGGCTGTGATGAGTATGACCTTTATAAAACTTAACTTTGACTCAATTGCCTCAAACATATGTGAATGGCAGAAAATAAATATATTTTAAAACAATATTTCAGTAAACATTTCCTTTGAAACTAGTGAAGCAATGATGGCCGAGCGGTAATAGCTATGGACTGCCGTGCCGCAGGTCCCTGGTTCGATCCCTACCGCCGGCTTGAGCTTCACCGCATCGTGGAAAGGCATTTTGCGATTGCCCACCTGGCTAGCTACCACCCTCAAGTAGAAAATCTGTCGTTAAGCACCTAACGGTGTGTTCCGTCAGCAGTCCTTGAGAGCCAGTGAAATTAAAGGCACATGATACTTAACAACTATGTCTCAAGGTGACGGGCGCAGTGCAATTCGTCACTTGTGATGAAATGCATCTGTTCTAGGCGGAGGTTAGTCCGCTTAACATCAGGTGGGCCTCGAGATTGTTCCATCACAATAACAAAAAAAACTGTAATCCTGTGTATCAATGTGAGATTTTTACGTTTGATGTTGGGCGATGCGTTGTCATCTCCAAACAAATGTACTTATGACACAACACGATGGCTGAGCCTAGTTAATTCCTATAGTTCATCATTTTGGGGCAGGCAATTCTTGTATAAAACGAGATTGGAGTTGGCTGCCATGTGGCAAGGTGCCCGAGGTCGGTAACGTTCGTTCGGGTAATGCTTAATTGCCCGGGTAAGAGCGCTGCTCGCCACAACATTCACATATATATCCGCTACTCTATCTTTAGTCTACGCACCGAATATCGTATATCGAAATCGGAAGCGTTTCAGGGATGGTATTTCACAGTACATTATTGATAAGAGTTTCTCTGAGAGAGTCTGAATATGGAATTCAGAATATGTTATAAGATTTTGTCTGAATTATATTACACTTCAGTAACTTCATTAAATTATTCACAGAATTATTGCGTACATTATTTCCAATAGATTTGGAACCGGTCTTAAACTTAAAATACCGATATATTTTAAAACAGTTAAAACGTTGGATATTTAGCAACCGCAATGAATATCATTATAACAAGTTAATTATACATTAAATCCAAATATCTTATAAAATTCAATTATTGCTAATAACTTTAAACGTTGAATAAACTGTTTTATGCATAAACACTGGTTTATGACTTGTACTATGTTTGTAAACTTCTAAGGAACAAATTTAAATCTTCTATTATGTAAAGGGCAACATCTCCACATCTCCAGGACTCGAGGGGACCCCTTCTGCAAAAAAATCTATATTCCTGTTATTTGCATATGCACAATTTTCACAGTTTATTGAATTGGAAAAGAATGATATCATATACGTCAAAAATGGCTAATAGTTAAAACAGAGAGGTAATGCCTGCTTTGTATAAAAAAGCAACGAAGTCGGTTCAGCTGTTTAGGAACTACGAGACAGTAGATATATGGAGCTTGAGCTCAATATGTATAGTGTGGCTACGTTGCCACGTGACAGAATGTAACACACACATAAAGCTTGAAACTTGATCTCTTATGCCGTCGGGAGGTACAACATTTTGTGAAAATACCAAAACCTACGCAACTAGGATACCAGCATATTTTATAACTGAACTTTTGGTGACAATAAAACGATATATTAAAAAATAAATATAAGTAAGGTAGACAATCAGCCAATGATGTCCGAGCGGTAATAGCTATGGACTGCCGTACCGCAGCAGGTCCATGGTTCGAACCCCACCGCCCTGGCTTGAGCTTAACCGCATGGAGGGTATTTTGCGAATACTTGCCCTGGCTAGCTATTACCCTCAAGTAGGAAATCTGGCGCCAGGCACCTAACAGTATGTTCCAAGCAGCAGCCCTTGAAAGCCAGTAAAAATACAACTGTATGTGTCCGACAGACGAGCGCAGTGTAATTCGTCACCTGTATCGAAATGCACTTTTACGAAAATTTTATAAGCAGAGGTTAGGCAATTCCATAAAAAATAACATTAATTAGGCTAAGGCATGTCTTGGCCTATCCTATTCAAAGAATAAAATATCAGTTAAATGCTTCTATCAGAGCTAGATGTACCATAAATACATTAAGAAATTATAGCAGTGCTATACCCACCGCAGAATCATCAAAACGCGCAACATAGTAAAATCTTGTGATTATATATTTAAATTTCCCCCCAAAAATAAAAGTGCCTTTGATCTTGAATGATTTGATTTCTTTGACTATTCGATATATCATATCTTTACATGTTAGAGTTAAGGAAGAAAGTCGAAAACATACGAGTAGAATATAACATTACAATATAATAAAAGATCAAACGTAAACGATAGGCATTTTTATATTCTGTGGCGACAGTTACAAAGTGCTCGCAATAAGTGATTCACAAAAATTATTCTTCAGCTCTATCTTATTTAGATTTTAACGCCTAACAGATGACCATGCAAGAATAGAGTAATATAGTAAAAGTGGAGGAAAGTCACCGTAAACTCAAGCTACATATCGCGAGGCAATAGGTACCATCATGATTCACGCCCCTACGATAGAGTAAATAGAGAGTATTGATAGAGTAAACTCATATCGGTAATTAGAAGCAAAAATAATTGCTAACGAACACTTTGATGCGACGCGCTTGTAGCGGAGCCTCCATAGTCCGTCTATCCAAGCAATGTTTGCTGCAGTCACTACTTGATTTCTTCCATGCGTCTTGTCTGTCATTTGTGATAATTTTCCATATTTTCCGTCTGTATAACATTAACGTATTTTATTCACAAATTATTTACATTTATTGTACTTGTCAATACGTATAATTTAACACCAACTTTTTTATATTCATCCCCTATTTTATATATGTTTCATATAATAATAAGTATATAATTATGTACTAGTATATAACAGGGAAAGTCTTATCGGATTACAATTGCATGATTGCAGTCGCAAAGATTCCAAATTACTTTAGAATAAAAATAAAATAAATTTGCGATTAATAATTACGTACTGCAATCAAGATTACTCTGTTTTATTACCTTGCGGTCGATTCCCTTCAGTAAGATTAACGGTAAGGTAGATAGTTCAATTGGATATAAATATCCCAATGAAAATGAGATTTTAGATGTGACAGCTGCTGTCAAAGATACAGGAGATGTCGTATATTTTGGTTGTGACTTCATTGGGTTACAGACAACCAAAAAAATACTTTAAAATAGAAAGTAGTTGAAACAACTGTCAAAATGACCTACAAATGCCCATAAATTCCAAAATATAAATATATATATGAGCCTAATAAGACCTGTCATGGTGTATGGTATCATATAATTTTGTCTGATTTCATATTCGGGTTACAATTGATCAATTAGTTGTCCTTATATGTGACAGCTGCTGACAGTAAATATAACTTCATTTGGTCATTTTTGGTTAATTGTAGTAAAAATATGAAGTAAAAATGAAAAGCACGACATCAATTATAATTTTAACAGCTACCTTATTTAATAGCAATAACAAGATCTTTTTTTAAATGGTAACAATGAAATTAAAACCCTACATTAATTTACGAGTTGATAAAATATAAAACTGGTCTCAGACATCCGAAATGTTATTGTGAAATCGGAGATGGAATTCATACTCTAAAAAAAACATACCTGATTTATAAAAATCAGAACGTGTAATATAAGTATTATTGTATGCAATGAATTAATAATCTTTAATATATAAAATTCTCGTGTCACAGTTTTCGTTGCCATACTCCTCCTTCATAGTCGGGAGCCATTCAGATGCTTTTATTTCAAATTGGGTGTCGTACGGCTGAATAAATGTTTCTGGGCGTTGTTACTGCACACCGCATGTAATTATTTCTGATCATTATACTTATTCGTCTAATATCAAATATATCTACTCGTATTTATTGAACAGTTGTTAATGCACTGTGATACTACCAATGTGGTAATGTGCAAAGCCGCATATAATTGAAATTACTCGTACATACAAAATGATTAAATTACATTTACCAACTGAAAATTTACTTCCATCGTGAAGTTTTGCAACGATTATTTGTACAAAAGTATACCCGAGTTATTGAAGAATTTCGTAATAATTGTAAATACTTGTAATTATTTGGTAATTTACGCAAAGAGTTATTTAAGAATGTCGAAAAATTGTAAATTCTTTCAATTTAATTATTGAGTTTTTACATCACCAACACCATTTCATCACTTTATAATTAGACTCTATTTAAATTGTCTTATGCAACTGTGACAACATACTAAAAGTTATATTAAACGGAAATAAAATCCCAATATCAGACTGTAATTTACAAACTTATGTAAACTAAGCGTACTTTCGTAGATGCAACAAACGATAAGTATCCACGTACACATAATTATCAAATGTAACTTGTCATTTCAGGGCTCGTAAATTACGGGTTTGCTGCTGGTTCTCGCATAGCGCAGCCCTAATTTCACAGGAATCATGATTGTTAGCTGGACATACTTTAGAACGTATTTTTACTGGGAAATATTTAAATGTACTCGTAGTTTAAAAACTTGACACTTTTGCGTCAAACCCACTATTATCCAATTGCATACTGAGATACAAAAAAAATCTTAACTATTTAAATTCAGACAATTTATTGAAAAATATAACTATTTGTTTCACAAACAGAGCCATTAAATTTTTAATACAAATAATTTTGAGACTTATTATTTGCACATGCGATATTGTTTCTTTTTAAAAGAGTTAAGTAATTCATGCATTTAAGTGTTAAGGATTAAAAATAATAATATATGGGTACATTATCACTTCAATTATACGCGTATACAATAGTTATAAAGGATTAAAATGAATCCATGTATCAATAAAATTTGCATTGTGATATGTAGTAATATAATTAAAAGCTCTTGTTGGTGGAGTACTTGCCATTTTATTCTAATTATCAACCTTTTATTAATTTCTTTATACAACATGAAATTTTTTCTTCTTTTAATTGGTCAAAGTAAGTACTTCTGGGTCTTACTCTACCTTCCTTTTCCTTTTATGTCTCTTCACTTATAATTATCTGGTGTCCTATCAGCTTTCCTCTTCTATTTTCTATCGTGACAACAAGCATCTATTTTCGTTTACAATTGCCAAAACTTCTTCATTAGATCGTCTTTTAATCCAAATTATTCCTTACATCCTTCTCCAGCGTCACATTTCAAATGCTTCTAGCCTTTCTCTAACCTATTTCGTTAACCTTCATTTCGCACTGGCGATTTAACGCAATAGTCCACACATAGATTTTAATAAGACGTTTCCATGCGTATTTCCTATTTTACTTTTGATTTATTTCTTATTAAAGTTCCGTTTTGCTTAGCAGTTCTTGCAAACTATATCGGCGGTACATCTTGATTACTTATAACTTATATATATATATATTATAGCACAAATAAATGATCATATTTACTAGCTAATTTTTAGGAATGAAACAATGTAGTTTTTTTTTTAATAAAGATTATTATTATTATTATAACTTAACTTCCCAGCTACATAAACTCCCCAGGTACTTTAGTTAGTTAATTTGTTCAATTATCATGTTATAATAGAACAAATTAATCTCGATATTACTATTCATTGGTGTCATTTTAGAGGTATTTAGTCTTTTGTTATGTGTATATTAAAAAGTAGTCCAGTATCTTTGAATATAATATCTATTTTTATAGTAAGGGCTTGTAACTGGTATATAAGTTTATAAGTTTTTAGCTAATACTGCTGTGTCATCTGTACGAGTATATCTTATGAATTGCATTTATTATCCATGCAATTTAATTCAGTCGTTTTTTTTGTCTCCCACTCCTATTTGGGTTTCTTGTTCTTTTTAGAATTGGTATATATTTTCCCCACTATAAACAAAAATATGATGAACGTATAGAAAATGATAGGAATCATTTTCTATACGTTCATCATATTTTTTCAATCGACTTTATAAAAAAGCTTCTTCCAGGTCTAAAAAAGGTATTTGGGTATCGAGGCCAAGCTTCATCAGTCTTTCTTTGCAAAATCCTTTAAAAAAACATCATTTTACATTATTCGACTACGAGTGTTTGTATTTATTTATTAAATATCTATACTCAGTCAATATAACTGAATAATGACATTCTCAAAATTCTTACCAGTATTTTATTTCTTAATCTGCTTGTTACCCTCTGTAATCGTAATTTAATTGAGTGTTACTCGCCGTAGAGATTATAAAATTACCCAAGAACATTTAAGCATTCGCTAATATGTTCTTACATTAGTATAAGCAAAAAAAAACTATTTTCCATTCATTTCGTATGCAACAGGCCTTAATGTTAGCGTGACTTAAAATGTCAGTTGACGTAAACCGGCAACACAGAGCTCGCATACACGTTGTGGCATATATAATAACAGCACTTTGAGTTAAGAAATAAGATTAACATGTGTAATTACGTTAGAACAAAATTTTTAACAAAAGAAATTAAATTTTTCACTTCTAAACACAGTATTTTATAAACTTACGAAAACCATTTATTATAACTTCAGTTCAGTTAGCTTGTGTGTACATACCTATACTTATATAAGGACCTGCTTTCGCCGCGGCTATTTTCGCCTCCATAGTACATTGCCACAAAATGTATATCTTAGGTTATACTATGATAAAAAATACAACGTTATTTTCTAGTAAATATGTAACACAATTTTTGATATCTTTAGAACAACAACATAAGTAAGTCTGCGCAGTGCTTACAAAATCACAACAAATACTTATAATCACCGTGAAAGTAAATGATTAGTGTCAAATTTTAAATAACTTACGCTTTAACGTGACTGTCCAAGAGTATGTATAGAATTGTATATTTATATTGTTAGAGTTATTACATCATCCAAAGTGACTCAAATTTATATACAAAGCAGTGCTGTATAAAAATTTTTAATTTGCTTTTTTTGGTTGTGTGTTGTTAAGAATACCACAAAAATAAAGCATGCTGAGCTTACTTTGTTTGTGTATGTGTTTTTTTGGGCACTTTTCTGCATCAATACGATGAGAGTGAGGAGAAAATATTGAATAAAACCGTGAAGTCTTACAACTGTGCGGCTTTTGCACGTATTAAATAATCTATTAATCAGCCTAAACGTGTTATTTACATCAGACGGACATATTTGACAAATATTTAATAAAATCTTACTCATAGAAAGCAATCACATAACTTCAAACTCGTGGGTTGGCATGCGGATTGAATTAAAGGCACACCGTGTGTGGTGTGTGTATTCCCGATTGATTATTTCTCAACTACATTTATTAAAATTTGATGTTTTTTCTGCCATGACCAACATTCTTTGCCAATATTAATGCAAGCACTAAAACTACTGTACCTATTAACTGCAAGTCATGCTTTGGTTGTCAAATTTCGGCAGCTCATGAAAGTGTGGTGTGCCCCATGAACATGATTTCCACTCACTGCTTTCTATATCTATTCCAGCTCTCCGTTAGTCTTAAATAAAGCGTAGGGCTTTAAATTATATACTTGAGGTAAATATAATTTGAGACTCAGCCAGCTTCAAATTTTGTTATCTGAATTTAGTTCGCCTATGTTTTGTTTGCTCGCTATTCGCAGTCGAATAGCAATTTTTTTTATAAAAAGACTGATATACTTTGTGCATGTATGATTTTCCTTTTGCCGAAAACTTGTTGCATTTTTGAGTATTTAAAATATATAAAAACGTTTAAATTATACGTACTGAAATATTCAAATAATTTCTTCAAATTCTGTAGACAAAAAACCATAAAAATGTGGTAGGTGAAAATCCATTAACTATCGGATCCGAAAAGCGAACCCAGGACTTTGAGCCTTAACGCCTCGTTGCTAGAGCTTCGTAGCTAAATAGGAGAACAAGGCGTAAACAGGTGAACGTAGAATATAAAAACGTATTTTAATATAAGTTAGAACTTTACCCAAATACTATTAATATAACGTACCAGTACCCATAAAATCTCTAGAATCTTCAAGAGACATCCAAACCTCTAGAATAATCGAACTGAACATATAGCTCTCAGAATTCCTATGAACTTACAATTCTTCCAGTGACGTTGTAAGTCTATAAGTTTTATTGATGGTAGAGTATAAGATCTTCACTTATAAAATTTAAATTTGTACTAATTTTATAAGTAATGTAACCGTCAATATCGCATTCATCCTAACAAACCCATAATTAGGTTCCAATAGCTTTAATATTAATTTCAAATATGGTTATTTCTATGTAATTATAAAACTGCGTACATTTATTTAAAGAAAAATAATGCATTTCTTATTTGAAGTGTGAAAAATATTTAAATTAACGTGAATCACTCTATCATGCACTGTTAAGTGCTGTTACTGGTATCCCCATTACGTTTAATACATTAGAGCATTTTACGCTCTTGCCGTGAGAACGTCCACCGGCATTGCGTTCAGGTGGCCTTAGGAAGTACTTCCTCGGACACGTGTGCCTGATGTTCGCCAACCGTTCTACAGCCCGCATTATTTTACTTAAGAACCGGTAATTTTAATGAAATTCTATACTACAATGCAGCTGTTCCGGGCCGTCGAGGTACATACAGGCCAAATATATTTCATATATTATGCCATAATGCATTTCACTGACTAACCCAAAGCACACTCGTACATGCAATGAGAATAGACTTTTGTATGTCTATTCGTTGAAGTAAAAACTTGGTTGATGTATTAATTACATTTAAATCTTGTATATTATGTATCAATTTATAATTCATTGTTATAAATATTAATGCAAATACAATCCTACACAGGTAATTTTTATTATCCGTTCTTTTACTTTAGCGTTTGTACAATCATCATTGTAACTGGCTTAACGTTCATTCAGATTCCCACAAAAATTAGTTCGCCCAAAAATACTCATTTGTTTGCTTGGCTTATTACCCATCACCCCGCCAGCCCCTTCTAGAGTAGTAACTCAACCTAAACCTTTTGTTGTGATAGGAAGTTACAGAGCGTCGGGGATACACGATGAAACTGTTGTTAACTGGCATTCCCTTAAGTCAGGAGGCGGATTTATGTATATTTGCTGACGATACACATATTGGTCTGACAGACAAAAGTAAATCAAAATTAGATGACAAAATTACATATGAAAATATTATGACTTTATTAAATGAATGGTTTGATGCCAATGATATAATTCTGAAGTCCGATAAAAGCATTACAATGCATTCTCAATCGCGGCTAGGCATTCATGGTAATGAGACTTCTGAACAAAATATATTTTTAGGATACACAATAGACAACACAATCGGTCACAAAGCACATGTTGATAAAATTTGTAAGAAAATGCCGAGCGGTAATTATTACGCTCTCTTTAAACTTAAACCATTGTTAGATAATAAATCGCTAATATCCGTGTAATATGCATATATACATTCAATAATAAGATATTCCATTACTGTTTGGGGTAATGCTACAGAGGTAACAAGAGTTCTCAAATGTGAAAAACGTTCAATAAGAACAATTAATGGGCTGAAAAAGCGTAAGAAAGATAAAATTATGACAGTTGCTTCTCTTTACATCTATAATTGTTTATTAAAATTCATGAGGATAGGGATATTCCAGAAAAACCGGTATTACATTACAATCTTCGTAATAATGAAAAGCAAATTATAAAACATAATGAAATTCGGGTTGTATCAAAACTCAGATTAGCTAAAATACAGAAACAAGGTCGTCGAAATATAAATTACCAAAAAGCTTGACCACCTTAAAATATAGTTTGTTCAAATTAAAACTTAAGAACTTTTTTGATAACAATCCCTTCTACCCTTCTTAGGACAAGTGCAAACGTGATAACTGTTAATATAATTTAACTTTATTATGTATAAAAAGTATGATTATTAAATTTTTATCAATTATTTACATATAGGTAATTAGAATTTAATATATTTAATTAACTAGTATAAATATTTATTAAATGTACCTTGACTTGGCAGTAAAAAAATAACGAAAGGGCTAATAAAACTTCTTCATATCTTATATCAGTGTGGACCCGATCTCTAGATCACTATATAAACATAGCCATTGAAGACTGTCCCGACAATTCATGCATTATTCCTGCGCAGTGACTTTCGAGTCGGAGTTGGAGACCGAAATGGAACACCGTAGATGCTCGCAGGGGAAACCGGGGGTCCCTCCACCTAGTGTGATTGCCATTTGCTCTTCTATCTCACTAGGTTGGTTCTGGGTCAGCACTGTTCCAAGAGGGTGGCAATGCAAGCTTCATTACTCTGTAATTTATATTCCTTCTTATGGCCATAATTAAAACACTGATTCTCAAGCACCCTCCAATGGTATTTGAGTGGACTGTAATATCTGAGATACTATTTAAAAAATGTACTCCGTTGATATAGCGACCCAAAGTGAGTCATGGCGTTCGATATGAAAACACGCTACAATTTAGTTCCGGTGTGTTTTATGTTTATCGTCTGCATAAACCTCGTGCAACATAAAGTTCAACGCATCGCCCCATCTCTAACCGGGGCGTTAGCCTACAAAATATTTTCGACCGCATCATCACTTGCCATCATGTCAGATAGTGATCAAAGGATAGCCTATAAGCCATGTAAAAAAATACACTTTTAGTTACATTCTTCGCCTCTCGAGTGAATAAATATATCCTCTTGTGATCTACCAAAACCCCTATCTTTCGTTTCTATTTGAAATGCCCAGTACCTATGTTTGTAGGGGTAATTACACCACAACACTATGTGTTGATTTAATTCTGAGCCACAAGATTATGGCATTCACACAAGCAAGCATTTATTAGCTTGAACAGTAAAACATCAAATACCTGGCAAATTTTATCGGTACTGGTTAGTTCAAACTATACACCGTATGGGTATAGTGATTGGTGGTGTTACACTCCTTTCACTTTATTTCTCTCACTCAAAGGACTATGATCAGTCTTTCGTCATCTTTCATCATGTCATACATAATTTATCTTTGCTTATATTCTTCCTCTTATAATTAATGTTGCTAAAACAGCACTCCAAGGCCACTTTTCGCCCGACTGGTATACCAACAAGCCGTGAAAATAAATTAAGTTTTGATCACATATGATTAAAATGAACATAATGGAACTTCTCAGCACTTGTTACTTAGTAGTACGCCTTTGATGTTGATATTTTATATTGCGGTGTAGGTACTAACTGTCAAGTGCATACAACGCATGCACGGCTACACCACTACTACAGTTACTGTCACCAAATGAAAAATAATATAAATATGATTAGTACTACTACAATCATTTACAAATGTACACTTTAAGGCGTAGCACATCTGCGCGGGAAGATAAAAAAAACAATAAATTTTCACATTTGCAGCTAGTTTTGGTAACTATTGCTCATGATTAGAGAATTCAACACATTGCAATACTTACCTTAATATTATAAGAATTTATTAAATTAAATGAACATGAAATAAATCAATTTACCCTTAAACTATTTCAAACTACAAAAATACGTTTACCCTGCTGTTTACCCTCAAAAATTATTCATCATCATTCTGGCAGCTGTCCTTGAGAGCCAGTAGTTCTAGGTAGCCTGAACAACATTTTCGACCACATCACTTACCATCAAGTGAGATAGTGATTAAAAGCTAACCTAAAAGGCATAAAAAAACAGTCTGCCGGATAACTTGCTTGGAATTACTTTACCCTAAAACTATTTGAAACTACAAAAATACGTTTACCCCGCTGTTTACCCGCAATAAATATTCATCATCATCATCTCAGTCGGTAGACGTGCTCTGTTGACCAAAGGCCTCCACATAGAACGCCACAAAGAATGGTAACTAGTATGTCGTCAGTTTACCGAGTGAGAGACCTGCCAGATCTACGTCTTCCGTTGTAATGTGGTTACCACTCGATGAACTTTTCTTCCCCATCGCTTATCAGTTTGTCGAGTAATGTAGCCTGCACATTGCCACTTTATATTACAAATTCTGAAAGCTACGTCGGTGACTTTGGATCTTCAGCGAATAATCTCACTCTGGATTTTATCACGCAAGGAAACTCCTAGCATAGACCTCTACATAGCTCGTTGAGCGACTCTGAAGTTATGCATAAGAGCCACAGTTAAAGACCACGTTTCAGTGTCACAAATCATCACTGGAAACCCACACTGGTGTAAGACTTTGGTCTTCAGGCTTTGCGGGAGTTCGACGAGAAGACGTCGTGTAACTTCCCGAACGTAGCAGATCGTAGCAGGATTCTTCTGGCCACCACTTTGTCGAAGTTGGGCTTACATAAGTGTACAGGTAAATGCATTTACCTGGACCGACTGTACACTTTCAACTGTGCACGATTCGCTCAAATGTTGATCAATACATGTAACGATCAACATTTGAGCGAATCATTCCCAACCACTACTGGAACGAGTGCAACAATGACAACCTATTATATATCTATGAACTAATGATTCTAAGACCAACCTGCTCGGAAAGTTAACTGAAAGGTTAAACTTAACTCAATTTTTTTTACCTTTATTACTGAGAACATAGTCATTGATAAAAAAAAATGTTGTCTTAGGTTTTCGCGATTATAGCAATTAAAAAAAAAAAAAAAAGAAAAAAAAGAAAAAAAAAACTATAAATATATTTAAACCGTTTAAAGTTGTTTAATTAAAAAAAAAATTTTCAACATAAAAACAAGTAGGTAACATGGGACGTATTACGTATATATTATAAAGTGTACACTATTTAAAATTAATCTATTCAACAACTCTCATAATAAGCGTTTCAAAACAAGGTCACGTTTGTCTTTAAAATTCGAGTAGACAAACTAACCGCAGATCTCGCTGATCGATCTCTGAGTCCCCACGAGTACCCCTTCCTTGCTCTGAGTAAGTACATTCGTTTCGTAACTGTATGCATTGTAAATGGATTGCAAAACTGAGATATATATTTGCATACATTTAACCATATAATATATTATTTTAGCTATCCACATTTTTAAGTAGTTTTTGACATAAATCAATAACCTTTAGCACTGTCACGCCATTTTCTGCCTCGCACTGCCACTATGTGAAACCAGCTGACATGTGAAGTGTTTCTAAACCAATGCGACTTAGGATCCTTATATACGTGATTACTTCCTCAAAGGCCGGCAGCGCATCCTCAAACGATAGCTCAGTGTTGCGGATGTCCGTGGGTACGGTGATCACTTACCTCCTGCTGAACGCCTGAGTATTTGACATTCTACACACTAAAAATAAGATTTCTATAGGTACATTTTTACAATTACCGATACAATTATTGATAAACATATTAATATATATTTATAGGTATAGTGAAATATATTGGTATTGTACCTGCCTAAAATACAATTGTTGTAAATTATAGTACTGACACAGAATAAAATGGACCACTAAAGGATCACCACGCACAGCCATTCTAATAAATAACTGACTCAGCAATAAAGTGCACTTCAGATCGCACGGAGTACCTTATATTTATATTCACGAAAAAAGGCGTCTCTCTTTCTATCGCACAGCTACGCTTAGCTTTGATCTCTTCTGACGCGGCACGCACCGTAGAATAATACCGTCCGGACGGATACGCTGATGTACTTACCTGTAGCTTTGTACCTAAAGTGCGGAGTGGGCCAGACCTGGTATTGAGAACCAGCAATTCTAGATTAGCCTTAACATACATACAACATCTTCAACCGCACCATCGGCACAGGGTACCCTTATGGCAATAAAAAGTTCCGCTTAAAAGGTAGACACCATTGTCTGTCGGCCGTCCATAGTGACATATGAACGGCCGACAGACAACATAGTCACATTCACAGTGTTCTCCTTGAGCTGAGTTGGGAAAACGTTATAATTGCAAGAAACATAATGTAATTAATCAATTGTTTGTAAATGTAGTTACATTTATACTACTTTAGGTCATCATTGGGCCATTTATTATGTTCAGTATCAAAACAAGATCGTCAAGAGCGACAAACGAGTACAAATTGTAGAAGAATTTATTCGTTGCTTGATAATAATATAAATAACAAGTAGCCGAGTACGAAATTAGCATTCAAGAGCGACGCTGCGATCGGTTTAAACGAAAACGCTCATTAAGCGTTGACAGTGGACGTTATCTCCTTATCAACGTATATAACCTTTCCGTGGTGAGCGTTATTATAACATTTAATATAATAACATAAATGATAATAAGGAACGGCCGCTGCTGGTGTATAATAATTACAATATTAAAGTATAAATAATTCAATGGGCTATCGGCGATGGAAGCACGCGACGAACTTCCGGAGAGTCTAATTAATGCGTGCCTCATTCTGTGGCTCTTGACGAAATAGTTCAGTGCTTAATTTTTTAATATTATAATATTTTCATCGTTTAGTTTTAGGTTTAAATACGCATTGGTATATTCACATTCTGACTTATCATCAAGTAAAACTTAAGCTATATTGGCAACGTAGTTTGGTTATATAGCGTGTATTGTATGTTCCACTTGGATAGTGAAAATAATCAATGTTGTGTGGTGTAGTGGAGTGTCTAGTATATCAGACAAATGAAGTAAAAAATGGCGACGTATATAAGACAAGAAATTGTTTATTAGTGGTAGCTGTGCTGGTAGCAATGAATTTAATATAAAATTGTCATTGCTTCAAAATCATAAAACAAATTTATCAAAGAAAAAATCAGCGCTATCATTTAGATTTTGTATAAACACTGTTTATGGTTAACTTAATGGAGAAACCATTGAGTTAACCATAAACAGTTTGTTGTTAGTGGCTAGTTTTTTACTCAGTTATAGTTATTAAATAGGCGGGTAAGTATTTTTTCAAAATGAAAATTTATTAGCTATTGACATACATTTATTAGATATCATTCATAATAATGGCAAATGATGTAAAGCTTATAAGTACCACTTTTAACCACCCAATTCGTTTAAGGGTTCTGTACTAAGTAGAATACTGGGCTCTAGTATAAAACCTATGCTACCTCACCGTTCATCCTTCATGTAACAGCTGAGTATATAGATCGTATTAGGTAAATTGTTGAAATGTCCACAGAATATGTTTAAGTACGGCGAATTGGCTATAAAATTAAGCAAAGTTCAGTTTGAAAGAAAACTTTCGTCAGGGCTCTGTACACTAGAAAACGAACCCCATTACTAAGGCTCCGTTATTCGTCCGTCCGTCAGATCGACCTCTTAAGATTTTAGGAACCGTAAATCACAAACAGGTACTGCTTGTAATTTTCACAGAATATGTCGAAGTATGTCAGATTGTCTAAACAATTAGCAATAATAAAAACAGAAATAAAAAGGGACTTAATTTTATGTTGTTTCACTTTTTGTATGGTATACCAAAAACGTGTTTGTAAGGTACTGGTCTTTACTTTTGGTTGTTACCCTTATCGTTTTTCTGTGTCGTTTAATACGGAAAACTCGACGAATATACCTATATAAGTAGGAAAAAGAGTATTTATAATATATAATATATAACATATCATTTTATGCTAAGACCTCAAGTATTTACTATCTTTTTAATAAATTATACTTACAAAGATAATGATAAAAATAATCTTAATCGTAAAATTTGATGACACATTATGCGGATGAAAGGTAAGTTTACCTTGCCACAGCTGCTATTGTTATCGAGTTCATCTTATTTTGCGGTCGGCAGTAAAAATTGCGGAGTCGAGGTGTCGAATTTCATGTTCAATCTGCCGTGCTAATTCAAAAGTTGCTTTTGTTTGACCGCGTGTTGAGTTTTTACATGAACAAATAAATAACTGCTATTGCAAGCGGAAACAAGTGTAGCTGATTATAAACACTCCTGTTTTCAACATGTTTTCAATTTTCTTACTCGTTAGTATTATTCCTGGCAAAAAAGACGTCAGGGTCGGTACCACCATCATGTCGTTTACAATAACTCAGATGGAAAAAAGCGATCTCTACGTTGTCTCGTATCACCTTAATATGGTGGTCTAGCCAACTTGCTAATTTGTCTAGGTCGAATTCCAATTAACCGAAAGCGGTTGACATATTTTTAAGGTCCATATGAAAATACACAACTTTATTTTGCGGTAAAGAAACTTTTAAAAGTACCAATTATCAGAAACACGATATTGAAATTTTCATTGGTCACAATCACTGTTTTTCATCATGTTCTCAGTTTCCTTACTCTTTGTTTTGATTCCTGGCAAGAGAGAAGTAAAGTCTGGGTGGGTACCACGGTCGCGTCATTTACATTATCTTAGCTAGAAAAAAGGGCTGCTTACGTTGCTTCGTACCTAATAGATGAACATGACTGTCTAGCCAACCATATATTCTAATTAGTCTTGCCCGCTGTCCAATTGCTCTAAGACGGTCGACAGATTTTTCTACACTCAGTTATTTAATGATACATAATTCTATATTGCAGTAAAAAAATCAGAAGTACGAATTATCAGCAAAACTAAAATCTAATTTTAAGTGAACACTATGAATAAATAGATTCAGGCGTTACTTTGCGGAAATCCATATTCAATAATAACAAATATTTTTAAATATTTTATGAAAACATCAAATTAATATGTTAATAAAACACTTAAAAAATACAAAAATATATCTAGTGACAATGCCGCCTAATTTTCCTGTTAAGCCGACGTGACGTCACAAACGCCACGCAGCCAAACCGGAAGAATTTTCGACGCGTTTCGTTTCTACACGAAGCATTCTCAGGAGGTCTTGACTCTACGAGCGCACTATCGAGAATATATCTTTCTCGATCGTGCGCTCGTAGAGTCAAGACCTCCTGAGGATGCTTCGTGTAGAAGCGAAACGCGTTATTATACTATTTATGTTATTATACCCAAAATTAAGAGGGTAGTCAGGTTTTTGAAAAATGGTAATCAATGTTTTGTCAAATTATTAAAAAGATAACAAACTTAAAGATTTGCAGGAATATGGCTGTAAAATATGATACGCAGATATACACGTAGAGTATGTTAGTAAAAGTGGCAGAGTCTAGGTATTATTTGCATTATTGCACCGCATTAAACAACAATATTCAATAAAGATATAGATCTCGCAGATATTGGTAAAGGAAACTTACCAGAACAAACGAAAAAATTAAAACAGTGATAAAATCTGATCTTATTTATAAATTATTCGATCAAATGTGCTTCAACAATATCTATCCAATTTCAATGAGCATAATATATTGCTAAAGAATCAGTTCGGTTTCAAGAAGAGATTATGTAGGTATACGATATGCAGGTGTTCAATCAAAGTCACGTATGCTTTAAGCCTGCGAGAAATCACATGATGCCATTGGCGTATTTTCTGACCTTTAAAAGGCAATCAACTGCGTAGAGCATCGCATGCTGATTTTTATCTCTATGTCACAATGGTGGTTTTGGAAAAGTTCTGAATCCTTAAGTCATATCTGTCAAATGACAGGTAACGGATAAATTAAATCTTCCAGGTTTTCACTAAAAATAGGAATTCCTTTTGTGTTTCTAGTAAGGTAATGATTGGTCTTACATGGTTAAATATCTCTACTATATTCTTTAGTCACAGATTTTTACATTAAATATTAAATATAGTGAAATAATTCAAGTATTTTTAATATTGTTGGGTTTGCAATAACGCCTGCTATGCGGATTACATTACAAAATCACAAATATACGATAGGAAAAATTTAAGTCATGTGCAAGTGCAAGGAAAGATTTGAGTTATGACGTCATGTCATAGTAGCTCAATTGGTTAAAGCACACCCCGGCTCAAGAGGTGGATGGACGCGGGTTCGAATCCCGCACATGACTTAAACTTTCCTATCGTATATTTGTGATTGTGTAATGTAATACGCATTGCAGGCGGTATTGCAAACCTAACAATATTAAAATTATAAGGTTGCGTCATCATTTACAAGTAGAAAACCAATTGCAAAAAAATCGTCTTGTTTGTAGAATAACGCAAGTGGTACTATAGATGTCGCTCCATCCCAATACGATGGTTAAAGATCGATTGGAAAGATTTGAGTTGTGACGTCATGTCATGGTAGCTCAATTGGTTAGAGCATACCCCGACTCAAGAGGTAGATGGACGCGGGTTCGAATCCCGCACATGACTTAAATTTTTCCTATCGTATATTTGTGATTGTGTAATGTAATACGCATTGCAGGCGGTATTGCAAACCCAACAATATTAAAATTATAAGGTTGCGTCATCATTTACAAGTAGAAAACCAATTGCAAAAAATCGTCTTGTTTGTAGTACAACGCAAGTGGTACTATAGATGTCGCTCCATCCCAATACGATGGTTAAAGATCGATAGGAAAGATTTGAGTTGTGACGTCATGTCATGGTAGCTCAATTGGTTAGAGCATACCCCGGCTCAAGGGGTGGATGGACGCGTGTTCGAATCCCGCACATGACCTACATTTTTCTTATCGTATATTTGTGATTTTGTAATGTAATTCAAGTATGTTATGTCTTATCAATTGTCTCTAAATAGTGCACCACTAATAATCTTAACTTAAAATCAAAAAGCAGAAATATTAAAAGTATTCTTAACCAAATGTTAGTTATGTAGAACCAAACATTAATCTTACCTTATTAGCAGTAATTCTTGCTGCCAATATTAGCTGACAGTTAATGTACCCGCTACTAATCAATTATTAAAAATTAAAGGGCAATAATGAGCGTTACTCGTACCGCATACCTAAGTGTAAAGTAAGTATAACGGCCACGAATAGAGTGAGAGGCGTATGCTTATCATTGGACGTTCTGGCAGACACACTGTGTATCAGCATAGAACAACCTACGTATATATCTTCGCAAGTTGTAGCATGCAAAAATACTACACTATTAGCATGCTGCTCCTTTGGCGCAATATGTTCGCTTTGGCGGCTTCTATGACATTTGATTAGAAGCTAGGCACAAACGTAGATAATCATAGCAAACAACAAAATATTTATATTGTTATCAGGGCTTTTCTTTGCATTTTCTTTATATATTCTACGTGAAACTTATATGGTATCAAAAACAATCTTTCAGTAATAGTAACTATGTACAGTGATCCCAGGCAAATGCTTTTCAAAATAGCGAAGTATTTTTGTAAATTTTGTCGTCGTCGTGTATATACCTTGTACATCTACCAAGATTTTTACAATACATAATAAGTGCTTATCTCAAACCATATAGTCAGCGTACGCTTAAGTAGTAGCTTATAGTAATCAAAAGTAAAAGTAGCTATTTTTTCCGACTTGTTTTACTTTATTTTTATATTTTGTTGAAAAACTAAACTGAAATTAAAATAAAACACGACTATGTTACTGAGGAATACGTAGGTCACACTAAAAATTTTGCGTAACTAAAGAAACAACATGTTATAAACAAAATATTATGTTTATGGCTTTTTAAAATACTCTCCTTTACATTTTAAACATTTTATTATGCGATCGAACCATATTTTAAAACAGGAGGACCATAGTTCTGTAAGTTTGTTTTCTACGTGCTGATCTCTCTTGATGAGATCTTTGATTTTGGAGAAAGTACAGAAATCACAGGGAGCTAGGTGAGGGCTACGTGCAGGATGGGTGTCGTGTTGTACTTTTTCGGAAGCTAAAAATGACTTTGTTTTGTTGGCAGTATGTGAAGAAGCGTTGTCATGATGTATGAGAACGCGGCTTTTTGGTCGTCTTTCGCGAACTTTTTCTAATAGCCTGTAAAAAAATGTCGCAATGTAGCAATGGTAGAAAACTGCATGAACACTCTTTTAATCTTCAAGTGGAATTGTGCAGATGGGACCCACAGCTGAGAAAAAAAACGCGATATTTTTTTTACCAACGTTTCTCGCCTGCCTCTCTTTTTTGCCTGTTCTCATTTTCAAACACCATTCACAAGATTGCTGTTTTTTTTCGGGTTCAAAACAATAAATCCACGTTTTGTCTCCTGTGACAATGTCATAAACAGCCACAGAATGTCCGTGGTGATACTTCAGTGGCATTTGTGATCACCATTCCACGCGAGCTCGCTTCTGCTCGGCTGTCTGTTCATGCGGGATCGAACGAAGTTTCTGAACTTTTAATTCTTTGTGTTGAATTTTCTGAATTTGGCTCATACCAATTCCCAATATAAATCAAATTGTCTCATAGGTAATCCGCGGGTTTTCTTCAATTAGCCGCTTAATAGTAGCCACATTATTATCGTTGACGGCAGTTGAAGGAATTCGTCATGTAAAGAAACCCGACCTCTCTCAAATTCAGCAAACCATCGCCTCACGGTTCTCATACAAGGTGCTTCTCTTTTTCCTCTTCTCTTCGCTTTCTCCCAAAAGTATTTTAAAGACGAGCGGCACAGTCTTGCGGAGAGAGTGAGAGAGAGAGAGAGAGAGAGAGAGAGAGAGAGAGAGAGAACTTTTAAAATCATAAAAAATCATCGCTCTAAAATCTTTTCGACTGAATTCCATTTTCGTTGCGTACGTAGAATTTTGATGTGTGAAAAAAAAAACAATTGACAAATGATTTTCCGCCAATTTTTTTATATTTTTACTAAAAAGGTAATATTACTAATGCAAGTCGTTTAAAAAAATATAATATTCGAAATTCAAATTGTTCCAGATCTGGTGCTAGAAGTGCAAAACTTTTAGTGTGACCCATGTAGTACAGCTTCTATATTTTTTTGTATTTAAGTGCAATCAAAGTTAAAAATTACGTTAATTTAAATTAAAAGTAACAATCACTATCACAACACTAGATTAAAATAGCGGAACCCGGTCTTATATATAATTAAAACTTTTGTAATTGACCTTCACAGGACCGTCGTGGACGCCAAAGTTAAATAAATGGTTTTGTATATGATTTTAAACGTCTCAAATTAAAATACGACATACATAGGTATTAGTCAATGTGGTGCCGAGAATTTGGCTTAGATTCTCAAAGTATGAAAACTTAGTCTAATTGAGGTGCCATTGATGTAAGAGCTTCAATACTGTATTAATAGCAGTATTGTTTTTAAGATATTATGGGAATGGCTATGAATTGATGCGCAATAGGTCCATGATTCGAATCTTTTTGCGTGCTTTTAGCACATGGTATTAAGACAATTTTTGTGAATATTCGTCTGGCTAGCTACCACCCTCAAGTAGAAAATGGAGCACCATGCACTCAACACCTATGACACTACAAAAATAAATGTTATGTAAAATCTACATCACAGACACATATATATGTACTGGTCAAACCACTACTTTTACAACTGTTTGCTACAACAAATTCGAAAGTTATTAGCCCCTTTATAATGTTCTGTAGGACACCTTGTATGCAGTTTTTTTTTGCAAGAAAAGAACTTGACATTTACACGTCCGACGTGTTCACTAAGTAATGACCCGCATATCTTTGTCCACATGGTCTATGGATATTTACACGTAGGTATATGATATAAAATGTCTATCAATGACTTAAGGAGTTTGTTTTCTTTTTGCGAACAATATATTACCTACCATATATCTCCACTATTTTTGAAGATTTAATAAATCACTTTAGGTAATATAATCACTGCACTGTGCTAACAGGTAAAGGTTAATGAAGTCACCAAATAAAAAAAAATTTTTTTTAGCCATTGTTAATAAACGCTTCTTGTTTATTTTTTGGCTGAAACCGAAAAATATTTATGTATAAATGCAAAAGATTTCACTTTATCGCAATAAATAAACTGCATTTTGTGAATACTTATTGGATTTGTTTGGTTTTTACAACAAATAAATTTATAAGAAATAAACTCACACTTGTAATTATGAAGCTTGAGTTATTTTTGGATATTATTTATTTATCATTTCAATAATCTTGAATCATAAATTATTTACGACATACCTACGATTTCACGCGGCTCTACCCGCGTGGACCACTGCATACATAAGCCAAGTATGATTGATTAGTACGTTAACACTTTCTCTGTCTCTTTGGTCACTTATGATATTCACAGGTCATACTCGTAAAAGTTCAAACTAAATTTTAAGAAATATTATGCCCTTTATAAGTTTTGCCAATAATCGTTTTAGATCTGTATTACCTGTGCATGGCAAGACTTTGAAACAACTGAATAGAGAACTCAAAAGACTTCGAAGAAAAAGTAAAGTATAGAAAATTACTAATTGCCTAAAATTTACTTGCTTGGATTTTCACAAAAATGTAAAGGATCATTTCTCTCATTGTGCCCGGCTTTTTATATTGGTGAATAAACGCCCGCCATTTTGGGCTTTTTGTTCAGGTTCGTCATACGGTTTTTTGCTTGACGCTATAAATATTTCACTAATCTGTCACATGTCGCATATCAAACTACTTTATTTGAGCATTCCGGCGTATGATGTTGCTATAGAAAATTATTATCTATCAGGATACAAACCTGAAAAAATAGATAATAAAATAACGAAGAATTGAGTCCTTTTTTTGAAATCGGTAAGTATAAGTTTAAATATCAGATTTTGCTGTTGACTTTAATATCAAAAATGTGTTTTTACCCGATAACAATTGAAGTGAATAAGTATAACCACATTTTTGTGGCTGATAGGAATCATTATGATTCCAAGGTGGAATAGACCTTAGGTTCCATTATCGAATGTTTTAGGTTTCCGTACCAGAAAATGGGACCCAATTACTAGGCCTCGGCTGTCAGGCCATCCGTCCCACCTTTAATAGGTTGTATCTTCGGTACCATAATAGGTAGCTTATTATCAAAAGGTAAAAATGCTTTCCATCCTTCTTGCTGAAGGCACACATAAACTATCTCCGATCCTGAGTCTACACTTCCGTACTTTGCTCGAGTACCTACGGAAAATGTGACTTGTACTGTTAAGTTTTGAAACAATAGCCTTCAGCAGGGCAGATCCACAGGCGATATTTTGACGTATTTCCTTAAAACTTCCAAGGCGTCCGACGGACATATTTATTAAGATGATTCCTGCACACACATTTCCTACTGGTTTATGTGGACAATGGAACATTACTAGATTTCCTGACACAAAAATCAATGTCAAATGGGCGTCGACGGCTGCTCTTTGGATCGTTTAATGCCAGTGTTTGTACCGGGACCTGTTCTGCTTAGCAACCAAAAAACATGAATTATTTAAAAACAATTTAAAAAAAATAATTAAGCTCGATTATACAGTGCCGGGTTAGGATGTCACCTCCCCATTTCTTCATACGTGGGTGTCGTACGAGGCTACTAGGGGAAAAGTGCGCCAAATGAGCAGCATGCCACTTTTCACGTGGATGTGAGTAGGCTGTTTTGTGCTAGAAGCACAACAGGGTTGCATACCATCTTAGTGCCCTAGTTAACTAGTTAACTACCAGGGTTTCATACAATATCTTCTGTTATTCCTGTGTAAGCGTAAGCATATTATTCGTAATATGCTCGTGTGTTTCGTCCAGTGTATTAGAGAAAACATTTTGTATGACCCTGAAACTGTGCCCGGTGAATGGCAATATGCTCGACCCCTTTAACATGGGACTAAATCCCAATTGCCAAAATGTGGGTGTGATTATACGTATGTATAGGTTCATGTCCGTGGGTAGCCGGGCTAGAATGTCACCCCACCATTGCTACCCGTGGGTGTCGTAATAGTCGACTAAAACTAAAATACCGCAAGGTGTGCAGCTGCGCCTTCTGAAGATTGATGTCTCAAACTACGATAACCAAGACGTCTGCCAAGCGTGGGGATTATGGCAAATCCACTCTTAATGGGGGAAGCTGTGTGCAGCAGTGGACAATACAGAACAGTACAGTAGAGCTTCATATTATGTTCATTTTAGAGCAATATATAAAAGTTAATTATAGACAATGCTTCGTTTCGTTTAGTGATAGCATTTTTTAAGACTTATTTATTTTAATGATATGTACTAAAAACCACCAACTTACGTGATGATGTGTAATGATCTAGTCAAAGGAGGTAAACAGGCTTAAACTAAAATAGAGCTAGCTCTCAAGGACAGCTGCTGGAACTTACGGTTAGGTGTTTGACGACAGCTTTTCAATATGAGGGTGGTGGCTAGCCAGGTGAGCATTCGCATAACGCTGTACGTCCATCCAAAGTATTGAAGTTTTCAGGCCGCCCGAATGCCTCTAACACAGCTTTATGACTGCCAACCGTAGATGATAATTGGGACCGACGATGCGACGGTTAAACGCGCCTTCCAAAGCATGAAAGCGCTCACGGTCTACAATGCGGTCTGCTAATGAACGAATTTGCTTAACCAGTTGATCGGTTAAAGGCAAACTCCGCTAAGAGTGTTTCAAATCATGAACCATCTATACGATTGAATAATATATGGTAATAATCAATATTTATTTTCCACACCGCTAATTAATAAGAAAATGATAATTAGATGTGAATGACGGTGTGAATAGATGATCAACAAATTCATATTTTCAAAAATTAATATCGTTGTGATAGTTTAAGCAGATAACGTCCAATTAAAACAATTCCATCAAAACATTTTGTGTCAGGTCATTCCACCTGCCCGCTGTATAATTTATTCATAAGGAGCTGCCGGCAGCTTGGTCGGTTTAAATTTATCGCTCGCGATGCACGGGCAGTAGACACGTTAGACGAAAACTTGTCAACAGTGCTTTTATAGTTTTTTGCATTTTTATGGCATATTTTAGTGTTATTGAATAATCAAATACAATTGCTTTTTCGTCGCTTCACAGAGAATTTGAATACAGATTAAAATAAGCATGAACATTTTGGAGACCACAATATTGGCTTTATAAGTTGTCATTTTCAATATCTTTTAATTTTGAGGAAGATCATTCTAATTACGATTTTGGTCTACATCGGTACCTAGTCATGAAACATAATTAAGTATCGTTATATTTGTTTTAAGTATCTACCTATTTATAAGTATACAGTAGATATATGCTAATTGTCTAAAAATACCAAAAAAGGTTAATCAAATGTGTACATTTTTGGATAATACGTTTTGAAATTCCCTTAGTTACCAAAACATTTGCCGTTTTTGATTGTCGGTAGGTTAAATTTCACCACAATCTCACCTGAGGGTAAGTGATGATGTAAACGATGGTGGTAAACAAGCCTGAGCTAGAATGGGGATTGGCTTTTAAGAACTGCTATCGGAACATAATGTTTGTTGGACCAACGCATTAACTTCCCTCCAAAGAACGGAAACGCTTAGTTGTAATTCTAGATTAAGCCAGTTAACACCTTCGACCACATCACCGTTTACAATCAGGTGAGGTTGTGGTCAAAAGCTTACCTATCTGTAATAATAAAAAAAAGGTAAATGGCACTAGCGGACATGCATTCAAGTAATGACCGCAGCGAACTGCCAGTTAATAACGACAGATATACGCCGCTACTATAGCTTCAAAAAAAATGCTACCTAGGGTACACAATTATGACATAACTAATATTTTTAACGAGTGGTGGATCTTCGATCTATTAATATCTTCATCAACAACCCTGAGACTTTCAATACTATATGTCTACCCTGTGATTTGCCACAATGAACAGTACAGTATATTAGCATCTATTGGTTCCATGCGACCCTTAAGATATCTTCAGTCTGCCTGGCAAAGGGTTTCATTTGGCCATGCGAGTAGCTTTCTTCCTCATTAATTATTGGTTCTGCGAACGATGCGGCTTGCTCGTTGCCACTTCAAATTGAAAATTTGATGAGCTATTTAGACTGCTTTCCTCGTTTCGAAATGTATTGTTCCACATAACAACTGATACGATTAGGTACTATAATTGCTGCTCTAACCATCTACCTTTGGAAGTGTCTACTGATATCATTATCTATAGTGGCATATCTAGCTCCTCAAGCGAAAGGGAGTGAGATTATTATAGTTTATTGTTTTCATTCCAGCTAGCTATTGCAAGCCAGCTCATGAATTCACTACCTCCAATGCTCTCAAAGTATAAATTCATGTTGAATCGTGGGTCATAATAAAATATTTAATTCACGGGGTGAAAAGTTAGCTTTACATATACCTATATTAAAAGAACAACTTAAACAATGAAGAATAACGTATTAATAAATATGTAGTGGAGGGAAAACTGCCCAGAACGCTGGCTGGTTAATGCATTACCTCGTTGTATATTAATACACTTTTTTACTGTCTTGCAAAAGCTATCATTCTAGTACTACTCTTTGTTTCACTATTTCAGTTCAAGATGATGTTGTAGTTCATAGTTTTTTAGGGAATAATAATTTTTGAAAATTAAAGGATCGTGTTCTAAGAGCACAAGCGTAATGATTTATAATCCGTGCTTCGGAGGGCACGTTAAGCCGTCGGTCCCGGTTGTTATCTTAGGATGGCTATCGTTATAGCATCGTGGTAGGACATTTTGCGATTGCCTGCCTGGCTAGCTACCACCCTCAAGTAGAAAACCTGTCGCCAACCATCAAACGGCGTGTTCCGGCAGTTGTCCTTGAAAGCCAGTAATTCTAGGTAAGCCTGAACAATATCTTCGACCATATCATCACTTACCATCAGGTGAGATAGTCATCAAAGGCAAGCCTATTAGCTATAAAAAAGTTTTAATAAAATAGAAGTGTTTCTCCTCTCTCCGTCGCACCTGCCCGTCTCATCGATGACGTTGCGTTCGCTCACAAGAAATCCAAATTTTGTTGCACAAAGGGGTTAACAAGGTCAATTTATTTTATAGAGGTGTCGATGACGAAGGATCCAAGAGGTGGTCACATACGTGCCTGTCAAGATAACCATCGCTGCGCGAGCCCCTGATAACGAACGTGGTAACGAGCCCAACGTCCGCAGTACAAGCGCGCACATAAGTGAATACACGTAGTAAAATTTTAGAAATGCGGATGGATTCATATTTAATCATATACCTATATAGTGCTCATCACTTTTTTATATGGTAGTAGATAACGGTAGTTTGATGATATAATGTTGGAAAAAAAACTACACATATTGAACAATTTGTACCAAAATAAATATAAAGTAATGACAATAGGTTACTACACTGCCGCGCCAGAGTACCTCTAATTAGATATTTATAAGTGTATATACTATTTCTCGTTCACGTCATGAGCAACAAGAGGCTTATTATGAAAATTGTAAGGTTCATATCACATGCGTTTTAGCATATCAACTTCATTTTATTATTAAAGCCAAAGAATAACAATTGTTTATAAAACCTTGAGTAGCCGTTTGTACCTCCACTTACGGTTGACTGTAAACAGCTTTTAAAAACTCCGTTGTCCCTCCTTTATCTTTGTAGCAGGTAGATATTAATTATACGTTATTATTTAATACAATGTTATTAGCTAGTATACACCAGTTGCCAACGTTCCTTTAGAAAACAAGTAGTATACAGAAAAACACTATTGAGACAATGATGAATAATAAAATGATACTTAGGCCAAGCTATCATTTGTTTTATAATGTTTTTCGACACAAACTGACACTTAAGATTTCATTATGGCTTGATTGTAGCACTGTCGAGAATGTAGTACCTACTATTGTAATGTTAATTATTATTCATGAATTCATAATATGAAATGAATCCATCTAACTCTCAGCTGTAGTAATTATAATTAACTTACCTATTATTATATACATTGAATAACTTGTTTCTTTGTTAATATAATGTGGTCGGATATCGTTACGTTTATTGACCGTTTTGTTAAGTAGCTCGTTATGTGTTTTTGAACAGTATTTTTCTATTCACATTAGTTACTTTATAATAGTGAAAGGCAAGTAGGTGGACGTTCTCAATTCGACATAGAAATAGCACTATTCTTGCACTTGGTTATGGTATGGTATGGTAAATCGTGCGTATCACCCACCAAAACTACTAATATAAAAATATAGTTGATCCGTTTTAGTGTGTGCTAACTAACACATCACAAAGAATAGATTTAGGCGTTAATTTGAGGAAATGCAAATTTAATGATAACAAATATCATAAAAATATTTTAAGAAATCTTTAAATTCATATTTTAATAAAACACAAAAAATATATCTATCAATATTTTTTTTTAATTTTGAACTAGCCTCGAACGTAGGACGTCCCTATTCAATGGCTATCGGCCACATGTACCCATCGGCTCCACGCGACTCTTTATACAACACACGCACAAAATGTATTATGCATATTATTATATTACGTAAGTATAAATTTAGAAAAAAAAGTAGGAAACCCGACTGCAAATTATTTATTTTCGACAAACGTTTTATCGTTCTATTGAAATTAAAACTGCAAGTTATATATTTATGGAATCGTTTTTAAAGCCCTTCATTTTGATCTTCATTTCCACTCGACATAATCGATAAAATAAAATAAGAATTTGCGTATAGGCGTCTGAAATCCACCATTTTTTTATATTTTATATCTAGTGACACTTGCGTTATCAAGACAAATGTATTAATGGCCCATATATTAAAATCGGTTAAGCCGTTTAGAAGTTATGGTGGTATAAAGAAACTCACAAACATATCTACATACATACATATATGAACCTTGAAAATATTACACTCCTTTTTTGGGAAGTCGTGTAAAAAAGGTTAGAAGATATGATTAGTGATTCCGTTTTTGAAAATCGATAAATGTTACAGTTGATGTAAGGGTTTTTAGGGGGCAAACAAAATTATCTAGGTAGATCACATCTGTGGAAAACCTTGTTTTACATCGACCGAGCGAAGGTCCGTCACCCAGGTAAAGACATAAATACCTAGAAAATACTTAATACTTCACCAAGAGATAAAATTTTGGCTTGGAATGAAGTGGGGTATACCAAATAATTAATTAAAAAATATTTCCATCCGATGTATATCTTGCCTGATGGTATATGATGATGTGGTTGGAGATGTTGTTCAGGCCAGGACCGACGGCTTCACGTGCCCTTCGAGTAGTAAATGCCACAAGCGGTTCGATCCCAGAAAGAACAGGCAGTGATCTCAAACTAAGTACCCAAGTTTCGACAGATATGTTTTGGTCCTATTTATTAGGGTATTTTTCCTTTCTGCCAAACTTAATAAATGACCCAGGAACTAAACCTAGGATCTCGAGATTCCAAATATTTTATAAAATATGATATTACTAAATATCGATATAACGGATACTTACAACATAAAATGAAAATAAAACAAATAAACTTTAATGAGCCAGAACGTTGTTCAACTATTATCACAAACACAACAACTAATGTAATTAGTTTTTGTACTTTCGTATAAGCATATCAACATCATTATGCAAAATACAATAATAATTATAGTTTCTGTTAGTTATTATTTAACATACAATTTTACCCCTAATTGCGGCAAAATGTAGTTTACCAGGAGGAATAAGTAGTTACCTATTGGTACGTATAAATGAACAAGTATACGTGTACCTACCTTCATGTAACACGGTAATCAATTTCACTGTTGATAAGATCTCTAATTAATAGGTTTAGACTGAATATCAGATAATGGAGATCTAGGTTCACTAAAACAGCAACAAGAATCGGTTCTGGTTTAACTTGTATGAACGTGTATTTCATGATAACAATTAATAACAAGTAGGCGCAGATGACTATGTGCGTATTTTTTCATATACCACAACAAGAGAACTTATAACGTTCCATGTTATTTGATTTTTATAGACAACCTTAACGAGCTATAAGAAAATCATTAAAATAATATACTCAAAGTAATGACTGTTATAAATGTTATCGGCAATACAGAAGCCGATCGAAATGACAGAGGTATTCCGTTCCATTATGGTGCGCCCGAGGCTCGCAGCGGTCAAAGACAATCCTTAAAACGAGGACTGGTAGCTTGGCTCCCGGGTTGCTTGGGGCAGTTTTTATTTGAGAATATTTTCCTAACTAATTAAAAGCGTAAAAATAAGAAGATAAAAACTCGCTTCGTTATCGAAGGCATCGACCCGCTTTTGTGTAGTGCCCACCAGCGAGGCTGCGGACGCTGCGTCCGCGGCCGGCGTTTAGTCCTTCCCAGTAATTAACTAAAACTGAGCGAATCGCCCCTCTAATGTATCAGACACACAACAAAGGAAGCACAGCTCTCGAAAAATGCACCTCTTCGCATAAATTCTCTGTTAATCGACATACCGGCTGGCTGCTATTTTAGTTCAGCGCTTATTGGTATTGACCTGAAGATTGTATCTCAGAGTAACAGACTTTATTTAAATTTATTACAACTGTAATAAAACAGTATGTATCTAACCACGTGGGTGTTTAGATACCTGTGCCTGCCCTTCAGAAATAAATGCCTCTTTATTTCTAAGGGGCAGAGTATGATTTTCTTAGGAATATATTAAAAGAACTATACTTAAAAGAAATATTTTAAGTTTCCAAGTTTGAACAACTAAAGTAATGAAATGACGTAGACATTAAAATGCAATATTACTATATCTTTTAATAAATTAAGTATCTTTTGTTTAAAAAAGGAGAAGGAGAAGCTTAAAACTTTGTCGTAACAGGGTTCAAGTAATTTATTGTTAGTTCTATTTATAAGTTTAGCGCATAATGAAATAGCTCGAAAAATTATGCCTGCCGCAGGACTAGGAACCCATAAAATCTGTATTTTCTAGTCATTTCATTTAGCAACATAAGTCCTAGACAGCGTTAAATATAAATCCAGGAACAGTATTATAATTGTATTGTCATATTACGTATTGTACACAGAATTTAGGAGAGTTACCATGGTTTTATTTTTATTTCTTCAAGAAAGTCAGCTAGAATCTTATATGATTTTTAGAGTTTAGTATACTTTATCCACACGGTATGAACACTGAACTCGATAAAGTCTCTACTTTCACAAGGAATTTATGACAAATTAAATGCAATTCCCAATGAAAATATCAACACAAGAAGAAAAGTGACGCATTTTAAGCGAAAATATAGAAATTATTTCGAAAGGATTTTTTTTTTCAACGGGACTTAAATCCGCAACCCAAGGAAACGGTCATGGTGCATTTAAAGCTTATAAAAAACGGCATCATCGAATAGTTATTGAGTGTGTTCAATCAAATTTAATGTTGCTAACGTCATAATCTTGCATCAAACGACCCGACGAGTACCCGCTTTTATAGCAAAATTGAACAGTTTCAATTCCATTTTCAGTCACCAGGATATATATATCGATATCGGTTTTTATTTTAGGGAGTTTATTAGGCAAAAAATTACACCCTGTCCACGTTGCATACCAGTTTAAATATTAGGTATATGCCTAGGCGCCTATAATGTTTGCCCAATGAGAGGCCACCTCCACGGCCCTGTAATATGCATATTTTTGTAGTGATGTTTCTGTAATATCTGAGTGTAATTCTAAACATTCTGAATACATATAAATGTTTCCAATTTTCAAATACACTTCGTAAAAAGCTGGTCATGTGTCAGTCGGGCCTCGCTCTTTTAAGGTTCCGCATTTCAACAGTTTTGACCACAACTTCAAAACTAAATACATTATAAGGTTTTCAGTATTAGATGGTCAAATAGAGCATATGGTACATAATATATCAACAGACCAGATCCATTACTAGTATAGTTTTAGACATCGAAAACGAAACAATATGGTCGAAAATTTAGGGGAATTTTAATATTCTACACAAAATATCAAAATTTCAGGTTTGGAACTAATTCCATTTACAAACTAGAGAGTTGTGACATACGGACGGACAGACATACCGACAGCGGAGGCTAATTAATAGCGATTCAGTTGCCCTTTGGGTTCGGAACCCTAAAAATAATGGATCGAATGAACTGGGAAATCATTATAAACCCAGCATGCTGAAGATAACTCAAGATCGCGTCAAAAATGTCTATGTATAGTCTTGCGAGAAAGTTTGTGAGTAGCGTATGCACCAATTTCTTGTGTAACGTAATTATTCATTCTTGTCATTGTGAAATATTCTTTTGTTTCGAATCGAATTGATTGTAAGAAATAATATATTGTTAACTTGTCTTGATACTCCATGGGTCGTATTTGATGAATCATAAATTTCATTGTCCTGTCAGACTTGGAGAGAGCAGTATATATAAAGCATCTAACCGGAAATAAATGCGTCACTTGTTATTTGTCAAATATTTGTATAAAATAATCGCATATCTCTGTAGCCTGCGCTACCTATACGCGCCCAACTTACGCATGCGTGGAATGCATTTTTAACTCAGGTTCTTTCCCTCAAGAGTGAGAAACGATACGTTGAAACAGTTTGGCAAACCCATATTATTTTCCACAGCTTTAAGTACACATTGACTGCGGAAAACCCAAACCAGCTAGGAGCAATGTTCATTTCGTGCTTTATTTAGAGGAGTGAACGCTAGTGGCTTTTACTACTGAGATAATTAAATATGCACAAAAAAGACCAAAGACACTGCAAAGTAAAAAGAGATTTTCAAGAAAAAATATCTATCACACACATTTCTATGCAATTGGTAATGCCTCCCCTAAGACAATCTAGTACAGACTATGATGTAAAATAGACAATTTTAATATTTGTTTTACACATAAGTTTTGTTGCTTAATCATAGAGAATCACAATATTGCTGAGATGGAGAATGCAGTTTGATCAGACGTATTTCTAGCATTATTATATTAGGTAGACCTACAGCATTCATTTACAGTATGGCATCTTAAAAATAAGCACCATTGAGCCAATTAAAGGTCCTCGCGTCTATGTAGTAGTATATAAACATAACGTGAGCATTCTTATTCGATGTAAATTAAATATAATACGGACAAAAGAAACAATAAGAACTAACACCTTCTTTGCTTACTTCATACAAATACCGGCTAGAAAAATATAAATTACATTAATTATTACTAATCCAATTGTTGATCAAATAATTGACTGCTATATGTATTTCAAATAACTTTTAAACGTTTCAATCAACAGTACTACAGTTTTAATAAGGTATTATATAAATTATACTTCTAGGAAATGGATAAGTAAATAAAACTACACTGTATAATAAATACTGCACAAGACGTGAGACAAAATGATGCTAAGATTATTTTAGAAATAAAAAAGTTAATAAAAATGTTCCCTTTTATGTATAGATTATAATTATTATGAGAAGATGATATACATGACAATTACGACAGAGAAAATATGGTAGAGAGTTGTGTTCGGTACACTGATCTACGAAAACATATTGAGTGGTTTCTTCCATGTGCTTGATGTTTTGATGGAAGGTATTTGCTTAACATTTTTGGCTCATGCCAGAAGCCTTAAACAACAAAATAACATTTTCTTATAGCATACTAATTATAAAATGTATTTACAGTCATTTAAATATGCATTACACATAATAAAATAATGCAAAGATATTTTTCAAGTTTTATCTTGCTAGGCGTCGATCGATTTTATCGTGTTATAAATCCAGATAATTAAGTGGTGTGACAAAAAATGGAGGCGCGATATGTTTACGGGCCGTCGACTTTTATAAAACTAGATGGTAATGAATGAACAGAGATAAGCCAAGACGAAGAGGATGGGTTCAGAGGACAAGAGACAGGTTAGCCCTTTGTGAATGAACATTTCGTGTATTTGTGTGCGTAGGCAGGCACACACGTTATACTTACTTTTTCTTTGTGTTTCATGTGTTACCCGTGTGACAAAGGTCGTTGACATAATGGGCGCCTTTTTAAGTATGGTATTAGGTTTTATTAGTTTCAAACATAATATATTTTTATTTGATTTATATATTTTTTTCATGAATTATGTATTTGTATATGGTTGCACAATCATATAAGGTGAAAATATTGCAAATTATGCACAAATGGGATAGAGCATTGTCTTGAAGAGAGCAAGCTTTAAGATAGGCAACAACCGTTGCTGCGTTAATTTGAATGTCGCATGGAAATGATGAAGTTTTTTTTTTTTAAACCTAACTTTTAATACCTATATTTATTTAAGACGATAATTATAGAAAACTATATTAATTATGAAACTGGAAAAATTAAAGGCAAATCTTTTTAAGACGACAAATACTTAAGAGAAAAAGACGTCATGTTATTTTTTTATCAATATATCACGTATTGTGCCTACACTTACTCTAAGCGTGGTGCCGGTGCTGTCTTATCTAAGGATGTCTCTTTATTACAATGCATCTAGGCTTGCTCATACTATGGTGATTTGAATACTACGTAGGACTGCTCCTGCGTAATTTTCTAAGCATTCCAAAATGTCCATAAAAATGAGGCTATTGCATCCCGCATATGTCTTTGATTATATTCTAAGCCACTTGCTGAACCATTTTGTAATTCAGTGTTGGTTGAAGGTGTATCTTAAGAAAACTAATCTCCAATTATAATTACTTAGTGACTTCGTAGTAAAGGGGACATTTCCACAAGTTACTGATCCAGGCGGTGCGCACTGAGTCAGTCGTGCTTCTTAATATTATAATCTTATTCTAAACACAGAATACATTAGAGAGCAGTCAGACCAAGTTGTTACCAACATAGAACTGAGGAATACTGTCTTGTTTGTACTTTGAGACAAACTTCGACGCGGCATATTTCCGGTTTCAATGTATTGCATTAGTTCTGTAAAGCAGATTACAAACAGTTTTACATACATTTTTAAGGTTCCGTATCGAAAAGCCAAAACGGCGTCCTATTACGTGGCGTTCCTTACAAAATTTATAATATCACATAGCGTGTAAAATAAGAAAAATAGAGTGTTTTTTTTATAGCATGTCATTATAGCGCTTTCCATACAAACGTAGTTTTATCGTATTTTTATATATGAAGTATATTTTTTTTTATCGATCTAATAAAATTATTCATACAAATCCTTGCCTATCAATACTCCTGGTTTGCTTGTTTTTCGTTAAATTATGTGTTTTTAAAATAATTCGGGAAATTAGTTTTGTATGGGAATGATTATTTTAACATATAGAAAAAACTTGCAAACCACAGGTAGATCGTAGTAGTAGATATAGATCTCAAGCTAAAGGACATGCAACAAAATTGCACCGTGTTTGCATACATGGGGCACACTAAAAGTTTTGCACTTAATAGTGCAAAACTAATGCTAATCGGAACTATTTGAATTTAGAATGTTATATTTTTTTAAACGACTTTAAACTTTTTTAATAAAAATGGCAGGAAATCATTTGTCATTTTTTTTTCACACTTCAAAGTTCTACCTACGCAACGAAAATGGAATTAAGTCGAAAATATTTTACAGTGCTGTTTTTTATGATTTTAAAAGTTCTCTCTGTCTCTCCGCAAGACCTTCTTCAAACCTTCGCTCGTCTTCAAATTGCTTTTGGGAAAAGAAACACCTTATAGTTTATACTTGTTTAAGTATGAATTAATTAAATAACAACCGGCCAAGTGCGAGTCGGACTCGCGCACCGAGTATCCGTCCAAACCTGTAGATATATAAGTAAAAGTTATGGTACTTTTATTGCTGAATGTGAATTTTCTTTTATGTATCTAGTTTCACTTGCGCTATCAAGATTAATCATAAATTAAGATCGTATAAGTCATTTTCAGTTATGGTGGAATAAAGAAACTCATAAACATACATAAATACATGGACCCTGAACACATAACTTTCTTTTTTTGGGCAGTCGTGTAAAAAGGAAGAACCTCATTTGGGCACATTATGGCGTTGGTACGCAGAATTTGATCTTGGCCATGTTTCTCCCTATGATGAAATTCATGAAGCTCGTCTCGACCCTCAACTGCGATCACTGAGGAACATGTGGCTAATATGTCAGGCAACTAATTGACGAAAACCGCTGTATCGCTTTTGAGAAGTTTCGAGGACATTTGAGGATTGGTAAAAATTTGGGAAATCCAAATGAAATAAATCTTACATTAACATTTTAAAGTGAGAAAACTTGGTTTCCTCTGAATTACTTATGAACTCACCACAGAAAAAAGCGGACTGGAGCTCATAGGTGTAAATAATTGTTGATATATAACAATAACGGAAGTTCAAATGCCGTGTATAACATTGTATCAGAAGATGAAACATGGATATATACATGCCGGAAAGAAAGTAACAATCTTTTTCTCAACCAAAGAAATGAATACTTTGAAAAGTAGTTAATTTACTTGCCATGTAAATGATTTTTTTATTAGTTACGCAAAACTGTTATTGTACGTACACTCACTCATAATTCAGCATTTTTAACATTCGTCATTAGTAGTAGTCATTAACTATCACTACTGGACTTTATATGGTTTAAAGTGATCAACCTAGGCGAGCATCTGGCAGCAGACTGCAGCAGGCCCGAAGACCAGCCCTTGAAATACACACACTGCAAGGGGAAACACACCACTTGCAGCAGGAGATGACCTAACTACCTGAGAATGGGGAGGAAAGAGGGGGCTTAAAATACCCCCACCCTAACTCTTATCACCATGGGTGAAACAGCCAGGACGACAACAGCAAAGAACTGGCAAAACCAAGACCACCACGCAACGAGAAAGAGCAACCGAGAGACCACTGAGGCAGGGGAACATGCCAGCCGGCCAGCTGGTATGGAAAGTTCCGGGTTAGACCACAGCAAAGGGTGAGCTTCGCAAGTCTCCCTACTACTATATTCAGCGAGGCTGTAGCCAACCCACTAACTGCTCGTGGAGTCCTCTATTTGCAGGGAAAGAGACGTCGGAATAGACGGAAAAAGGAGACAAAAGAACAGAAACCTGCACTCTCGGCAGCATCAAGGCCAGTGCCGAGGAGCAGATCAAACAGCTGGAGGAGATGCAAAACTCGGACCCCAAAGATTGGCCCTGAGGGTATGACTCCAGTCTTGAGGCCGACTCAGGAACAACTCTGGTGACAGAAACAGTCAACTCATCAGCGCACCCAGGACAGACATGGGTGACGGGAGTCGCTGGCACTCTAGCTCAGCTACCTCCAGCTGCACAGATAGTAAAAGGGGACCCGAGAAGACTTGCTCCTGCCAAGTACCCATTGAGATGAGGTCTGCCGAACAGCACCTCCTAGAGGCCAGGGTACCCACTACCACCAGACATCGGTCAGCACCTACATGCCTCAGTACCAACAATTTGGACCAGCGGGTAGCGCTGGGAACCCCGTGACGCTAATCATCACGATCCTGACGGATCATCTCGTCTCCTTAGTCTCTGAAGCAGACATCCAGGAGACGGCGAGGATAGGAATTAACTTCCTGTAGCATTTCCAGTATGGATTGTAGCCTTTGCATACTGTACTGGAACCCCAATGGCATATTGAAGAAGATTTAAGAGCTGAGAATGCTAGCCCAGTTGCTAGACATCCACATCATCCTCCTGGGGGAGACATTGCCCAAGCCGGAGAAGGATCTGCGTATGAGCAACTTCCTTCGCAAATATGAAGGACTGCATCTCGCCGTGGGGCAAAGCCAACCGTGGGACAGCAGCCCTGATAGGGACATCATTCATGAAGAACTACCACTACCAACTTTGGTAGACCTCAACGCCAATGGGGTGGTGGTCAGGACATACAAGGAACAACTAAAATGTATGCAGAGCACAGACCACCCACCGCGCAGCAGACTTTGCAAAAAACTTAACGGCAAGTCTCCCACGCTATTGGATGGTGACATAATCGCAAAACATACATTATGGAGATCACATAATAAATCCGGCTGGAAGAACCTTTTTTAGAGTAGCAAAAGATCAGGACTTCAAAGTGATCAGCCCAGATTAACCAAAAAAGGAGGGTAAAATGCTGTGTATGTGCTCAGTTTTACGATACACAGTATACAGTAAGACAATTTGATACCACTATGTCACGAGATAGCTAATCATCATGGTTATGCAATACTTGCACCAATTGCAAGACAAAACTATTTCGTAAAAATATCACAATGTTTACTAGTACCCTAACTATGGAAAGGAAAAAAAAATTTAAAAGATGTACTTTATAGTATATTATACTTAAATCTAGAAAAAATAAAGTTTAAACTGACCAAGATGGAAATCTGATTAAAAAATTAAACATAATATATAAAATATACCAGTGTACGAGAAGGATAACGATAAAAAAAACTCTTATCAATCATTATCTGATATTTTTTTTAAATTCAGATAAGCAAGCATTTGACCGCTGTCTCACCTGATGGAAAGTGACGACGCGGTCGACGGTGGAGCATGCTTGCCTAGCAAACACCTATTAACTCAATACTTGAATACTTCCAGATTATAGCTATCGGGAAATAGAGACGCTGGTAGGGTGTTCCATACTTCAGCCGTACGCATTATAAAGCTGGATTTAAAGCGCTTTGTGCGTATTTTTGGAATATCGACCATGTATGGATGCCGTGTTCCAGTGCGTCTTGTTGTCCGATGAAAGATAAGTGAATACGGAATGAGGTTATGTAAATCGATCGCACATACTCCGAAATGAAACCTGTAAAACACCGATAAGCTGGCAACTATGCGTCTATGCTCGAGGCTTTGGAGTCTAGCCTCCACCAACGCATCGTCACCAATGAGCTTCTTTGCTCGATCATCAATGGAGTCCAAGCTGGTATTTAGCCTAACCATCCCAGAGATGGCTGCAGTATTCCACACAAGACCGGACTTGAGCTTGATAGAGGCTTAGGAGCTGTCCCAATGTGAAATTCCGCCGCACTTTCTTAAGAATACCCAGCTTTTTCGCAGCTATTTACTTAACAGACATAAGAGCAAACAGTTGAATTGATGCATCTAATTCAAGCATTTTAGCTAAAGCTTCTAGCTAGAAACTCAGCAGATTTGTCGACGGCGCATATCAATGAGGATAATGAGAAGCTGAAATGTGAAGTTTAATAACTTAAACATTAACTACAAAATACCCAAAAATAAATTGAGACCTTACTTCTTGAAAAAAAACAGCCCTTCATAAATTGACACTACAGTAATATAATAATAAATTAAGAAAAAAACTAACTATCCCATATCACAGCTTAAAAACACATTAGCTACGTTTTTTTACGTTAATGTGACGGAACAAACCCGAGGTCCGCCTGATGTTAAGTGGACTAACCTCTGCCTATAACAGGTGCATTTCGTCAACGACGAATGAAATAGTTTTACATACCACTGCACATTTATATGTACAGTGGCATGTAAAACTATTTACAATGACACCAACTCGAGGAAAAATAATAACGATTTTAAAAATGTACATACAATAATCAAATAATACTTGACCCTATCGCAATAGCTAATACCTTCGATCATTATTATATAAATTCGACAAACCAAAAGAATACACAACTTGACATACATAACAATAAGCAATATTAATATGAAATCACTTAAAATAATAATTCAATGTCTTATATCCTACAAATGACAATGAAATGCTGAAATCCTTAAAGTCTTAAAAAATACTCCAACAGCTAGATTATGATCAGAGCCTACTAATATTATTAAACATTGTATAGTCATATTTATACCTATTCTTACCCACTTAGTAAATTTATCATTTGAACAAGGTATCTTTCCGGACTCGTTTAAGTTAACAGTAATAAAACCTATCTATAAAAAAAGTCATAAACACAAACTCTAAAAATTATGGACCCATTCTACTAATACCGGTATTATCAAAGGATTTTGAGAAATAAATGCATTTTCAGGTAAATAACTTTATTGAAAAACATAAAATATTGAACCCAGAGCAGCTAGAGCCAATACGACTGGCTTAAAAGTTATCTTATTAGAGAAAACAATTTGTAGAAATAAATGCAATTAATGTTAAAACATCAATAGAAATTACAGCTGAAGCAGCGGTAATAGCTATGGACTGCCGTGCAGCAGTACCCTGGTTCGATCCCCACCGCCGGCTTGAGCTTCACCGCATGGTGGAAGGGCATTTTGCGATTGCCCGCCTGGCTAGCTACCACCCTCAAGTAGAAAGTCTGTCGCCAAGCACCGAAAGGTGTGTTCCGGCAGTAGTCCTTGAGAGCCAGTGAAATTACAGGCACAATCAGACTTAACAACTATGTCTCAATGTGAGGGGCGCAGTGCAATTCGTGACTTGTGATGAATTGCAACTTTTATAGGCAGAGGTAAGTCCACTTAACATCAGGTGGGCCTCGAGCTAGTTCCATCACAATAACAAAAAAATAAAAAACATTTTTCAATAAGTGTAAACAAATTAGGGGTACCGCAGGGTAGCATTTTAGGCCCACTATTATTCCTCCTTTATATAAATGACTTGCCGCAAGTCACTGATCATCATTGCACACTTTTCGCTGATGATATATCAGGTGCTGTTTCAGACAACAAGGATGGGAAGTATAATATCAGAATGAATATGTACAAAATGTAATAAAATGTTTTAATGAAAGTAACTTAAAGTAAATATCAATTAAAACAAATTCATTCAATTTAAAAATATTCACGACACTATATCACAGGAAGTAAACCTTAGAGTTGAGTATAACAATCAGCAGGTGACCGTACATTTTAAGGAATAGTACTAGACCAACACTGTACCAGGAAAGCCAATACTGAAAAAAAATTACAAAGATAAATAGCTTCGCATATGCACTATACAGGTTAACAAAAGTGTCTAACAAAGAAACCACATTAAGAGCGGCCAACCCGTCTTACTTTTCATACAAACGCTCGTACGTGATTATGGCGTTGTAACAGATCTTTCTTTGAAACTTTTGAGCTAATTGGTATCTTATGCACTATATCCAGGTTTTTTTTTAATTTTATTGGACGATTTATATTTAGAAATTTATATTTGCTATCATTTATTATATTACCGTTGACGTTGAATAACAATAACGATCCCTTATTATTGATATATCACTATGCCGTCTAGCTGCGTGTCAGCACACAGATATTTAATTTATAAGAAATATATTTGATTTGATATTCTTTTACAACACATTGCAAGGAAGCTATAATATAGTACATTGTACATCGAGGGGAGAAAACGATCTATTTCTGTTCGACAGTTTGTTTAAGCCCGACGCGTAGCGGAGGGCTTAAAGGCAACTCGAGAACAGAAATAGAACTTTCTCCCGAGTGATACATAGTGCTTTATACTGCACCTACGAGGAAAATAAAATCATTATACGTTTTCTCGTACTTACCTCGAGACTTCTCAGGCAGTAAGTTCTTTATGACTTCTTGAGCTGCATTTCATATTCCTGTTGGCGTCATCATTATAAAATCGTCACTTTCACTATCAGATGACATTATGGAAAATTATTTACAATAATTAAAAGCGTAATATTAAAATATCAATTTAATAAAAAACAAAATTTAACCAAACATAATTGCCGCGCTTTTTTTCTCGTAGTGCAAAAAAAGGTTGCCAACCTCCTTTCATTTAAAATCGAATACAAATAAAAATCACACCTCTTTTTTCTAATTATTTGATACAAAACCTTTTTGAGATTGAATTTTCTTATGTAAGCAGCAAAAAACAAAAGAACGCTACCAGGGCAGGTATGGATTTTCATACAACATTCCTTCACTGCTACGGAGTGAAGGAGTGAAAATCCATACAACTTTCCCCGCCGTACATTTATAAGGGAAAAATGACGAACTTTATAACATGTTTTTGAACGAGTAATGAGACCTTTTCTGAGTGGGTGTCGTATAAAATACTTTTTTTTCCTATTAGTCGGTTTTAATGTCTAAGACTTTTTATTTATTAAAGCAAATTTTTTTTTCTAAAACTTTATTGGGAAATTATTGCAGTTTTCTAGACAAATACATATCGCCAGTGCCACCGTAGGAAGGGGTATAGTGAATACGTATGATTCGTCGATCGTAAGGATGACGCGATCTGAGTCACGAATTAGTGATGGTGTACAGTGATGAATGATAAAAAAACAATATCGATAAAACCTATCTTGAAAATCATGTATTTTGTTATTATACAATGCAAAAGAAACGGGTTTGTAATTCCTGTTTGTGGTACTATCTTTATAATATATCTAATCATAATACTCATACATCCTATACCAATATATCATAATACATAAAGATAAAGCTTACGTACAAAATGTGATGTTAATTTGAATTTGACCAATATATATCTTCCTATGATGTAGTAAAAACCAATTAAGATATATTGCACCAATAGAGTGGCATGCCACTGTTTATGTCAACGTGAGGGCGTTAATGCACATTAGGTGCAAATGAGAGGACTTAACTTCCTTAACGCCCTGTTAACAGAATGACGGCGGTCAAATACTACCTATTTACTTAGCGTCAGGCATAAATGTACATACTATAGTTATTTTGTCATTGTAAATGTCAATTATATATGTTGTTAGAGATATGAGCGGCGTGATGAGAGAACAGTGCTAGTTGCTTCTGCACGATGAGGAACAAGTAAATGAGTAAACCTCGATCGGCGAAGGTTTGACGCCTAAGGCGTTCAAAAAGCTGACGCTGCGTAGCGAGTGATAGCCAGATGCCAAGACAACTAAAGCACCGCGTAACCGTAGCAGCCGTAGGGGTCAAATGACTCAGGATCATTACAATTAATATGTCATTAGTAACTGTATTTATAAAAACACCATATTATTAAGATACGCATCTACTTAATGGTAAGAAAATTTTACTATTGAATATCGATAAGCTTATTCCGTTTGTTGGAACCGCTCTACGGGAAGACCGCAGTAAGATAAAACGAGTAAATAATATACAGAACTTCATAGAACAGAGCAGGATGAAGAGAAAGACATCAACGCGATCTATTTTTTTTTTAATGTTTGATTTTATTTTGATAGTTGGATTTTTGCTTGATTATTAATTACAACTAAAAAATACTAATTTTTGAAAGGCTGGATGTCTTTGTATTCTCCCCATAACATTTCACTGAGCAGCAGGTCGTTTTTTCGATTTTTATACTCTGACGTTCTTCGTGGAAAACCAAAACGAAACTGCCAGTCCATCAGGGGTTAACAGTTAAAATACACTTCTAATGGGCGGCTGAGGGAAAGCCGTATGGTAAGTCAACTGGGTTCATAGTTTTTTATTTTGTTAACAGGGTCTATCTCAACAACGTAACTGCAAAGGAATATGAAATTTTTGTATTCTTACTATGAAACATTTTCTTAATATGTACATTATTTTAACAACTATACTGAAATATTTCATTATCACCATAACTAAAACAAACAATGTTATTGCTAGCGATGTTGGGACATATGGAACGTAATAGAAAAAGCCTGAGATGCAATTGAGCGGAGTTTACTTTGCAATATCGAATAATTACATAAGTAATCTTAAAATGTCGCATTAATTAAGAATAATATTTACGATTTTAAAAGTATGTTTTTGCTATGATATATTTCTCTTTGTATCCCCATACATGCGTTGAATTTAACCTAGAATCCTTGATGCTCTCTATATCTTAAATACACGTCAAAACAGCCTAAGCCAACATCAACCAGATTATTTCCTAAATCTGTTTGTTCACCCACACCTCAGAGCACACGAGTGTCTTTGCACAGAACAAATACAAAGCTAATAAACGTCCTTACAATAGCTGTCAAATCAAAGCCAGTCTGTTATTCTAACACATCCTATTTAAAGTAAGGTCGTTATTGAACCTGTAACGATCACAATCCTTTAAATTGTCTTAAGAAATGAAAGTAAATAGAAAAACCAAATCAAAATTACACAATTCTTATATCATGAAATAAATTTTTAGCATACAATTAAATTTTAAAGAAAAAATAACAAGAAACCTAGTTTCTTGTAAGTTTCTAAGCTAAGTAGAGCTATAGCTATATATATTAAATATTTCAAAGTACATAAATAAATGACTGTTATATACTTAACATTATATACAACTAATACTGTATAAACACTATGTTGTACTGTATGTACATAAATAACTATAGATATGAATATTAATAATAGCTCAAAGTGAGGTAAAAAAGTTGATATATATATAATAAGATTGATTAAACAGGTAGTGACTTAGCTTTCTCTATGGAAACTGGCAACGCATTTCATAAACGAACTGCTTGGGCGATATAAGACATGACATAATAAGACCTATTATGTGGAGACATTTTCTGATGACCTGAGTGTGTGTTTACTGGAATTTTTAAGTCTTTCAAGTTTATCTTGCCGATCCTCTGTGAGGTGAAAAAATCCGGCACACCTTTTTTTTGTGTTGTGAAAATGCCTTCGCACTTCCCATCTACCACGGGGGTATTGGAGGGGGATGTGTGCGACTTGAACCCACTAAAACCCCCCGTGAGCAGTCCTCCGCCAAGGTGGGGCAAGATATTCCTCCAGGGCATTTCACTATCTTACCCCGGCGGCAGGCCCGAACCTAATCTGGCCACTGCGCCTGTAGTGGGGTGACTTTGCTCACCAAGGCCACCACTACACTCCAAAGGTGTGGGGCTGTGTAAGCCAGTGGAGAAACCCTCGACTCTCCGCCAGTGACCGGGTCAGCTCGGACATCGTCTTCCCTGATCCGCTAGGCGGCCACCTTTTGGGCGATCACCGCTTCTCAGGAGGAGACCATCGTCTGCCACGATCTCTCCCCGCTGAGCATGGCGTTTACCACGCTCGACAGAGAGAGATCCCGATGAGATGAGGGCTGAAAGCGTAAGCCGCTGCGGGCCCCATGCGGCACACACCTCAAGAGTATGGAGTGCCGTATCCTCCGGTGCCCCACACTTGCTGCAGGCTGGGGTCGGCTCCCGTCTGGCGATCTGGTGCAGGTACTTTCCGAAACATCCATGACCGGGAATAAACTGCACTAATCGGAAAGTCAGCGACTGGAATGGCCGCCTCTGAAGGACCGGGCGGATGGCCTCCATCGTGCACTGCTCAGGGACTGGTAGAGCCAGGTCCTCTTTCCACAACCGCAACAGGGCGGCCCTTGCCTACCGTCGCATGCGCGTTACCTCCTCCCACGATGAGGGCTCACCTCAGGATCTCCTCGCCGCCACGAAGTGGTACATTTCAGCCAGGATCTCCGCTTGAAGCTCCCAGGAGTAGCTTTTCTCCCCCAATGACCGCGTCCTGCGTCCACCTCTTTAGCCAGAATAGGGCGTCTATTGTAGACCGCCCCGCTCTGAGCTTCACCTCTTGAGTTGCACCGCATGGTGCAAGGGAATTTTGCGAATGCCCGCGTGGCTAGCTACCACCCTCAAGTAGAAAATCTGTCACCAAGCACCTAACGGTGTGTTCCGGCGGCTGTCCTTGAGAGCCAGTAATTCTAGGTCAGTCTGAACAACATTTTCAACCACATCATGGTAAGTACCATCAAGTGAGATAGTGGTCAAAGGATAACCTATCAGCCCTAGAAAATAAAAAGAGATTGCGCTAGCGTCATAGAACATATAATAATACTACGTATAGAATGGACACACCTCACCCCCCACCAAATCGAGCCTTCTTCACCCCGCCGATTCTGAGCTGTCGCTGAGCTGACTTGAGTACGGGACTCGCAACTCGTGCACGATGACGTGACGACGAAGCGTGACGATTGTACGAGTATTTTAAAAGTTGAGAATGGGATAATCTTGTGCTGTTTACGGTTGCTTATAAACGAAACAAGAAATAGGATAGGAGTTTTTATAGATTCCCTAAGGATAAAACGAGGTAAGTCATTATTATGGCTACTATTATCTTCTGCAGAATCAACAGCGACGTCAAAGATTCGAGATATTTCGTCCAGCTGTTAGCATTGTTCGAAAGGAACCTATGAAATTAATGGTCAGCTTTGCCGTCAATTCCTTGTTTACCAATGTACCAGCGGAGGACATTATTTTAAGAAGGAGACATTTGAAGAGCTAGGCCTTGACTTGAGCAGAGAAAGATCCTCCCAGAGAGTAGGATTTAAGGGACATCTTTACGATGTCATCAATTCTCGTCTCATCAAGCCTCGTCCCCTGCCTAAAACAATTTGAGGAGATGGAACACCACTATCCTCAATAATTTTATAATGCTTTACATGTGTCAAGTCATCAAGAAAGTCAAATCGGACGCTTTACCTAAGGTGAAGTACCTAAATCTATATGAGTTCGATTTCGTAGCCGATCCTTCTTCCCTTGTTTTACAATACCGATACGTACCAATTTTGTACGACTTCAAACTTTCTATATTTTTTTAAATAGCTAGCTACCGAGATGATTGCCTCTTTTCATATGACATCTAGAACTCAATCATGACGACAACAATAATGACTTCTATCAAGGAGCACACAATATCCTACCAGTAAGTGCCTGACTGTACCTATTGCTTCTCCACAAATGCAGCAAAACTTTACGGTGGTTTTCCCTATCTTTATAATTTACTCTCTAAACTTACCGTAAGTTTTGAAATTTTTTATAGTTGTCAAGATTTTTTATAAAATATTTAAATATATGCCTTACCAAATAGTCAGTAAAAGTCCTAGGCCACGAGGTTTAGTAGAAAATTGGAATCAGCCAATGGATATTTGACTCTTGTCATTTTACTGTCCTCCCGTTGCTCTATGACATATATATATATATATATATATATATTTGATGTACAAATAACGTCCTCGATTGAACATTACGTTATATCTTATTAGAAAGGAGGAAAACAAGTTCAACTTGTTTGTGATATTTCTTTTTTGTTAGTGGCGTAACAATAAAGTCAATTACGATCAACAACTACATTTTGTCAATATTGATGACTTGAATGTAACAGTACAAAATAGATTTCCTATAAAGGTTAGAGCGATGCTAACGTAACCGGTGGCGCTGTTCGGAAAGGTTCAATATATTCCATTTGCATGAAATTGCTCCGTGCAAAGTTTATTCGGGGAAGTAAATACCACTATTCAATTGTTCTATCGATTCAACAAATTTCAGACTGACGAAATTATTCTTTGTTGGAGACAGTATTCTGTGAGATTGATTTTATTCTAACAGTACCATTTTACTACGTGGATGATAGTTTAGTGTTCAATAATATATTATTGTATAATATATTGGTTGTCACACTTAAGAAATATTTTATTATCTAAATTATATCACTAAAACAGATTTGGGCAATCCTAAGAAAATTACATACTACCTAACCTCACAGAAGGGTGCAAATGCAGCTAACGGAATTGCTTGTCATATTACAATTGACACAGCAATACAATATTAAAAAAACCGGCCAAGTGCGTTGTTGTTATAACGGCAATAGAAATACATCATCTGTGAAAATTTCAACTTTCTAGCTATCACCGTTCTTGAGATACAGCCTGGTGACAGACGGACGGACGGATGGACAGCGAAGTCTCATTAATAGGATCCGTTTTAACCCTTTGGGTACGGAACAATAAAAGTAGTACATATACATAAACAGGCAATTTAATTTCATTTAGTTCAGTGAAGATTTGTGACTGTAGACAGCCCTCTCTCTATAAATATTTTTTATTTATTTTCGTTTAGTGTTCAGAATTGTGGTATATCATTACGAATATCGTATAATATTCTATGTTTGAAAATGCACTTCTTACGATTGGACGAAGTCCTTCGATAATTTTTCCACATCATCCTTGTTAAAAATAATTTGATTAGCATTTTTTTACTCAATTCAAATTGAGTAATAAAATTGCTACTTTTTCCATCATTTTAATGTTAAAAGTTTTAATTAAACATGTCATAGATGTGATTAAGTCAGCAATCTGGCTGAACCCATTCGTAACTCTATAAATTTGATTTTGTACTGCAATTTGTTATCACTCTCCCACAAATCACATAATAATTGACTGCTTCATTGTTATAGCAAAGTAGATATAATTATTTTAATAAAAATATTTCGCCCGCCCCTTGGTAAGGAGCTTTTATTTGTGCTTTTATTCATGGGTGTCTACTCGAACTCATCTATATTATACTTAAGTAATGTAGCAAAAAAAAACATGTTGCACTCGAACATCAAATACGGGGTTCATTGTCGGAATATTATATTTTGTTTTGGAACCTAAACATAGTTGTGCCCAAACTCGAGCAAAAAAGCTCCGTACTGGACGGTGTGGTCTGGGGAGACAGGGATTGAGCTCAAATTAAGCAGTATTGGCAACTACGCCCATCTAAATTGCCTGGTGTGGATTTCCTTAAGTGTGCGTATGTATCATGTAGCAATGTAGAACATAGGCCTCTTCTTTGAAAAGATGTATTCCACAATAGTAGGTTTTTTGAGAGACGCTGCGTCGAAATATTCGAATCGTTATGGTCAAATTGTACAATAAAAAATGTATGTTAATGGCTGGAGCAAGCATTGTAAGGAGGCACATAGACAAGCTCGGTTGCACTTTCAGAAATGGGTCGAGCACTGTAAGCCTAGAGTAGGTCTTATTATTGATCAAATAAAGAAAAATTGAAGGTTTTTAAAAGTAAATTCAAATGGAGCAAATGAAATGAGTCTCAGATTAAGATGGATGGATGTAATAGCGACACAACACAAACAATATAAGTAAATTTTGGAATGATGACAACAAGCTAAATGCGACCGAGCGTTCCCGTAAGTATTGAGGGCATTGACTGGATTTTTAACATGTTCAGGGACCATTTTAGAGTACAGTCTTTTTTGGCGTTGAGTGATTCCGGAAATAAGGTTGTAGTAATCATCGGCATGAACAGATTATGTGAATCACTGCGAAACAGGTGGCAAAAGTGGTGAAGGACATGAAGTGATGAAAACCCTTAGATTGACTGAGTATTATGTATTATAATATATGAGTTGTCAACCTGCAGCATGCAAGCGTTCATCTGCCAAGGGTGCTCGCTATGTTCTTCACCCTCTGTATCGGTCACTCATACCTGTCTGAGGCGCTGATAAAGGCTTTAGTGGTTCCGATTACCAAAAACAGGACGGGGATGTGTCCAGTATTTGTAACTATAGACCTATATCACTTGCAACGATTATAACCAAGGTGCTAGACGGAAATCACTCCGTCCATGAGATTCAGTTGAGTCAGCATGTTAAGTTGCATGATGCTCGGTTTGGGTTTCAATTCGGACTATCGACTGAATCTGAATACTGAGTCTCAAGCACACTGTCCAGTACTACACCAGCAGAAGCACGCCTGTTTACGCCTGCTTCCTAGATTTATCTAATGCTTTTGATTTGGTGACGTATAAAGTAGGCTGTGGCAGAAATTGTGGGATGATACGGACCTTTCAGCGGAACTTTCAACGTTTCAACTGCTAAAATACTAATATGGAAAAAGGACAATGTGGTGAAATCGTCAGGGTCGCTATCATGGTCTCAGATATAATGCCACTAAAAGTGAGCTTGTGATTTTTAAATCGGGTACAAAACACACTCAGTTCCACCTATAGAGCTAAATGGATGTGGCCTTAAACTAGTATCTACTTTCAAATAACTGGAACATTCAGTTACCGAGTCGCTCGCAGATGACGTTGACATGCAAAGAGAGCGAAGGGCGTTGTGTATTAGGGCTAATGCTAGCTCGCAGGTTTGCACTTTGTACGGCACAGGTAAAGGCGACTCTAATCTGGGCATATGGCCGGTCTTTTTACACGTGCAGCCAGTGCGGTCAGTTATACAAAAGACTCGTACAACACCTTGCGCATACAGTATAATAATGCCTACAGAGCGCTGGAGGGGGTGCCCGCATGGTGTAGCGCATCGGGAATGTTCGCAGATGTGCGGCTAGAAAATTTTGTATCTTTAGTGCGCAAACGTGTCGCATCCCTGATTCGCCGCGTGTAGGACAGCTCTAACAGCCAACTGACGCTGATTGCCTCCTAGATGGATGTGGATTGCTCAATAATGCAGCATTTTGTTTATAATTGTATTTTATTATTGACATTAATTTGTAAATTACATTTGACAAACTATGTAGAATTATGATATGGCATTAGATCTTATCAAAATGTAAAAAAATCATTAATTCTTATTTAACGTGTGTTACTACACTATGAAATAAAAATATCTCAAATAAAATTTGTTTAATTTTTTTTATCGGTTAGTATATTATTATGAAATCGAAGCACCAACCTTCAAATCTGCGAGCTAGCGTATTACCCCTTATACTCAATGCATGGCAGACCTAAAATTAAACACAATTGCTGAGTAATTGCACAGTTACTGAAAACTCAAATAATAGAATAAACTTTGTAGGTACCAACTTCCTATGGATCCATCATAACACTCCAGACGCGTCGTTGGAATCACAGACGTGTCCACGAAGCAGACGATCACATTCCCGCATCCTCCTTCTCCCCTGGTCTTCAGTACCACTAGGCGATACCATTATAAGTGAAAATAGTACTTACAGCTAATTTATATCGTTATGTTTGTATATATTCAAGTTGAATTCATTTATGTCCATTTCTATATCCTTATTGGGCACTAAAACAAATATTTGTTGGTGCCCAGAGTGGAATACTTTAGGTGCTCAGTACATAGGTGCTCCAAAACTTGGTGATGTAAGTGGAGTACTACAACATATGTTACACCAGGTCTCAGTTTGCGTTGAACGATTAGAGTATCTTATATTAAAGATAGACATATAAAAGTAATCTACTATTAATATAGCGGAGTAGCAAAGGCAATATACCATAAGAATAAATAGGAATGTGAAAAAAAATCGTGACAAATTTAAACCGTTGTATCTACCTATGTTTGGTTTAAGATCATATTATGTACACAAAATTAATATAAAAATTACCCTCATTTGATCAGAAAGACAATCACACTAATTTCTCGTAATATTTGGTTATGCTTACTAAGTAACTAACTTCATAGTAAAGTTACTCGTAGTGTAGGCTTGCTATTCTCGGTGATCGACGACCCTGATACATAATAAATTACACATAACTCGTGTATATCCGATGTCCTACACGTAATCCCATAGTATTGATAGGTTGACAGATAACACAGATTCACTCCAATAGGTATAGTACAGAGAGCTACAAGCAGACAATCAACGGCACGTGCAGATTTTCCCATAGGATCTTGTTACATGTAAATGCATTTCAGGGGGTTCGTCTTGAAAGCTCTTAGCGATAAAGCGACCTACCTGCCATCACTCTCAGGGTTTAAGCGTAGCAAAATTTAACTCTTTTGACACATTTGTCTTTTAGATAGACATAGACATTTATGAGATTTGTGTTAATCTTTTATTTTCGTTGCATAGCTTTGCGTACAATTACATGTTTGATAAGTTTTAACTAGTATGATAATCTCGGTAGTTGTATCTAATTAAACCATTTGATGTGGAGACATTGGTTCCGTTATCTGGACTCTTTGTATTTTCTAAAACTTATCAATGCACTTGGTCGATGTGATGCATGATAAAAATTCTGGTAACTACTTGGCTCAACAAATGATAGTTGCAATCTCATTGATTTAAATACAAATCTCAATTTAAATACAAACAAATACATTTGTATATCTCAATCTGCAATCTAATGGACAATTCGGCCAGCATGCGATGTATGCTGCCAACTAGAAGTGTGCAGGGTCATTTAGTGTGACCTGTGAGTCTGCAATGGCTCGTTGGTTGTAGAATGCTTTCGTTGTATGATTTTTTTGTACTCAATGTTGACTCAACAACAATGAATAGAAATAAGACTAATAGAAATAACCTCTTCTTGTAGGCTTGGGCATTGAAAAATAACTGGTTTATTTTTTGATTTATCACTATAGATAAAACAAAAATTCTAGGCTAGCCTGACCAACATAATTGATCACATCATCACTTCCCATCAGGTGAGATAGTGGTCAAAGGTTAGCCTATAAGCTATAAAAAAAAGAAAGGCGTTTTAAGTAATTTTTGGATCAATAGAGGAAATGGTACATACCTGTAAAATACCGAAATTGATTCCTAACTAGTTACTGTTTTGAGATAGACACCCTAACAAAAATGGTATAAAATAGACAACATTCACAGCCTTTTTTTTAATGTTCATTGATTTATATAGGTGAAATATATTACATATTAAATTATATTTTGCGTTCTACTCAATGATCTCTATTCGATGACACTCTAAAATGTGCGGGTAAAGAAGTTTATTAGGTTTTCTTTTTATGCATTGGATCTCACTTGAAATATAATTGAATTGAATTTTTAGTTCAATATTCTACTTTGACACGTTTTACACTAAATATAATAATTTTAGTTTTTTAACGTTTTCCATTATACTAGAGACCCATAACAGACGGACAAGCAGACAGATAGCGGAGTCTCGTTAGTTCCATTTTGTCCTTTGAGTATGGAACCCAAAAATTACCATGTCGTGTGACGCGTAAGCACTTAATTGAAGATATGTGATAATTTTGATATCTGAAAGTTTATTAATTAACTATTTTTCCTTAATAGTGTGTGCTGTGTAGATTCACACAGAGCAGCACGAATGCCACTTCAAACATCGAATGATATACTTGCTTTTTTGCTTGTAATTGAAAACGCAGTCGTCCGTTACTAATGATAGGAACGACATTTGAAGTATACCTATATCATTTACTAAGAGATAAGCAATTATCATTCCTTAAATTATACCAACTTATATCGTGTTTCATATAGGAATAGGAAACACCATGTAACTTTTTAGACATGGATAACATTTTACTATTAACGGATGGGTAACTAAGAGATATCCGATCATCATTGTATGAGTGCGACAAACCTTGCGTGCGTGTCAAGTAGCTACTTTATTGTGTTAATTAAAAAAAACTCAAAAGTGATAAAGAAACGAAAACGTCTGTAAACATATTTGACACGTGTACAACAGATATGGACTTCACAAGTGGTGTGTATAAGTTGTTTCCGCTATTTTAGAGTGACTTGTCAGCGTCTTTTTTTTCAATGTCGGTCGATTAGATCTAGAGTCCTTGAGATAAGTCAACGCTATACACTATGAGGGCAGATGTCTTGTTTTTGTTTCAATATTGAGCTTACTTTGAGTAGCTTATCAATTACTCTGTTTGGAAAATGAAGAAGCGAAAAAGAAACAGAAGACTGGGACTAATACATAAAAGCTCGTCGAAGTGCTAGGTTTAAATATTTATATTTTAAATTATTAAGTCTGTAGGTGGTATTTACCCACTGAATATATCATTAGAAAAATGAAAAATTATGTCAGCCCTTGTTATTAAGGGTAGGCATAATTTTCATAATACTGCAGCAGCAGTAGAACTCTTTGTGTACAAGTAGGTCCGGCAAAGTACAGCCACCATACTTATTTCAACCGCCAAGCAGTGATGTTCGCATTACTGTGTTCCGGTTTGAAGGGTATGTGGTGGTGGTCAAATTACAGGCACATGGGACTTAAATACTTTATGTCTCAGGGCTGAGTGCGGTTTATCTCTTGTGATGGACTGCATCTGTTTTAGGCAGAGTTGACCGCTTAACACCAGGTGAGTCTAAAGATTGTTCAGTCGCGATCTTATTAAAAATATACATATTTGTTTATAAAATCTTTTTTTTTATGTCATGAAAGTTTATGACCAGATTATGACAAGGAATAACTAAACATTAAATAAAATGCATATGCATTAATTAATTTAGCAAACCGTTGGTTGGAGGAAGAGTGCTATATATGCTGGCTGATTCGTTACGTTGAGTAGCAATCCTATATTAGAGCATTATGAGTTGCATTTTTTTATATTCGATAGGTTTGCCTTTCACCACTATCTCACCTGATGGTAAGTAATGATGTGGTCGAAGATGTTGCAGGCTAACTTAGAATTACAAAGGCTATAAAGGACAGCTGCCGGAACACGCCATAAGGTGCTTGGCGTCAGATTTTCTACTTAAGGGTGGTAGCTAGCCAGGCGCGTATTCGCAAAATGCCCTTCCACCATGTTATAACGACTGCCATCCTAAGACAACAACCAGGACCTACGGCTTAACGTGCCTTCCGAAGCACGGAAGCGCTTAGCAGTCATGTCACTAGGGGTCACCCATCCAACTCATGACCGCGGCGGACGTTGCTTAACTTTGCTGATCGTTTAAAAACAGCTAAGCAAATTTCGCTACGAGCGCTTAAATTTGTTTGTCACCGGTCGCTTAATCTGAACTTATATTAAATTTCTAAAACTTCTATGTGTTATCTTGCGTTAGTCCGTAGAAGATGTGACGGCGTCAGTGTATTCGCACTATTAACATCCCCCACACGTGGCCTTTTTTCGTATGAATGATTGAATGAAAGGAATAGCCAGAAGTAAAGTAGAGTAGTTTTTTATAATATAAATGATCACATAGAAACGGTTGATAACGGGCAGGGACTAGTAAAATCGTAACAGTAATATACTAAATATATTAGAAGCAGTTATTACAGCATAAAAATAGAAGGGAATATAAAGGGGAAATATATAAAAATAAAGGGGAAGAAGTATAAGAATAGAATAAAATAGAAAGTCCACTGCTGAACACAGCCTCTCCCAATATGGGGGGTTGCTCCGCCAAACTAGCCACGTAGGCCAGCCCTCATGTTGGTTTCAGAAATATGTGACGACGCTTAAATGTCTACGCATGTAACATCCCACATTAAGGCCCGAACTTCCAACCAGAAGCACCAGAGTCTAGCCGTCAGGTATTTTACCATCGTCTCGCATTAGACTTTTCGATTCGAGAATACCTGCAACATTGACGCTGGTAAAAGCCTGGCGAATGATATCGTTAAGATTTGCGAGGCGAGAAATTTGACCAGCGTTTTGAGAACAGGAGATTGCTGGTGACCGTGCTGATCAACTGTCCTGCAGTTTAATGCAGATTAATTCTGCACACTGGCAGTGATGTGCAACGCTACACTTTGCACCGAAGCGTAAGCTAATATTAGCATGCTGTAAAGTCAGCACCATCTACGACTTGAAAGTAAATTCCAAAGAGTACAATATTGTATTTCTAAGTCCCATTAAGCCTCAGTGTGCATACAAACATCTATGTGTATGTATGCGCAAAGAGGCTTAATCATTACTTTAATATGGATGTTCAAAAACAACTACTGTTAGTATTATTGCTTTGAGTAAAACGTCCTAGGTGTTTGAAGTGACCGCCGCTGTAGTAGCATTAGACTCATGTGACCAGCTGAAAACAGGGTGATTGTATTTTTGTCTGAATACATGTGTGTAGGTACTATAATTGTAGTGTAAGGAGTTAAAACTCTTTGAAAATAAATGATGATAAATGCGCTACTTGGTAAAAGAAATTAATCGTACAGTAACGTGAATAAAGAATTGTACGGTCCTTTATTCAAATATGATGTAGTGGCAGACGGCATAATAGTCCCTTCTAAATAAATAAATACTTTCGGTTGGGTTATATGGATAATAATCAAAAAACTAATGCAAAGGAACGTCCTTTGTATTAGTAAATGAAGAAGTTAGGTATCAAATACACACGTGTCTAATTACACTTTTCATCACGTATATTTTCATTGAACGGGCATAACCCAATCACATACGCGCGATGCCGCAGGTACAGGTAGTTTAATACAAAAAGCCAAAGTAAATTATTATTAAATGTATATACACTGTAGCATTATGTATTGTATATACTCGTATTACCCAGACGATCTGATCTAACGAACCATTTTTATACCTGATCCTAGTCATAATATCCATTGCATTATAATAATAATGAACAACGCTTTTTCCTCGTCTACTTGTTACCAAATGTGCTAAAATGACGACTTTAAAAAATATGAAAGCTCTAACAGTCCTATATTTAGAATCAGAGCTAACTTTAAAAGAGATTACAAATTAAGAAAAATTTCAAAAATGCACTTAATATCATCAGATTATTGACTACATTTCCAACTTTTCTTTGTCCATGCTTGTTGACTCTTTTGATTTTCTTTAAATCGCAACATACGATTTAGAAATCGAAGAACGGCGTACACGTAAACAGTGACGTAACAATCACTTTACACTGTAGCATGAGCTGATATGAGCCTTATTATAGCATTTTCATACTGCTGCGTTTGTTTGATTTTCATACTGCCCGGCAGCTAGTTTGGGGTGAGGACTGTTATAGATACTTATTTCATGTGATTAGTTATGCTACTTTATGCTTCGCATTGAATAGATGTCTTAACTTAATTAATTATCACATGAAAATGAATATCGAAATGATGATTTGATCGTTAGCCCCACAAAGTTTTGGTCTGCAAAAACAAAATTGAGTTCTCCTCACGACATATAACTTTTTGCTTCATAAAACTAAATTATTAAATTATATTTAATAAATAGTCAACTATCTGATTTATTACATAATCAGGCCCGCGGCTTACCTATTTGGGAATGCTTTCGTTGGAATGCTTTGCTCCCCAGGGCGAAAAGATGGTAATGAACCCTGTCAGGAACCCAATGTACAGCAACACTCCACTCACGTTAAGTTACATGATATACTTAATAATATAATAACATATATACCAAATCATTAAATGTCGTCGAAAAATCCTTTAATCATTTGTAGTGTTGTCTATGATTCTAAAAGGTACATGTGACTTTCTAAAATAAATTAAACTTTTTTTCTATTTCTCCTTTTTTAAGACCCCCGTCTTACCTGACATTTTGCTGCGCGTAGACTGCGATGACCTTTATAGGTCGCATAACAACAGTACTGCCGAAATAGATCTATTCATAGAGCACCTACAGATGACTACAGACTCCGTGCTTGAGAAGATCCCACCACAGAGATGATGATACTTTCAACGCCCATGCCAAATGGCGTTTGCGCACCACCAATCATGCGGGGAGATCTGTTCACGACTTCGCTTTAGCGTATGATCTAGCACAACTGGTCACCTCGCCTAAGCGTGTCCCAGATGTGGATGACCATACACATTCCCTGTTGGACCTTCTGCTGACTTCTCAGCCGGACAGCTACTCAGTATCCGTTAACGCTCCTCTCGTATCGTCGGACCATTGCCTGATCCGGAGTTCAGTGCCGATTACAAGCCTAACTCGACCCCATTTCGTGGGCCGTCGTCGCGTACGGCACTACAGGTCTGCAGATTAGGACGGGATGCTGTCCTTTTTTGCATCCTATCCTTCAGGGCATGTAGTGTTTCAAAGTATGAAACCGTTTAATCCATATTCTGCAGTGCCCGACGGTAACAGGCCCCAGCCCTGGTTTATTAAAAGCGAAGTCGGAGCACATTGGCAGAATTGGTGAGAGTTTAGCCCGCCTTCCTTTGGGAGCGGTCTGGTCTCATGCCAGGGCGGGCATGTCGTGTGCTCCATAGTGGACTCCGGTTTTTTGCCGTCTCTGCTGGTAAGGAAGACGGTTTTGATGCACCCGATCCTTAAAAAAGGTGAGCGCTTAGATCCAACGTCCAACTACCGCCCTACAACCATAACGTCTCTGTTTTCCAAGATTATGGAATCGATTATTAACAACCAGTTAATGCAGTATCTCGAGGACCACCAGCTGCTTAGCTACCACCAGTATGGTTTTAGTCATGGTAGAGCAGCTGGTGATCTTTTAGTAAATACTTGTATATCTTGCTCGGGAATCGAGACTGCGTTTCCTCAGTTTTACTGGGCACTAGTGATTTGTGTTGTACGATGTTTTTTTTTGGATTTTCTTCATATTTTTTTACCGTCGTAAAGGATCTATTTTAGTGTTATTAGTAGTTTTTACCCGGCTCTTTTGCAACCTGATACACAAAGTTGTGATGATGTTGTTAAATAAGGTATTATATTTTTTTATTTAATACTAAAGGTTATCTATACTTATAATAAAACTGTAACAGACCCAATACTGTACATGGCAGATATAAAAAAAAATTGAGAGCACTCTGTAGCTGACACTGATGCCAAAATTGTATATTTTTTATTTGCTTATAGTCTGTCTGTCGGTCTGTCTGTCTGTATCCCGGCCGCGCATTACTCCAAAACTACTAGATGGAATTCAATGAAAATTAACACGATTTGAGTTCATACTACGAAGAAGGTTATTGTATACTTTTTATCCCGAAATTCAGCACGGTTCCTTCGGGAAAGGGTATGAAAGTCAAAACGTACACTTAGCTGTAATTTATTAACACGTAGTCCGATTTCAATTATTCTTTTTTTTTAGAATAGTGAGGAGTGAGCCGGCACCCCACGGGCAGCCTGGTACCCCACGGGCAGCCCGGCACCCTGTGGGCCCACCCTGCACCCCACGGGCAGCCTGGCGCCCCACGGGCATTCTGGAACCCCACGGGCACCCCGGCACCCCACGGACAGCCTGGCACCTTACGGGCAGCCCAGCATCCCACGGGCAGTTCGTCACCCTACGGGCAGCCCGGCATCCTTATTTAGTATTGCAAGCTTGCTAAGATAAAACTATAAAATCTGGAACATTAGCCACAATCAGTTTTTTTAACTATCTATCTTTTGCCGGATACATTTTGGAGACTGCGCAATGGAAGTGCTCAATCTAATATAATTTCGTTCTACCGCTAAACAAGGAGAACCTTGGCAAATATACGCCGTTTTATAATCGAAATTCCAAAGAAACGCACACAGTACTTTGTTCCAACATGTATTGTGCGAACCGCGAAGGGACTCTCTTAGTTACTTAACTACTGTCTTCTGGAAAATACAACTCGGGAGTTTTCAAACCCAAAGTAAAAACCTCTTTTCTGAGTTATGCTTTACTAGGAGTGCTTCACCGCAGACACACCAAATTGTTTAATATAAACAGAGCTCAAATGGGAATAATTAGTTTGCAGGTACGGCAATCACGAATTTTATGTTTTTTTTAATCATCATTACTTATAACCTACAATTATACTGAATACTACTGTTATTCTAAAGGAAAATTATATTCCCTGAGAACTTTTGTTGCTTTCAGGGATAATCTGAGTTGGCTGTCCGAGGACACAGCCAGGTAGCGCGTGATTCCGCCGTACACTCATGTACAGTGCACGGATTATGAGATTGTCTTTTCCGACTTCTATAGAATCAACCAAAATAACACAAAATAATGAAAAGATTCAGGCGTTACTTGGCGGAAATCCATATTATAATTATTAAATATAACACACAGAGTATACCCTCAGAGCTTGTCAAAGCTTGTGTTTTATTAATTTCTAAGAGGAGTATGTGAACAAGTTTGAATGTGTGAATACCAGAATCTTTGTATCATGATGCACTCAGATTGACCCTCAAAATATACCATCAAAATTTGGACCATACGTACCTACTTCCTACCTTTATGAGGGATATGGAGACTCAGATAATGTGTCTGGCTGACACGGCACAACTCTCGTACCCTGGTTATGTCTTGGAACATAAATTCGGACCACGTGTCGGGGAATGTGTATATGCTCGGGATGACATTTGTTGTCTCCTAAATCTTAAAAACTGCAACCAATCATTCTTGCCGATTAAGGAGTTTCAGAGACATTATCAATGCCAGTTTCTACCTATCGCATAGCGGTGATCAGGAGATGACCAGAATTACGGACTATTTAAGTGCGAAAACAGGTGCGGCACAACAACAGTACCTTTTCGCTCAACTAGTGTTACTGGGGGATTTCAATGTCCACTACTTGAAGTAGATCAGACACCAGCGTACTGAAAACGCTAGGAGGGAGACGCATAAGCTAGCCACGACCATAAATTTCAATCAGCTGGTTCATTATGCTACAAGGATTCCTATTGTATTTCCAATTAGCTGTATGGTCTACTGTAGATCTTCTTGAGTATGTCATTCACATCTGGAGCGAAGCCATCAAACGGTACGGAGAGGCACTTGCCGCTTCTCTGGGATATTTCGAAGGCCTTTGACAGGGTGTGGCACCACAGCCTTACTAACAAACTTCGCTCATGCGGCTTACCCACTAGCTTATGTATATGCAAACCTCAGGGAAAGATCAACACGAGCTGCGACTGCTGCTTGTCTGATCAATTGGCAATTAATGCCGGGGTACTTCAGGGGTCGGTTCTCTCTGCAACCCTCTTCTTGCTACACACCAACGATCTGCTTAAATCCGATGTTCGGTACGCGCATGACAGTACTATTGTAAAGAGATTTGTCCGATATACGAGCTAGTAGAGAACAAATCCAGTCTATTAGAGAGGTCATGGTAGAGTGTACGCACTTTGCCTTGCAGGCAGTCTCCGATTGGTGCTATGCTAATCTGGTCAGCTTCGATGCTTCCAAGACCCAGGCGTATCTATTTACCGTCAAGTGGAGTACGTTCCATCTGACTCCCACATTCCGGAATGGATCCTAACCCGGGCCAACTTGAACTGTTGGGTGGTACCCTAACACAGGACCTCACTTGGCTCGTACATTGAGTTCATGGTGGTATTTCACACCAGGGCAGCTTCTAAAATTATACCAAGCACAAGACCGGTCGTGTATAGAATACTGCAGTCATCTCTGGGATGGCTCACCAAATACTAGCCCGAAGCCTTGGAGTCCATTAATAGTCGCGCAAAAAACCTACCTGCGATGCTTTGGTGAAGACTCCAAAACCTTAAACATCGTCGCAAATATTTTTTAATACGCAGTAAGATTTGCATCCACTTTTATAATACGTAGAGCGAAGAAATGGAACACTCTCCCAACGCCTCTTTTTCATCATCAGCCGGAAGACGTCCACTGTTGAACAAAGGCCTCCCCCATATAACGCCACAAAGAACGGCTATTAGCCACTTGTAACCACTGGCTACCCGCGACTTTCACGATGTCGTCAGTCCACCTGGTGAGGGGCCTACCTACTCTACGTCTTCCGGTGTAGTGTGGTAACCACTCGAGAACCTTTCTTCCCCATCGGTTATCAGTTCGTCGAGCAATGTGGCCCGTCCATCGCCACTTGCTAATTCTGAGAGCTAGGTCGGTGACTTTGGTTCTTTGGCGAATATCCACGTTCCGGATTTTAACGCGCAAAGAAACTCCGAGCATAGCTCTCTCCATAGCTCGTTGAGCGACTCTGAGCTTGTCTATAAGGGCCACAGTTAGGGACCACGTCTCAGTGCCATAAGACGCCTCTTTTTACCGAGAGCTATTCTCTAGTTTTCAAGTCCAGAGTAAATAGGTATTAGGCATGCTCCACCGCAGACCGCGTCGTCGCTTACCATCAGATGAGACTGCGGTCAAATGCGTGTCTATTTCCAATACAAGAAAAACTCACTTGGGCGCATTTGAGCAAAAAAGAAGAAAACGAATAGTTTAAGTGTGAGGGTTAAAAATATCCACTTGAACTCTCAAGAAACGAATAATGTTATTAAAAAGAATATCGTTTTTGTAATAGTGGATAAAGTAATGAGAAGAAGGCTCTAGGGAAATCGCAGGATTGGCATTATAATTGACAACTTTCTAGTCATGAGCCGGTTAAGCGATCTTCAATGGATGGCGACACTGTAGGCAAAAACCTTCTAGTGAACTAAAAATTAATTTTATATGAATAAGTAAAAAATAAATCTGAAGTGCAGATGTATTAACATATTTTTTTGGATCTACTTCTCAAAGGTAATGAATTCGTACATCTAATTTTCACTACAATAGGACCAATTAATTATGTCCTTAACATATCCGTGTTGGAAATGTTAAAATCTGACAATCGCATCCATGAGAAAAGTACTTTTTTCTTAATTTATGCGCTTTTTGGACAAACAAAAGGTCATAGCCGCCACGTGCAGCGCGCATTGATATTAAACTTTATATAATTCATATTTGCTTTACTTTCCGCTCTAACTGATCGCCACCTTAAAGCATAAAAGATGGATAACGATATTAATATTGAAAAATAAGAGGAGAATATTTGGTGGTATAAACACCTACAAAACTACAATGTTGGAAGGAAAACGGGTGGTCGGATAGATAGGTAACCCAAAAGAACAAATCTAAAAATTTACTAAGTCACTGATGAACACAATTTTAGAGGAAGTGTTTACTCAACATGAATAAAACTAGTGACTATGTGTATATTATGAAAACTGGTTTGAAAGAGAGGAAACATAATTTTCTGCCTCAAATATGATAAAAATTGTGTATGTATGAAATCATACCATACCTACTTCTACCGCCAAGAAGTAATGTTTGCATTACTGTATTTCGATTGTCCGGTCAGGTGCAAGTGAAATTACAAACATGAGACTTTACAGCTATAATGTTTTACAATGATAGGCGCAGTGCAGTTCATCACTTGTGAAGAATTCTATGCAACTGAACTGTTATAGGCAGAGCTTACCGCTTAATACCCGGTGGGGCGTATGATAGTTACGTTACATCCCCATAGAAAATGAGAACCCTTTAGCACAAGAAAGCTCTATGTTGATGAATACGTAATTGTAGCCTCATTGGAGTATGATTAACGTGTATGGTAAACATGTTACGAGATTTATTATTATATTAGGCGATATAATATGGAACTGTTAGAAATGAAGAAGACCTTCTATGATCGTATTCTGACAGGAGATGTATAATAAGGTCAATGTACCCTAAACAGATGATCGTTTATGAAAACATTGATTAGAGTGAAGGGAGCACGAGAGATAGGTAAGCCAAAATTGAAGCGAGTCAAAATTTGTGGTCACTGCCTACTCTTCCGGGAAACAAGCGTGGCATCATATATGTGTGTAAAATAATGCCATTCCCAATCGGAAAAAACTACTCATATTGACATAATGTTTTGCGTAACTGAACCCTTAAACTAACTTAATATATATTATGAACAGAAATGGCGCCAGTTTGCGTCGGACCACGCACTGGGAAGACACGATAAACGTTGCCGGCCAATTCAGCCCGTGCCTATTCTACAGGCAAATTCAATTAACTGTACAAGGCACGAGAGTAATAAATTCTCTAAACAATCAGAATTCGAGCCCTGGTAATATGTCCGTCCGCTTGCATACGCATTGCGGCCGTGGCTCTGTTTAATCAACGGATAAACACGCTGTAGGTACCCGCCGACGTCCCATGTGGACACATGTATCTATGTGAGCAAGCCTTTTTTGCCAACCGCTAAAAGGTTTATGTGCCCATTTTAACTAAAAAGATGATTTTTAGCATTTGTTTAGGGAAAGCTAGTTAATTAATGCACATCCCAAAATATGGCAAATACATAAACGTTATGATATTAACATTTGAATCAGCCACAATGTCCTTGTGTTGTTTTCCATAAGTTAAATAGGTTTATAAACCATTTCTTTTCTAATGATGGCTAAATTATTTTTTAAAGTTAGATTTAAAGTGGATAATTTAAATTAGAAATTACAAGCATTATGTTTTTAAATAAACTGATTGTTATTTGATATTTAATGCGGTGGACGTCACGTTTATTGCTGCGTGTAAAGAAATAAGATTCTACTGTCAGTCTAAAGACCTTAAAAATGCAGCACATCGTTATGTTTCCCTTTTTTATTGATACTGTGCATTAGACTGCACCGGATATATAATCGTGCTGTAGCACAAAATTGTAACGAAACGATCATGAAACAAAGGATATCAAACCGGTTCATTTAATTTACAACCACGTCAGAGAATAGAGAAAATGTTTTCTTATTTTTTACAGACATTGATCCAGAGAGGTTATATCTCTATGTATGTTTGTTTATGCCATCAGTGTTCACACATCTTCGTTTATGTGGCACTTAAACGGTGAACCATTGCATATTGACAGGCGCACGCTGTCTGCGACTATTCCATTGTTAGGGGGGCGCGACCCTCAGACTCTTCTTCATTATTCAACATAGCACAATCTATCGCGTTAAAACTTTCTTACCATCAAATTTAGGTTTAATTAACCTTTATTCGACTCATACCTGAGACGCCGTAGTCGCGACAAGCGTATCGCTCCACCGATTCCGTTATCTGATCCATCGTAAAAATTAATTACGTACACATGTTCATAAATATCTAAACTGTTAGCATTTACGGCTAACGTTCGCCTCGACGGCGACGGTTCACGCGAAGGCTCACGCACCTACGGTTGCGCCCGCGTAATTAGTAAGCCGAGCAAAAACTAAACATGTCAACCACTACTTTATTTAGTGCGAGTTTTTGTGTTACATCCTGTCGTGAGAGTGAGACGCCTGGGTGCGCTTCAATATTTCAAAAATGCGAAATTGACTCGAATTGCTTGTTATTAACGATGACAGATGTCTTGGCGCCAGCCCTAAAGACCAGTCTCCTTATAATAGAACCTTGCGTTGAGAGAACTTAGAGACTAATTTAAGACAACAACCACCCGAAATCTGTCTTTATCACATTCGGATGTGTTAATACCACTGCTATGGATATGCAATTAGTGACACATTTCTTTTTGTAAACTATATGTCCAGCCTTTAGATAAGTGAATTCAATTATCAATTACTGCTGTGCTTTTGTCATTTTGGAAGATATGTATCATAAGACTTTGTATGATATGAACAATTATTTTAATAAATTGAAATTATAGCCTCTAAGGTAAAAGTAGAGAAAGTCTTTTAAACTACATAAGGAATAATTATAGAAAATATATAATTTAAATTATAAATTTCAACTTTTGAATTAATGACTATTTATTGTTTACCCAGGTTGTTATTTATGTTACCTGCAATAGCTTATTTATTTATAATAGTAATATTAACTTACTTTTATCTAATAGAATAATTAGGTATCTTAATAATTATAAATGTAAGTACAAATTTGGTTGGTTTCAAACGTTTTATAACTTACCTATATACACGACTTTAGAATAATTATTTCCGTCACACTTCGTAAAGTTTTAGATTGATATGTTTTTAAGTAACTTCATGTTATTTTCTGCCTCACATTATCACTGACTACAAAGGTGATCGGAGAATTTTATAATTGTTGGTTATAAGAAAAATATTTACTGTAAGAGACTAAATCATAACCGGCGTAGAGTATGAGAAAGAGAGAAAGAATATTAATAAATGCATTGAAGACTAATTTAGCTTTAAATCACCACTTCAAAACTGCATCTTCAATCAGCGTTTTCAGTATTTGTTATAAAATGGCTCTGAGCATAAATAAACATAAATTTCAGACACCTACGAGTATATGCGAGTTTTTGAGACAGACCCCGTAATAAAACTGTTGTACCGAACATTGTCAATTTTCATTTAGAAAATTTTTTATTTCTATATAATAAATAAAAATTTACTTTTATATAATAAAATAGGTGATGAAGAAGACGTTCTGAAAAAAGGCCAGGTCAAGAGTACCCTAAACCGACGCTTATGTATGAAAGGATTGATGAGTGTAGATGAAGCGAAAGAGATGTAAGGATCGTAGTAAGTGGAAATCCGTGGTCTCTGCCTACCCCTACGGGAAAGAGGCGTGATTTTATGTATGTACGTATGTATGTATAATCTCAATGAATAGCCGATGACGATGATGTTAGCGAAATGAAAATATTTCTTTTGCCTACATTTATATATATATATGGACCCTCCCGTAAAAATAAAATAATTAATATCTAACTAAATACAAAGATTTTTAAGTCAATATTTTACATATTATATAATAATTTCAGCATTTTAGGTACTAATTCCGTTTACAACAGACTTGTCGCATACATATGGCCAGAAAGACGAATAGTAGAGCGCTATGAATAGGGATTAGTTTTGATTTTGTAGTACGGAACCCTAAAAAGTAACAAAAACACAAAGGCATAATCGTAGATCATAACGTCTGACCACATTTATGTTGGCCATTCATGGCAAGGTACTCAATTAATTCTAAATCAAGAATCTCTATTTAAGATAAACTTATATATTAATTTGTTTTTGTTTCATCTCACTTTAAAAATATTTTGATAAAGGACCTCTTTATCAAAATACTTTTACTACTAAGGATTAATTCGTGTTGGAAAAAATATAACCGTATATGGTCGTGATAAATTTGCTCATTTCTGTTATATGACTGCCTATTGTTTTAAGGGTGAATTAAAAACGCGGAAACCTTATAGTTTCACGGTGTTCGTTTATCTCTATATGACGATATTTTCTTTAATCAATATAAAAAGACACATGGCTCACATTTTGGAGTTTATTAACTCTTAAACCGTAACCTGATTTGTATAACACAATTGTGTTATATTGAGAACAAGTCGAGAGATTTTGTAAAGAGCTTTTTATAGATACTCATGTATGCGATAATAGTTACACATCCTCTTAGGTCACAAAATGATTTTAGGATATTTAAATCCATTTTTTCAATCGAATAAAACTCTGGTACAAGTAAAAATGACCTGGAGACTCCATACCTATCAACCGGAACTCATCCTGAATTATTATGATGTTTTTTTGCCGAAATACCAACATTCTGCATGCGTTTACGTATCGCTTCCACAAAGTGTCGTTCAAGTCCGTGTAATATTTTATAGTCACTTGTCCCACTGATCTGAAATTTCGATCCTAAAAAGCACAACATGTCGTATATTCTATGTCTAGATTTGTAAAAGTTACAGCTTTTTATGCGGCACTACCATCCCGAACAAAGTTTCTGGAATGTGTAACGGCATTTAAGGTGTCAAACATGTTGCGTTCTATACCAAAGACCATTCCATAATTCAGGAAAAGTAAGCAAAGCATCATTTCTTTAAATTCAAAGTCTGAATACTGACTTTGACCGGAGGATGACAAAATTGTGACGGTTGCAGAATACGACCTACACTTCTGCTGCATGGCTAAACTCATCTACCATTCGCCACAATAGAAATAAATGGCTTAGAACCCGTAAAGATGCGCCTCGTTAAGACGAAAAGAGAGGTTATTTACATTAATGTGTTATTAAAAAGTTACCGATACATTAAGTACCGACTTCCATATCTAAACTGCAAGTAGATAATCACTGAGCGACAAGTTTTGACATATCAATTGCATTTTCCATTTCCTCTCGAGAGGGTGACTGGATTTCCAGAAGAGAGACTAAACTTAAACTTTGTTTGTATTGACAAGAAGATAAAGCTTTGTTACAATTAGAAACATCCATCAGGTTTTTTTAATAAACGACAAATATAATTAAGCACCTATATTCTTTTTATAAGCCATAACATATATATATGTACCTACCTACCAATTAGTCTTGAAAGTACGACGGGTAAATTACATTATCTCCCAAACCACGAGATTACCAGTTTACGAGTTACTTTTATAAATTATAAAACGAGGGCTAACAGCTATTATTCTCGATGCTATGTTTTAATAAATTTGTTTTTGATAGTAATACAACGCCACCTAGCGATTGAGATCCGTACTATTGTTGTTTCTGGGAATTAACATTTCCCTCGACAGGGAAGTGGTTCTGTTTGTCGTGAAAATCCACACTGATTCCAGAAATCAAGTAGCTCAACAAACTTTAGTAAATATTTGGTTCTATTTCGATGTTCAGAATGCAAAAATGACCAGACAGACTTTCTAACATTTAAAATATAAACCTTATTATATTACTGCTATAAAAAAACTGATACCTCTCTGAATTACCTTTGCCAGAAGAAAAATATCTACACATTTGATGTGTCGAATGTTTTAAGAAGGGGTCGTTATTTATTACACAACAAAATATGTATAATAAAATAATGCTAAGCTAAGACAATTACGGTACCTATTGGTCCTTATTTACCAGTATTTAACATCCATATCATAATACTAGTACCATCTTCGGAGGGCACAATACTTACCTATATATGTTTTCTCTAACAGCGCAAAGGCCGACATAAGGACATTGGTACCTATTGATAACAGATTAGGTATCTATTTATATTATTTTAAAGTTCGTTAATGTCTTTTTACTATGTCTAATGTTCAGTTATCAAAAACAAAATTTTTCACTAAGGTAATCTAATCTTTTGTGTAACCAACCATACATACAAGTACTAAACAGCTTGATTTCCTGCCTATTTATATCTAGAACTCGTTATGATTATGATCTCTACAATATATATGACCGAAAACCATTTCCTGTATCTACGCAGGTGGTAAAGTGTAGAAAGTCAATACTTAACTTTACCCTGCGTTGTTTGTTCGTAAATCTGATGAGGTGAAACAACTTGTCTTCGCTCGGTTGCGCATTTTTTGCCACTAAAGATTTGTTTGCCTACGGTACAGGGCTGGCGGACTGTCTCGACGGAAACCCATAAACATGATCAAGCCAGGCCGACTCTGCCGCTTTTTTCCAGCGCCCCACCTTGACGTAGGCGGTCGTTATCTCGCAGGCGGAGCCTATAGCGGTGGTGGGGATGCTGTCCAACCAATTGCGTTGTGTACACTCATCCGTCGTTTTGAAAAGGAACTAAAACGCTCTTTGCCATTGGGCGATAAGAAGAAGCCACGCCTGTTGGGTGGGGCTAAATTAGCCGTCTCCTACGGCGGAGGGGCGTAGAGTACTGTAAGCGCGCCAGTCGGTGTTGAACCTCGAACGTGTGAACAAGGTACAGGCCGGTCGTAAAGCGAGGGTCCGACATGCGAGACGCGCGCGCACCGGTCCTCTGACGCGCGGTAATGGCAGCGCGCCGATATATTGCCGCGCATACGTCAAACTGTGATAATATTACATTAATTTCTTATTAGAATTAGGAATAACTTAAGGAAAATTATTCGTCCGTGCTAATATAGAATTATAAGGACAGTGTGTTGTGTGAAGCCGCCCATATGATCGTCCCTATGGCAGCGTACGCACAATTCGGCTACTCATACCCGCCCGCCTCGCAGGTGAGTGAAATCATTATTTCCTTTATTATATAACTAGTGTACGTAACCCACGTATGTTATGAAGTTTACCTAGATAGCAAAAGTGATGTATATAACGCGCAAACAAATAAACTGTCGCAAAAATTAGAATGAAGCGGAATAAGGATGTTATACCTCCGATTATTACCTTATGTGTCAAGGTACACGTATTAGCTACGTGTTCGTTGTCAAGATAAGAACTTGCATTCGTCAGGTCAACAAGATTACATACCTACTTACATTTTAATGTTACTTTTCTGAAACATTAGGTGTAGGTGTTTGAGAAATGACATGATATATAATTGGGGCATAGCAATTGACGTTTATTAATCAATCTATGTAACTGAATTAGAATAAGAGACCATAAAATTATTTACCGGGAGATCAATAAATTTATCTCGGTATATTATAATTAAAACTTCAGTTAATAGAGCGTATTAGTTTAATTTACAGTTTCTAAAAGTATTATTAATATTTTAAAATTAATTCTTACAGAACACCACATAACAGGTGTAAAATCTTTCAAACCGCTGAAAACAATCCATGTTTTATTATGTCTCAGTGTCAAGACATGTAACAAATTTCTTCCTGTAAGAATAACGAACCTGTACCAACTTTCATCTACATTAAATACTAATACTACTTTATAAATAAGTAACCTATAGGTACTAAAATTTGTTTTCTCGGTGAATTCAAGGCATAGTTAAATCTAATTGGCACATACATATTTGTTTGTACTCTACCATCATTATGAACTATAGATTGGTTTATTGGTACCGTTAAGCAAATACTGAGTTTATTCATATGAAGAGTCCCACGCTTGGATAGTGCTGTGGTGTGTTAAGAATTTGTGTACAGAGCAATACTGCTACCCTTTTCTTAGATAGCCTTAATCGCGGCATCCACGGTAAGAAGCGTTCCATTATGACGAGAATATCACACGGCTAAAATAACAATAGTGTTTATTTTTGGTAGAGCAACTATATTTTATTTAGCTCACCATCATTTACATTAGGAGTAAAGAGATGTATTTTTTGAAAGTGCCGTTTTCATTTTACTCATTAAATATTAATATGTTATCGCCTGTTGATGATTGTGCGGAGTTCATCTACCTATGTAGGTAGGCCTAAATATAAAAGAACTACGTACTTTTACTTTTAATTAAATTTCGAATTCCTATCATGGGCTATAACTTAAAAACATCTTAGGCCATATCTTTTCTTACTAAATTGTAAGACGATTGCGCGCCAAATTAGTCTATATGAGTAAAAAAACAACTATTTTATGTATATTATTTGACGTCAAAAATGCTTATAACTAACTCAGTCTGTTTCAATATAATAATTATTTATTTAAAATGGGAACAAAAATTTTGCCAGTATACTTTAATACATAAATATCTATTTACATAAATATCTTAAAGCATGAAGTTAATATATAATGCCCGTGGGGTGTCGGGCTATAATGTCACCGTCCCATCTCTATCCGTGGGTGTCGTTAGAGGCGACTAAGGGTAATACACCAGAAGGTGGGCAGCAGCGCTTTCTGAAGGACCGATATCTCACACTGCGATCACCAAGACCTGGACGTCGACTACCAAGCGTGGGGATTATGGCTAATCCCCCCATAGTAGAAGAGGCTGTGTTCAGCTGTGGACAATCAGGCTGATACAGTACAAGTAAACAGTACAGTAATGTATAATATTCTTAAAATATTAATTTAATATTCTCCTTTGGATGTGATTAAAAGTAAAGTTCAAGTAGAAAATCTGTCGCCAAGCACCTAACGGTGTGTTCCGGCAGCAGTCCTTAAGAGCCAGTGAAATTACAGGCACATGAGACTTAATAACTGTGTCTCGACGTGACGGGCGCAGTGCAATTCGTGTCTTGTGACGAAATGCATCTGTTATAGGCAGAGGTTAGTCCGCTTACATCAGGCCATTAGCTTGTTCCGTCACAATATCATAAAAAAAAGAAGTTTATCATATCTATAGAAACAGTAGATAACAAAACAAAATATAGAAACTGTTAGACGTTTTTAAGGAGTTTAGTTGGAAATTAAATCAGACTCTCATTATGTTATTGTCTTAATATTATAATATTACGCTGTTGTGATTGTTATTACCTCCTAATACTGAATTTCATTTTTTTTTAGAAACAAAAACTACCATGAGTTTTTTTTGTAGATGTATTATATTACGAATTAGTGCAATAGAATAACAAGACATATAAAGCATAACTTACTACAATAACATATAGTGTGTAACTATTTTTACACTTGACTTGGTGTATTCGTAATTAATTGATCAATACAAAATTTGGGGAATTATACGTAGGTATCTCTATTGGGTCTTAATTTTGCCGCACGACATATTAGACATAATAAGTATTCAACAATTTATTGGATGTTGTATGAATGCCTGTAGATAACTATAAAATATATGAATTATGCATTTTTATAGAATTTATATACTACATCCAGTATTTCTAGTCATATCGATAAAAATGCTAAACAAATTAAAATGTCTAAAATTACTTGTAAATTAATAACAAAATTACCTATAAATGACCTTGATATTAGTAGGTTACCACATGTACACATAATGAATAAATTTGCAATTTTATTGAGTATTTGCATTTTACCTAGTAGAGTAGAAGAGTGTAGATACAGAGTAGAATTAAAAAATAAAAGACTAATTTTAATAGCTTTAACATATTTATTTTTGCAATGACACATTCTCTGTCGATGGGATTATATTACAAAAATACAACGAGAGAAATATATATTTTATCCCGAACATGACTATAATAGTAATTTTGTAATATAAAGACAAAAAGGTGTTGAAATTTCTAATAGTTTCTAATTTGGATGAACCTAGATATCTATTTAAATAATTTATTACACAACACAGGTAACATGTGTTGTGTAATATATACATCTTTCACTTCAAATCAAACTTATTTTGTATTGCTTTTTTCTATTGATTATTCACTGAATTCGTATATTAGTGTCAGTTTAAAATGTGCCTATTGGTATTTTTCCAGATGTATTCTTCACATCGAGCTATTACATACCTAACTATTTCCCTCCCTCATTGGAGTAACTAGTAAATGTGCTATTAAAGAAATATACAATTTTAAATGTGTTTCATTTATTTAAATATCCTTAGGTTATGAATAAATAAGAATATATTAAAAAACTTTTAACACAGTAACATTCGGCTCAGAATGGTAAAGGCATCGTAAACTATAATAAAAAATATAGAGAAGGAATTAAAAAATACAAACTTCTACATTATGTGTTCAAGTAAATGCCTGTAATTCAACAATATAAGTTTAATATATATACATAATAACATATTGAACAATATTGTCTGTGGAAATTACGGATAGGAAATTACATAAAGGTATATTTTAATGTAAAATTCCTAAACGGGTTGAAAATAAAAGTCGGTTGAGAAAGAAAAGTATATTTAGAGAATGGCAGCGAGAAACGTTTTATTTGAGAAACTATTTTTTTTTTAATTCTTTAACGACTATTACTAACAAGTAGTTAATTATTGGGTTTTCTAGTTAGATCTTATATACAATTACTTTTACTAGAATCGACAGTCACAGTAAATATAAAAAAAAACTACCTTTCACAAACTAGTAACAAGCCAACACCTTCCATATATTACAACAAGTTTGAACAAATCCTCTACATGTACAGCCATAATCGACGCTTGGTAGATACCATCTAATAACCTTGGTTTTGCACAGAAGGTAAAATTAATACCCCCATTTTACACATAAGTAAAGGGTGAGTGGGTTCATAATTACCTCTTTTTGGCATTATAATATTACTGGTAGTTTAGTGTTTATAATAATGTTTTTCCTAATCCTCCTTATCACTTAGTGCATAATATATACAAAACATAACGTACACCATACGGCATTAAGTTGTTAACATCAGTAGCTGTAACTTTGCCACAATTGCCCTCGTCAGGGAGGTTTGCTAAAGTCCCCACGCTTGGCAGGCGTCCTGGGGGATCTCTGTGTAAGATGGCAGTTCTTCAGTAGGCGCTGCTGCCTACCTAGTATTTTACCATTCGTCAGCATGCATTAAACATTGTTAAAATGGTGAAATATAAAGTAGGTATGTTTGGCTATTAAGCAAAATATTATCAACCGTTAACATCTAACATCATATGACTGAGTGTTGATAGCTATGGACTGCCGTGCCGCAGGTCCATGGTTCGAACCCACCGCCAACTTGTACTGCTCCGCATGGTGGAAGGGCCTTCTGAAATGCAGGCCTGGCTAGCTACCATCCTCAAGTATAAAATTTGTCGCCAAGCACCAAAAAGTGTGTTACGCCAGCGGTCCTTGCGAGTCAGTAAAATTATAGGCACATGAGACTCTGAACTTGTGTGGCTCAGTGTGGCGGGCGCAGTGCAGTTCGTCACTTGTGAGGCACTCTTAATACAGGTGGGCCTCGTGCATGTTCCATTACAATCCCATTAAAAAAATAAAGTTTCGAAATCACTTGAAGAGGCAAGTAGGTATTTAATGTACGCTTTCTCCCAGGGGATATTGGTCATATCGCGTTCTCGCGGGAACTAGGCAGTAAATCGGGATAACAGGACAGTCATGCAACTGTATGTATAACACAAGTATGCTACTTATGTAGCAATTATAGGAATAGATGTAGGTATCTATAATTGAAAAAAAGTACGTCAATCGTCTCACTTGACCCGCTTTCAACTTTATATAGAAAAGCCGTCAATCAGTTTTTATTAACAGTATATATTTTTAACGATTAGGAATGTCAAAAAAATAATGTGGGTTGCAAAAATTTTACACCAGCTCTTGACATAAGTACACGACTTCCTAATATCATTTCTAATTAATTTTTAAAAAATAAATAAGACAAAGATTTAGTTATGCACAGATTATCTAACATCTATTGTACCTTACCGTATTTTTAGACAAAAGACAATCTTAGCGTAAACCTTATATTTTAGTTAATGTAAGCTCTTGTGAGTGTACTGGGATTTAACCGAACTGATAACAATATTGTAGACGTCTATGACGCCATAAACGTAGGATTATTTGAAGCGCTTGTAGCAAAGTTTGCTTAGCCGTTCTGAATCAATCTGCTAGCTTAAGCAACGTCCACCGCGGTCTGGAGTTGAATGGGACATCTAGTGACATTAATACTGAGCGCTTCCGTGCTTCGGAGGGACGTTAAGCCGTCGGTTCCGGTTGTTGTCCTACGATGGCAGTCGTTACAGCATGGTGGTAGGGCACAAGAGAGACGTCTTGCAGGTGAATATAAATATTGGCTACTCCGTGCTTTCCTAGCTGAAGTGCTATTGCTTCGTTACTAGAGTATTAGTTAGTAGCTTATTTATTGGAATGGCTTTGCGGAGTGATCCTTCTGGTCTTTTTTATTTTGTGGTATAATTGGAAAATAGGTTACAAACTTATTGGGTGGATTCGACAAAACTCTCAAAACTAGATATACGAGTACTGTTTTTGTAAAGATATAGTTATAATTTTATTACACCTACTTTAACTTAATTCAGACCAGTATATAGCTAAAACATTGTGAGACCGGAACTCGGGTGGGCCTGTTGAAATTAATATGAATCAAATCTAACACAGTCGCGTATATGTACGGAACACATACTGTAACTCTTTGTAACTGTGTTTTCATTGTGAAAAGATGAAAATAATAATGCTCCATTTCATGGTCTTACCTAATTATCTGTTAAGTCTACTTTTTTTGATGCATTGTGATGGAACACGCACGAAGCCCACCTAATTTTAAGCAGTAGCCTCTGCCTATGGCACTGCTCTGCACCCATCACCCTGACACAGAGTTGTTAACTCTCATGTGCCTGTAATTTCATAATTATAATTACTATCTGGCTCTCAAGGACTTCTGCTGGAACAGACTGTTAGGTGCCTGGCCATAGATTTTCTACTTGACACAGCTAGCCAGACAAGCATTTGCAAAATGGTCTTCCACCATGCGGTAAAGCTCAAGCCAGCGGTGGGGATCGAACCATGGACCTGCGGCATGGCAGTCCATATCTACTGGCTATCACTGCTTCTACTCATACGACGCACTGCTGCAATGGATATTTCTGCCTGGATATCCTAAATTTTAACATACAATTAGCTTGTTATAAAATAGCAGCTCAAAATCGACAACTTTTCACACTTTGTTTAAAAAACACGAATTACACAAATGCCGAAATGTATTGTGTTTGTGAGTGACAGCTCTGCCTGTCCCTGCGGGAATTCAAGCCAGGACCTGAAGTGTACAATCCAGACTCGATTGATACTCAGAACGAATGTGTCAGGAAAAGCCAATGTCTGACTCTGACTGCGCGACCTGGGGATTGACCCCTAAATTTCGAGATTCTATGCTTCACAATAATGAGTAGGTAAGACAGTCGTTTTATCATGTTGCAGGTAAATGGTATTTGTGTTTGTAAAATTTTGTGTCTGAATCGTCCGCTAGTAAGGAACCACCCGTGAGGTGCTGGGATATGATTGCAAGCCCCAGTAGGACATTTCACAAACGCCTGCCTGGTTAGCTACTACCATAAACTAGAAAAAAAAATCACTATGAATCTAAAGGTGTGTTCCAACAGGTGTCCTGGGGAGGCAGTAATTCTTTGATTAGGTACATCATCGCCTACTATCAGGTGAGATTGTGGTCAAAAGATACTCTAACCTACCGGTAACAAAAAACTCTTTTTATCTGATTAGAGTGATTAGCCAAGTTCGTTATAGAAGAGGACACTAGTTCGCTAAACACTTTAAGCCAGCGTTCCCTACCACGTTTCATGAAGACTATCTGTAAATTACCACTAAATTTCGTATTGCATGATCCAGTGCTGACTTCAAATTTCTCTGTTAGATCGTTTCCGACCTTGATGGACTATGGTGCTAATCATGTTGATTTGTTTTGCGGGATGCCAAAGTTTTACAGTAGGAAGTTAAGCGTGCCTTGTCTTCTACTACGTCGTAAGTACATGTATTTCGACTTTTCCATAGTGCCCGACCATAGCTTCGTTTTTGTGTTGGCTAAAAAAGCGTGATTAGGCCATATTTTCGTTTTCAGCCATAAACCATCCGAAGCTTCAGACTAGCCGAAAATCAAAGAAAAGTTCGTGAATTGTCGCGCGTCGTTCGGCATGGTTTGTAAAACCCGGCAATATCAGGTGACGTTCGTTTCACTTCGGGGTGAATCGGGTCCGCTCGTGGTTTTTCTCAACTGACTTACACGGACGTGATTTCGTTCTAAGGCTGTGAAGCAACGTTCCTATATTATTTTTTCTTCAAGCGCATAAATTGATGGCTAAATAATAACTTCAATTTGTTCTTATTCTACGCTTACTTATAGGTTCATACGTTTTGTGTTTTATTTTGTGTATATGTGTAAGTAAGTATTCTATTTCGGGCAAGATTCGAAATACTCAGTAGTTTGTAAAAAACGCAGGTACCTATTTGTTTAACTGTACAGAATTCTTAAATGACAAAGTATTTTTTAAGTTTCTTGAAGCAGTGATGGCTCAGTGGCATCGGCTATGGACTACCGCGCAGCAGGTCCATGGTTCGAATCCCGCCATGGGCTTGAGCTTCACCGCAGAGCCAGTGAAATTACAGGCACATGAGACTTAATAACTATGTCTCAAGGTGACGGGCGCAGTGCAATTAGTGACTTGAGCAATGTGCATCTGATATAGACAGAGGTTAGTCCGCTTAACATCAGGTGGGCCTCGAGTTTGTTCCGTCACAATAACATAATAAAAATAAAAGTTTAATGACCGAATGAAGTTAAGTTAATTTAAATATCGTGTTTTATTTCATTTGAATGTTGAATTTGCTTTTCTCTCCCTAGATGTAAACAAAACAAACAAGATTTTAGTGTAGAAGTAATATTAATATTTTTAGATGTTTAAATTATTTTAATTTTTGGCTTCGTTTTCAGGCACACCAAGCCTAACGCCGAAGGCTCTATTTCGTTTCCATTTTCGGTCGGACATTACTTCTCAATTACATAAATTGGCTTAGAAGAATGTTTTGTAGTTCGTTATCTGCAGCTTTACGGTCATATCAAAAATAACTCTAATAAATCCGTTTTCTCCACGTAGACTTTGAAACTTATAGCAGCATGTAAGTTCTTGTACTTGTCATTGGAGCAATGCTTTCAAATATGTGACTTTTTATAGAGAAAAAATCCATATCTAACCTAACTAGAAACAACAACATAGCAAAATTATATGAAAAAAATGAATATAAAGTGATCATTCTCACAAAAATATTCTACTGTTCATATACATAAAATTGAATACTAAAACAAAGTGCTGAATTACGTGTATTCGATATTTTATTCATATCAATATCAAATGTGCCTGTATTTTTTTCAGAACACTGCATAGAATGCGTTACTGTTTCATGAGGTATCGCCTAATAAGAAACCTACCACTGGTTCAATTGTAAATAATAATCATACTACTATATTTCACAGTTATAATATTTTAATGAACCAACTAATTTACCTCTTGATTGATACTTTGTCGGCACTAAAAGATGAATATGTATAACCATGGAACATATATAACGATACGAATGACCTTAATTACATACATGCACAATATAAAAATGAACAAAAACAAGAAATAAATAACAATCGATTACGAATACTGTTTTTATTCAACATATTGAACGAAAAGCATAACTTGCTCGTATACGTGGTTTGTTTGTGTGCAATCTCGCTACAATTTTCCGTCTAATTGACTGAGTGCAATAGACCATTCAAGTCGACTCGATAGCAGTAAATTATTAATGGGATCCTGATACAGGCCTCTAGTTGGAAAATCAAACAAACAACAAAGAAAATTGCATTTCTATAAATACAATTGCCAGCAAAGTGTGTTTACACTTTTTTGTTCTACTGTTTCTTTGTGCATATCGCCTACCTACTAATTACGATGTATTGATTCACTTGCCAAATGGGTTGTTCAGAAGCGCTTTGTTACTTTTTATTTTATTTTTCTATTTAGTTGTCAAACTTAAAATGCGAGTATGTCTGTTTTATTTGAGAACATTTTGTCAATCAGTACAAAAATTATGTTTGCATAGGCCACAAATAATCTGTATTAGATACGTGACGTAAATCTCCAAAAAAAAACAATGCTTTACCATTTTTAAGAATTTTTATAATTGTTATAATTAATAATTCAACATGCATTTGTCTTATTCCTCACGATCCGGTCGTCGTTTTGATCACTGAACTATAATGAATGGGAAAGCAACGAGTACCACCGATGTCACAAAACAGGAGCAGTGATGGCTCAGTGGCTATAGACTATGGTGCAGGTTCATGGTTCGAATCCCGCCGCGGGCTTGCGCCTCACCGCATAGTGGAAGGCCATTTTGCGAATGCCCACCTGGCTAGCGACCACCCTCAAGTGGAAAATCTGTCGCCAAGCACCTAGCGGTGTGTTCCGGCAGCTGTCCTTGAGAGCCAGTGAAATGACAGGCACATGAGACTTAACAACTATGTCTCCAAGTGACGGGCGCAGTGCAATTCGTGACTTATGATGAAATGCATCTGTTATAGGCAGAGGTTAGTCCGCTTAACACCAGGTGGGCCTCGAGCTTGATCCATCACTATACAAAAAAAAGGAGCATAATATTTTTCTCTCTGATTTAATCCACACTTCTGAATCTTGCTTGTCCTTATTCTTGCCTTGCTTGCCTTTCTGGCCCTAGGTTGCATGGGGGTCAGCAACACATTTTCGGACGCCAGTTTTAGACCAGACGTGTCTTCATAGAAATGTTGAGTATTGTGTTCGAGACTCCGAACTTCTGTGGGTTATATGCTGGTTTTAATTTTATTGTAATTGCTCAAGAGTATTCCACGAGGACAACTCCTATCTCATTATCTTCTCTCATTCAACTCGCTTTCACCTTCTCCCAAATTTTAGTGGTAACTTTGTAAGTTGAGGCTAGTTCCGTGGTAATTCTTACATACCTATACTTAACCCTTATTTATACCAATAATCTAAGAATGTCTCTACCATGGTCTACCATTCGGCCTAGCTAGAATTTTGTTTCTTCATGCCTATCACGGCTACTTTTACTTTGTTCTCTTTCATCTTTTGTGGGACACATATTTTCGCTAGGCTTTCATTTTTAATAGTAACCATTTAACCATTTTTAATTAATGATTTTTTCTCATGATGATGAAAATCATCATGAATCAAGACCTTTCTTCTTTTGCCATTAATCGTTATGTGCACGTATAATACCTGATGCACATTTTTTCTCGTTTTTGCTAATCGTTGTCAAAGAGCCATGATCTTGTATCAAAAACGACAGCAATTACGAAGGTTTCAATATAATGATATTGTACTATAAACTTAAGTTGTTCGTTTTATTTTCTTTCATCGTTGCATACCTAGCTACAAGCAACACTATTTATTTCTTAAGTTATATTTTTTTTCTATTAGTATCTTTTTTTATATAGGAGCTTTCAGTTCTTTGACTGATATTATATAATCTTAATGATGAGGTAACAATGAATGGACCGCTCATAGTTATCGCTTTAGTGTGTTATTAAATGGTTTTAAGTATTTTTATTTGACTTAACTGTTGCGCGATCAAAAGTGGAAGCTAATTGAAATAAAGTCTTATAACACGACTGCCCAAAAAAAAGAGTGTTATATTTTCAGGGTTCATGTACGTATGTATGTTTGTGAGTTTAATTATTCCACCATATTTTTTAAACGTCTTGACCGATTTTTATGTATGAGATATCGTTAGATAAGACTTGATAGCGCAACTGACACTACACATAAAAAGTTTATTCCTTATTTTGCATGCAGTCTGGAATTATTGAGTATCAAATATTTAATTACTTTCACTGTTATCAATCTACCATTCACTCTTTTCAGCTCAATCATATCTTCTTTTAATTCTTCTTATTACTGGATATACAGTATTGATTGCGCTAAATTTCTAATTACCGTCATTCTGCCGGTAAAGATGTTTAATATTTAGCATTTTTTCTAGTGTTTGTTGACCCGTTCACTTCCTTTTTAAGTCGCATTTCTTCGTTTTCTTGCTACCACATTTGATAACTCTCTTAGTTGCAAAACTCCAGCAAGCTGGTGTCTCTACAATCTTAATTCCTGGATTCACTTCCTATGCTACTCGAGTCTCTGTTGCAGCAGCAACGAGTCAATTTATCTTGGATGCTTTTGCATGTCACTTCAAGTTTCCTGGATTACAAATTTTCTGTTGTGCTGCTTATGCGCATCAATTGGGGTGCACAACTATATATAATTTACATAAGTATCTATTTGAATCCATGTTGTTGGGAGGTTGGCTTAATTTTTACAGTACGCCTCTGTAATTTTGCATAGCCACATTGGGGGCCCCGGCAACCATTTTCCCCTAAGCTGGCTTTATCGAAAAGTTTTCTGTAGCATAGATTGCATGGCTCGTGTCTGTACATACGAGACTGTTTATTCACACATAATTGCATATTTTTTACCTTTTAATATAGAGATATCAACATATCAACTTCCGCAATATAATAACGATAAGATACCACATTCACGCTAAAATCTTTGAAGTTAGCTAATATGCCGAGAAATACAGAGGTTTACAATAAAAAATCTATGTTTTTGAGTTGACTCTTATCATAATAATTTATTGTAGATAGATGTTATCACAAACTACATGCAAATCATTTTAAATCTACATTTATACAACATATCGGTGCTTGTGTCGTTTAATATGTAATTGTACTAATTGTTAATTTATTTAATCTTATATGTACACGCTCATACATAAGTATGTTTTATAAAATATATGTCTGGATAGATAGATATCTAGGTTAGCGCATTATATTCTAATTGAGGAAATTGGAACTCATGAAAGTAATGGTTGTAAATATAATATTACCTAAACATAACGACATGTTCAATGTCCAGGTTAGGGGAAATGAATTTGTGAATTCTATTTTATTTATTGCTTATAGGTTATTCTTTCACTTGATTCGTCATAAGATTATAATACATTTTTAGGACTAGGACAGTAATGACTTAAAATTTTGAAACTAGCCTACCCTACTTACCCTAAAATTTTCTATTCCTACTAACCACACAGTTAAAAACACAATCAGGGTCCTCGGTTGCGACAAAATAATTAACAATTCTGCCCGAATTTTGTGTGAACGGCAACGTCATGCGTAAAGTGGATCCATTTATCTGAAAATCCGGTGGGAGGTCACGGCAAAAGTCCACAATAAAAGCTGGGTTCAGTAGCACAGTTTAATTGAGTCCTCCGACCTCATAATCCGAGCCTCCACTCCGCCCGCTAAATGTTATTTATAAGCCAAACTCCAACACCCGGCGGCGCACCTACGGTCCGTATAAATTTTAGCCTATTGCACCCCATTTGAGCCGCCTTTGCTACTGCCGTGTTTCAGCATCGCGTCATTACTTTTACTGTTTTTCTTCGCGCTCACTCTAAGCTGGTAATTAAATTGCGGCGATTATTGCTATTGCTTCGACGCTTGTTATTAAACTTGTCGATAATTTAAGTTGGAACATGAGCCTTAAATTGGCGCGTCGTGCCTGATTGAATTTCAAACATACTTACCTACCTAAGTTTTGATTGGCCTTTATCGATTCTGACTGTATTCAATATTTTTTCATTTGGTTTGTGAGAAATGTACGGTACGCACAACGACCGCCCGCGGTTTCATATTCATGTGAGTAAAAGCTTTAAAACTAGATACCTAAAAAAAATCTTACCATTACTTTAACGCACCAGAATATAATTTTACATGGTCACTGTGATGATTTTAATGACCACATATTATCATCATAGTCATCTAAGACTACCTGTAAACTGTAGTTGAACATGAAGTAATTTTTTTAATGCCTCATAGGTTAGCCTTTGACCACTAACTCACCTGATGGTAAGTGATGATGTGGTCGAAGATGTTGTTCAGGCTAACCTAGAAGTACTGGCTCTCAAGGAAAGCTGCCGGAACATACCGTTAGGTGCTTGGCGACAGATTTTCTACTTGAGGGTGGTAGCTAGCCAGGCGGGCATTCGCAAAATACCCTACCACCATGTTATAACGACTGCTATCCTAAGACAACAACCGGGACCGACGGCTTAACGTGCCCTCCGAAGCACGGAAACGCTCAGTAGTATTGTCACTAGCGGTCACCCATCCAACTCATGACCGCGCTTGACGTTGCTTAACTTTGCTGATCGGTTGAGAACAGCTAAGTAAACTTCGATACGAGCGCTTCAAAAATATATTACAATATACTTTTTTTCTAACATGCTAGCTTTTGATGAAATTTGGCATTGTTTATGATTCCTTTCTTGGGAGTAGGTACATATTATACAAGTAATCAAAAAAGTATTATCTGATTAGGTGTTCCACACATTCAAGATGTTTACTTTAAATAAGGTACCTACTCGAGTACGAGTACTAGGTACGTGAGTTCGTCGGGGAAGTACTTCCACTATACTAATTTCTCCGCCAAGCAATAATGTTGACATTACTGTGTTCCAATTTGTAAAATATTGGTGTCGGTGAAATTGCAGGCACACGAGACTTAAATATTATCAGGGTGATTGGCACATCTGTTATAGGAAGAGTTTACCGCTTAACACCAGGTGGGCCTCGTGCTTGTTCATTTACGATGACATCTGACACCATCGATATTTTGCTATTACCGAATAATTATTCAATTACTAGTAATTCTACGAAAATATTACTATTAACTCGTACATCTTTTATAGATTGTACTATAAAACTTACATATTTTACGGCCTGTTGGTTTCGAACGTTGCAGAATTGATGTTGAATGGTCGCCGATTAAACATGTGGCGAGTCCATTGCTCGCATGGCGAGCGCCATAAATGAACTGCCCTCCGAGTATTAACTACTGGGAATTTGGCCATTGGAATTATCGACACAATCCGCTTGACGATAATTGAATGGAAGCGCGTTAAATAACCATTAATTGTTGTAGCGGGTGAAACTGATATTTATCAATAGTGGAACCGGTGGTCCCAAGGTGCACAGTGCCTGTGACAGGCGTGCATCTTTAATACGAAATAATAGATATGCTACGAGCACGCTTGTACTTGAATCAAGCATTGAATCGGTTGTCGTGCTGTTGATTGCCACGCACACAACGGTGCGATGGCAGCAGCAGCACACGGTGCGAACTAGTTTTCCATCACAGAGAGTGTTTCACACTCCTCTTCTTAATTTTAGTAAAAATTTGGTGTTTTGATCGCTTAATAACTTAAATAATCGATTTCGTATACATTTAATTTGATATTTAGTAACTTAACAACCAATTGTGTGATATCTATGATAGTATTTTTGTGTTTTCGTATATTGTAATTATGGAATCACTCGCCACATAAATACAGCTATCCGTCTGTCGCAGCCTATGGGTTACCCGAACGTATAGCATGAATAAAGAAATTTAGATATTGGGGAGTCATTTTGAGGATAAAAAATAAGTAACATGACTTTATTTCAACCACATTACATGTGACTTAATAAATAAAATGGCTAGTTATGAAAGATACTACATAATATTCAATATTTCTAAGTACATTAATGCATAATACTCATATATTTGAGAAAAGGTACAAAAATTAACCATCTCTGTCTTTCTTTATCTATAAATTTTTTCGTTTAAGAGTATGGAAAAAAAATGAAACATGAGGATAATAATGACCAGGAAAGTTAAAATTAAGCGGGTTCAAGAAAATAGTGAAAAAATTTAGTAAAAAAAACTCAAAAAGCATCCTACCAGCATCTAACCGGTTTCTTTATATATTTGATTGATAATGGTAAACTAATATACTGTGACACGAGTACTACATTATATGTATGGAAAGCGGTGTCCCTCCGCACGACTAGCTCGGACATACTCTAGCTCTAATCCCTAGCTAGGACATACTCGCAACAATACGATGGTGTCGGTAATGTTTAAACGCAGCACAATTCACGACATCACAATAACTACTTATGTCACATATATGTTTGGAAAAGATCATTATTTTCTTATAAATTACATAATTTTAGAGTCGCTGTTTTTCTATTCGTAAGAAATACTTTGAAATAACCGCTCTGATAGGTTAACATTGTTTTATTTGGTATATTTATACATGAGTATGTAGGTTTCTGTTATTAATACTATTTACAAAGCGAAAATGTATATCTATAAGGACACCAAAGCCTTGGTTGTTGTCCGTTCTATTTATATGTATAGCTAGCCAATCCTTCGACCACTATCTCACCTGATGGTTAGTGATAATGAGGTCGAAGATATTAAGGATAACCTAGAATTAATTGTTCTCACTAACGAATGCCGGATCATACCTACCATTAGATGCTTAGCGACAGATTTTCTACTTGGAGGGTGGTAATTAGCGTGGCGTGTATAATGCCACAAGCGGTCATCCATCCAAGTCGTAACCGTTGCGGGCGTTGCTTCATTGATTGGTTTAGAACGCCTAAGCAAGGTAGGCTACGAGAGCTTCAATATTTACGATTTACTATCTATTTCTGAAATAATATAAAAAGTAAATTTTCTCTCACCCTCTCTCAAAATTGATATCTTTATGATTCATACGAAATGTGATTACTAGTACCTTCCGCGATAAAAAAATGATTTTTAATTCATATGTAATCAAAGTTTACAACGGTACAAAATGTCACATCATGGTATGGAGATATAACAATGATTGATATAACGCAGTACATCAGAATGAATATGTTGCGATTGGATCTGAAACTCATCTCCGCATACTCAAATTTAAATACGACTCCCGTTCGTCGTCGCGTTTTAAAAGAAACAAGAGTGGCGTTTACAGACCAATCATTATAATGATCGGTTATCGATTTGCTGTATGGCGTGCTCTTCTAAAGGATCAGAATTTAGTGCGTCCGACTACGCCTCTTGGCCGCCGGCTATTCCGTAATCTATTCCTACCGTCGTCACGAAATCAACTTATCTTCGTCGTTCGCTCTTATAATTTTGGAAAATTCATATAATAATATCTGATAACAATCTAATTATTATAATGTCCTCTTTACCATATCCCGTTGGCCGAGGCGAAATTAGAGCGAGTCGGGCCTTCGAGACGGGATAATGCCTTTGCTAATGTAATGAAAATTATGAGATCATCTTTATGCCTCCTAACTGTGCTTTTAAAATAAACACCTCAATTTAGCTCCGCTGTCCTTTTCTGGAGGCTTATTACCCTCGAATAATCTTGTAACATATATATAGTAACGACAAGATCAAGTTTACAAAATTACAACGAAAGGAAAAAATTACGAACGAGCGGGATTTGAACCCGCGACCATCCGTCCATATAGCCGGAACATGCTCTGCCAATTTAGCTATAGTAGTAAGTAATTCATATCTTACATTTATCGTTTCTTTTCTATTGTTTAAGCCGCCTTAAGGGCACGGAGGCTATAAGGACGGGAGTTTGAATCCCGCTCGTAGTATTTTTTTTATTTCGTTATAATATGGCTTATTCACTTAGCAGATGTTAATGCAAATGTTACAATGTAAAGATAAGGTCAAGTGATTATATCGGCCAACTGATTATTTGCTATTGATTTCATGGGTGCTCATCATCAATAATAAGCTGTTTTAGGTTTATAGTATATTGGTAGTTATAAAAGGCTTTTTTTTTAAGAATTGCCAGTGTAGTTGTCCATGCATCTACAAATAAAGATTGCTTTGAAAATAATGATTTAAACTTAGATTTGCTGCCCCTTTGAAGAAAGTTATTGCCTATATCTTTTACACTAATTTACACTAATATTATAAAGTGGAAAGATTTGTATTTGTGTATTAATGGATTTTTCTATGACAAAAATAAACTTAAAAACTACTGGACCGATTTAAATGAAATTTGGTATAGAAATAATTTGAGACCCGGGGAAGGATATCGGATACTTTTTATCCAACTGCGCAAAAATTCTCTCGCTCTTTACCTTATACTTTTGCGAATTTATTTGAATAGCTATTACTACCATACGACTTTATGTTATTTCAACAGTTTACGTTTTTTACGCCTACCGTTTAGATAATTGCAGGCTTTGATTTAAACAAAAAAGGAAGATAGAGTACGCACTAATATCACGATAATATAATGTGGAGAAAACTTAACCCAAGTATTTAATGCACCGCTTCGCTTCCATTGTATATGAAACGTTTTAATGAATGACAAAGAAAGGAAGACATGTATGCAGAAAGACGTACATACGCACACTACTGAAAGTCAATCAACTTCGCATGATTTGACGTCGCCATGTTCGAGGTACGGGTGGCGTTAGTTCCGTTTTTGTAAGTACAATGATTACAGCAGTAAAATATAGTATAAAATACTAATCAGCATTTCGAAGATGTAATGTACATTTTCATTAAATTAACATGAAAAATAAACAACAGTGTCTATCCGTTTTAAATCTTAGCTTACTTTTTATGAGCCCAAATTATAGGTTTGTGTAAAATAAGTATATTAATATGTGTATTTATTTACCCAATTGTAACCAAGCAGGCTGTGGTCTGCTTGTCTGTATGATTTTAGCATTTCAACTACAGATAGATAAAGCTTCCGTATCATTCCATATAAAGAACTGTATTATTAAGTTGTCAAATTATTAATTCCAACAATTCCGAATGAGTTAAATTATTTAGTTGTGGGAGTATTATTTCATTTAAAATCGTAATGAAATATCTCTACCAACTCTTAAAATTTTTTGGATATTAATAATTACCAAGCAGACTTAATGCGGTGCCTATAGTAGTATTAACTATTAGTTTATATAGAAAACATCTCTAAAATAAGACAGCAATAATAGTTACCCAAATTTTACCCAAAGATCTATCTATGGACTTGGGTGTCTATGTATGTCGGTAGACTTAGTGAATAGACCTTATAAACCTTTTGGGTATACCTAATACTTACTACTGACTGTGCTCCGGGCGGTTCCTAGTTTTTGTCTTAGTATGGCAGTTATAAAAGCATTGTGGTAGGGCATTTTGTGAATGCTTGTCTGGCTAGCTATCACCTTCAAGTATAAAGTCTATTGCCAAGCCAAAAAAAGGTCAATTCCGGGAGCTGTCCATGAGAGCAATCAATTCTAGCTTAGCCTGAACAAGATTTTTGACCACATCATCACTTAACATCAGGTGAGATACTTGTAAAAGGCTAGCATATTAGCCAATACCAAAAGCAACATAACAGCCATTACAGGCCTATAGGAAGTCTAAATGTACCAATTGCTCCGATCAGTTGGCAGCATGCCCAGCACGCTGGCTGCTTAGCCAGTTTTGAGTCATATGAGTTGCTCTGCCGTAGTAGCTACGGTGCCAGCTCCAACGGTTGTCTCCGAGAGATATGACGGCGCTAATGTGTCGTAGCATGCAACATCCCACATTAACAAGTGTTTTATCTTCCAACAAACAAAGGTCAAGTCAGCAATAGATCATACGATTCTAGTTTTGATTTTAGACACTAACACATAATAAGTTGTTGCAATATTGGTCTGACTTTCGAATGCCCTTTCGCAAGACATACACATCATTTGAACAGCATCGTACTCGTAACCACGTAAGTGACGCGGTAGCCACTGAAAAAGTTTTGATCCGATACGATTGATGTATTGATCCCATTTTATACCATAAATCATATATAAAAACATGTGAGAACCAAGATCCCGCCAAAGATTATTGAAAAAAATATACCAAATCTTTAAATAACTTTACATTCTAAATTCGTAAAATACATTTTCCCATTTCAGTGTGCCCCAGATAACCCTGTGTTAGAATTCAGTTATTTTAAGTATAACAGCCAAAAATTTGCCAGTCGTGTCTACTAATAATACTATGTGACGGGCAAGAGATAGGACACATTGGAAATACTCGAACCGAGGCCGCTGTCCGAACCTCATCAAATATTGACGATGGCCTGAAAGCTCCCTCCGTTACTACTACACACATACATAATGGAACCGTGTATACCAGGCGCATCTTAAATGTAGCCACGCCTAATTCTGTTGTATATAGAACTGTAAATGTGTAGGAATAACGACACTGTATTGTTTTATTTAATACTGACACTTCGGCGAATTCGTTTCGATTAGATTGACGGATTAGTTGAGTACGTACGAGTACGTTTCAAAACAAACGGAACTATTCAATTGGATGCGTAAGTTTTAAATTTTTTATGTACGGTCTCAATGCCGACAGTTGAGAACCTATATTGATAGCACTTTATTGGTACGATGCGGTTATTTTTTGCAACACGTTTTCAATTATTCTTTTTATTTCATTACTGTTAAACTAGTCTGTCAAAAGCGGTGCTGTGGTTGCGTTAAATATATTTTTTTGGAGTAATAACACAATTTTATATTTTACGTAAGATATAAGTATGGTGGCTCGATTACTTCATAGCTCTCAGTGTTCATAAATAGTTCACAAACAGAAATAATTAAAAAAAAATTGAAATAATCTGTTAAACATATTAATAACTCAGAATATAGTTGTTTAGATGAAGCACGGAGCACGATAAAAGTAAAGCCAATAAAACCTTTCTCCGATTATGCTGTCTCTGTCGACACGGCAAACCCGTGGAGTGTGAATGTGACAACTAAAGGAGCATGGTCTTTTTGGCTTCACTTGTATCATGTGCCGTGACACATCTCTTCTTTTTGAAATCAATAATAGGTTCTTTTTGAAACTTTCAAACAAATTTTACATAAAAATCACAACAAATTGCGGGCCCTTTTGTATTTGGTGATTGTGGTGCGATGTTTTGTTTGCTTTGCGTACGCGATATTGCCATCCTAAATAAATAATGTGGTTCAGTAGAAATACTGATGGCCCATCTCAACTGCTTATCCAGATTTGTTATTTTGTTTAAAAAAAGGTATTCCCCTTTTATACCTAAAACTAAGTACGAAATCAAAAACCAAGGAGAAATAAGCCCACTCTCATAGTGAACAGAAAAATTATTGATAGATAGAAAAAACAGCAATGCAAGGAATCCTCTTCTACGCGTACTCGACTCGCACCTTACCAGCTTTTTGTCTTTGATATCTTGAGAGTACTTCATCTTCGTTCTGCTATGATAAACTTATTACGACTAGAAGAGTTCAGTACTATACCAGGGACTTTAGTAGAGTAAGACAGTAGGGCGGATAGATCGTCAACATGATCACAAGCTGCCGGAACATAGCGATAGGTGCTTGGCGACCGATTTTCTACTTGAGGGTGGTAGCTAGCTAGGCGGGCATTCGCAAAATGCCATATGATGCTATAACAACTGCAATTCTTAGACCACAACCGGGACCGAGGGCTTCAAAGCACGGTGCTTTGTAATAAATGCCACTGATGGTCACTCATTCAAGTCATGACCCCAGCGAAGGAAGCTCAACCTAGTTGTTCGGTTAATAAGACTAGACAAGCTACGCTACGAACGCTAAATAAAATATTTTCCATACCATCCGGAATTTGACACAGACCAATACTCACCGTCACAGCTTTCAATTTTCACGATTGTAAAAGATTCTTGTGACTTAAACTAGAAAACTTAGGTAGGCTCCACTAAGTGTACCGACGACGTGGAGTAAAATAAGTATTAAGGGGATGGATGCAAAATGCTTATTAAGTTACATGTTCATTAAATGCTTCAAAGGGGGAGGCACATATCTAATAGTAGGTGTCTTCTTCAGCTTACGTCCTAAACCAGGACCTAAGAAATAGATGTGCTTCACAATTTCATTCAAATCCGTTCAATCCTTTTGGAAGTGAATGAATTACAATTTTTTTTTTATTGTGACATAACAATCTCGAGGGCCACCTGATGTTAAGTGGACTAACCTGTGCCTATAACAGATGCATTTCATCACAAGTCACGAATTGCACTGCGCCCGTCACCTTGAGACATAGTTGTTAAATCTCATGTGCCTGTAATTTTACTTGCTCTCAAGGGCAACTGCCGGAACACACCGTTAGGTGCTTGGCGACAGATTTTCTACTTGAGGGTGGTAGCTAGCCAGGTGGGCAATCGCAAAATGCCCTTCCACCATGCAACATAGTTCTTAGTTTTCTTCCTACACCATATTTAATTGAAATAAGCCAATTTCAAAACACAATCCTTGAAATATCTACTATATTTACAAACTACAAACAAGGAACAGTACTCGTAATAATTCAGTATGCTATTTTCAACCCCTCTACTTGAAAACATCTGATATCGTCCACATAAAACATTAATCCATACCCCCTTTCTTTACTTAACACTCTTCATTTGACAGATTGGAGTAAATGAATAGAGGTTTTTTTTATTTAATTTAAGGGTAATATGAATGTAGGCGTACTTTTACTGTGAGCGGTGTTTGTTTTGTCTTCATCCTGAGATCGGTTTCCGTCCAAGTAGTTTTTATTGGAAGTTTTGTTGACCAAGCTAGTCAAGCATTCTCAGAGCTTCACCCTCTTTGTACACAGACAAAATATCGCGTATATTTGATTTGTTGCTCCTACAATGTTGCAAAGAAATCTATATAATATGAACAGCACACTACATTGATTTCTCTATAATTTTTATATAGCTTCTAAATGAGTTAAAATAAAATTTCACTTATATGATAATTTATATGGGATATATAATTGAAACGTATTTTACATCGTTATTGGGTTTGCTTATTATTATTTCTTATCTGTTTGTTAGTGAAGTTTATTAAAATCAAACTATATAATCAATATGGCAGCTGGCTCCTATAGTTGCTTGGTGACAGATTTTCAACTTTATAGTGGTAGCTAGCCAGGAAAGCGTTCGCAAAATGCACTATCATCATGCAGTGAACTCTAACCTCACGGGCTATCATCTATGGACTCCCAGACTGTCGCTGATCTTCATCATAGCGATAAAATGTAAACCTAAAAGTGGTGTGAAGGTGACAACAGGCATTTTCAAACTAAATAAAAATGTATACAAAATATAATAATACAATTCAAAGACTACGCCTGCTATTATGCAAAGAGGTGTAATCTGGCCCTGATTGATATTGGAATTACAGTTTCACGTGTAGGTAAATATCGGTGACGCGATCCATAATTACGCGAAGAGAGAGTGTACCTATACGTGTTATCGCTCGGTATTACTAATTACCGGGACTCACGCAGGTATTTTCGATAGTAATATTTATTCTGGCTCTAGCAATGTGATCAATAGCAAGCTGTACTTTGAAATTGTTACTTCTAGCGAGCGGTTCATATTATTGAATTTTGACTCTATAATTTCAGTAGCTCTGTCAATAAATGATGTACTCGTATCTACTATTTTCAAACCTCAACCTCAAAGAAGTGATTTTTACAATTAAGTTTTAGTTTTTTTATTTGAAATGGAATAAAAATAACGTCACTGATGATTTATAATAAACGTTATCATTTTCCTGCTCCTTGTGATCTATTTAACTTCTATGATCATAAATATCATCAAATGATCAATGCTAGGGGTTGAAAATAACATACTGTACATATCTATTTAATTCATAACCATGAATTGATATTTGCCTCTTCTACTTCTTCATGTCCTTATTTCACGCTAAGTGGAGTCGGCATAACATATTTTCAATTCTGTTCTGTTGCTCATCATCACTTTTTTTTTGTGAAATAAACATTATTATTATTATTATGACTTCACTAACTGTTTTTTCGCATACATCCTTCTTCGCGCAGTTCATTTTATATTTCTATATCCGTCCACATTCATAGTCTCTCTTCTTGTTAAAAGATTTTTATCTCATTTCTTTACGACCATACTAGGCAATAATTTTACAGTCGCTGAAGCTACTTTCAATCTTCTTCAAATATACTCATTATTTATCTTGACTATATTAGTCACATCACACATCCATCTTTTCGCATTGATGACACGTACCTACTCACCTGTCTCTTTTATTACCCATCATTTAAATGCGATACAGTACGACGGGTCTTATGATGGTCTTGTAAAAGAATCCATTTATATAAGTAGATAATATGCAATTTGATCCATATATTGCAGTCATCCTTTAAAAACCCTGTACAATTAGCATGAACTAATTTGTCACATTATGATAAAATAAAACGTCTATAACATTAAAACTTACTGATAATCCTCTCAGAACGTTGAATTTATTTACAAAATAATTGTTAAATTAAAGACAAAGAAAAACAATAGTACAATGGAGGACCGTCCCTTGAAACTCGCTCTGTTTAAAGAAAACAAGTTGACGCACTCAAACGGAGCGTTGGAGGTGAAGTGAGGTCTAATGTGTGCACAGTATCTTATGCTATTATTTCTAAGTCAACCTAGCTTCAATGTTTGACCAAATCTATTGACGTCCCATTCCCTTTAATCTTTTACCGACGAAACTGCTTTTATATTTATTAAATAAAGATCTTATCGAGTACGCTTCACGAGGACTTTCAAGAGTTTTTCATCTCTTAATGGAAAATATAGTTTCTTCTTGACTATAACTAATATATGTTTCTATATAACAGTTTATAGTGATGAAATATTCTGCAGTAATACTCGTATTATGGTTTCGATGAGTATAATTCATTTGATGATTATATTTTCTGTATGTACAATAAGTAAAGAATACTTAAATTTTATATACTCGTGGTGTCTTCTGTATACTGTTTTCAGGTGACTGTTGATACTTTTTGTCTTGTAGTACTTACATTAACATTAAATTTGCGCGAATGACAGAGTATTCTTTTTTAGTTACTTGATGCGAGGTTATAAATATTATATAAATTATGTTGGCTGATAGGAATCCCTCGTCGAAATAAATATAATTCTTCCGTGATAATAAACAAAAACAATATATTAAATTTAAAAATTATATTTGTTATACTAAATGCATAAAGTGGTTTACGATATGTATCAAAGAAATATGCCCTTGCCGAATATTTTTTTGTTTGTTCCTTTTTATATACAAATATAATTATTAAAAAAAAACATAATTTTATTTACGCAAATCAAAAAATAATAATCTTATATGATATTTCAATTTCTTTCGGCACTAATCTTTCCGCAAACTGAATAGATAAGACAAATGTTCCTGATTATGATCTGACCGCTGCCCTAGAAATTGGTAATCCAATAATAATTTACATTGAAAAAACAAACTACAAAAAGTCGTTCTACCTGTTAGCTGCGTCTGCTCTCTAATCATATGCATGATATCATATAGAAAATCAACTTTTATATTTTATAATAAATTTACTGAATTGTAAGGCCAGGCTTACACACTCGATATTTGGCTTTACATGGTGCATTTTAATCCAGAGCGGAACGAGGGATTCTCAAATAGAGAACTCAGCACAGTAAGGGACTCTATATACGTCGTCAATTTTCCAAGAGTGCTAACTTCTACATTCATCCTCTCTGTGGGAATGGAAATTCGTTGGTTAACAAAGTATCAGCTATCACTGAAGCAACGCAGCACACAAGTAGAAACCAGAAAAAAACTTCTACGGTCGGGTTCCCCGTTCACGGTTTTCATTTCCTTGAATATGATAAGAAATAGTGAATTTATGTATATATTTTTACTGTTATTATGTGTACTGTGTACTACTTTTGATAATTTTAGTGATAATGTGATCACGGATGGTGTACAGAATTAACGGATGTTGGCAAGTAGCTGTCAAACGCAACTGCAGGAACACATCGTTAAAGACAATGCTTAGGGACAAATTTTCTTTTTGAATGAGGAAGTTGGTCGTTGTAGGCAAAACGTGCCCTGCAGTAAATTTGCATACGAATTTACTTTAACATTTATCTAAGATGAAGGAGGTGATATATGATGAGGTCACATCTTATATAAATTTATAAGGGCACTTAAGATCGTTAAACAGTTTTATAATATATTTTTGATCTTTGTTATTGTTTTTAGTAAAAAATTCTAATGGTTATTAAGATTGACCCATAAGTACATTCTATCAAAAAACACTAAGTAAAATATAGGTGGAATTATGGTCCATAAGGGAGTTTATTGCTCCACGCAGATCAATAAATGATCATGCCCGACCCAAGCACCTTACGATGTGTTCCAGCAGCTTAACTTGTAATAATACATTTTCCAGTTTTGGATTAAATGTGTGTTTGGATTAAAATTGTGCAAATTCTGTCAACTCACACTAGTAATTCCAAACTTATTTCTCTTACCATGTAGATGACATAAACGAATATAAGAATGGGTTGTAAAATAATAGGCACAAAGGAAAGAGTACTTGTATTTATGTTTGTAGGAGTACATGTAACAAAGAGTGTTTTATTTCAGTTGCTCGTGGGCAGCAGCGGGGCGGGCGCCGGCGGCGCGGCCACCTCGCCGGATGGCGGGTCCAGCTCAGCGCCGCCGTTGTCGCCGGGCGGGTCAGCTGTAGCCGGCGGAGCGCTGTCACCCGGTGCCGGCAGCCACGCTAGCACCCCGGCCGCCTCCTGTTGTGACACTCCCCGGCCCATCATCACCGATCCTGTCTCCGGACAAACAGTCTGCTCTTGCCAGTATGACGGCGCACGGTTGGCGCTCAGTTCCTACCCTCGACTCTCTAGTGCGGCCGTCGGAGTTTATGGCACCCCCTACCCTTCCACGGATCAAAACCCTTACCCGAGCATTGGTGTAGACAGCTCAGCATTTTATTCGCCACTGGTACGTATTCTCTTTGACTTAAGATATGAATATACTTATATACTTTGTTAGATATATTGTTAAACTGGTGCACCAGGTCATATGATTCCCAATTCAAAAACAGAATGACTTTTGGATAAGTAGCTCCTACCTCATTAATATTATTCAGGCAACCATAGTAGTGATATTTAATATTCATTACGGATAAATCAGGTATTCGTGCTGACATGCTGACACTGAGCCATCATTGCCTCAAACTACCTACATATTTAATGAAACTAATAAAATATATTTCTCCTAACAACAGGAATTATCCCACATAGATGTCGTCATCGCTATTTACAATTGAATATACCTGCTTCTAGGCATTAGACATAATTATGAGATACCTTAATCGCTCTTGACTAAAGAAAACAAAACCGAAGCCAATACTTTCCACAATATCTTCTTATGTTGTCCATTGCGTCGGAGAAAACATTTTGTACTGTCTTAATTTTTAGTGGGACAAGGGTAGGAAGAGGATGTAAATAAGTAGCCTGGATGTTATAAGAGTTATATATAACTTATAGGTGAGTAGGTATATACATAAACATTTCAAAACGAATTTAAACTCTTACGTGATTCAACTTTTACAAGCCTTACATAGGCCTCATAAATATGTGCATAGATGTAAATAATTAGTTCAAAATTAAATTATACATTTATAACTTTAATTAATAATGAAATCATACTTCATTTCTCATAGAACAAGAAATACCGTGCTTGTGGACGGCTAGATAACGTTCAAACGAAGTGAACAGTAGAACTGCAAATTGATACCAATGGGTCGTTTGCCGTTTGTCCGTATACGAAGCAAGGTTTATCGCTCTCGCTGCGATACAACGTGTTTGGATTTTCTGGCTTGGCGTGCGAGCCGAACCGGTCCGAGCGCGCTCAGCCAGAAAACCACTGACACCTCGCAGACCCCGCCGCCGACGCCGCCGACGCCCTGTCACGAAACATTAATATTTAAACTCAAAAAATAAACTCGAAAACCGACCGCCATTATTATCGCAATTACTTTTTAACCGACTCCAGCATTGAGGAATATTTAACCACATTGCAAATGACACAAAATTTCTCGCTAAACACCTTTACGTTTTCTTTCAAAACCTTAAATTATGAGAAACGATGGGTGTGCTCACAAATTATTCAGAAATGGTGAACAAATTCAAGTTGCTGTCTTGAAAAATGGATGGAACTACTGTTCGGTTAACACCTTGTCTGGGAACCAGAGACAAATGAGCGGTCGGCTTAAGCGGCATTCCGTACTCGTAATCCTTATAAGGGCCAAAACTCGCTGAACATTCAAATAACCATGACACTATTTACACCTTTAACAAGTTATTATTATAAGGTTCATATTTCATGAATTAGTCTTCTATTTATACTCTCTAAAATTCATTTTATCCTGTTTTATGTTATCATCGTTTCAGTAAACCACGTAAAAAATCGGCGATCCTTTTATAAACAGGAAGCTTTGATTAACCCACGGTGCTTTTAATGACCGTTAAATTAACAATAGACTAACGGATTCTAAATCTTAAAATTATTACTTAACACTCTCAATAATAAATATTGAAAATAAGATAGGTGTGTAAAGATGTGTGATCATGATCAGCATAATTATGATGACAAAATCACATGACGTGTGGCAGTGGTAGCTCGTGTACGTAATTGTAAGGTAATGGTCGAGGCATCACATATAGCCGGTAGAGAGATCTCTATCTGTCATTGTATTAAACGAACTTTGTTGTACCTACTCTATGACCTGCTGCATGTTTAATAACAGGTGTGTAAATGTATGTATACTGTCATTGTGTGCCTGTGGTCATACCTAGCTCACGACAAGCCCGGCCGGTTCCGTGCAAGCGACAATTTAGCGAACAATGACGACGCTCTACCACAAATGCACTCGTGTCTGTTCTCCTACCCATGTAAGTCTTCCTTCCACTACGCTGTGTTTTGTTCTCTATCCCTGCTAACACAAGGTGTAGTTTCGAGTATTGCAAGTTAACTTCCATTGTGGGTGAAAATATTCAACTGCCATTTTTGAACACGGTCGACTCCGGTGGCGCCGTCTGTTCGAGTCGCGACTTACTAACAATACCCCCAGCGCCATCTTTTATCTATTGTACGCCTTTGATAATCAATAAGGGGATTGTTTGGTGTAACCGAGTTTTAATGACATCACGTAAACTCGTTGACACTACAATTTGTTGACGCCGTATTTTGCGTAAACGATTTAATAAAGGATGTTATTTTGGATTCTTTATTCGATTAGCAAAAGTTTGTTCATAATTCGATTTCGACGCATGTTGTTGGTTTTAAATACTGATTTGAATGTTATTATAAAGTAATAAGCGAGTAATAATAGGTCGCAGCACAAATGTATATACTTATGGTGGTAATAAATATAAAAATGTAGACCATCATGACAAAATAGTTTTATCCTAGTAGCCGGCGGCAGCCTATGGCGTCAAGAGCAATAAAATCTTTCATCTCAGTAAATGCAACATGTGCATGATCATGCATTCTGCGCTACACATATCTCACGCGTTTATTGCAAACGGAAACTTACACTAACCCTCCTACCATACTGCATTACGTACAATTGATAGACATAACGACGCCGACTCCAAAATTAACCGCAGACATCCGAGGAGATTGCTCCGCTAGTGTACGGCTCTCGAAAGTTAGCTTTGACCCAAAAACGATCGTCGTTTTTTACGCTCTATTCAACTTTTATCACGGCTGAATTAAAAGTTAGATAAAGGACTGGAAATGAAAACAGAGAAAAAACGGAACGATCTTGGCCGGCTATAAAAACGTAACAAAACGCCAATTTAAATACATCACTAATCTTAAGTCAAAGAGAATAAGTTTAGGAAAAGGAGAACAGAAATTCAATTAAAGAAGGGCGCTGGAGCGAGAGGCATGATGCGCAGGAGCTGAGCGTCCGATTGAGAGGGAAAAAAATAAATAAACCTGAAGAGAAATCAGGCGAATTGAGAATAGCCATTAAGGTGTTAATGAGGGTCTTATTAAGCCGTCTTTTCCCAGTGGGTGGTCTGTCCTTAGTGCTTACTTTGTTCATTAATCACGCAGGATTTAATCCTGATCTAATTATCAAAGCTGTATGTTACAATATTACTCGTATTGATGCGCTACTTATAAACTACGTTTATAATAATAAATTAGTAGTGTTGATATGTATAATAATGTTATCCTCCTTAATTATGGGATTTAATTTCCTGAAATCAAATATCCCTAATAGGAAAGTTATAAATATATTAATTAACATTTTAATAGCTAGCTTGTTAAATATACTACTATCTACACACACGATTTCCATTGATTCTTGGACTTTAATTGTTTTTTTTAAACTATCACGGTTTACTAGATAACTATTATTATTACTTACGGGATTTGTACCGTGGTGATTTTTAATTTTCAGCTCCCGCTATTTTGACGCTGTTCCCCGTGATCATGATGCAACTACTTCGAAATATCGGGAGCTCAAAAATAAAAATCACTACAGTACAAATCCCGGAAGTAATAATAATAGTTATTTAATTGTTTTTAGACTGATTCTTGTAATATACCGTAACTAGGAGGACTTCAGGTATACCTACTAGAAGTTAGACAACAGGAAGCTATGTGCTGATTTTGGCCACGATCTTGTATACCTCTGTTTAGACGGTGGACAGCAGCGCCTTCTGAGGTACTGCTGTCTTACACTGCAATCCCCAAGACGCCTGCCAAGCGTGGGGATTATGGCTAACACCCCCTTTATGGGGAGGCTATATTCAGCAGTGGACAATCCGGGTGATACAGTAATACTAAATAAATGACCACAGTTACCCAAATAGATGACATACTATAGTAATCCTACTCAAAAACTATCGATGTCGATTGTTATATCGATTTACAAAATACTTTTGTAATTACTACTACTTGAGGAAACGCAATTCCAAGGTATATATAGGTGTGTTTTTGAAGCGCTTGTAGCGAAGTTTAATTAGTCGATCTAAGCCGATCAGCAAAGTCCACCGCCTGGCTAGCTATCACCCTCAAGTAAAAATCTATCGCCAAGCACCTAACGGTGTGTTCCGGCAGGTGTCCTTGAGATCCAGTAATTCTAAGTTAGCCTGAACAACATCTTCGACCACATCATCACTTACTATCAGGTGAGATTGTGGTCAAAGGCTAACCTATAAGGCATAAAAAACAGGATATTATTGATTTTTGGAATTATTTATAAGCATGAAAAATATCGTACCGAATTATTAAATTATAAAGAAATTAAAAAAATCATATACAATATATTTTTCTTTTATATTTGCCAAAAGAAAAAAAAACTATAAATTGTTCTCTATACTACAAAGAATGATCACAGACTTAATTTAAGTTAAATTTACTAAATATATTATAATTTGTGCTATACACTTTCCATTCAAATAGGTTTAGCATGTTAACTACCTTTGAACACATCAGCTCTTACCATGAGATTAGATTGTGGTCAGTGGCTAGCCCATGAGCATTAAAAAAAAGCGAAATGAGTTGGTACTCACAACATACTCATAAAGACAAATCAACGTCAAAAAAAGAAAGGAAATACAGAATTACACACATATACATGATTAGTTTTTGTCTACCATCTGTAAAATATAATATAATTTAAAAATAACTTATCTAATTATAATCACCAGCTGAAGTCTTGGAATATTAAACTTGTTTACATCATTTGCATGCAATTCTTTAAAATTAAGGTCGTTATCAAACTCCACAAAGTTACGAGGTCTGACCCTTCAAATCAATTGCGGCAAAAACATGACGATTGTGCTCAAACTAAACGTATGGGTTGTGTAGAGTATAGGGCTAAAATAAGTAGTTTCATCTGAATCAGATGAAGCCCTTATTGCGGAAATTTAATCATGACAAATACTTAACTTTTCATGAAGCTGTAGATTGACCTAGAAATTTAGTTTAAAAAATTCAACTGACAGTAAAATACCATGACATTCAGTCTTTCTAACATAAAACACAATAAATCATTGCATTGGTATGCTATAACACAGGGCTCCTAGTTTGGGTACCAATGTTTTCTAATCAGTAAGAAACTATTATGTTCTGTAATTATATGATTGTCTATGAATTTTACGATGTTTGTAGAAATACAATAAATGATTATTTTATTATTATTTTTATTATATTAATTAATAATAATAAGTAGAATACTAATCACTTAAGTGTAGTGTAAGTGAGATTAAACACTGAAAATATAAGGATAATAAAAATTTTTGTTTGAAAGGTAACATGAGTTTGACACATTTTAAAACCTTATAAAGGGCATTTTGCGAATGCTCGTCTGGCTAACTACCACCGTCAAGCAGAAAATCTGTCGCCAAGCATCTATCAGCTAACCTTCGGGCAGCAGTCCTTGAGAGCCAGTAAAATTACAGGCACATGAGCACTCAACAATTATATGTCTCAGGGTGATGGGCGCAGTGCATATCGTCACTTGCGATGAAATGAATCTGTTTTAAGGCAGTGGTTACCGCTTAACATCAGGTGGGCCTCGTGCTTGTTCCACCACAATGACAAAAAATAACTAGGTAGAAAATATCGACTAATTTACACATATAATAAAAGGATTATTCTTTAACTTTGGAAGAAGCAATCTTTATGGAAATTGTCTAACGACTAGACAATTTCCGCAACAATTGCACCTTTAACTGATGGCCGTCACTATTTAGAATAAATGGGTGGCGGCAAGTGGCATTTACGAGGACGGACTGATTCCGTCTGTCGGTGAGTATTGACTCCGGTTGCTGTCTAAGCATGGAAGCCACTACCAATCTATCTGCCAAGCACTGGACCCGATAGTTAGAGTATTGCCAATACTTTACACTCGCTCTCTGATGAAGGCCTGTATATTATAGCAACAGGGGGAACATGATCAGCTGATGCATCACGGATTATCTTTTTTTTTTTTTTTTTTTTTTAATTTTTGATAGGTTAGCCTTTGACCACTATCTCACCTGATGGTAAGTGATGATGTGGTCGAAGATGTTGTTCAGGCTAACCTAGAAGTACTGGCTCTCAAGGACAGCTGCCGGAACACACCGTTAGGTGCTTGGCGACAGATTTTCTAATTGAGGGTGGTATCTTTTCGAGAAGTTCCATAAAATACGTGATTTTGAGTAAATTTCAGTTAATATCACATAGATTTAGACTATCTATGCGGAAGGCGATCACATAGATGAAGATGAGCCTAGTTCAGCAGAAGATGTACATATTTAAGTTTGCAGTTTTGAAAAAAAAGCGTTCTTATTGAATTTGTTTCTTTTATGGGAAACTATTCACGTTACGTAGATTCGTTACCATATACCTAATAGCACATATGGTCAAAATTCGTTATGAGTTTCAAAATCTACTCGCTGTTCTACTAATATCGATTTTTATACTACGAGTATCACTGTTAATAGTTAGCTTATGACGTAAGCCGAAAAGTAACAGGTGTATTATTTCCGTAGGTCATAAATGTACTGTGAGTAATAATAATAATATTAAAATCTACCTATTGTTCTACTAATTTATATTTTTTATAATATCACTGTTATTAGTTAGTTTATGACGCAAGCCAGATAAGTAACATGTGTAATTTTTCCGTATATTCGTAATAACATCGTGTCTATGTAAGTGACTGGTACATAATATCAACCGCCATTGCTTTAATGATGCAACAGAGGCGGTGAAACGTGGGTGGGCTTATCAATAGGTACATCGTCGATTTGACATAAATGCGTTATACTTAGATTACCTATGTGACAAACCGATAAAATGTTGTAAAGCGCCGCCACGCAGTGATTGACACGGCGCATGTTTACTCTGCGATATCCTGACGTAGGTACACCTTCTGTATCGGCCGCCTTATCTAGCAGACACATAAATATTTTAACGATACCGTACACTCGAAAGAACCGTATGGACTATGAACGCCCTGAGGCTTAGTTATTCGAAGTCGTGACAGCTGTCCTGTTTATCATAATTCGTAAACAATGATCGCCGGCTACCCCTCAACCCTCGTCTCACCTCGAAAGCGTTAATTACTCCGCAAATATACTCATCTTCGCACTAAGCGTTTACTTGCCGACTTTAATGAGTGGGCAAACAGAGCGCGCGGCAGTGGCGGTCAGCCACGGGCCTCGGGTCCACCGCTAATAAATCTTCGGATTTTCCCCGATTTCCCGGCGTCCCGCGGAGGCTAGCACCCTTCGTCTATTCTCGTGCCACTCTTATAAATTACCAACATGCTTTTACTATAAATCAAATAATGGTCGAGCTAAATGCGTTTGCTATTGTTTGAATACACTTCTTACACCACTATTGTGATTTAAATCACTCTTGCTTGATACATGTTTGGCACTTTGGTGATAATTTTCTGCTTATGCCATTCTTCCACACAACATAAGTCAGCAATTGGGACACAGGAAATCTGTTTTGTCCCTTTGTCTGGCCCGGAACTTGTGGATATTGAGACTGTTCCGCTTGGCGATACAAGTGATTAACCTCAAACAAAACAATTGCCCAGAGGAAACGGTTCTAATGCGTTATAATTGAAAGTTTTACTAAGATACGAAGGGTGGTTTGTGACTTGCGCTGTTAAATAACATTAAAATACTTATTAAGCGATATGTGGCCACTTAACTGCGTAAAGGTGCTTATTTTGATCGTTATCTTGACCGGAAGTGGAAAAAACGTGATCCACGCGTAATTTTTATCCGCGCCGCCGAACCAAGCCTTGCCACTCCACCACACCGCCGCGCGCCGCCCGTCGTGCATCCGACTGGACGCGCGACGTGCTAAGCATTAGGTGAATAAAGTCGATGTGTCGATTTAACTTTAGATAACTTTGTAACTGCCCTAAACCTATCCGTTATAACATATCCCTAGATCAAATACCTATGGTATATCAGGTATGTAATAAAATCGAATATGTATAATTATAACAATATGCATTAAAAGAAAAATGCCTTATAACATGAAAATCCACAGAATTTTAATTCCAAACTGTGAACGAAGAATATATTAAAATAAACGTTTACAAAGGTATATATAAAGTCAAACGAATAATATAAAAAATCATCTTCAATTCATCGAAGTGAACATTTCCGTAAAATTAGATTTCTATTTTTTATTCTCTAGTTCAACCAGTTCCATCTGCTAACGGAAATACAACAATGGAAACGGAGTCGCAAAATTAAAATCCGTTTACAATATTATGACAATATTTTATTACTAAATTCTACTGTAAAGGGACCACCAGAGGAAGAAAAGCGCTAATTCACAACTGGATAAATGATATGTCACATGCAACAATAGGCCAATGAAGATGTTGCTGCGTGCCAAGTTCCACTGTAGGTTATATTGTTATATTCAGCGGAAAATAATCGAGAGAAGCGCTTTACATTTAGTAAATTTGGAGTGAGTTTTTTGCGAGTTATTGTAGCGATTCGGAGTTCGGACAGATGTCACGGACAGAGAATCCGCGACAACAAAAGCGCCCCGGGGGCGCATTGTCCCCCGCGCCCCGTTCTCCGCACAGCTACCATTAACTTTGATGCCTCTTACATTATCTATCAAAATACTACATATTAAATTTATTTATAGCTATATTCACTGTATAATAGTTATTGCTCTAAATGGTTTTTAATGTCCTTATTTTATAAGTAATTTATACGCGTCGAGCTTTACAGCTGCGTTTCACCCTTCGATGATGGCCATTAGCAAGACATCAGATAATACAACAAATGCGGGTCCCGGCAAAGTTATTGAGATAGTGTTAATAAGTTGTTTATTATTCTTTTTATTCATTAAATCCTAACGATATTATAATACGGAGTTAGGTACCGTTCTAAAAAAAATAGTGATAGAAATAAACGAACCTGGCCTAAGGATTACTGGCGTGTCTATTACTGATTATTAGTAACAAATAAATTAAGATATATTATAAATTGAATATATAAAGGTAGATTATAGAAAACATTTTGTATGACCCTGAAACTGAGCTCGGTGAATGGCAATAGGATCGCCCCCTATGGGGACAAAACCCAATATGCGAAATGTGTAGGTTTACATACCTTTGACCTTTAAAGGGTCGTATCTTTGGAACCGTAATAAGGAGCCAGTTGAAATTTCAACAGTAGACGTGTTATTTTAGCGAATTGACCAACAAGTATTAATAAAAACGAAAAGTATAGGGGTGCCCAATACAAGAAACATGTTTATTAACGTGTTTTTTTTTATATTGTAATAGAACTTCCAAATTAGTATGAGTATACTTAAAGTATAAAACATATAACAACATGTGAAATAGCTGGTCAAGGGTGGGGTAAGAATCCCGCAAAAATGTCGAACTGAAAATATTAAATAACTTATCAGAATAAATAATATGATAAGAAAATAAACATACGTATGAAAAAAAACATATACTCGTACGAAACATTAATTAATATTATTTATGAATAAATAAATGATTTAATTTGATTTTGAAGTTAAATATGCAATTATATGATTATTTTAAGATAGGTAACGGGGAAGCCACATGTATTCCAATCCATTTCCTCAAAAATGGTTCCTCCTACCAGGTCTGGCTTACTCTGCACTTAAGGTACAAAGTTACTGGTACATCTGCGTATCCGTCTGGACGGGATTTTTCTACGATGCGTGCCGCATTAGAGTTATGCGATAGAAAAAGAGGCGCCTCGTAGGTGAATATATAAATATTAGATACTCCGTGCTTTGCAAGCTTAAGTGCACTTTAACTAGAGTCGCTTATTTATTGGAATTGCTTTGCGGAGTGGTCCTTCTGGCCATTTTTATTCTTTGCTCCTACGTAAAATATTAAACTGATGGATATAGTCGAGTAGGTATTTGAAGATGCGTTTTTTTTCCTATAATAGTATAGTATAATAATGTAGATTTTAAAGTTAGATCGTATTCTAACTTGACAATACGATATTTTTATTATAGTTATTAATTTATATAAAAATAAAATAAAATGAATGCAATGGAATTAGAGAAAATTCAGCATTTATATATACATAACTCTGCTTAGTATTTTAATCCGTAATCCTCGTGCGCATAGGCCTAATCCACGGTTTTCCTTATCCAGTATACACAAACAGTTTAAAAATACCTACTCAAAAAATTAAAGAGAAAGCCGAAAGCATATTTACTTATTGAATGTTGTCTCTGGTATTTGGTCTGATTAATATCCTGTTTAATGTGCTCGTATACTTTTGTCCACAACCCAGGAACTTTTAGGGGAAAATCAGATAAAAAAAAATTACAAATGTGAAAGAAAATAGCATAAATCCATACACCCTTTGCAATAATATACTTACTTGGTAGTACATCCGCTGCACTTAAGTACACTCTTAATAAGTTGGCATCGTCAGAACACTACCTCCCAGTTATGAATGAAATTCTATTGGTATCATTATCGCCGATGCCAATGGGTTAACGCAGCAATACCCTACACTAACGTAATGGACGTGGGAAGTGGCATGTTGCTCATTCAGCGCATTTTTTCCCCAAAGCGATTTTCAGATCATCTGATGGAACAGTACTCACTCGATGTTAGCTAACCCATGCCCATGAATAATATGGGGCAGTTCGACTTTTAAACATAAATTATTATCTGCTTTAACAAAGCAACGCATCATCCCGTAATATATCGGTTAATCATAAATGCCACCATATTTTTTTTCTAATATTATCGGTACCTACTTAAAAGGAAGTAATAACTTTTTGGGATACAGTTTTGTTTTAACATGTATTTTTTTTCCGTTAAGTGTTACGCAATAAAACCTTCAAACAATCCAGCAGTGTTATATTACTATCAATATGCTAGCTTTCAAAAGTAGCTGCTAAACATGCCTGCTGGGTAAAGTTATATTTTTGATGAGATTTTTGAGATTCGACGCGAAACGTGAGAAGTCTTCGAAATCTGTTGCAGATATTTTAGGATTGGAGGATTTTAAATTAGGTAGAATAATAAAAAAGCTATTGACTTAGAATAAAATTTTGTGTTGCTGTTGTCATTACTACTACTTAACATAGCATATGCTAAAATAGACTCCCTAAAATGGTTTTCCAAATTACCTTTGGCCCAGTAGAGCTTTTTTTTTATTTGTTATAATTCCAGTACTAAAAACTATGTATTTTAATCAGATTATTAACTTTTATTACATACTAACAAAAAGCACGTAGATTCCAAAACTTATGATAATTCGTAATGATTTTTGCTCTGCTACCTTGGAAAAGTAACGGTATAAATGTCCTTTTAAACGTTAAAAACGGCACTAAACAAGTGACTATGTTTCTGACCATATTACCTATATGCTATTTCAAATTACCGACACATTATTAGATGTATCCTTTATTTCCTCTACCACAGCTAATACGTCACAGAGACGTAGGTTGTCACGTGGGGCGCCTGACTCGAATGACCGGCAGGCTCAGTGCGGGCAACCGCAGTGCGACCAAATCAATCACGAAAGCTCAATAATTGATCGCCCTCAGTGCGTGGCCTCCTCGGCGACTCCACTCGCAGCTTCCCCCGACCTAATTACCTCTCTCGCCCTCCATACGCTCACGGCTCATTAAGAACCGTCTGTTGTTTGTTCTCCTAATTAAAGCGGAGCTTTATCGGTCTCAGGGCCCGTCTAATTGATATCATTGCGAGCGTTTACGATCATTGAATTACGTCGGCCGCGATCGGTTACCGTCGGGTATGGTAGTTAAACGTGACCGCACATTGTCTGCGTCTCGGCTCCAATTGTCTTGTTTAATCCCGGTTTATTGTTTATTTATCTATGGCAGGCTGCCTGAAAGCCGCGCCTCGGATTCACGGTTAGCCGTAAACACTTACGCCCCTTTTGCGCTATGATAACCAACGAATTCATTTCCTATTGAATTAACAATTATATGTGTGTTTTATTAGTAAAATTAATACCATGTCTTTGGGTTCCTTAGATTCTATTCCGCAGAACTAAACCACAAATTAGCTTCGATAAACAATAGCGAACTAAGGTACCTATTGGGTGGCCAATAGGCACCTTAATCAAGATCGTACATTGTAAAATTCATATATTGAATGAAAATATCTCGCATAATAAAACAAAATTTACTCTCTACCAAAGTCCAGACGAAATATGGTCCACGAAGTGGAAAATAACCAATTTCGTTTAAATCACAATCTAGCAATTCTTTGATACCCGTGAAATTGCCGTAACGAAATAAATGTTAAATAAAACGTAAAATAAAATTATTGTGCCTCCACAAACAAATAATTGGAACGGGAACGAACGTACCTAAAGCGCCCGCGCCCGTAGCCGCTCGTTTTATGGCTTATTTGGGGGAAAGCTTTATTGAACTTAGCCACGTTGTCTTCGTGTTGCGCAAATACAACTCTTAACGCAAATTATGTAAAATTCTAAATCGCTTGCCCACCCTCGGTTGCGTCACCACCGTGCGCCATGAAATGACTTTTTCCTTTGTATTCGCTCTTTATCCACTTAGAGTCATTCTTTTTCCACTTGCCACAATTCACTTTTTGAATCTGCCTGCCAGTGATATTACGAGCGTTATTAATATACAACATGTACTATGTTGCCCTTTTATAAAATAGGTACATATTGAAAGGTTCTAAATATAGAAAACACATCAAAAGTAACCATAACAGCTTAAAACATCATCTGGGGAAGTCAAGCCAAATTGTAAGTACTGAACATAATGCTAGGTGTCGGGGCGTAGCTGGCTCTACGAATAGCGCGTATGAGATTGCTCTTTACGTAGATGCCTCTACAAACAACTAGATAATCCACTTTATTGTGCAGAAAATGATATTAAGCAATGCAACAGCGGAGCAAAATGATGCCTTTAACGTTGGTTTGGTAGCCAGAAAGCTGAGTCGTGGCATGATGAAGTGTCGTCGATTTGGCACCGCGGCGGGGCAACGCGGCGCCTCGAGCGGGGCCGGGCTGCCGCGCTAGGTCAATAAGCGGCCTCCAGCCACCGATGGGGTACGAATTTATGAACCGTCAAATAACTTATCACCAGTTTAATGCAATGAAATAAACGAGACTTATTTATGAAACGCACAGATCACTCGAACGTGAACTTTGTCTTTTTTGTTTCTGGGGTCGCAGGCGTACTAGTTGGCTCTTATTTATGGATCTAGTGGCGCGTGTGAATAACGTTAATAGTGGGGCTGGCCCCTTTTCGCTACTGTTTATATTTATTTGGGGTTGGTGTAATGAGTCTATCTGGCGCGCTGACTCGCGAACTCTGTGGAGAATTGATTAAAATGTTGTTAGATTCAGTCCTACGGAATAGGGGGATGAATTGGCTTGGATAAGATTTCTGATAGTTAATAAATAAGCACTCATTTGTCCAATACTCTTTATCTTTACTGTTGAAGTGATGACTTTAAATTATATTTTTTATGTTGCAATAAGTAATTTGAATACCCATTTTTATGTCTTCATTACATATCGTTTTCACAGTAAATACTGTCCCATTATTTCGCTAAACGAAATAATGGTTGCATAATAGTTCTAAGAAAATAAGAATAATCACAATTATCATGGAAAATGGCATTTGAAAACGTTATAAAAAGCAAACTATTAACTAGCATTATACTGTGCACATTAAAATTACAAAAAGGATCTTATCTCATTCGAAAAAAAATGCGTACGGTAGTGATGTTCACTGTTCGATCAGTACTTATTTATTTATATATAGGAAATATTGTAAATTATAGACCAACAATATCATGCACACGAAAATTTTATAATAACATAGTTTTTATACGACACTAAACCCATCTGTTGTAATTTTGTTAAGTGTTAGGTCTCATCTAATAGGATGTGAGCATATTGTACCTGAGACACTCTGGACTGCTTATAAGATTTTTTCTTCTAATGACACTGTATGAAGTGTACGTACACTGACTAAACTAAACAGGGATTATATTCAGAATGATTCCAGTGTAAGTGACGTTGACTCGTTTAACAATCCAACCACCGAGTAAGTACCTACCTTTTTTTTTTTTTATGCCTGATAGGTTAGCATTTGACCACTATCTCACCTGATGGTCAGTGATGATGTGGTCGAAGATGTTGTTCAGGCTAACCTAGAAGTACTGGCTCTCAAGGACAGCTGCCGGAACACACCGTTAGGTGCTTGGCGACAGACTTTCTACTTGAGGGTGGTAGCTAGCCAGGCGGGCATTCGCAAAATGCCCTACCACCATGCTATAACGACTGCCATCCTAAGACGACAACCGGGACCGACGGCTTAACGTGCCCTCCGAAGCACGGAAACGCTCAGTAGTAATGTCACTAGCGGTCACCCATCCAACTCCTGACCGCGCGCGACGTTGCTTAACTTTGCTGATCGGTTGAGAACAGCTAAGTAAACTTCGCTACGAGCGCTTCAAAAGAGCCTATAGTAAAACTGTATTAGTCTCTAGTATATATTATATTTACATAACAAAAAAATCGCTTAAGATCAGGCGTGCGAATATGCACACCTGTTGCACATGCCACATCTAACTCGCAAGCTTAGTAGTAGTCAAAGTAGGTGCTCAGTAAACAACTTCAACGAAAGGAAAAATATACACAAATAAGGGAATTGGAACCTGCGATCTTTCGTCCCTGGGGCTGGGATATGTTCTTCCAGGCCGAGTTTGCCGTAGTTGTAGCAATAAGGCATAGTTTCAATTTGTCCTTTTGTTCAGTCTTAAGGTGACGGAGTGACAATTATATTCATTATTTGTTTTCATTGCGATTTTATAAGCACATTCGCTTATGTGTGTATTCAAATATTTAATATATGTCAAAAAGATCTATTGACTATGGACGATCAAGTTGAATAAAAAATAATTAATTTTTTCATTTGCAGCAATAACTTTTATAGTATATTACACGAAAATCCTATAAAAATGACCAACGCCAAAATACGTGATGATATCATTAATGTTCACTGCGGCACGTGTGCTCTCTACTCAGTCCGCTAATGCAGGGGGCGAGACAATCATCACTCATAGTTAGCGAGGCTCTGAGCCCCAAACCTCACTACCCTGTCACAACCACGAAAAGGAACAATTTTTATCTCAGACCCACAAAAGAGTTGAGATCGCGAATTTGTCACTGACTTATTTGCAGGGGATTTAAAAGCTATGCTTACATATCTCTCACCGTATAGTCTTAAGAGTATAAGGATTGTTTTATCGTCCTGTTGGATGTCTCAAAATGCATCCGAACTCAAGTAGACGTTAGCAAAATAATGCTGCATGTTAGGCGCGCAACATCGTACCTTAATATCTCAACTCGTCATTATTTTCGGTTTTATGGCCGGCCGCCTCCTGACGCCAACTCTGGAGACGCTAGATACCCATTTAGGAACTTTTAGATATCTATATTTTACTAAGAGATGTGCACTTAATACGTAGCAACTTATTTTATGCGGACGTAATAAGGGAGAGGCATCACTGCTTATTAGGCTCACATTTTAATTTTCAAATAAATATGGCGAACGTATAGTCGCCTTTGACGATCATCGATCATTCAACGGCAGGATGTAAAACAGTCATTACAGATTCTTCATATTAAATTATTATTTATTATTAAAGATTGCATTTAAGAAATATTTTTGTTTTTTTTCGGTCTGACAGCGGTAGATGGCGTGACGAGATTGGAAATGCGGCAGACTTTTTTTTAGGGAGGACATAGATGCTGTCTACTGCTATCGGTCGTCCAGCTCCACCATATTTTGGGCGAGGGAAGGCCTACTTATAGCCCGAACGGCAGACTTTAGGCGCAGATGCAGTTTATATGAAGGGAGAAATATATAATTATTCAAACTTGATAGGTGCTCGCGATGCGTGTAACATAAAATAGCTTCCCGTGTTATACGAGATTGTTGATATCGATTGCTATTTTCATATTTGCTACATATTTATTTTGTAGTGAAGTATTTGTATTCCTCAGCTCAGGCTACTTCTAATGCCAATGCTCGTAAGTTCATTGTTCATTGGCTTCATTGTAAAATATTTTGCAATCCATAAAAAATAACTTCATTTGAAATAAATTTTATTCGTCGATGAACCGACAGTATCGGTCATAATACTTTTTGGATCTCATTTAAATATTGATTCGCGTATAAGTTATATTTATACAATATTAGATAAATTATAGTTATATTTGTATTTTCCAAAACTTATCAGAGCTCTTGGTCGATGATCAAAATGCTGGCACTTATTTGCTTCAACGAATAAAAGCATTACAATTCAACGGGGCAATGCTTCCAGCATGGCATGCTGTCAACTGGTGTGTGCTGTAGGCTGGAGTCTATTTTTTTTTTTTAGCTTTTGGACTGCCTGTGAGTCTGCAATAACTTACATGTTGTCTTAATGCTTTTATTGTAGTAGCTTTAGTGTTTAATATGGTACGTAGTATTTTGACAACAAAAGGCATACCGTCGGTTAAAAAAATATATATTATAAATTTCACGAAACAAGGATTTGTTGGCAAATGTTTGCCATAGATATAGGTACCCAATGAATAAGGCAAGCAGTGAGTCATGTTTTTTCTCATGAAATCGGCATCTAAGTGTTTAATAATACCACAACCGAATAAATGCCTGTCCGATAACACTACATACAAAGAGGGTAAGATTATAACATTTATTATAACAACAGAAAACAGTACCTATATAATAATGCAAATTAACTCCTGAATATATGCATATCTTCTTTATAACTGCTATAGCATAAAAACACCGTCCTTATACGTGTACGTCTGTATCAGCCTAGAAAGTAACTAATTAGCAAAAAATAAATAAATTAAAACTAATATTATATTATTTAAAACACTAAACAATTTAGAACATCCAACTAATAAATATCTCACATTCTGTTCCAATAATGTAATTAACAAAAGAGATTTCTATAAGGTCGTTCAACTTTGTGGTATCTGCGGATTTCTATAAGTCAAATTTCGGATAACTTTTTAGAATATTTTTTTGCATTGAAAAGGTAAAAAAAAATATGAAATAATAAATTACAGGCCCAAGAGACTTTTAACATCAGGTGGTCTTCGTGTTTATTCCGTCAAATACACAAAAAAAAATAAAACAGAAAATGTTCATCACAAAATGTTTTTTAGGACTAGCAGAACTCAACCCTAAGAGGTTGTTAGCATTTTTCCAATAACCCTGTATAATACTATCTCATGCTTACATAATATGTGCTCATAGAAAGCTTATCGCAATATTTGTAGATAACAAATTATTCTCGTAGCGTTTGAGTTCACCCGCGTTATATTTTAATATAAGTATTATATCAGAGAATTCGGATATAGAGTATCATTCATTACATGTTTCTAAGGCCATTTTTCCAAATTTATTATTTTATTTCTGATACGTTAACCTTTGATCTCACTCTCGACAATCTCAACTGATGGTAAATAATGATATGGTCGAAGGTGTTAACAGGCTTACTTAGAATAACTATCTCTCAACGAAAGCTTCCAAAACACACTGTTAGGTGCTTGGTGACAGGTTTTCTGCTTGAAAGTAGCTTGGAAGAATTAAAACCTTGGAACTCATCCGGGGCAGTACTCTATTTCATAAAAAAAGTACACGATCCGTTCAGCAGTCAGTTTGGTACAATCATATTACATGCACACAAATATTAGTATGTTTTAGAAGGATTTACAGATGGATGTGTCTTTTTCCTAATTCAGGGGGTTATATAATTTTCGTAACATACATAATACTGTAACTTTTTGTAAGAATTTGCTATTACAACTTCCCTTAGATGAAAATTTGCAAACACATAAATTATCAGTAAATTTATATTATGTACAAACATGAAATTAAAATATAACGATATAGGATGTACTCGTAACACAGTAGAAACAGACACTTTTCTCATTTAACAATGGGGTAACAAACAAGCTTGCTCTTTTTTATTCAGTTATCTCGGATGTCAACCAGTGCCTCTGCACGTATACACTCGCAAGGATCATAATGCTTTTCATTTTATTATTATCAAAGGAGCCGGCGCGAATGATGTGGGGTGAGGGATGTTACTCCCGAGGCGCCCTGGAATCATTCACACTTTTAATTTAGTTGCTCCTAATGTATGCGAATAACTCTGAGGAGGGTACGTCGCACTCACTCGCTAGCTGTTAAACAACTATCACGCAATGGGTGCGCACTTGCGTCGGGCCTTAATAGTTTTCCCCTCTGCATCCATACATTATGCAAATACGATAGTGATATGTCAGCCCGTACACTTGGGACTTTTATTGTTGTTCGTGAGTTTATTCCCTTTTATTAAGTTAACTTTAATTAAATTCGAGCTCGCGTATTTGTAAGGCCGATTGACGGAGTGGTATTACGCGTTGAGATTTATCAGCTTACATATAAGCTTAGCGATGTAGAGTGCTAGCTTTAATTGCAGACGCGATTATAAGATAGGCTAGTATCTTTTTGGCACTAACTAGGTAACAATTTATTTTATTATATTCGTTTTTGAAATACTAATAGTAAACTACGAATCAATTACTCTATCTTGCTGTTGATGTCTATTTAAAATATATTTAAGACTTTCAGGATCTCATTGTTTATACAGGAAGATCCTGAAAGTCTTATTAACATAAGTTCCACATAATAAAGGTTTCCTGTTTTATTTGTCTGTTACAGACAGACCGACAAAATTAAGTATAATTGACGAAATGTTATGTAAATACCTTATTTTCTTATTGTTTCGTGCGATGTTTCAGAGCAACCCTTACGCCCTGAAGGAGGGCGGCGGTGAGATGTCTGCTTGGACGTCGGCCGGCCTGCAGCCCTCTGGCGGCTACTACCCCTACGACCCGACGCTCGCAGCCTACGGGTAAGTCCCCAGAGCCCGCAGACCCTCGAGGTCCAAAACGCCCGCGCCACTTTAGATAAAGCCCGCGCAGCCCGGATTAACATAATACCTCCCTATCGAGACTTATCTCTCTAATAGATTGCACTGCGAAAGGCTCGTGTTGTATTTGGCGACTCGCTTTGACTTTAATAAATTTTGTTTTGTTGTGCACATGTATCCCCTTTTCTATTTGTAAGAGAACGGTTAGTTGGATTCGACCACATTTATCTGAGTCAAATAAAGTTCATTTTTAAAAGTGTGTAACTCTTTTCAACTTCAGATTGTTATAACCATGTCAAAGCAGCGTAGACGTATTTGATCGTGAAATTTCTATAAGCATTAATGAACCGAATATAAAAGGGTTTTGACGCATAAAACGGTGTTATGTTTCTAACTTGAGCGTCTTAATTTCTTTACCCAAGATTTAAGTTTTACATTATCTATATAGCCTGATTTGGGCTTATGTATTAGTAGCAGTATATTATAGTGAATTCCAGAAAATCCTGTTTGTCTGAAACTGTTTTCGTATAAAACTCGTTGTGCGCGGTCAACAATAAGGGCATAAAATACGTAAGTAAGTAGTCGTGCACTAGGCAGTGCGTGTTGCCCGCATGGGACAAATGACCGAGTAACCACTCCCGGTTGCTCGCCGTCTCATTCTGACACATCTCTGCCAGCGAGTTTGACAGAGACGAATGGCGCCACATCCATTCGCGCTAGCTCCTGATTAATTCACAGTTTTTCTCTGAAACGTGATCGCACGACGCGTTGCGTTGACGTTTTTGGCAAACTTATCAACCCGTCAGACATGTCGACAGGCGAGGGTGGCCTCTTCAATTTTATTTGTATCCAACATCTTAAATCATCGTATAAATTGACAATGTCGTCATAAGAGTGTCATAACAGTGTATTATGCAGACACATCAATTAAATATACGTTTCACGGCGCACTTGAAATTTATCCGTCCATGAATCACGTTGAAACTGCCTGAAAATAAAAACAAATCATGACACATCAAAGCAAAGTTATGCTGACAATTCGGCTGTGCTCGGCTTAATATATCGCAGGCGCTCCGTTATAATCTAAAAATAATTAGAGGCGACATTAGTTTTTATGCATAAAAAAGACGCAGCAGCAGAGTTGGGGCTGGGCACGGAAATACATCTTGATATATAGCGTCTTGGCGTCACACGCTATTGTTCGCTATTTTAATGCAAGCATGGGGTGTTCTGCGATCAAATTTTATATCAAAATTTGTTGGCAGTTCACCCTATTATCTCTTTATCAAAATACTAACTATCCGGCCGCGGCTCCGTATTTCAGTTATTGCGCAAAACCATTAACCTCTTTTTGCGCAGTTGGATAAAAACTGTCATATGCCCTTTCCCCGGTCTTAATCTATTTCCATACCAAATTTCATCCAAATCGGCCCAGTATATTTTAAGTTTATTCATTGCATACAAAAATACAAATCTTCCCTCTTTACAATATTAGTGCAGATCTATTCAAGGTTGAAATATTTACTCAAAAATAATTTAAATCTAAACATATTGTATTACAAGCGGGTAAAGTTGTAGCCAAAACCAAACAGTATTTATTTATTTCCAAGTTAAACACACGACAAGTATAAACAATTTCATTTTATTATAATACATTTCAAATGAAGAACTTCACGAAAGGGTTATAAAAGTACCAAGTATCGCAATAAGCTGGTATGCTGAATAAATAACTTTGCAAAAGAACAAGTACAGTGAAATGCATACTTACATAAGTAACAAAAGTTAACCGCAAGTATGGGCGCATTCGAGTTAAGTACCTTTGGCGTATTATTTTGAACAGCCTGTAATCTACCACGCCCGCCGCGCGGCGAAATGAAAAATTACTCAGCTATTTTTAACACAAGTCTCGAGCACAGAAAACGTACAAAAATTAGAGAAACGAGAGGAGGGAACACTTGTACCGCACCATTGAGATCAAAATACGCAGGAAATTACCAAGCCTCGAGCGTGTGACGTTCTGAAGGGAATTATTTGTGTGCCAACGATTTGGGTTGTTACTTTTAAAATAAACCAAGTTAGCGTCGCCTGTTAACGAGACGTACCATTCAAACGACACTTACCATTTCAAGACTCATTTATTTACTAACGACCCTTTAAACTCGGGGGTTTAGAATACGTCAACAGTACGCGTCGTTTATTATAATAAATGTAAAGTTTTTATAAAACTATTGCTAATTATTTCGTAAGTGTTAATTGCTTTTAAACGAAAGTAGTAAGTACAATATTCTTTTTAGATACAATAACAGTCAGATGTAGACAGAAGTGTATGATAAAAATTGTTTGGTACTGTCTTACTTAAAAAAAACTAAGGTTAATCATAATTTGTAGACAATCCGTCTGAATTGAGTGGTAGTAATAAATTTTTCATTATGTCATTATTAATTGCTGAACAGAATGATGTCGGGCCTTGACTGAACAACAGCAATTAGTGTAACTAATTTTACCTGCAATGTATCGCAATCTGATTGAGTAACTGCCAACATCCGTCATTACTAAAGATAAACGTCTGAATGCAATTAGAAATACATTTGTGCTATAATGTTGTTCAATAATAATATAATTTACAGGATTCTAGTTTCTCATCTCGTTATGTTGTGTCTTCTTTTTTAGCTCTTATATATTGATAAACAAAACATAGTTATTAGCAAGTAAAGCGTTAAGGTACGCAATTGCTGTTAGGTATGGCATTTGATTATAACCAAATGTAAATTTCAAATATATTAAGGTAAATGTTATTTTGCTATTTTTAATATTAAATTACATTATTTCATAATTGGCACGTGAGATTAACCAGAACTTTAACTACAACTAAAGATCTAATAACCAGTCAATATTTAAAACTGGCCAAATGCGAGTCGTCTCTTTTAGGATATCGCATTTAATAACTGTTTGTTGAGTTTAATCATAGTTTCAAAACTGCAATAAAAATCGTGTTTTCCATATTATTATAATTCCATATAATATGAGTAGATATTTTTTATTTCTAAAGTAGTTTTGTTTTGCTATAGAAATATGATCATAACAAGTAGGGTAAGTAGGTAAGTATCATACAACTTATAAATTTTGCTGGCCACTACTTATTTATTATTTGTAAATAAAACAAAAGAAAAATACATTTGTATGTCTAAATGTGATGACGCCCCACATACTGAAGACTTATTTAGGTATTTGGCCACCGCACGAATTTTTTTTTAATTTAATTTCTAAGGAGACAGACACACTGACGATACGGGACTCTAAAAACCGTCTTTATAAAAGAGGCACAAAAATATCAACAAAACTAATTTAGGTTTTGACTTGTTGTACATACTATACTTAAAACGAAGCATGCCATTACTCACGTCAATATTACACGCCTTAAGTAAAACTATGACATTAGCTTAAAAATATGTCGCCAGTATGTTGCATGTTAGGTCCGCAACAGAGCTCTATACAAACTTATCTGTAAGGTAGCGGCTATTCTGCTAACTAAAGCTTGCCTAAGGAAGATTAGCGTCAGGAAGTCGGACAGTCTTCGTTAGTTAGTTGTTTTATTTTATTTTATTTATTTTATTATTCAATTGTTAGAGAAAACATATTGTGATGACACCACACACCTGGGATAAATGTGGGATAATAATACGGCTAAAGGTTAGGAGTATTAGGAATAAATGTAAGTCAGAAAAAACTGGCGAACAATTATTCTATAGCTCATGTTAGTCTTACTAGTATATACATGCTGATACGAGTATAATAAGTAAGCCAGGACAACCGTTAAGTCTTATTGTTGTACTGGCTTTTCTTCAGATCATCTGCAGTCTTGTGCTGATCGAGAGAAGTATAGGTAATAATAGGTTTTTTCTATATAGGCAAGCATATCATCCAGTGTCGACGGCAAAAGATACAGGTAAGATAACGGGAATATGCTCCCTCTTTCAAACAAAAAACATATTATTTCTTAGGCCCTAGTAATAAAGGGTAGAAAGCAGTTCACTTCATTTTTTGTTTTCAGATGTACAGCCTAGGAGTGAAATGATTTGCTTGAATCTAAGTTTGCAGACATATTTAAACAGTGTTTCTTTAAATAACTGGGGCTGGCATTTTTTAGGCGTGTAACATATTCGGATGCATCATCATTTAATATCTAATAGCAGTCAGACGCAAGCATACTAAGAGTAAACAGTACTAGAGTCAGTATAATTCAGTTCTATAGAATATATTGCATAGATGCAGATCGACCTAAGAAAAACATGTTTAATTTTAGTGGTTTTCGAAAAATTATGATATAAAGTCATTTAATGTGTGGTAAATGCAGAGAAAAGAAAATATAACGCGGTTTCTACCGTAAAAATGCAAGTGACGCTGTTACATTTCAAAAGATATTCTCGTTACAATAAATTTAGATAAAATATGTGGTTGCCTATGACAGATAGACAGACAGATGATCAAACCCATATGGGTTCTGTTATTACATCGGATGTAAGAAACCCTAAATACAAACATACAAACTGTCTTACTATATTCATAAAATTTGAATGGGTTACAAGATATGTGTCTAGATTTATACAATTTTAAGGTTTGGTGAGTAATTTTATCAAAAGCAGTTTCTGAATGTCTGTTTTTAAGTTACGAAGTAACATCTTTTCGGAATGTATTTCTTGGGATAGAGCAGTATACAAAATTTGCATTGAATCCAAAATATTAATTATTTTCAGGATATTTTTATGCTTGCGTTTGTTAAAAATGTCCGTCCTCTTCTTTCAAGATATATATATATATATATATATATATATGTTGTTTTTTTTCTACATATATATATATATATATATAGAAAAAAAACTGGCAAACTGCTGTTTATATCAATCATGAGTATGTTTTATGAGATTTAATAAAATTGGTATTTGGTAAAAATTGGCGGTGTGCTTGAAACAAGCGCAGCTCAGACTTCAGCCTAATCAGCCAAGCAGTTCACGTTTTCGTATTACATTCTCTATGTCTTCGGTATTAGATACTTGTACTAATGTCCTCATAATTTCCATCATTCGTGCATGTTGGTTTGTAGTTGAACAACGGATGTAGTTGATATTTGCAAATTGTCAGATCATTTCTTCTGACTTATCCTACAGGTTTTACTGATCTTTTGATTCTCTTTCTCACTGAAATATATTAGTCTCTATTAGAAATATTGTATAAATACAGAGCGTTTTCCCAGTCTCAGTTTTATTAGTATTTCAACAGTGGTAGAAAGTAAAAATACTTTATAACTTTGGGACAATAAAGAGACCGCACTTTTGTGTCCCCAATTGTGACAGTGTGGAGCGACAACAAAATAAACGCAACAGCGCCGCTTCTAAAACGTCTACCCGTCTCGCACTCGAGTTGCGAATCCTAATTCTACTACGAGCCGAGTCCCCCTCAGGGAGGGGGGTATTACTTATATACGTGTGTTACATAGCAGTTCGGTTTACGGGGGAGGGCACGTAAAGGCCGCAATTCCCCCAAGCGGGCAGATCGTAAACCTCCGATACCGCGAATTGAATACTGTGCAAGCTCAAATATGTACGACCGGTTGTAGCAGTATAACCGCCCGCCCAAAGCGACACTTTTCCCGAGGTCAATGTAGCTCTATTTGAACAACACTGCATAACTTTCCTGTTGTTTTACTTGTACTAACTTTTTGAAAGCCTTACTGAAAACTTGTATCGTAATAATATTTTACTGTAAAAAGAATGATAAGTAGTTTCTGAACAAACTTCCGGTAGTATGAGTACTTATAAGATATCAAAAAATTATATATTTTCCCTCAAAAAAACATATATTTTGAAATTCGATATCTGGTTTATATTTTTTACTCCAAATTAAATGAATACGGAAAACTTATGGGAATTTTGCTCATGCAAAGTATAAACAATCTTGTAAACAAACGCATATTACGTTCTAATACGGCGGGCGCTAGTGAGTAACTTGTCAAAATTAATAATTTAATCACATGAAAACTTCGGTCGAAAAATGTGTGTCGTCAAGTTAATCAAACATTAAAGCGTTTTATTTTTCGTAACACTTGGCCGTGCCACCACGGCGCCATTTTCGCCGTTAACCGTCGGTTTCTGAAGAGCTTATTCGTGTTCAAACTAATGCGGTTTGGTTTCCGAGGCTTTGTATGGATGCGCGTTTGACATATGGATATTAATATCTTTAAATTGATGTTCGAGAAAGTTAAAATCAGCGTATCAGCAATTTGCTGCCCGCGGTAATATGAGTAAATACTTTTCAAATATAATCTAGTATAGTGTTCGCATCTATCGAGATGTTGATTTAGGTTTTGAGCTAAAATTATGTTCGGCCGCTGAGTTTTTAGTCTATTGGCAAGCCCACGGTGACTAGCAATACCGGTGTAGTCGTGTGGTCGGCTAACAAGATGGCGTCGGAATCGATGTGCGTTGAGAACGCCCATGCTGCCCACGCCTGCGCTGCATTGGACCGCCCTGCACTTGCACCCGAAGTGCATCGGACCGCCCTCCACTTCTTTTAAATAAACAACAGAAGTGCATCTGTCACAAAAATATAAACTGCTATCTTTACATATTTCATCTCGTCAAAACTTTTACAAGTATTTAATTATTATCAGAAACTCAGATACCTTATTACTTATTCACATTATATATGGAGTTTTTTAACAACTCTACAAATAACACAAAAGCATTTCCGTAAACATTTTGTTACGGTGAGCCACATTTTTAACTATATCCACGCGTGAAATCTGTTTATTGGGCCCCTCAGACCGCGCCTTTGTCATGTCGACGAGAAAATCGAAGTCAGGTACGACTTCGACGCCGGGGGAGGAGGAACGTTTCACTACAATTACGCTCAGAATGCGAATGCAAATGGGAACTGTTTCGTAGACCCTAAAACGTATACCAAATGTCATTCGGAGCCACGATAGCTTTATTTTTGCTGCCGTTACGAGAATCTATTGCCTCTAATAAAACGCCTATCTGTTACGAATATAAAAAAACAACAATTTATAACTTGCTATAGGCGAACCGACAAATGGAAGAAAAGGTCGCATTAAACTATATTGGATGTTCTATTCTCGTTGTTTTATTCGAAATTTAAATGCTTTGATATGATTATAAATATGATCTGAATGTGAAGGGAAATAAAGACGTACCTCGTAAATTATAATTTATAATGCCTTTGATGAATATTTGAAAGACTTCATAGGTTGATAAAAAGTGTATGACTCGTAAATGTGGTGTCATTCAATTAAATGTTACGATCTGCGAAAGCTTGGCGTGCTGAGGTCGGAAGCGTATAATTCAACTTGGTATATGTAAGTATAATCATGTTTGTCGACAGATACGGCGCCGGATACGATTTAGCGGCGCGGCGAAAAAATGCAACTAGAGAATCTACTGCTACGCTCAAAGCGTGGCTTAACGAGCACAAGAAGAATCCCTACCCAACAAAAGGGGAGAAAATAATGCTTGCAATCATCACAAAAATGACACTGACGCAAGTATCAACTTGGTTTGCGAACGCACGTCGACGGCTCAAGAAGGAAAATAAAATGACGTGGGAGCCCAAAAACAAGACCGACGATGATGACGACACAATGCTGTCGGATGAGGAGAAGGACAAGGATGAACAAGATGACAAAATGAAAACACATAAAGGTTGGTTAAGTTTTTCGCTATTAACAACTGAGAGTCAACCTTTAAAACTTCTGACATATAATAAAGTTTGACTGTCGGTTGTTGATTTTATTGTATCGCTTTAGTGAGAATGTAATTATGTATTGTCCACTCCGATGCGAATGTTAAATGTTTTTGTAATGTTAATGTCTGCTGAATTTTTAATCAATGCAACTGCGAAAAACAAATGAATTTAATGTGAGTTCGTTAATTCTTTTAGCTCTGGGAAGTGCGTTTTATGTCATGTACAAAATTGTTGTAATCTATTTAAAATACCTTTAATTTTATCGGTGTATAAATCGAGGAGTGAATTGGCATAACGCGGTTGAGGGCCTGCAGAGGGTGTTTGAGATCGGTAGGTGAGGTGCGCGCAGGCGGGCGGCACGCCGCTTGGGCGGGCGGGGAGAAGAGAGGAGCGGGTCTCAAGCGTGTAACTGTGCGTAACCGCTCCTCGCTCCCGGATTTCCTATTCGTAGTAAAGTGGGCGGCGCCCGGACCAAATTTCATATAACGCGTCTTCCGTTCGTCGGTACAGCGGACCGAGACGTGGAGGTCGCGTTCGCCGTGTCTGACGATCTGCCCTACTTCATGTTCTTGCCAAAGGATTTGTCGAGTTCGTGGATCGTTTCTTTTATGAGGATATTCCGTCGGAACGTAAGTAAGTACGGTTTTGGGGATTTATAATGTGTTCCAATTGAATGTGGAACCTTTTTCCGGTACGGTCTTTGTTGTCGTTATTTATTTGTTGTGCTCGAATTTTTCAGCAGAGCATCGCAATACATACACGATTTTCATTAATATGAATGAATAAGTCCCACTTTTAAGTCGGTGTCGGGTACTCGGGAATGCATTTTATATGTTAATGGAAGCAACGGACGCCGTAAGTGCAATAATAAAATACAGATGTGTATTAGGCGCGGACCGTGAGAGTGGTGAGTGGAAATGCGAGTGTTAGTCTCGCTTGTCAACAGCATAAAATATAAGTAGGCATTGTTGTTGTAAAGATGGTTAGGAACACAATATTTTCATTGCAAAGTTCACGGTGCTAATGGAAGGCGGCGGTGAGGGCGTCACGGGTGACGCGCGGCATACGCTCGCGTAATGAACCTCCCTATTGTTGGGATTGAAGTGTACTTAATTGTGGTTTCTATACGTTTGCCGGCGGCGTTGCTACTCGAGGGCATAGAACGTTGTTAATATACTCGAGATCTCTCATCTCTCGATAATGAGAGTACTACTCTACAATACACTTCAACGAGGTTCACATGTAATGCACAAACATAAAAAAAGCAGTTACATAGGCATATAAAACAAGCTGCTATATATTATATAGTAAATTGAATTAGATAGGAAACAAGTTAACTGCCGGTATCGAATTATTTTATTTAAGTAGATTACTTAAATACTTATTTACAATAATATTAAAGATAGTAAAGTCTTCTAAAACGATCCCCTCACCTATTTTTCAAAAATTGTAAGGATTATTATTTTTAGTTGGAAACATAACTACAACTTAGTGAGTATAGAGTGAGTACAGATTACTGAGTAATAAATATTGAGGTATTTGTAAATATTTATCATATTAACGCAACATAAACGCGATAAATTTAGTTATGTGCGTTAAAATACTGAAATAAAGAAATAAAGCTAAGTATAAAAATTAAAGTAATTATTTGCCTAAAAATTTATGACTACAAAAACATTAACGTATCAAATTTAAAATAAATTAACAGATAACGGCACGAATGTGAATCTGATACGGAATTCGGATATAGTTTGTAAGGATTAATATTATGATAGGATTGATACTTAGCCCTCGCTCTGCTATGAGAACCATCTTTATAATCCTAAAACTCGTAAGTTCAAGATGAATTAAATTTCCATGAGTAATTAATAGTTTTGAAGCAATGATGGCCGAGCGGTAATAGCTATGGACTGCCGCGCCGCAGTACCCTGGTTCGATCCCCGCCGCCGGCTTGAGCTTCACCGCATGGTGGAAGGGCATTTTACGATTTCCCGCCTGGCTAGCTACCACCCTCAAGTAGAAAATCTGTCGCCACGCACCTAACAGTGTGTTTCGGCAGCAGTCCTGGAGAGCCAGTGAAATTACAGGCACACGAGACTTAAGAACTATGTCTCAAAGTGACGGGCGCAGTGCAATTCGTCATTTGTGACGTTACGCATCTGTTATGGGCTGAGGTTAGCCCGCTTAGCATCAGGTGGGCTTCGTGCTTGTTCCGTCACAATAACATTAAAAAAAAAGTACAAAAAAAACAAGTCGCCAATTTGATCACTTTTATTTTATGATATTTTCATTTTCTTTCCTTAATCCCCACACTACTCACCCACTCTGTGTTGTGATTTTGCAGCTCCTCCACACTCAACATTGTTTTCCATTATTTGTGCCTAACATGAACGCGTCTTTTCTTATTTCAATAAACTCTACTCGTGTCTGTCTTCATATTACAGACTTACGGTTACGCCTTTATATCCGAAGTAGTCAGCAAGGAGTCTTAACACTATCACTTCGCCAGATATATTTTGGCCCGATGTAATAGAGTACAAGCCATTATTTATACCTAGTCATTTACCTGACACAGATGCAGCATCCGGCTTCCTACTGGAAATCTTGCCTCTTCAACCCAGGGAACAATTAAAAATTATAGAACAAGATACAACTAAGTTTTATAGATATAAAACTGGCAACATTTGTGCAATCTTATAAGGATTAAATATATTTCCTCTGACACATCTTTCTTTCGGCCCTTTTTTACATTAACAACCCTCTCAGTGGTGACAAAAGTCACAAGACATTGTGCGCGGGATTACCGGCACGCGCACCCACTGCGACTTCCGCGCCAGACAAACGCAGGGGAGTATAATATAATACTACTATAATATAATACGCACTTATAACGATGTCTCAGAATTACTCCACACGTTTATTTGTCCTAATAATTATAATTCGCGTTATACAGTTTCCAATATGATTTCGACTGGCCCTATATGTTAACATCATCAGCAACTGGACAATTAACACGGTACAGAACTTTCCATCACACGAGTCTGACTCTAGTAGGACACGTTTTACATAATAAGTCACCAGAAAGCAAATTAGTATGATGATCAAAATGGTGTCAGACCACGACATGATTGAAACTCATCTAGGATATATTTCTTTTAATCCTTCAATGTATGTATTTTTCTTTAGAAATATGAATGTGATGCATAGTAACAAAAAATACTATCAAAATTAAAGAACTATATAAAAACTTAAGATTTTTTTCCATATGTGTGACATTGAATACATGCAATAAAAACATAATTTTATCCCATTTTTGTTTCCTTTATCGGTATAAATATTTATTGGACCACGCCAACTAACTTCGAAAACGAGGTTCCATGGCTTATTGATTTCCACTCGTATAACCTATTTTCTTATCTAGGGTTCACTTATATATTTTATATTGATCTCATTTAATTTTTAACATTCACTTAATATTTTTTTGGTACTTACCAAAATAGATAAAAGTATTTGCATATCTGGATGATTTCATAATGATATAAAGCGAGGAAAAACAGAATTATTGCTGACGTAGTCTAAATATTATATTAACAAATAAAATCATCGATTCTATTAGCAGCATGGATCACACAAAAGCTAATAAAATATTTGGAAAAGTCACAACCGACTTCCAATCCTGAAATATGGATAATACTTTTAGATGGTCATAAACGCTACAATTATCTTAAGAGTGTTTCCTATGCATGGTACCAGTTCGAACGAATTATTTAACGTTTTTCGGTGTTTGTAGCCGGTTAATTTTTTATTTTTATTATTGTTATTAATGTAATCGCCTTAGCTCTGAGCCAGAATCACTTAATTTAATTAGTGCCATCATATCTTTTAAGCCACATTATAATAATATTGTTCTTACTCAACGAAATCTCTTAACGACCGAGCAAATAAACCATAACATTACTCACTAGCAATACATAACCATTCTTTAACAAAAACGTCAATGTAAGCGACGTGTAATATATCATTTTAAGTCACGGCAAACAAAGCCAATATAAAAGCTTTCACACGCGATCCCTAGACCGAAGTCGGCAAACAAACATTCAGAACTATCCCGCGCTACGCCACTCATGAATAAAAGCTTCATTTTCGGACCCCACCAATAAATGTTAATTTTTGTCGTGAGCGCACGCATTGCAAACAAAATATTAATCCGGTGCGCGTTAATGGAAAACGAGTAGACGCTATACAAACAAGTGAACATCGTGCGAGAGGAGGGCTTCACAGTTCTCCTGCGAAGTAATAAATTGCAGTGACCTCGGCAGTAAAGTGCAGGCCTGCAGTGAGTGCACGCGGTCGGGGGTGCACAAGGGGCGCCGCACCTCCCGTAGCGGTGTTGCCAGCATCAAATATACACCACTTGTGGTAACTATTTGCTGTGAGACAATCAATCACATAACGATGGCTAGCTTTCCATAAAATACAATATTTCTTGACAGAATTGTTAAAATTTTTATAAGCATAATAGTTTCACGCCTATATAAGAGTATTTCGGTGGGATAGAGGATCGAACCAAAGATGTTGAGGTATCAACGACTCAACAACGACAATCCAAATACCTTCATACTATACAGGACGTTCTGTAGAAGGCTCGACAAACAGAAATATGGCTAATTTTGAAAATAAATATACCTTCACTTACTGGCTCACAAAACTCTTGTAACTTAATAAAAAAATCCCAATTTTTTTCTTACGTCTTATTTTCTAAAATATTATATAACACAACAAGTACACTGTTGTCTTCTTGCTGTCCTTAACCAGTTAGGTTAATAGGGTCTGCTCAATATGTATATTTCCTCCACTACGAGCAATAGCTCGTCATTACACTACTCTCACATTTTGCCACTTCCATCATTCCATATATAGTTATTTCTTTAGCCTTTTTCTGCCCCTATATCCGTCCACATTCATATTGTAAAACAATATAACTGATAAATGAAAGATAAAAATTATATGCCCAACATAAGAATTAAATTCCCAATGCTATATATACAAGATCAAGTTATACTATACAAAAATATATTAATTAAATAAAATTGTCCGTGGAAGATAATATATTTTCCGAAAAGGGTAATTTTTCCCTTTTGGTTTCTCTAATCTCCGTCGAACATCCTGTATATGTGTTAATTTACCTTTAAAAGCTTATAATTATATATTTTATGCCTTCGACCTCCATTTCAATTGACGGTGTAATAACTAGTAGGTAAAGCTTTATTGTTCCTTATATTATATTAACTAAATTTACTTTTATTAATGTGGTAAGGTAATGAGAATTTCTAAAAGGGTATGAGAATTTATAAGCAATAATATCATAAAACACGGTAAGTATTTTAAAAAGTATGGCAATCTTAAACGCAGAACTATTATATACACTTATAATGACGCTACATATTCATAAAAATTGTTACATATTACCTAAAAAACTATCAGCGCAAGATACAATCTTATATTATAACTTACTTGTTAATCTGATGACAATACAAACTCAAACAAAATGCATGGACGCTTTTTCATTTTCATTCTACCCTATTACTATGATTCAATTCTACGTCACATTAGAGGGAAGCCAAAACAGTTTGGCGGATAGGGAACAAATTACCCTGGAACATACCTCGTAGGACCTCGGTCCAAGTACATCGACAATGAGTGCATATGTTCATTCACTGTATGATCGTCTGTACTCAAATAAATCTTAGTTTGCATTTCCGGGGGAAATAGCCTCCAGATAGAACTACACCCATAAATATTTATAGACGGATTTCCTTTAACAACCGCGGGTTGCTAGCTAACAGACGATGAATTTCGAATATATTGTATTTCCAAAGACGGTATTTTTTGAAGAAAACTGCTCAAATATATAAAAAGAATAGAAATGTAATTAGATTGCATGATTGCATTTAATATATTGCGGAAACAATAATAACAAAATATGAAAAAAAACTATTTAAAGAAAATATAAATTATAATAACATAGAAGATATATTATAAGATCGCATATAGATAGAATATTGATATTAGATCATGTAGAATGTAAGAACGCCAAATATTAAAAAGTCGCGAGCGTATTTATATAATTCACCCTGATTTCAAAAGAAATTAACTCAACAGACTCTCGAAGCATATTTTCAACATAAAACATAACAAAATTATCCAATTTTGGCTTATCTCCCGCCGTTGTGGGCGTTTATTAGATTAATACAATGAAAATTAAAACAATTTGCCGGATAAATATCTTCGCGCGAGTATCAGTGGCGTCCCTATTTATCCCTAGTGAAGGGCAACGCGGATAACCCCTCTTAAAAGCTAGGAGCAGTCAGCATTAAATGGAATAAAGCGAATGAAGTCGAGCGGTCGCGCCCCGTTCCTCTCGGGCCGCTCCCGCCCCGCGCGCCTCACGCGGGTCTCTGAATTTCATTAGTACCCACCCCTGCGCCCTTAGAAAACCACTTTACAACAGAAAATGGCATTATGATAATACTTAGAGCGTTATAAAATTCACCGAATAAACATTTGTACATAATTTTAAGAATTAGAATATTTTCTCGAATTAAAATAACGATGAATGGCCTGTTTTTGATTTGTAAAATATATCTTCGATAGGAACCAAAACTATTTCGCTCATATTAAATTACGATTGATTAGCTCCGGTATTACAAAATTTATCTCAAGTAACATTATTATACAAAACATTAAAAAACAAAAACAATAAACTATAATGATATTCTGCGCAGCACAGTGCGGTGCGGTGTGCGGTGGTGCGGTGTGATGCCGCGGGGGCGCTTCGGAAAATGTGAAATAAATGCTCAGCTTAAACACGAAAGGGATAGCCAGGCTCCGTGCCCGCGGCGGCGGGGGAGTCGCGCCCCAAAGTGGTATTTTCACTTCGCTAATCGGATAACCACTTAACGAATGGGTCACTGCACGCCAAACGTATTTTCACACGACTTTTCTGGGGTGAGTTCGGAGATTTCACATCTTACGAGCTAAAACTTACGTCGCGCCCGTAACGGCCACATAGGCCGTGTCCGATTTGTAGCCTATTGATTTTTTGAAATATATTGTAAGCCCTCGATTATTTTGCCGGTTTGGTCACGGTGGTTAATACTCTAATCTGATTGTGACGACGCGAACGCTTGCATTTATTGCCAATCGGACATAAAATATGATAGATGAATACGATTATCTTTACAGATGAGGAACGGAAGGGTGACGATATGCTGCAGGGCATGCACCACCAGATGCTCGGTTACGGTATTAAAGAAGAGGCAAAACGAGGCACGGGCGACTGCGGCGTGCCGATTCCGGCGTCCAAGCCGAAGATCTGGTCACTAGCGGATACGGCAGCTTGCAAGACACCGCCACCAGCAGCAGCGCCATGGCCACACTCACAACATGCGTACGGTGGCGGTGGAGCGGAGCGTGCGCCTGCAGACAGCAGTGCCAACGGGTTCGCGTTGCCAGCTACGGCAGCTGCTAGCCCGGCCAGCGGCGCGTATGGCCGCTACGGCGGGTTCCCGGGTGCTCAGTATGGCACACAGCACCCATGCATTCACCCGGCCGCGTTCCCCGACGTTCAAACCGACACGCCGCCACAGACGCCACCCAACATGAAGGTGCCAAGCGTGGCCAACCCGCTGGGCAGCGGCGGAGCCACTGGTTACTGCTTCCCGCGACACCAGCAGTCACCACACCGTGACGCCTATCACAACCCACACCACGCTGCTAATAATCATCAACCCAACCAGCCGCATCATAACGAAGGTTCTGCAGCCTTCAAACCGTTCTATAAAAGGTTATTACATTTTCCTTTAAACAAGACTAACTTATTTAAGTGCAGCGGCTAAGCATCGAGCTTAACGTTTGCTTCAATAACGTACTGCTTAGACGAACTGAAAACTGAAAAAAAGAAAATCACGTTAAAAGTAAACTGATTTATTAATCGTAACGTAACATTTGTTATCTTGGTTAAGAATGTAATACTGCGTGTTTGACATGATTGTTTAAAATATAGACAACTTCATTTTCATTACGCAATTGTCTATGAAATTATAGTTCTATTCATAAAATTAAGTCAAACCGTTTTACTTAAATCTTTGGCTCTGTCATATTATACAATTTACAAAAGCTTAATTAACTGGTAGTTGAAAACGCATAAAATCAAGAAATCAACAAAATAAAAATAGATTAAACCTCTGTAATTTTATGTCATCTGATATCATCTATTTGGTACGTAGACTCCTGTCTTGGTGGAATATTATCTTGATTAAGTTATATTTTATCCCAATTAATTAAGTAATTAGTTCCAAAAGAGCAGGACCAATTTAAATACGGGCAAAATTACAAGATACTAAATGTATGATAAATTAAAGTTCAACACAAACACGTATTTTTTATTCATAACGCTTGTAGGTATTGATATTAATACATCGCTTGTGTATTTGCAAACGAGTAGTTAGTTGGGATCAGGCAGGTGGCTGGCCTTAGAACAGATGCCAAAATCTTTACAATATATACACGCTCTTGATAGGAGTATAAGACAAATATAAAGTGCCACCTTTTAGCAGAAATCTAGCCGCAAGATCAAGCTACTCCGCATAATGTTTGGTTGAACTCGCACTACCTAATACCCTCAAGTAGAAAATGTGCCGCCAAGCATCTTTTGTGTGTTTCGGCAGCTGCTCTCGGTTGATCTGTTATAACCTCTTTCAATCATATCTTTCCTCGGAAAAGATGAGACAAAAGACAATAATTTATCTGCAATAAAAAAATGGGTTCAGTCCGAAGAAATAACTACCAAACACACTAACTTGCTCTCACATAAATGAAAAAAGTGCAATAAAAGATTTATATGCAAAAAAGATTTAGAACAAGTTGCGGTCGAGAAGCAGAGGTTTGCGCCGGGTTGTCATGTCGGTAATTGAAAACAATGGAGTCGCTCGAAGCGGAAGGGCGACGCGCCTCGAGGGCGGCGAGATTGCAATCTTACGTCATTTGTCATTGTCAGACGACACGATCCGCACACCTACAACCATCGAACTGGCCAAATTAGCTACCCTTGCTTCAACGTGCATGAAACACTGTCATTTCAGAATATAACTTATATAATTGGTTGTGTTACTCGCGTTTCATTAGCGTGGAACTTGGTAAAATAGCGCGCGGAATCTATACCTTCTAAATAGTAATAACTTCATCCGCCATGGTAACTCTATGTAAATGAAAAGTAACCCTGTAAATTTGTTAAGCTTATCACCACGCTCCAAACGGTCCTAGAATTCAGAACTAGATTCTAGAATAGGCCTAGCTAATTACACTTTTAAATTACCTGTCAATAAGAAAATGGGTTAACCGTTTTGGTATTACAGAGTCAACTATAGCTTGACTTTAATTGCTAAAGACAAACACATTGAGTGACAAATTAATTTCTTGTTTATAATATTGTTAACAAGGACATCTAAAAAAGACCGTAAAATAAATCAAAACTCAGATACATTTTAGATAGTTTTGGCGAGCTTGTACGTGGACACCTTTTCCTTTTAGCATACCCTGGACATTCCAATCAGATTGTTTCACATGGACATCTATTAAATCATATTACACTAACCACACTAGTCATATCAATGCTCATGTTTGTGAGTCAATTTATTACTCCTTCACGGTGAAAGAGCTCGCCGGATTTGGGTTAAATTTGGAATGGAAAAGCTTTTTATATCGTGGATTAGCACAGAAACTGCAACTAAGTAGTTACCTGAAGCGTGAATTAACAAATTTTCACACGGTTAATTCCGCAGGCATATTATATATTAGTTAACATATTCAAGCTCGAGTCGTACCTTCACCTACGCACTAGAAGGCAATCACAACACATGAATAACTATTTGGAATGGCCTAGCGTACAAGATTAGTGACGTTCCTAACAGGCGTCCCGTTGTGCACTCAAAATTATAAGAATAGTTGTTTTAGTATGTCCAGCAGCAAGGCAAATACCTTCTCTAAACTCGTTTATTACTCGTAATTCTCGATTTCGTACTTATTGCTGCCGGTTCTAGTGGAATCTCGTCCTTTCGTCAGTGGCTATTTTTCTGAGCTAGTTCCGAATCTAGGTGAAGCCTTTTTATGTCATAAACCATTATACCCTGATCATTTAACAATGAACGGGTGAGATAGTAAACAAAGGATACCAGTAATAAAAAAAAAATATGTGCAAACACTTGAAACATACTAAGTGACTCAGCGATCCACAACGAAGTAGGGACTTTAATAATACAGCAGTTTCAATAAATAAACATTTAAGTAATTGTAAATGTTAATTTAAGTACCTAGCACAATAAAGCACTGTGCTAATATATGGTAATATAATAATTTAACAGTTATTATAATTGTTTTCTAGAACCTCTTAGTGACACTTTCTTATCCATATTTTGTTTGTCCGAACGCATTATTATATATACGGGTATAAAACTAAGTAGTGGTATAGGAATATTATATTATTATATCATCACGCCCATTACTACGAACCATTCAAGTATAATACATACTATATACATAATCTTTCTTTGCTTATCAAACTCAGTATTGCATTGTAAAAAACCACAATAAATTTTACGAATAGTGAGCCAATTCTAGCCCGTGGTGTGCCGGACTAGAATGTCACCCCCCTACTGCTACCTGTGGGTGTCGTAAGAGGCGACTAGAGGTAATATACCGGGAGGTGGGCAGCAGAGCCTTCTGAGTAACTGATATCTTAAACTGCGATCCTCAAGACGCCTGCCAAGCGTGGGGATTATGGTAACCCCCCCCCCCCTTAATGGGGGAGGCTGTGTTGGAAAATCCGGCTTATACCGTACCGTACCGAGCCTTAAATTGGCTCGGTACGGTACGGTATTAGCCGGATTTTCCACTGATGAACACAGCCTATTATAGCCCCAATTTAAGGCTCAAAACTAAGTTACATTTACATATATAGAAGGATTATGTTAGTTTGCAAATAAGCTTAATAAAAGTAAATATTTAGATGGAAGTACATTTTAAAAAGCGACTGAAATTCAGAAGTCTTTTCAACCAAAAACACTACAATTAGTAAGGGATGGTATTCTGATATTGATTTATGAGAACTGAAAGGAAATTGCATCTAGTCAGTTATACAACATCATATTAATTATTTCAAAAAGATACGAACACAGATAATAACTCAACCACCTACTTGTAAGAGGCTAAAAAACTTTGCATACTTGCTACTTTGCGTCGTGTGGACGTCCTGTTAACGTATCAAGTATTATTATATGTAGGTCTTACTGACATACATCTATTCACACAAACCTTGTAAATGGCATTTACTACCTATATAAAAACGTATCAAGAATATTTTTATTACATTCAAGCTCACCTAGAGTGACCATTCTTCTAAGATTGCTTGTCGGTTTTCCAAGAAGAAGCAGTGGCATTCGCCATCCGCTCTCATCACAATAAATCCAAAGCCAGACATCGCCGCACAGGACGGCATCGCCAAGAATTTAGTTTTATCCAAACGCTCACAAATTCACTTCTATAAGCGTTTTGTATTATTTTGGTTTTCACGCCTTTTTGCCCCTCGAATTCTTTGACGCGAAAATAACTCCTTATCGCGGCATTCTTTTTAAAGTAGCCCAAAAAAACGGATTCAAATCGACAGTTTCTGTATTCGACTTAAATAACATGCCTGCCGTGTTTTAATTTATTTTTCTAAATGAAATCAGTTCTTAAATCGAGATGGTGGGTACAAAAAGATTGTTTTAACATAGAAAGAGGTACACAATATTTAAATAGAAAAGTAGGAAGGCATTTGCCGGACGTAATCTTATGAGTCGTAGATTAAATTCGTCACATTTAAATAACATAATCGGCAATTGTTCGGAAGACTAATAACATAATACGTGTAGCACAATAAGTTATTGTCATAGGGTACTGATGGCGTTAAGGGGTGCGTAGTGCCCAGCGCGGTGGACCTCATAATACGTAGTGCGAGCGATAATACCACGACCACGGGCTGCGTGGGCGCGGAATCTCAATGGATCCTCTTCATTCACAAGACTACCTCCGCATTAAAAGCTGCTTTCCTTTTTTTCGACGACCCTAATCTTACCTCTTATCTCTCGATCCTGACTCGGGTCCTCTGTTTCATTCAGGCGCAGGTCGCTTGGGTAACCTGTTTGACTTCTTTTTTCATTGACGCTGCTACAAACTTTAGATGACCGCGGCCGAGGTCGAATTTTTATTTCTTTCACATTTCGGTTTTCCGGTCCAGGCGATTCGTTAATAAATTCTCAGATAATGAGACTGAACGTTTCGTCACCTCATCTCGATTGGTTTAAACTTTTGTACCTTTTTGGTTTATATGTGTGAACGCGGCGCGGCGGCGGGCGACAACGCGATAGAATCGGAACAGCTATCGGGATGGTATTATTTTTTTCTGAATTTAAATACCGGTATTCTTTTTAAGAGCCCGTTTTTATTGTTTTAAAAGAATTAAACGACATGTCACTTTATGGAACAGCACTAAACTAATATTAAATTAAGGTTTTAATATAATTAATTATAGGAAATTTTGTTTTAGTGTAGAAAGATAAGTTCGATTGAACTCATTATAGGTAGATAATTACGTGTAATTTTATAAAAGTTGAGCTGCACTTATTTAAGGTTATTATTACGAATCTAAACTAAGTCAGTCGATTTATTTGGATATAACTTTAGCGTATTCTAATAAATAACAATGTTTGTTCCAGGTAAAGCACGTGAAACCTGGGTCGCTGCCCTGCCCCGCCCATAACAATTAAGGACTGTCAAACTTTCAGTGGCACAGTGTTTCATTAATATTATCATAAGATCAACGCAAACAAGTAGAATAATAGGACTTTGGCTGACTATACATATTATATTACCAACTAGGTCAAAATAAACTTTGTAACTATTTAATTTCGTATATAAATTTATTTGTATATTGCATAGTGTAATTTTATAACATTTAAATGCACAGTTGATTACGGATGTTATGTACTTAAATTTCGTTTGATGTTGTTATTTTGAACATTTTCTCACTTAATAATCAGACGATATAAGGTCGACGTTGCTCAGTATTTTAATAGATTTAAGTAAATATTGGAATTTAAACTTATTTACAAAACACGAAGATCGTAATAATTATGTGTATAGTAAACATGAAACCAGTATTGGTTCAGTAGGTTACTGTAATTATAATTACTGAAAAAATATAAGACATTTATTTGTATAAGTAAGTAACGTTTGATTATTTGTTGATTTATTAAGTTCTTCCAGTGTTATATCTTATTAAAATGAAATCATTGCAGCATGGATAGTATTTTGTATTCGTTAGGTGCCAGATTCTATTGTTTAAGATTAAGATGAACGCATATACGCGATATCCAATGTATTATGATAAACAAGAAAACTTTTATATCAGCAAGTTAATGTGCAAACGATAAACACTATTGTTTTATTTTTGTTGGAATCATGAGTCGATTTGGTTATTGTTGTTTTTTCTGTACATAAAATTATATAGTAGATATTCTATTTTAGTTTCACAAGAACTGTACAAAGTATTTAATACGGTTTCGCCGCATTCGATGTTGTTGAGGAACACTTCGGAACGAACTTATAAATATTGTTTAAAGTATTATTAGTTTATTTGTACATAAATAATAAATATTTTATTTTATTAATGGTGCAAACACATAAAACGCATTTATTGAATCGATGTCACGTTTATTGATTCAATTTATTATAATTGGGCTTATAACATAGCGTAATTATATGATTTTTGCATATTCAATGTAAGCTGTATTCATTTGTAAAACACTTTTGTAGAGAGGTGTTAGTGTACACAATACCAATAGAACTAATCATAATTTTATGCTTTGAGAGCAGTTAAACAATTTGATTCTTGCATTTTTGATCAAATGTAAAAGAACTTCCGCTTTGATATGAAATGTATTCCCATGTGTAACTTTTGTTATATTAAAATATCATATTTGTCACGTTGTATAATAGCATCAATTAATTATTAATATCTTTAAATAATTAATTGCCTTTACAATCAGCTGAGTTTAGCTGGAGACTACTAAATACGAGTATGCGACATAAACAAATTATTAATTACAAGAATCAGTTAGGTATGTATAAAAGAATCATCGGACATATGTGCTCAATTGTATATATCAGAGATTAGGAAATAATTATTACTAACACCATCTTTTAAAATTAATATATACAGAAAATCTTAAAAGTTTTGAGCACCATCTAATCTTCATAGTTTGTCATAAAATCAATTTTAACTGTTTCAGTGAGTAATTAACTAATTTGTATTTATATTCTTTCCTTATAATTCATGTGAAATAGTGATGTTAGTACAGTAAATATCATATAATTGAGGCTCCACACAATATTACTTACTTACATAAAATTTAACGAAACTCTTTTACAATGTGACCAAATCGAATACATTCGCTTAATATTAAATGTTCTATATAGTTATTTATAGAATATATTATTATAACTATTATGAGTAAAATTATGTAATGATTGTAATTAAATCTTTATTTAAACGCATTCGGTTTTATTTTTAAACCAAATGGTAGGTCAGTATTTATAAGATACTGAACAATTACTATGATTTACTAGGTAAATAAGAACATTTTTTTATTATTTTTTCTGTCCTTATTTCACGCTAAGTTAGCTAGGCATTTACACACCTAGATCATATTTTTCTAACACTCTATCTTATCATATCAGTACACACACATTTCATGTAATGCACACCATCTTTGCCCTTCCTTTGCCGTAATGTCCATCTACATTCATAATTACAATTATTTTGGTTGATTTTCATTATTACACGCCTTTACCATGACCACCACACTTCCTTACCTAACCCTACCATTTGTATTTGTCCCAAAAATGCGAATCTTTACACATCTGCCTAACACCCCACTCTGTTTTTGAGTCACTTCACTCTTTTATCTAATTATTCTAGCTATATAACCAGTACACTAAATTATCATCTGGCATTTTCTCGTCTTGCAACAAATTATTGGAGAACAAAGATAGTCACAAGCATTCATCCCTTTTTAAAGAATTCATACGTCAACACTTAGTAAATACCAATTGGTTTCACAATGTTTTTAAATGATTTTATAATAATGAAGACATAAAAACATTTTTCTATGCTATACTTATAGCTGTCAGCGCATTTTGAAAGATTTATCCTTTGACCACTATCTCACCTTATGGTAAGTGATGATGTGGTCGAAGATGTTGTTTAGGCTAATCTATAATTACTGGATCTTCAGCACAGCTGCCAGAACCCACCGTAAGGTGCTTGGAGAGAGATTTTCTATTTGAGGATGGTAGCTAGCCTGGCGAGCATTTGCAAAAAGTTCTACCACCATACTATAACGACTGTCATCCTAATACAGCAACCCAGCCCGAATGCTTAACGTGCCCTCCGAAGCACGGAAGCACTCAGTAGTAATGTCCCTAGCGCTCACCCATCCAACTCATGACCGCACTTTGCTTAACTTTGTTTATCAGTTAAGAACGGCTAAGCTAACTTCGCTACGAGCGCTTCGGATTTTTTGTACAATTGTTAGACGGCGTTTGTTAAAAAAACTGAGATTATCATAATTTCAACCATCAAATTATTATTGAAACACATATAACTAACCACGTTGATTTGCTACGAGTTTTAGTTCCCCGACTTCACCCACGATGTTGGTAAAATAGTGCTCCCTCGACAATCACACGGATTTGAAGAAATAGTAGGATTATCAAATTTCATTAAAATCCACTCAACCGTTTCATAGGTTAGTCAAAATAAACTCAAAAATACAAAATCTCTCGTATATATAATATAAAAATGATTAGAAGCTCTTTATTTTTAATCAAGTAACATGTAAAATTAAGTTTTTTTTTTTTTTTTTTTTATTCGTTATAGGTTCGCGTTTGACCACACCCTGCCTGATGTTAAGCATTGATGTGGTCTAGGATGGAGCACGCTTACCTAGAAGAAACCTATTTACTCTCGATTTGAAGACACCCATATTGTATTCATCGGGAAAGACTGACCACGGTAAGGAGTTCCACTCTTTCGCAGTACGCACGAGAAAAGTGGAAGCGAAGCGCTTCGTACGAGTCTTCGGAATATCAACCATGTACGGATGGCGCCTCCCCGTTTGTCTGGACGTCCGATGGAAAAAGGGTGAGGGCGGAACCAAGTCGTGCAGTTCTTGTGCACATTCACCGAAATGTATCCGGTAAAAGACCGATAGACAAGCGACTTTACGGCGGTGCTCAAGGCTTTGCAGCCGAGACTCCTTCAGAAAGTCGCTGCCTATTAACCTCCTGGCGCGTCTCTCAATCGACTCCAGTGCCTCAAGTTGGTATTTGGCAGAGCCGTCCCAGAGGTGAGAGCAGTACTCAACACAGGACCTTACTTGCGCTTTGTACAAAGTTAGCATCTGTTCCGGTGTGAAGTACCGTCTCACCTTTGAGAGGACACCAAGTTTCTTGGCGGCTAACTGCCTTTGACTCGATATACGAGCCAAAGTTTAGAGTCGATGATAGAGTGACACCGAGGAGGTCTAGGTGGTCTGTGACGGGCACAGATACATCTCGGAAAGTTGGAGACAGTTGAAATGGTCTCCTTTTAGCGGAGAACAAACACGCCTGGGTCTTATTGGCATTGAACTTAACCAGGTTGGCATCGCCCCAGTCAGAGACTGCCTTAAGGGATAAGTTCAAGCGTTCGACCATAGCTTCTCTGAGTCTCTGGATTTCTGGCTCACTGGTTCGTGCGGTAGATGTATAGCTCTCTACAACCGTGCTGTCGTCTGCATACCCAAAGGTACCGGGCTTTAACAGATCGTTGATATGCAGCAGGAAGAGCGTCGCAGAGAGCACTGACCCCTGGGGAACACCGGCATTGATACCCATTTGATCTGACGAGCAGCCGTCAACGACTACTCGTAATGATCGATCCCTCAGGAAGTCCGATATCCACGCACAAAAACCAGCAGGCAGGCCGTATGCAGGAAGCTTGCTAATAAGGGCGTCATGCCAGACCCTGTCAAAGGCCTTAGAGATGTCAAGGGAGACGGCAAGCGCTTCCCCTTGTTTCTCAATGGCTTCACTCCAGATATACGTGGCATACGCTAGAAGATCCCCAGTGGACCGATTTCGGCGGAACCCGTATTGATGGTCACTGAGGAGATCATTCACTTCTAGGTATGCCAGGAGCCGGCAGTTGAGAACACGCTCCATACTCTTACAGAGTATAGACGTGATAGAGATGGGTCTATAGTTAGCAGGGTCGGCATGACTACCTTTTTTAGGCACGGGTTGCACGTTAGCAAGCTTCCATGATTTGGGCACTTTACCAGTCTCAAGAGACAGCCGAAAAAGGCGTGTTAGTACAGGAGACAACTCAGGCGCACAAGTTTTTAATACTATTGCAGGTATACCATCAGGACCACTGGCTTTATTCACGTCCAGATTGCATAGTGTCTTACGAACATCCTTTTGGCGAATATGTATGTCATTCATGACAATTTCGCTTCGAGGTAGAATTGGAGGAGTCGCAGTACCAGAATCAAGACGTGAAGACTCCGCAAACAGAGAAGCAAACAGGTTTGCTTTCTCTTCAGCGGTGTGAGCCAGCGTTCCATCAGGTTTCTGCAGTGGAGGCAGTGAGGGGCGGCAGAAGTTCGATTCAACCGATTTAGCTAGGGACCAAAACGCTTTACTACCCGTAGGGTATGAAGCAAGCTTGTTCCCTATTCGGCCAATGTGGTCAAAACGAGCCTTCTGTAAGACCTTTTTGCTGGCAGCCTTGTTAAAAGCTCTCTTCTTTAAGTGAATATCCTTTGCCTTGTGCTTACGAGCATCAACCCAGGCTAAGTATGCTTGATGTTTTAGCGCCTCAGCGCGTCCACATTCAGGACTGAACCATGGGCGAGCTTTGCCGGACAGTGGTACGTCAGAGAATGGAATGAAGTATTCCATTGCTAAACGCAACACATCTGTCACGGCGTTTGCACAGGCGGTAGTATCACCAGAAGAGAAGCATACAGGCTGCCACGGATAAGATGCGAAGAAAGACCGCATCTCATCCCAATCTGCTGATTTGTATCGCCACATCCGCCGGGTGCCTCGAGGGCTGGAATCGGGCGGAGAGTAGACGGATACAGATTTCACCAGACAATGGTCGGACTTACCTAACGGTGGACAAATCGACACCGAGTAACGGTCTGGATCAGTTGTCAGCAGAAGGTCCAGGCAATAGGCTGTGTGAGACTCAACATCAGGTACCCTCGTGGCTCCTTGGACCAGCTGGGTGAGATTTAACGCTAAAGCAAGCTTTCGCGTCTCTCTACCTGCATGGTTGGTGTCCTGGTATGGGTATAGCCAATCCTGGTGATGGCCATTAAAATCCCCCAGAAACACCAATTGGGCAGTAGGGTACCTCTGTTGAGCTGCGTCCGCCACCTCACTGAGGTATTCGGTGAGCCTGGTCGTCCCCTGATCTCCACTATGAGAGCGGTAAACACAAGCGTAGAGAATCTTCTCAACACCTGTGTCCACCAGCGCCCAAAGCACAGAGAACATGGGGTCTTCAAATTTTCGGAGACGCCGAATGCAGATGTCATCCCGGGCATATACACATACGCCCGCGTGTGATTTAAAGTTGTGCTCCAGGGTGTACCCTGGGTAAGTAAGGTACGACACGTCGGATGGACAACCAATCTGCGTCTCCGTGAGAAACAAAAGGTGAGGTTTATCTGTCTCCAGGTGGTAATGGACAGGAACGAGATTAGAGTGCAAGCCTCTTATATTGCAGAGGTGCACTTTCAGTAATTTGATCATTAGAATCTATAAAAGTAACCTTTCCTAAAAAATGTCCGTTTAAATCTTGCTGATAAATGGAACCATGAACTCAAAGTAATGTAAAAGAAGGAGTAAATCACGTTAACTAAATGGTTCAGTCTCGAGAAACATACAAACAAAATGGGGAGAGTCGATAATGACCCGGCAAAAATCGTTGGTTGCCCGACTAGGGTTCCTCCCTTTACCTTCAAACTCTTAAACAATGCTTAAGGGCTAATAAAAGAGCACTCTTTTCAACTTTTTAAGAGGCATTCAATCCCAAATTTAAATTTACAGGGTTATTTTTTTACAGAGGAAATATAGATAACAATGACTGTATAAATAACTTTATTGAATTAAATTTCCAAAAGGTTTGTTTAAACTTAATAAAATATTACATATTCTTGTAGAAGACAAAAAAAGTTGAATTAATATGAATTAAGGCATGGACTATTTGAATATAATCTGCAATGCCTTATCATAACTTAAATCAAAACGAGCAATTTTAAATTAGCAACTACGTCTACCCGTAAATAGCCTGTTGCGGCGATAGCGTTGTGTCAGTTATGGCGGACAATTATTTGATTCATTGAATCATGATTTATTTATATGAGGAAATTATCGTTTTAAACGCAAATTGCAGGTAAATTTTGTTGTTTAGGTTGTATTTACACTAATTTGTATGAAAGCGTTGTAATAATTTGAGCTCTATCTACCAATCTGCGGGTATATAATACATCCATACGTGATTTGTTATTTGACACCTCTTAAATTATTACAGTTAGGTATGTTCATAAATGTATTTCTATCTGAATATTGAATTGCGTACACTTAAATGCGAATAATGTTGAAATGGTTGTTTATTTGCAATCTTAAGCAGGATCTATATGCAAAAGTAGCAGCTCGTTTTTGATATGGATACAGATATTAAACAAACTTCTGTTGAAATAAGGTTCATTGCTACGAATAAAATAATATTAATTCGTAGGTTCAATGATATGAAGCAGTGAACGCTGATGCGTGCGCTACAGCGGCAGCGTAGCGGTGCGGTATGGCTATTACAAGAATCCTCCAGCATTCCTATTCCGTCTTTGTGGGTACCACCATAGTCGTATATACTGCTTCGACGCTGTAGAGTGCAAATACTTTATTTTGACGAGAAAGGTAATGTATCACCTAAAATTGCTGGAACGAGACATAAAAACGAATATCCTAGAGTGACGAGGGCAGTGCAGAACAAAGACGGTGACACTGCAATTGTAATGAGCAGTTGCAGTTTCAAGGACAAACATGCTGGCCTCTGGGGAGTCTCGTCACTACATTACAAAACAATTTGTTTGCGATGAATATATTGCTAATGTAAAATTTACAGTCTCTTAAGATACCAATGCATTCGTCAACAAAATCACAATAAAATAACGGTTTCACTATTGATCCACCCTTAATAAAGGCTGTGAAGTTCGCTGTAAGAGCATTTATACGCAAGTAGCGCGAATGTGGATGTTGCTTTGTAAGGTTACTCGCTGAGAGTGCGAAGTTAAGTTTATACAGCTGACAATTTTTTATGTAGTTACCGAACTTTATCTACTTGGGCAAAGTGTTTGTATATTTCTTATATTGAGAACAAGAATTTATGAGGTATCAATAAAAATATTAAGGGTTTCGACTGATAATACATTTGTAAAAAATGCCATAGGTCTTCCTGAAGCCATCCCGAAAACCTTGTTCGTTAAGACCAGCACGGACCACTATCCCTGAAACCTACAGTAGAGGCCATTGGTGGCCACTGAGCTCAAGAACCAGCGCTCCAAAAATGAACCGAAGATAAAGAGCCGGCCAACTGCTAGGCCAGTTGCCGTTTTTATGCAGCTGATGGGCTATCTCACTTGTTGGTGAATGATGATGCAGTAAGGATGGTCAGCTAGGCATAGAATTACTGGTTCTAATGGAATGCTGTTGGGACATACTGGTAGGTGCTTGGCCTTACCTAGCCAGGCTAGCACTCACAAAATGCCTTTCCATCGTGCAGCGAAGCTCAAGCCGGCGGTGGGAATCGATCCATAAACCTACGGCACAGTAGTACATAGCTATTACTGCTCCGCTGTTACTGCTTCAAAAGGCTCCTTTGCAAATAAGGCAGTCACTCAGCGCTCCATCTTCAGTTCTCCTGTCAAGAAGAAGCACTCATCGCCGGATGAGTGCTTCTTCATTCTTCCAACTTTTGTCTAGCTGAGACAGCCGCCTGGTGCTCCACTTTACTGCTCCTAACAAACTGGGGCTGCCAGCCTGCTGTTACGAAGATAACATAATATCTACAACTGCTACTCCTATCTTCTTCTCTACTTTAACCTACAGAAAAATCTTGCCCTTTTCGCTTTAGTACTAGTCCTTACCTAATATTAGGTCCATAGCTAATAATATAAGGCCCATAGCTAACTTTACTAGACATGTCTAGTAGCTCTCTTTCTATAAAAAAACATTTAGTAAAACCGCAACAAACAAAATATGCATATGGAGCATAATTATTAATATAATAAAATCCTTAGAACTGTTCTTGAGATCGTGATAACAAATGATATCTCTTATAGATATATAGATAGATTTATATATAATTTATAAATATTACTCAAATATTGTGAAATTAAGAATCTCACTCGGGATTTATGTATCAACACCCCTTGTAATAACTACTCAAATAAAGTGGCACCGTTTACGACATAGTACACAAATTTTGTTATGTGATAATCTACGAATACAATTCGTAGGTGATAATTTTGGAAATAAGCAGCAACTGAGTTAAATTGGCAAAGATGATATACATAAGATAGTGTTGAAACATTGTTTTTTTTTTTTTTTTTTTTTGCCTGATAGGTTAGCCTTTGACCACTATCTCACCTGATGGTAAGTGATGATGTGGTCGAAGATGTTGTTCAGGCTAACCTAGAAGTACTGGCTCTCAAGGCCAGCTGCCGGAACACACCGTTAGGTGCTTGGCGACAGATTTTCTACTTGAGGGTGGTAGCTAGCCAGGCGGGCATTCGCAAAATGCCCTACCACCATGCTATAACGACTGCCATCCTAAGACGACAACCGGGACCGACGGCTTAACGTGCCCTCCAAAGCACGGAAACGCTCAGTAGTAATGTCACTAGCGGTCACCCATCCAACTCCTGACCGCGCGCGACGTTGCTTAACTTTGCTGATCGGTTGAGAACAGCTAAGTAAACTTCGCTACGAGCGAAATTATTATTCAATGTCCAGTGGAAAATGCAGTTTTATAATAACCTTATGGTAATGTAAGTGAATACCTAGACCACGACACAACTTGGGTCGTGTTTCACAACACGATCGTAGACGTCTCTTGATACACTTGACTCAATTTTCACTCCTTTTTCACAAAGATTTTGCTTTGTGACGCCTTGATAAGATACGCCCACCAAACCATTACTAACGAAGGATGATGACCACGTAGTACCTATCCGACCACTTGAGCAGCTTCATTAGAACTGTGAGCATAAACTTTATTATTTTGATAATGAATAGATAGAGGCGTTACTTTGCAGAAATCCATTTTTAATAATAAAAAATATTTTAAATTCTTAATTAATTTAATGTTTTCTTAAAATACTTTTAAAATATTTGTTATTATTTTATTATTTTGCTTGCAGTGCCCCTCAATAGTGTTTTTATTAAAATCGGTAAACAGGATATATCTTTACCTGCTTATCGCGACAGAAGGCGATTTGATCGATCCACTCTCTTTAATTGTAAGGATTGATTTAAGTCATGCCCTGTATACGGACGATAAGCAAAGAGCTTCAGGTCTTGTTTTATAATATACGACAGAGTCCTAGCGGTAATCTTCATTTCTTGCGATACGATTTTTTGGCTCTTAATGGCATTTTGGACGAATTCTGGCTATAACAGCAGTAACAGCCTTTGTAGTTCTAACACGCAACCGCCCCGATCTCTTATGGTCTTCGACAGAGGAAGTGTTGTTGTATATGTTTTGATGATAGTACGATATACGAAAATACGGCTGATAAGGCCAAGCTTTTGAAGTGTCCGGAATATGACCAACGGCTCCATACCCACTTTATACATGGCGATCACTGCAATCATATTTTCTTTAACACCCCATTCCATATTGTAATTTGTTAGTTACCACGAAAAAATATGTTATAGATGCGTTTCTAATTCAAAATAATTAAATAGTTGAAAAAAAGAAAAGTTTTTATGTAAAGCAGTATTTATGGCAAGACTAGTCAGACACTAATTGAAAGTCATAATTAAAAATAGCAAATATTATAATATAATAACTCCTCAGCTAACATAATACATATTTAATTTCAGCTAAAGTGACCAGAAAATTACTTAATATACGCATAATCTTGTTTTAATACTGATACCGAGGTAATTTAACAGTCTTGATGTTGCCAATCGCATGCCTTAACATATCGTTTGGATATGTATCTTCTTCAAAAATTGGACCGGATATATACTCGAAGGACCATTGGTTTTGATACCAAAAGACAAATTATATTTTATATTTGTTCTCGTATCCAGTGATACCCACTTACATCCCTGGATAAGAACACAAACATGAAATAGAATTATTAGTGTCAGGGAAAAGGCTTGAAGTTTTTTATTTCTTGCTATTGTAAATAACACAATTTACTGTATGTCGTGTTTAAAAACACTTGTTAAAATTAAATTATTAGAATAGAACATACTGTATCAGTATTATATATCAATATATTATACAGACTTATACTCGAAAGTAAAAAAAATATTTAAATAATAAAAATAAATTTGAATGTGACTGAACTGTTAAGTGGGTATTTAACTTTTGCGTTAATAAACTGGATAAAAAATAGTTTTATCCAATTCCCAAGGCCTATATATAGTCAGGGTATCTTACCAACATTCGTAATACTAATACCATATTGCAAGGATATGGATCATAAACGTATATACCTAATCATTTGGTGACAAACAAAACCGGCCGATTGCTTTAGTTAATCAAATCCGTTACTATAGCAATTGAATCTGCAATAAAACCGCCAGTGGTCATAAAACGGTCATAAACATTGACAACACAAATAGCAGCTAATAATGTAGGGAACCAATCAGACCGCGGCCGTGTGACACCAATAATATTTTATACGTACCTTTATACGGAGATCAGAGAGCATTGCAGTTGATTGCGGCAGTAAAAATGTTTGCTAAAGTTACTGATTTTAATTAATTGGCTTTCAGACCGGATTAAAACACAATATCATGTTCTGGAACGACGCGTTAATCAGCGTCAGTTTTAAAATTATATTTTTCTGAGAGCAAGGACCGTGTTAAATCGTTCACCTGTCAAACGATGCAGTAAATAGTGTAAAATCATTTATTACAAGTCAGTTTCTGGAAACCAGGAAGTTAGGTACTGTACTACAATGAATATCATGCTTGGTGGTGCCACAAGAAAAAATTACATGATGTTTTACGGAGATTAGAAAACTCTTTTAAATGGACATGATGATTCATGAAAATGTCAGTTTCTACATAGACATTTTCAGATATATGTTTGATTTTTGAGCATTTGTTCATTTAAAGTACTGAATATTTTATCTGTTCGAGAAGCAAACACGTGAATCTTTTCTCGTCCCGGTATTATAGTATAACTCTCTAAGCACAAAATTAGGTTTTTGTCAAGCCTAATTTTATTTAGATGTTACTTTTTAGATCCTGCCATGGTATTTTTTGGCCCTTGGTGAATAATAAATCACACTATTACTGCTGATAGCTAATTGCTAATAGTAACAGCACTAATAATATAAAAGCGAATGTTAGCATGTGTGTTTGATTAACTTACAAAATGCATTAGTGTTATTTTGGTCTTAGATTAAGACAACGGATACTAGGAAGCGCAATATACCGAGCCATTTTTCTCTATCTAAGGTATATATTGCCGTGGGCTTAAGTTATAGTAAATTTTTTTAATGTGACATTCAGAATATTTTGTGGCACCTTAACTTTCTTATAAGAATTAATGCAAGTTTAAATCAATAAATTTGTTTAAATCTAAAATAATTATAGACTAGGGAAGAAGCCTTTGAAAATGGTAAAAAGTGAAAAAGAAGTAGGATTTAATTCGTTGAAAGAGGAAGAGGATATTACTAAAATGAAAGGAAAAATTGTTTACGGGCGATTTGAGTTCGGAAGACGGAAGGGGGTGAGTTTTTAAGGGTAAAAAAATAGTTTATCTCGATTTCCGGTAAAACTACAAATCCTATGGGAAAAAAAATACAAAGTTGTAGGTGATAAAAAGATCTACACCTTGTGTTTCAAGACTTTTGTCACTTAAACTCAACATTTTTATATCCCAAACACACTGTAATTTTTTGATTAAAAATATTTTTTTTTTTCCTTTTTTGACTTAATATCGAGCGAGAATTTTCGATTGACCAAAGCACCATAATTGTCAATCGAAAATTCTAGCGTCTATATATTATTATTATAAAGAAGTACTGTAATAAAATCAAGTAGATACTGACCAACAAATTGTATAATCTGGTACAATGACCGGACTGTTCCTGAATGCAAAATATAATAAATGTCAAAAAGAATTATAAATTCAACAGGGCTTGAACCACAAAGTTCCCAATATCAAAGCAGTCTCATTACTAACCAAACACTATTAAAACGCATTCCTCGTGGCCACGTATTTGTGTTGCCTCCGCTCTATCTAGGGTTATCAGAGCGGTAATCAAGTCGAATCTAAAATCTACCGGAGACACATCTATATATATATAAGAATTAAGGTCTTGGCTCACTTACTGACAGAAAACAACGCACAGCCTAAACCGCTGGTCGCAGAGACTTGAAATTTGGAGGGTGTATTCGTCTTAATGCATAGGGGTGTACCAAGAGAGGATTTATTGAAATTCAATCCCTAAGGAGGTAAACATGGATGAAAACGTTTGTATGAAAGTCCTATGTTTTGTAACTTACACTTCTGAAAATTTGTATCGGATAGATAAATAAAAAAAAATACATGTTTAACATATTTTTGACAGGGAAGTGTGAAGCACTCGTAGCGAAGTTTACTTAGCTGTTTTTAACGGATCAGGGAAGTTAAGCAACGTCGCTCACGGTCATGAGTTGGATGGGTGACCGCTAGTGACATTACTCCTGAGCGTTTCCGTGCTTCGGAGGGCACGTTAAGCCGTCGGTCCCGGTTGTTGTTTTAGGATGGCAGTCGTTATAGCAAGGTGGTAGTGCATTTTGCCAATGCCCGCCTGGCTAGCTACCACCCTCAAGTAGAAAATCAGTCGCCAAGCATCTAACGGTGTGTTCCGGGTGCAGACCTTGAGAGCCGGTACTTCTAGGTTAGCCTGAACAACATATTCGACTACATCATCACTTACCATCAGGTGAGATAGTGGTCAAAGGCTAACATATCAGGCATAAAAATAAAAAAGTGTGTGACATTGGGAATGAAACTTTGTATAAAATTTGTCATTGTTTTTGCAGTTATAGTGATGAAAATTGGTATCTAGATAGAGTTTTTAAAACAAAAACATTCAATAATAATATTTTTTTGATAGGGTTGATTAGAAGGAGTGAAAATGGGGAGAAAAGTTTTCACCTGAACTTTAACCGCTGGCGCTCGGCCTGTTCATCCATCTGTAATATTGATGTATCTTTTGAACCGGATTAGGCAGATGCTTGAAATTAATATATACAATTTATGTTTAATAAAAAAGAAATTAAAACTAACTTACTAATACGACTTTATTATAAAAATGAATAGTAATATTGTGTCTTTGTCCAGTTAAGATAATTTTCTAAATCAGGTATTAAGCTTATAATTCTTTTTTCTTACAAATTTGTTTTATCAAGCATGGAGAGAACGCTACGTGCTGAGCGTCGGAATTCCGATTTGACGTCCGTGGCGCGTGGAGTATAACAGGCAAGTCGAGTATAGTGTTGCCACTTTCAATTCCTGTCCTATTTATCCTATATATACTCGTAACACAAAAAATGCAAAGGCAGAAGATTATATAAACCCAACAGAGTATATGTAGCGCTTCATCCAATGTGGTAGCTACTGGGCAAGCATTTCATAACAAAGTCCAAGTTTTTTTTTTAGTTCTATCTACTAGTTGTTTACTAGCATATTTTCCAGGGTTTTGCTACATTATAATTCTACTATGGATTTTAAAACTCATTATTCAGTGGTATCCTTTCTGACGAGGTTTATGTCAAGTTTCCTAAATCAAATTGTAATTTTACTATGTGTCATTTATTTCATTATAACTGACCGACCTAGGCTTTCGTTTGGTTAGGATTGTATTCAAATAATAGTTTCAGAACTGATTAATTATTCAATTATGTAACTACACTTCTTAAACGTTTCTTTTTGTTTTTTTATTCAGGAACTAAACCTAGTAGAAGGTACTAGGTTCGCATTCTAAAACATTATTTTTTATGTTATTGTGAAGGAACCAGCCTGAGGCCCACCTGATGTTAAGTGGACTAAACTCTGCAAATAACAGACGCAATTCGTCAACGATGAATTGCAAGGTGCCCGTCACACTGAGACGTATGCAGTTGTTAGGTGTCATGTGCCTGTAATTTTACTGGCTCTCAAGGACTGCTGCTGGAACACACTGTTAGGTGCTTGGCGACTGATTTTCTACTTGAGGGTGGTCTCTAAATGCCCTTCCTCCATGCGGTGAAGCTCAACCCCGCGGCGGGATTGGCACCATAGGCCTGCTGCACGGTAGTCCATAGCCAATCCCACTGAGCCATCACTGCTTCAGAAAATGTCTAGTAAATCGTTGGTACCTACTTGTCAACTCTGCCTATTATTCAAGATAAGAGTGTATGATGACGTGTGTAAACCTTGCCTAATGTGTATGTGATTTTACCATATATTTTTACGAGAAGAAAACTTGCCTTTGTACCTTTTTTACAACGAGTATAATTAGGTTCTAATACGATTTTCAAGCACATGGAATCTCTTTATATTGTGCCTTCTTAACTTACTTAGTAAATCGCGATAATATTTTATCACGATTTACTAAGTAAGTTGTATAATCTGAGTCCTAATTTGGGCCCTTTACAATTTCATTGCAAATATCAAACCAATCCAATGTTTCACTGATGCGATAAAGGATACACTTTGAAATAAAACAACAAACAATTTTTGCATGTATTATAATTACACAATGAAACATTGGACAGCATAGGATTTCATGGCATAAACACAAAGGTGCAACTAACACCTGCTACTGTCCTAAGGTGTCGGAGTGTCGGGTCTAATCACTTCAGATTTCCGTACTAAGGGGCAAATTTATTCATAGCTCCACATTTATCACCGCGGGCCTCTTTGAATAGTTTTTCACATGTTTGAGAAAATTGCCGAGCCGAAATTCTATCACGTCTTGGTGCCTGAGGAGGGCGAGCCGTTAGAATTTTGTGCACCTTGCCGAAACCAATAAATCAAACTATTGCGTAATATTGCCTCTATATGCATGGATATCACTCCAGACCTCCAATATTATTTATTACGGCACTAAACAGATTTTTATGAAGGATTTATGGGCCAGAGTTGTTTAGGTTGTTCAGCAAATGATTCCCATTTTTTAAATTCGATAAAATTATTGAAATTCTTGAATTTATTTTAATTTTCTTGATGAATTAAGTAACACTAGGCACTAGATATTCTCCAATCCCATCTGTACTTGTGATATACCCAAAATCTTCAATTACTACTTTAAGTAGTTGTCAACGCATTTGTTTTATAAAGTAATATCGGTGTCGATTAATCAAGTTTAAAGAATACAAATGAACTTTGCATTGAATGATATTTTTTAGTCCATCACCGTTCAAGATATAATTATTTATAGTGGGTTTATTGTATTTAAGTCATGTTATTCAGTAAAATAGACGTCAGTAAATCTCTGTGACTTCGATAAATAGGTTTGTAGGGTGGTTCACGCCGATAACAAACTAGCGGCTACCAGATGTGTGCCGGACGATATCAGCACATCGATCGTGCTCCGAGTTGTGATCGTCGGCATTCCTCCATCCCGACATTGGAGATAACTGAAAACATTAGGTTTATAATTTATCTACGGCTATTCGTCTGCGCTTGGCTACCTGCATGTCGTATTTTATTTTAAAGTGTGCATACTTAATACTTGTTTTAAACGAATCCAGTCTTTACAAATAGAAAACAAATAAGTAACATTAAATGTACCTACAAATACAAGTATTTAACTTTCATATAACGAGAGTTATTACAGCCAATACATATCTTGTTTAAGAAAGAATAAATATTTTGTTAATTTAGGTCAATCTAAACATGTATAAGTAGAAAATGTACTTTTTCTTTTTTTTTTTAATGGCGGTATGCTTTTATTAAACAAATACTACAAACTATATACAACACTACAGCTACTACAGTAAAACCATTAGGACTCATAGGGAGTCCAAATGCTCTAGCCCACTATCAGTTGGCAGCGTGCCCAGCATGCTGGCAGCATTGCCCCGTTGAATTGCAATGCTTATTCTTTGAGTCAAATAGGTGCCAGCATTTTGATCATCTTTTTCTTAATCAACATGGCCTACAACTAGTCACAGATTTCATTCAAGGACAATGAAGCTGTAAACTTTTAATAATTCTAGATCTTTTGATTCCGTCACAGTATTAGAAGTCCTCAAATTAATTTAATTTGGAGCTTGAAATTTACCTGAGAATATCAAAGATTTACTGAAAATTCCGAATGCCCAAATTGGGAATATGAATACTTTCACGACGCATAATCTGAAGGAAAATCAATGAGGCATTCCTACACGGCCGCTGAGGGTTCGAATTGAGGAACTTTGGGACTTCTTTAAATGAGTTCACCTTTTGACGTGATTCACTCCAATATTGGCAGGCATTGGCAAGTTACCTACCTTCTTTTATTAGCAAATGTTTACCATAAACTGTTTTTTTAAATTTTAAGTATAATATGCTCAGTTAGGACCTTGTATTTGAAGAGCGGGATACTTTTATTATGAATCCATATCAGAACATGACATTTCATAATGAGAGCCTTATGTTCAGGTTTTCTAGCGATCACCAAGGACTTTCAACGTTTTATGGAATGTAACCTATATTGTTCAACATTACAGCTTCTCTAACTTCACATTTTGAAATTTGTTGACCAGTAATTTGCCAGCTTAGTGCAGATCAGGGTAGGTTTTGATTTAACGATCGTCATTAATTTGGTTTTGTTGATAATAATGGGTCAGCAATCTAATGTTGATATCGTTGAGACAGTTGACGAAAATCTCTTCGGTATAACTGCTTAAGAGGGTTTTTACATTTTGCAGCCCTCTCACTCGCACTTTTAAAGATAATTTCTAAAAGAAACAATCTGGTAATGATTTTTTTAAATGTGGTTTGTCAATATTTTGCTTTTTGCGACTATAGAAAGTGTCAACATATTTTTATTTTGTAACATGTTGAGTACAATTATAATTTGAGGCCCAAAATTTTGAATAACTAAATTAAGCGTTTTAGATCCCCCATTACATATATCAACATGAAAATTTGTGTAGAACATCTATAGTCGCATGCAGCGAAATAATATCAGACTACATTAAAAATCATTATCATATTATCATAATCATTCCTCGAGTGAGAGGGCTGCAAAATGTAAAAGGCCTCTTAAAATAATGCATTCTATGTCTTGGAATTGCAGGTTAAATAGTAGTGGCGACTAGATCCACCACAGTCGAAAGCTTCTTTCTGTATAGGCTACCAAGAAGACATTTTTGCTTCAACTAAAAAGTCTGCTTATTGGTTCCAAAAGAGCTTTCTTTTTAAGTGAATATCTATCTGCTCTAGGTATCTTTTTTGAATTGATTGAAAATCTATTTGATAGGAATATTTAAGATTTTTTACTCAGTTTCGTTCTATAATAAGCAAAGATACGCTAGCTATTGCAATTTAATGGTTCGGTCGGCCGTCACCTTGAGACATAGTTTTAAAGTCTCATGTGCCTTTAATTTCACTGGCTCTCAAGGACTGCTGCCGGAACACACCGTTATGTGCTTGGCGACAGATTTTCTACTTGAAGGTGGTAGCTAGCTAGGCGGGCATTCTCAAAATGCCCTACCACCATGCTGTAATGACTACCATGGTAAGGCAACAACCGGGACGGAGATCAAAACGTGCCCTCCGAAGCACGGAAGTGCTCTGACCATGGCGGACGTTACTAACTTGCTGATCGATTAAGAACAGCTAAGCAAACTTCTCTACGAGCGCTTCAAATTATTAATATACAATAATATTAAAATGAAAATGGAATCCCCATTTAAAATACCTAGCATTAGAAGAAAAGGGTGTATTATACATAATTACGGCAATTAAGAATAAAATTTAATTTAAATAAAATATTAATTTTTAGGATAAAATTGCCGTACTTATGTATACAGATATAACTTTCTGTAATACATAGGGGCGCACGTTAAAAATGACAGCTAAAAGTAAAAAGTTCTCAAATATCTTAACACAATGGTAGGCTTATATTTGAAGAATTGAAAGTAGAAAGCCAACTATGTTAGAGCATCACAGAAAAAGGAAACTACCAAAAGTTGCGTCCTAAGACAACGTGAAGACTAACCCTTTTGTACGAGTATGTTATTGTTATACTTTGTGCTGCATAAAGACGAAACAAAAGGCTTTTCAAGCTTCAGCAAGAACACTTCTAAAACGAGCGCAAAACTTAAGACTCACGAAGTGTCATGCGCATGTTTGCACCACGTTTATAAAAAAAAGTGATCTTATAAAAAAATCTTACCATCTCGTATTTTAATGAATACGGTAAAATTGGAGTCACGTAAAATGTTAAAATTGCCACAATTTGTAATATATGAGAAAAACCAACGATATGCATCGACAATCAATATTAGATACTCTTAGCAACTAAAGCGCAAGGAAAATAAAATAAAAGTAATAAACTAAAATTATTATGTATACAAAAACGTTGTCATGACAAGAGAATTAAACGGGATAATAATAAACAAAATGATGAAGTGAAAACACACGCTGATTTAGTTTGCACATTAACAAAAGCGGACAAGACAATATAAAACAACATAAATCGAATCCCGCCGCGTGAATTCCGAGTGCGCTTCACTCAAGCGCCGCGAACATGGCCAAAATACTTTATTGTACTCATCGGAACATATCTTGGAACACATCGCTGTGTCGATGAAGTACGACGCCACGTAGCTGTCAATTTCGCGGTATAAAATTCCTCTCTAAAAATGACAAAGGCAGCTGTCATCGTGTAGCACGAAGGGTCGCCAGTCGCCACATCCCTCGAGGCTAAGCCCTCCGCGACCTATGAAGACACGCACGTCGTCCGAAACTCTCCTAATCCGCACCTACTCCACATATAAACCCATCTAATTGTTAATAAAAGGACGTATTCGGAAGCGTGCGGTTACATCATGAAGGACTCTCTAATTGATTTTTATGGCTCTTCTAATTTAATGCGACTTTATGGAGTTAATCAGTGCTACATATTGTTTATCGTCAATAATACGGAGCTTTTTTTACTTATTAGGCTGTTTAGGAAACAAGTTTTGGTTAGTTTTACAAACATCTCCCATACGTTATTAATGGAAAATATATTTTCCGTACGCCCGTTAGCAAGCTCGTCTATAAAATATGCTTGCTAGCATAACGTTAACTGGATAAATTAGCTCGACGAAAATGATCAAATAAACAGACATAGACTTAGACCACAATTAATTTCCCTTCCAACTAAATTACGAAATACTAACGTTTTATGAGCCTTGACATGTGTTTTAATGATTTAACGTAATATGTGTTGTTTATGTATGAAAACGTTTTACTATCACGAATATGTACTAATATAACAAAGTGGATAAACTATTAATTATTACCAAATGAGAAAGAATGTCTATGGAATGTGTTATGTTCAAGTATTTTCGTAATTAAGGAGTTATAAATAGCGTATTTATTAAAAACCATCCAATGTAGACCTTTATTATTACAAAATAATACTACAAATGGCAATAGACAGCTCACTAGTAGGATTAGAATTCCACCATTCATTTTATTTACGAATTCATTTCTATAACTCGACTGTCATTTTTTGAGAGACGTCTTATTTTCTAGTGAATAAGAATTTGTTGGAACTCCTTGAATGTGTACAACATAATGTTATTATAATTTATGTCATACTAAGCAGGTGAAGATATACGAGCCAGTCATTCGTTTTATTAAACATGTTTGCTAAGTCGATTTTATTATTTTTTTTGTCGCTCGGTCTGTGAGCATCTATCACACAGCGTGAGGCGCTTTCTCGCACAGCTCTTTATTATAACACCAGCACCACTGATTTCCGGACAGCGAACGCTCACACTTGCCCTTTTACTTCTCACTGGATACCTACTTATGTAATTTTTGGATTCCTTAATGTTACCAGTTGTAAAAAAAAAAAATTTAGGATCAGAACCCTGTCTGTAATCATTAGTCATGTATAAGTTAAGAGGTGTTCGTGTGTATCAGAGTAACTATTTATTGTAAATGAAGTACAAATAATGATATTTAAATAAGTGACCATCCTTTTCATGACATTAAGTTTCAAACAAACAAACTTTCGCTATAAATATAATGTACCAAACCGATATTGTTTGTTTTTAAGAAATATAACATTAAAAAATATGTATTAAACATAAAATAACTTATTGCAAATTTTCAAAATCTGTACTTTGGGACTATGAAGTGTATCAAGAATTCATATAGCCGTTAAAATTAAGGTACAGAGCAACTTAATCATTTAAGAATAAATAATTTCTGATATTTTTATCTGAAGTATGGCATTTCTAAGATAATCTTAAGAAACTGAATTTGTCAGGAAAATTTCATTTTATTAGGGCTTCGTACTTCAAAAGAAAAAAAATGGAACTCTTATAGGATCACTTTGTTGTCCGTCTGTCTGTCAAGACCCTTTTTCTAAGGAACGCGTAGAGGTAGCAAGCTCAAATTCATATCAAATACTTAAGTCTACTAACCCTTGGAGCTGTGAAAAAATCAAACTTCTAAGCCAACGCAATCAAAAGAAACAGCTGTTTATGCCGCAAACTTTCGACCCAAGAGAATGAAAACCCACAGGGTACTTTCTCACTAACGAGGACTCCTGAGGATTTCATTTAGCAATAAAAATACCAAACTTTTACTTATATACCTACAGGTTGGTACGGAACCCTCGGTGCGATCTAGTCCGACTCGCACTTGGCCGGTTTTTAATTCTAACTTGTAATTCGACGAATCAATGTTGGTGGAAATTTAGGAGGCAATGGAATATTCTGAGCATACGTTGCAATTATTTGCATATTGGTAGACGACCCTAACGAATGTGATATCTAATGCTTAAAATGTTCACCAGCAGGAAGATTGTCCAGATTTTGAGCTACGTGTTAATACTCAATGAAGTACTTACTGCACCTCAGCAGCGAATCGAACCCAGTCGCGTAGTCAGCGTAAATATACTTGGAGCGCAACCCGTCCCCGAGAGTTTACAGATTTTAATTCTCCTTTTGTCTTTATGGATCACGAAATGTTTTGTGTACTCATACCCCGGGAGGCCGGAGCTAAGACCCCCCGCCGTGGCTTCCTTCCTACATCGCCTCACTACAAAAAACCTTGGTACAAAAATGCAAGACAAACAAAAACGCTTACGTCGGGTGACAAGTGGCCTTTGTTTATAATATTTGTTCAATTTGTTTATGAATGTCCATAACACCAGATGATGACTGAGCTCTTTCAAGGCTTATAGGTAAGCTGAGTTGACTACAAGCAAACAAATAGTCATTCAATAGCATAATGGAAGATTTGTGGCAGAAACCGTCCTATATGTCAGATGGAGGTGGAGACGATGGAGTAAATTCAAAAATACTCTAAGAAAGGGCATTTCTCGTAAACATATCGCATAATTAAAAAATAAAATTTTTGATACTTTTTGGGCCATAATGACATATATTTTATTTAAAAAAAATACAATTGGTTCATAAGATACGGACTTACAAGGATGATTCCGATTTCTCTAACGGTACTCATTAAATTCAAGTGGGTAAGCATTATTGAAGTTCCCTAAAGCTATGCTATGCAGAACCACCTTCTGAAGAACTTTTTCTCTTATCTTACAATGTGTGTGTGAATCTTACAATGTGTGTCCCTAAGCCTACCTGCCAAGCGGGGATTATGCAAAATCCCTCTCTAAATGGAGGACGCTATGTTGAGCGGTGGACGATCAGGATGATATAGTAGTAATATAATTACATATTGAGGTATGTACCTGCGTTTGCACCATAGCAATGTATAAAATATAGAATTGTAAGATCTTAAAACTTCCAGATTTTTTTTTCTGTGACTGATTTCATTAAAAATATTCGAGTGCTATGCAAGAATCATATTAACACCATTTTAGAACACATTATTTTTATATCGAGCGGGAATCGAACCCGCATCTTCTACTTTTGCGCACCTTAACCGCTCGGCCATCGAGACCAGCAGGCAGATGCGAATTTTGTGCTTTAGATTTAATATTTTTTTACCGTCATAGAGACGTGTGTCCAATAACCAGACTATTGGACGTCATGCGAATGAAAGAAGTGCTTTTTCAAATACTCTTTTTTTTATTTATGATAAGTAAGCATTTCACCGCAGTCTCACCTGATGGAAAGTGACGACGCAGTCGACGGTGGAATGGCAACAACTGACTATTAAATATATATATAGGGCACTCTACTGAAAACTATCACTATCACGCCTATAGATGTGTGCCTTAACATACTAATTTAACTTCACATAATCATTAAATAAAATGATCATTAACAATTTTGTATTTATTGGATATAATGTTATTGTTTTACTAACGCCATCTGTTAGAAAAATAAAGAGTTAACGCTGCAACAAAACTAAACTCAATACTCAAATACATCGTAGTTAATCTACTTAAAACTAGATGACACCACTAGATCCAGGTTGATAAATAAACACATTTAGGAGCGGAGCTAAGGTATGAAACAAATGTGTTTTTTGTTTACTCTCATTCGGCTTAGCTTCCTGATATCTCTTTATTGACATTTTGTTGCAATCTTAGTATTAACTATTATATATGGTTTTACTAACTCAATCAATATTTATTATGCATGCATGGGCATCTACAAAAACACCATTGATTTATTGGAGAATTTTGAGATTTAGCCGCTAAATATCAGCTAGGGACTAATTACTTAACTGAGAGGCAACGAGGCATGAGGCTCAAGAGGGCAAAGCTTGCCTTGATAAAATAAAATTCTAAAATCTGGAACATCAGCCGCAATCAGTTGTTTAAATGAATATTATTTTCCGGATACATTTCGGAGACTGCGCAATGGAAGTGCACAATCTAATATATCTTCGTTCTACCGCCAATAAGGAGAGTATCGGCGAAAAGACGCCGTTTACATTACAAACTCCAAAGACACGCACAAAGTACTTTGCTTCAAAAAATAAATTCTCTATGTTACCTACTGTCTTCTGGAAAATACAACCTGGGAGATTTCAAATCCAAAGTAACGAGCTCATTCCTGAGTTATGTTTTACTAAGTGTACTCCATCGCAGGCCACAGCGTTGCTTAATATGAGATAAACAATGGTCACATTTGAATATGTTATTAATCTGCATGGATGCCAATTGCGAACAAAGTCGTAGGTACAACTAGTCGTTAAAAATGTCGTCTAAGAAATTATTGATTTCTTATTGCCCGCGTTCCGCTTGAAACAAAGCCTTTGATCTACCGGGCTCTCTTTTTTTTGTCAGACGCTCATTAAAGAAATTGCTCTGCTTTTAGCCGATAAGGGCTGAGTCAATTCACAATGGTCTAGACCATATCTATATTTCAGCCCTCATCTTACCGTAACTTTCATTTCCCTTAATCTTTCAGTTTCACAGCTGAAGGGTTAAAATTTTTTCCGTGCACTTACAGCTATTCCGCCGCTATCTTACGAGGTCGGCCGCTCTTTCTACAATCTCCAAAGTTCGAATCTTCATGAAGTTTAAACACTTTTGACAGCACGTAACCACAGCGATGCAGCACTATCCTACACTTTGTCCTTCTTTTACATACACTTAGTTGTTTTTTTGGATCAGGATCAATTTCAAAAGAAATCTTCGAAATATTCATCACATAAGAATAATAAGGTTGTGACACAAATATTTGTGTAGTTTACATTCACGATATTGTCTTTACTTAGCGTAAGTATTTAAGTCACCTGTTATAATTTAAGGTGGAAGAACAAAAAAATATAAGTTGGCAACATTGGTGTTGGATGCTACTGTTGGCAATTCCAGCTACACCAGACGTTGGGCCAGAGCAAGGCAAGCCCAGAGGTTGAGTCAGGAGTATTGAAGCAAGTATTGAAGAAGTGTTGAAGCCCGTCAACTCAAGGCGGGCCCTGAGACTGCACCGCCACGATAGGAAGAATTGTAGACTGGCTTAAAGGCACCACTGTTATACGAAACATGGCTTTGATTGTTGATTACAAGAAATAGAAAGAATTAACTAATAGCCCGTGTACATTTAAACAATTATACATTTCTACTGTTGAGAGTGTAATACTCGTACTAACTCAAATAGTTAGCTACGAGTATTTGGAGGGACACTCTCTGGAACTTGGGTGGAGCTTAATTTATTGTAATTGATAGTCTAGCCTTTAAATAGTGTGGTCTAAGATGTTGTTCAGACCAATTTAGAATTACTGTCTCTCAAGGACAGATGATTAACAGTAGAAGTTAGAATCTGATATAATCTGTATTAGCGAGTCAGTTGCCGGATGACACTAAAGCTCCCGTTCCTAATTCCTATACGTAATGGCTACGATCGCGGTCATCCAGGTAGTCCAGCATATGTCAAGTCTACTTTTTATAGTAGAGATCGGCGCAGGAGTAGTCGAGGTAGATCACTGTCTAGATAACCTGAGAGTAATTGTACGGGATATTTTACTTTCTTTACAGACTAAAGAACCAATAACAAAGCTGCAATGTTACATAAGGTTTGAATGACGTTAACAAAGATGAGACTCGGGTTAATGACAAGCTACGGTATTTAGTCTATTTCCACCAGAGAATGGGTTTATCGAACAGAATTAAGGATTTAAGCTCGTAGGGGAGGCCTGTCCACGGTAGGTATAAGGCATTACTTTTATTTGGATTGTCCGCGCTTCTTCATTTACAGGCCCAGTCGCCTAGCTGGATGATAGTCCGTTGCATAGAAAGATTGTGTATGATAAACGTCGTAACCAGATAGTGAAGAAAATAGAGATGCCATTTACGAAGTGGATGAATTGTTCTTTAGGTCAAAGCGCAGAATTTCGCTGGTGTACAGCGAAAAGAGGGATGGATGATAGCACTGTACCCTTGGGAACTCCGGCTCCAACTCGACGAGGGATAACGAGCACACCCATGATATATAACAAAATCTTCTGTCGCAGAGGAAGTCTTCAACGGTCAGCACAATACGGTATAAACCCCCAAAATAGGGCAGCTTGAAAATAAAGCTAATTCGCTAGATTTTTTCGATGGCTAATGCGCTTGACTTTTTCGATTACTATAAGAGACTGAGATTTTAATAATTTCGCTTACGTTGTAATGTTTAACTACAACTAAAGTGATTCCTGCTAACTCAACTTTACCACTAAGGCTTTACGTCAGTATACTACTCTATTAAGAATAATACACAAATGTTAGTTATTCATCAAAATTTATTATATAACCTTCAAAAACAATACACTTACGCCAGCAAATAATCCAATGGTTAAAACATTTTTTTAACGCTTTTTCCGGAATAGAGTTCAGTTCACGCCGCGAATTATCCTTTATGTTTTCTATCGAATGAAACCAGTACGAAGTGGCAAATTGAGTTTCGGAAAAAGAAAAAGTTGCCTGGAGCCAGATTTGATGAATAAGGTGGTTGCTCGATGTTATTTGTCGAGTTTTTGGTCAAAAATGTCCTTCACAAAGATGACCTTGCGCGAAGGCACATATCGTCGTGCAAAATCCAAAGAATCCTTTTCTTCAAATTGGCGTTTTTTTGTTGAATTTGCTCTCATAAATGTCGCATAACGCTCAAATAATATTCTTTATTTATCGTTTGACCTCCCGGCAAAAATTACAAGTTCACAAGACCAATCTTTTGATTGACTTTTTTGGATGACTTTTTCGGTTTCGATTCATTTGGAAAGGGCCACTTCAAATCTTGTTGAGTAGTTTGCATATCTAACTCGTAAACCCACGTCTCGTTACCAGTAACAATGCGTTTTATGAAAGTTGGGTCGGAATTGACTCGTTCTAGCATGTCCTCAGCGACTCTTATGCGATCGGGTTATTAGAATAAATTCAGGTCTTCTGAGACTAGCAAAGCGGCAACATGTTTTATATGCAAGTGTTAGTTAAAATTATACGGATCAAACCATGAGACGCACAAAGTTCGGTGCCAATCTCTGTCAAACTTGAATGACGATTTCCTTCAATTTTGCAATGTTAACTTCACTTGCAGACTTTGTTAGACTACCAAAGCGAGAAAAATCTTCCATCACACAAAGATAGGAAGATGATGTTAAACATGATTGCAATTTATTTGTTTTACAAACGTGAACTCGAAGTATTTTTATTAATATTGTAAAACGTGTAACAAAGTTATAAATACAGTCAAATTATTAAATATTAACACAGTTGTCTTACAACTTTCAACCAACTAACAAAAGTTGAACCTACGTAGAACCAGCAGGAATACATTCAACATCAGAGAACTTTATTAGCTGACACTTCTTAATAAAAAGACGTCATTATCGAGATATCATACTAATATCGAATGGTAAATTTATCAAATATATGGTATTTGGATGAAAACATACAAGTTGACAACACGTGTAGTTGCTATCTACGCGGAGTGATCGGACGCCCCGGAGCGCGGGCTCGGCTCGGCTGCATTACTCACCGTGACCTAATGGGCCGAGATAAATCATGTGTTCGTATATCTTAAAAAAACATACAAAACTTACCCAAAACGGACCAATGTTGAATAAACAAAATTCATGGAAATGAGGACAAATCTGACAATAGCCAGTGCCGGTGGTCTGTAGATATGCTTGCCATCTATTTGCGAATCCGGGATAATAATAAAATTAAGTTGTTAACCTCGTAGTTGACACGCAACGTTTATCGAATATACATTAAATTTGAGAAGTCCATTAGCACATTACTTACTTCCTTTTACAGTTATGTTTTAAGTTTAGAAGCAATGACGGCCGAGTGGTAATAGCTATGGACTGCGGTGCCGCAGGTCCACGGTTCGATCCCCACCGCCGGCTTGAGCTTCACCGCATGGTGAGAGGGCATTTTGCGAATGCTAGCCTGGCTAGCTACCACCCTCATGTAGAAGATCTGTCGCCAAGCACTTAACACTGTGTTTCGGCAGCAGTCCTTCAGAGTTAGTAAACTTACAGGCCCACGAGACTCAACAACAACGAATATGTCTCAGTGTGACGGGCTCAGTGAAGTTCGTGACATGTGACGAAATGGATATAGGCTGAAGTTACCGCTTAACATCAGGTGGTCTATGTGCTTGTTCTGTCAAAGAAACATAAAAAAATAGTATTTATCTTATTTGAATACTTGGATATCAATTAAAAGTTTATATTTGTAAGAATTAGTAATATAAGCTTTAAAATACATATTGATAAGTACTGCTCGAAATACTTATCCAACCAAGAGCTTATTCAACGCAACTAAATCACAACACAAATAAGCTGACATTCTATTAACGAAAAATGCAATGTCATTTAACGACTATGCAAACGAGAGATAAGACCTAACGACTGCCGACGAAATAAAGATATGAATTCTCTAATACGATTAAACGAAAAGTGCAACAAATTAAATTCTCCCACGCAGAACGTCCCTCAAATAAAGAAAGACATTACGCCGAGTTCAAATAAAAGTAATTCATAAAACTGAGCAAGCCCTTTGATATGAAAATACGACTAATCCGCGGCACGCGCCCCTGACTCCGGGAGGTGACCTATGTTTGTTTATTTGCCTTCCTCGATATCATGTTTTTATTTATTTATCATAACTTAGAACTATTCAATACGCCCGTCCTAATTTATTAATCCCCGCTCCTAAGCCATTATAAATTATAATTTTTCTTGAGATTATTTAATATACAAAAAAAAAAAATACAAAAAATATAGTGTGTTGTAAACGTTGTGAGGCATTTTAAAGATATACTCCTTAAATTTTCTACATATTTGTATTAGCGGTCTCTGCTGGAGATAGGTGATGCCTATTAATTATCTTGTATTTTTTAAGGTTACATCATGTGACTTATAAAAATGCGTTAAGATTATTCGATAAGGTAAGATTGTATTAGAGTAGAGAATCTCATTTATTGCTGTGAATAAATTAATCAGATAACAATTAGTCACGAGGTTAATTGTTATGTGTACCAAAAGCTTTAAAAGATATAAATTTTCACTGTATGTAAAGTATCAATTTTATAATTTTTTGCTTATATTATCTGTATTGTTTTGAAATTTAACTGTATTGTTTTGAAGTTTAACTCTTTTCTGTGGTGGACCACAGAAAAGAGAAAGCAATATAAAGGTGATGGGGGCGTGGCGCGCGTGTCAAGCATGCTCCTCAACAGGAGTATTTAATTTACGACAACGAACTATAATGCTACTGACAGTTGTTCAGCAGATATATCACTGCATGCAGCTCCTTCAAATTAATTTTAAAAGCCGCGATGTGCTGTTATAACTTGCAGATTAAACAGCGGTGTCAAATTTAAAAAAAGGAGAAATTTCCTATCACTAGTAAGCGTATAAATTTGTTCAAAATGTTTTGTATTTCGCCGATGAACAAAGTCAGTGCAATCTGGCATATAGTGATTCCTGATTTTTTATCGACAAGTATTATCGATAAACTGTAAGTCACGAAATGTCATCTCATTCCAATATCTAATTTGCACCTTTTCGAGTGATGCCACTGTTAGATAGAAATGGATTGAAGCAACAGGAAAACCAGAGTATATTCCAACGATAACAAGCACTTAAACAACAACTTAAACAATTTAACACACAATTTCGTTATCATCAATGAGGAGAATATCCCATCGACTGCCATCCAATTTATGTAATAAAATGTGTTATCTAGACATAAATAAACATCAGATTGTTTTTTTTGCTAAAAACATCAACATCTAAAAATAGCAATTGCCAATTTTTCTATAAGTTGATTTTGTAGCAAAGGAAATTAAACTAGTTTTTAGTTATGAAGGTCTTAATTACTATAAGATCCCTTATTCTTACATAGTAACGTCTTAAACTTTATTATATTCTTATATTGTGTTGATACCTACCCATAGAAATTTTAATATGTGAGAGATGTGAAAGAAGCAAGCCCTCCATTTGGTATGCAACTGAACATGCTACTACTGCACTAGGGTAGCAGGGGCCCAACTCCACCTCTTAAATATTATTATTTCTTCTAGTTTAATATATTTATACTAAGATCCGTGGTGGTGACTAAGAACCATGGCAAAACAAAAATTTTCATATAGCGCTATTTCTACTGCATACATGAATTATATCGATGCGTGCAGCGCACTCTCATGTTAAAGATTAATGTTTATTTACTTTAATTATTTACGGTAGTGCGAATTTAAATTGTTATATAATTGTCAGGTTATAATAAAACTGAATTAAGATATGTTAGTTATACATATAACTCGAATATGCCAGCGGTAGGCTCTTCTTATGCACCCACCCTTCACTACTTTTTATATAAAAATAGCTTATACTATCGACACCGGCTACATGTATGCTAATAACCTTTAATTTATGATTTGAAGTTATATTCAGATAAGACATTCTTGTTCAGACATAAATTTATATTTACTTGTACTCAACTGCCATTTAATATCTTTACATATGGTGTTCCAAGTCAACACCATATGCAAAGATGTCCTGGACTGGTTTGTACTGAATGCCGAGGACAGCCATCGTCGCAGGATTGTCAACATTCTCAAATAAATGAGGGTCCTGTTGATGGTCTTCTGGTAGGCCTTCAAGCAGCGCTGGTGAGTTGGAGATCCATTTGCGCAACTCGTACCCAGCATAGGCCAATATACCAATCAATTCGTCACGAAGAAGGATCGCTTCCTTCTCCGTAGACGCCCTGGTACAAATGTCATCGACATACAGATCGTTTTTCAAAATGGCGGATGCCCGAGGGTATTTCAAACTCTCTCGGTCCGCGAGCTCCCAAAGAGAACGAATAGCCAAAAACAGAGAAAAACGGAGACCGTAAGTATTCGTATTAAGCTCATAAACAACAATAGGATCCTGTGGGTCTTCGCGCCGCAGGATTAATTGAAAACGCTTATACATTATACATCCCGCAAACTATTATATATCCCGACGACAGGTCATCGGGAAGTATAATAGTTTGCCGCAACATCATTTTAATGTCGGCCACAAAAACAAATTGATGACGTCGGAAATTTGTGATGACGTCACCAAGGTCCTTCAACAATTTGGGACCGGAATTCAAACATTGGTTCAAAGATATGCCAGTGGAAGTCTGCGCAGAAGCATCAAATACCGTGCGCAGCTTGCTAGTAGATGGGTTAAGTACCGCATGATGCGGAAGGAAAGTAATGCTCCACTGAACACCAATCCAAATCGGACACAGACATGTGTCCCAACTGTTCATACTCTCTCATGAACTCTATATACTTCAGTCGGAGCTCCGGATCTCGACTCATACGGCGTTCCATAGCCAACAATCTCTTTTCTGCCACGGGTCTGGACTCACCAAGAGGAGGACGTAGCGACAGAAAAGGTAGTCGAGTAATAATCCGGCCAGAATGAAGGCGGCCTGTGTTGTTCTGATAGAACAACTCGCACTCTTCATTAACTGGATCCGAACGAGAAGCTTGAGAGGGCTCGTCGACTTCCCAAAACCTCTGAACCGCATCAGAGAGAGCCAAGCCCACTGTCAAAACATCAAGTTCCAGTGAAGGGGGTACCTTCAAAACAAGTCCCATCAAAGCAAAACCAAATATGGTCGGGATAGCGACCAAGCCACCTGGCTGTATGACCCGTTTATTACCTAGTAAAACCTTACCAAGGACATCTGAATCTATCAGTAAATCAATTTGTCCCGGTAAGTCAAACTTGGGGTCAGCCAGGTTCAAACCCGAAGTCAAATTTACCACAGAAGTGGACAATTGCTTCTGTGGATGCCTACCCAAAGTATTCTCCATAACAATAGCCGAGGTACATATCCTCGGGGATAAAGAATCAACAGGGGTGAACAATAACTTCACTTGCCCCTCAACATTATTTACAGCTGAGTTACCTACTCCCCGGATAACATCAGAATATTTTCTCAAGTTTAGGCCTACCTGCCCTACCAATCTAGTAGAAATTATGCAACCTTGAGAGCCAGTGTCCAGAATAGCACGGACCACAAAAGTGGCTCCCGTTGGGCCCCAGACTTTAACGGAGGCCGTTGGTAGGAGAACGGTCTCAATCGGGGCAGTGGTATCTACTGGGCAGGGGCCAACTTCCTATTGCCTGGGCGGCGAGCGGTTGCCGCAGCCAGGCCTCTGTCCTTCAAATCTAGGGTAATTTGCAAATTCGTCAAATGCGCGGTGTTCCGTGCCGCGCGCCATCTGTGGGGGGTCATAACGACCTACTCGCCCAATGCGAGGTGGGCGCGACTCAAGTCGGGGACGTTCCGCCAAAGGGGGCGAAGGCCTGCGGTGCCATCCAGGCGATAGTCGGCGCTCAGCAGCCGTACAATCAGTGCCGCGGGGGGGAGGAGACGAACGCGTGTTCTGTCGGTCCCTAACAACAGGCGGTGAGTGATATAGCGGCTCTCTTCCGGAGAATGAACCGGAGAGGGGGAGTGCCGGTCGCCACGGGGGTACCCAGCCATGCGCGGTTCAACCTGGCCAGCCACATGGCCTACCCCATTTCTATTTAGGCACAACATGCCTAAGTGCTGCCCTGAACAATAAGCGCACAGGTGCGGGTCTGGACAGTCCCGTTGAAAGTGCTTGCCTAAACAGCTAAAACAAAGCCGGCGCGTATTCGTGATTCTGCGGCGTGATGAGATGTGTAGGTCCAAGAATGACCAACATTTCACAAAATTATGGCCCGGGACCTGGCAATAAGCGCACTCGGATGGGCTCTGTGTGACAGCAAATCGGGGGGAAGGGCGCTGGTCAAAATTGCCATGGCTCAGAGTACAGCTCTGGCCAACGGCCTTAGTGCGGCCCTGCTCCTTGGCCCTGGGCGGCCGGTATGCAGCCGCCGCGTCACCAGCTGTATCCACCATTCTCATCCTCCAAAAACTTCTCCAGGTCCTCAAAGGGGGGCAGATAGGTCGCACAATCGCCACCATATTTCTGCTCAAAGCGAGCTTTCAAGTCCACAAGTAATTTCTTCAATACAATATGGACCAACAAATATGACCAATGTTCAACGGGCAGGTCCAAACGTTTCAATGCGTTAATAGCGACTAACAACGGGTTCAAAAATTCCGTTCTCAATACAGCTAGCCTATTAACCGTGGGCAAATTCAGTATTTGCTGAATGTGTGTGTCAGCAAGGCATCGTTTGTTATTGAACCGCCTGACTAGTAAATCTTTAGCGGTTTCATAATTTGAGTCATCAATTGAGAGATGCTGGACCTATGCCCTCGCTTGACCCTCCAAAACTGACAACAAATATGCTAACTTTTGAGATGGACTCAGATCTGACCTTGCGTCCACTAAGCTATCAAACAAATTTATAAAGCCCAAATAATTTTCAAGACGACCATCAAAGTGGGGCAGGTCCAATGTAGGCAATCTTCTCAGCAAGCTTGGTAAGGTAGGTTCAGTTTTGGACAATGGTGAACCAACCTGGCCTTTATTATTTATTTTCCTAGCCCGCTGTACAATTTGATCGTTGAATTCCAAAATTTGTAGGTAATCATTATTAACATGATTCTTCTGTTCCTGACTGAAGGCATCAAGAGTTAATTCTCCAACAAAAGTATTATAGCATGTGTAGCGTTTTTCTACAAGTTCAAGACGTTCGCTCAACTTGGCAAAACGGTCTAAAATTGCCTCGTCCCTATCTGGTCTGGCACCAAGGCAGCTGCGGTGGAAAACCAACGCCAATGTGAGGTGATACCACCGACGGCGTCGCGTACCTCCTTTATGGCGGACATGTTGAGTATGAACCACTATTCAACAGTTATTCAATAATATTCAACAATATTTTACAAATTTTAACAAAAAAATATTCAATAATTCAATTTTTTTCAAAGTGACAACCCTACAGTAAATTCACTATATGCATTGGCAGCCCTGAAATATGTATTGACAATCAAAATAAATAATTTAGCATATTAGTTCAAGTAACATCAAAAAATCAATTTTTTATACTGGGCCGTAACAAAAATGGTAAGTAACCCCAAAATGGTACAATATTTTTACCAAAAATAACCTGAATTCACTTGATATACCTCCTAGGAAACTGTCCAAGCAATTGTGAAGGAAAGTTAATATGATTTTTTAATCTTTACATGGAATATCATAACATCTGACATTTCATATAGTTCAACACAGATTTCAATTACAATTTTCAAGTTTTTGTGAATTCTTCAAGATTTATACACAAAGTTCAGTAAGAAACTATTTAAGCTAGCTCATGTGGACTAGATATTGATAATAAGGCACAGACTTAATGAGAATTTTAACAATTCAACTTTCTCAGTTGATATGAGAATACAATTCAGTTCAAATTTTCAATTATAATTTTAAAATAAGGACTGAAACTGGTTGGTTTCATTCAAACAACAAATATATTATATTATACAAGTTATGCTACATATCCAAATGCTATTTACGCTCATATAATTTGCAAGTAAAGTGCAACTTTTTTCAAAGGCGAAGTTTGCAACAAATTACAAGTTTGAACCAAAAATGGCCAAATATTTAACAAAGCTGTTTACAAATATATGTAAAGTAGAGGATACATTGTACTTCAGGTGTATACAAAAGGTTCTAAAATACCAAATCAAACAATTTAACAAAAAAATATTTTATAACCTTTCAAACAACAAAGATAGGTTATTTTTACATCAAATTTACAAAAATAGGCATCTAACCTACGCTCTGCGGATGTTAAGATTCCAGATTGCCCAGGCAGGGATGTTTAGCAGAGAGGCTTCCACCTGGACAATCTGTTTTGAATGCTTAACTTGCCGGCCGTTCGCCGGGCTGAAAAGAATAAAGTACAAAATACACAAGCAATCAATTAATACAAACAATGAGTCTTACACAGGGAGGAATTCGCGTCAGCGATCCCACTAGAGTGTATCTAAATATTCGGTATTGGCCAAGACGAAATATTTGGTTTTAATCACGCGTGGGCGAGGCAGCTCCGATGTTGGCGAGATTCTTCACAAAATCCTTAGTCCGGGCACCATCACAAAACTAATTATATTAACAAATTTATAGATCGCGTAGTACAAGTTGAAAAAACAAATACGCGCTAGAACAGCAAAATTATATGCAAATTAAAATCAAAATGACAAGTTACTACAATGTAAAAAACCAACCAAAGCGACAAGCAAACTTCTACGTTTTCACTCAAAATTCCATAGATTAAAATAGACGACTACCTTGGGAGCGTTCGGAAACTTGCCGCTAAGATGATCGGTCCGAACACTTATAATAACCTAACTTTATTATTCATCTTCTTATTCGGCATCTTTATTGTTGAATGTCGTGTCTAGTCTGAAATAGTGTTAATCGCTCGAAGTGCTAAGATCTTCCACTCGAAAGGTTTATCGATAAATATATACCACATCACTATGATAGGATAGCACTTTTTATTCCTAATAAATAAATAAAAACGTTAAAATTTTACTACCTATTACCATAATTACTTATATTGTCCTAGCCATTTTGTGTGCTAGTAGTTATGTTTGAACTATTTTTCATTCTTACATTTTGGAAAGGTAAGATTTAAAAAATTAAAAATATCAAATAGAAATTGCACAGTTATTAGCAATTTATTGTTGACTGGGCCACTTTCACCAAATATTAGGGGAATTACACATATATCTGTCTTTCTTACTGAAAGGAACAGCTTGACAAAGCGCTAAGGAAATTCAATCTTATAATACTAAGAATATGGTGTACTTTCAACTGTTATAAAATGGCTCTTTAAGCGTTTCGTTTAGGTAAAAGTGAGACTAATCAGGGAATCGGATTGCTTGTAGTGAAAAGTAAAGCTTAATGTCACGTATCATATGCATGTGTGCACCTGGCTACGCTTGTTTGCTTGGAAAATTGACTTTTCGGCCTCTCTAAATAATATTTTATTTCTCTATGGTTTTGCAGGATTCCACTACATTGATTGTACTCGAAACGATAAAAACATTATTTTATAAGAAAACATCAATCATTACATTTGTATTATTTAACATTAAAAGGGCAGGTCTATTCTTTTAAAAACGTATAATTTAAGGTCATTTGGAACAAGAAAATAATAAACATCACAACCACGACTGTTTGTTCTTTTTAAATGTTTTGAGTTAAGAATCCAAACCGATGATTGAACGTTGCAGTGGCAGTGAAAGCATTTATTAATTTTAAATTGATTCAGACTATAAAATATTTTTTGTGGTACATTTAACATCGTGATTGAATGAAGTTATTATTGCCTCTAAAGGTTTTTATATGGATGCTGTCAGTGAGGTATGTTATTTTTATTTTAAAATACATTAATTAACAGTTGGAAAACATATATTTATATGTATACATATTCTTTTTTGTCATAGGACGCTCGTAATGGAGCTTAGGTTCGCGAGGTTAAGCAGTCTCTGCGGTCATTATTTGGATGGGCGATTGCTAGTACGCTAGTGGCATTTACTAGTTAGCGCTTTCAGGCCGTGGAGGGCATTTTAAGCCGTAGGTCCGGTAGTCATCTAAGGATGGCTATGTCGGTGGCCTTCAGGTGGCCTGATTACTCTAAACCTGCATGGGTATAATTTGTTAGTGCATGCCTAATTACCTCAAGTTACCTCAAGTAGGACATTTGTCGTTAGACATTGTTAAAAACAGTGTTTTGCTGGTGAAATGGTTAACCCTGTTTACCATCTTTGACCACCTAGATCTTTACCTTCTATCGTAGATAATTTTCAAAAGCTAGGCTTTTGGCAATAAAAAAAACAATATCATTATGTCATTCAAATCGCCACTACTAGTACACACTAAGGCAGCTTCTTGGCAGTATACGGTAATACTAGCATTTCTCCACCTAGTAATTTAGCCGTTTTATGCTGTCATTATAAGTCGTAATACTTGAACGGAAACTATTTACTACAATTATTTCCAACAATTTATTCTTCTTTTAGACAGGATACTGACTTCTGCCACAACACTAGTTTCTATTTAAGTCTACTAACATTTCCTAGCATATATTAAGTTAAATTTATGCTCTTCTGTGGTGTTTAAAGTTATTATTTTCTTGAAAATTAAGATATTTTTATAAAGAAAAGACCACCTCACATATTATCTCTTCGTGAAGGTACAAGACTCATTCGTAAAAGCTCATTTCTCCATTATAACTGAGTACTTATTTATATTTTTATAGTATCAATTAAATATACAACGTTTTTTACTTGTTATTATCTCTCGCAGGTTATTAACCTGTTGAAAGGTTCTTTCTACCAATATAGGGTTTAACTAATACATCTAAAACTTTATACTATAAAAACATTTAAAACAGGCCTTTGCATAAAACGAAGTACATCAAATCTAGTAGCAGTAAAATTCACCCTTAAAGTTATAAATCTACGCAGTACTGTGTGTTAGACATGTCCTCGATTGTTGTTATTATCGTTCATATGCATAATATACATTATATACCCCTCAGTTCGGGTTGGTAAGTAAACCATGTTTTTAACAATCGAAACATGCACTAGACTTTTAACAAAAGGTAAAACATATCAAAAAAAGTAATTTTCCAAAATTTGATCGTTTAAATCTATGATCAAAAGTATTTGAAAAAAAAAAGACAATAATCCATGATATTATACAAATAATTGCGTTCAAACTTTTATGGCCCGGGCGGGAATCGAATCCGCGTCCTCCAATTTTGCGCCGGATGCGTAAACCATTCAACAGTTGAATTATTACAATTGGAGCGCGAAATTTCAGCTAGAAATAGCGTGCCCAGGTGGCCGAGTGGTTTATGCATCCGGCGCAAAGTCGGAGGACACGGGTTCAATTCCCGCCCGGGGCATAAAAATTTTGTTCTACAATAATTTGTTAAATATGGTTTTCGCTTAGCACGCAATAGTGCTTGTAATCGTATTTAGAAATATGACCCCTGATGTTTAATTTTAGACTTATTTTAAACTTACTATTAGATAAAAAAAAATCACAAACGCAACAAAGGAATTTAATAGGTACCTCATTTCTCTAGGGACCATCTTAATAATTTTGTTCTGTTACCATAGTAAATAAACTAATTTGTGTGAGCCCTAAAATGCTGAGGTCACATCGAGACAATCATCATTAATATCCGTAATGAGAGTTGAAGCGACACAGGCCGTTCGTGTCGGCTCTAGTAAACATGACGCTCACTTCACTATCGCACCACGATCAATGATGTATCGAGATGTGGATTTCATTACGCATCGACGATGAACAATAATCATTCACTGGATGAGACATTTTCTGATAAGTGATTACTTAAAAGTGTAACTATATAATCTTGGCCTTGCTATCATGACTACGCCCGATATTATACGTATATTGTCTTCCTTAGTGCAAATTCTATGGAACTCATGCTAGAAACATTACACAGCTCTACAAAAAGAAAAGTTTTTTTTTGTTGCCCTGGATATCATCGCAAATTTTTACGTTTTCTAGTGCCCAGATTACGAATATATTCATGAAAGTTCTCAATATGCTGTATTTTCATGATTTTTGCATATCTAATATTTTGAATAATAATCGGTTTGTTAAAAATAAAATTTAATTTTCCAGTCATGATTAGGCTTCTGCGCAACTTTTTCGCACATACAAACATCACGTGATCCCCACTCTCAGACCCCTTGCTCCACAGGACAGCTGATATCTCAGTTATTTGACAATATTGAGGTACGTACACGAGAATCTGGATAAGTTGTCATGGATCTATATATTAATTAAATATTAATAAGTTGGCATCGTCAGGACCACTATGTCATACTTATGAATGAAATTCTATTGTTATCATTATCGCCGATGCCAATGGGTTAATATCAATTTTGTTTCAATTACTAAATGTCCATTCTATATATATTTGTCTTGTCTTCTAAAAGATGATATAATTACCCCCTAATATATTATCACCTAAGATATTGAAACTTGTGTACTCCCTTATTTATAAACGCGGCGTAACCCATGTATAATTGTACTCCGACGATGATCCAGATATTAGACAAAAGTCATATTAATAAACCTGGCATAAAGAAGGAAAAGGCTAACCCGAGGCTTAACCGCGCAGTAAATTTTACTCCTTCGATCAGGTAGATTTAGTTTGGGATTCAAAAGACATATAGCGTTAGAAAAAAGCTTTCATGTGTTTATTACCTATGTTATTGATTCATTGAATTAATCACATCCTTGCGAGCTATCGTGAACTTCCATAAATAGTATTTAATACCTACATGTAAACTTTACCTCTCAGCACAACGAAGGTTTAAAAGAGAGGTTTCAGAGAGTTTAATCTATCCTAGATTAAACAAACGTCAAACGTTATCACATATAAGACTTAAAAATCTCACATTTTGTTATGTCTCAATATTGTAATGATGGTACTCCTGTCTAATCAGCCGTTTACAGCGCTAATTCTTTACTATGCCTGTTTTAATCCTCCGAGTAAAATAGGCATAGTTACTCTGTTATTAATCCCCTTTTGTTGATACGGTTTTTAAAACTACGTCTAAGATCAGCTTTTTCTAGCGTTGGAAGGGATTAACCAAGGAATAGAGTTTTTTTGTTCATAAGACTTTTAAGGTAATGACATCAATGACTTTTGTAGTATTAAATGTAAATAAGTAACTGCTCTTTTTATTTTAATATGCAGTATGCTTATGTATGAACAGTATCATTAAAACAAAAGAAAAACCAACCGTCTAGAAAAGAGTTTCTAATAAAAGCAAAAAGCTTGAGTTCACCTCGATATCAACATCATCATCAGCTGGAAGACGTCCACTGTTGAACACAGCTCCATAGCAACCAAAGAACGCCAGGCCAACCAGCTATTAGCCACCTGTAACCATTGGCTAACCGGGACTTTAACTATGTTGTCAGTCCACCTAGTGCACTCTACATCTTCCGGTTTAATGTGGTAACCACTTGAAAACCTTCTTTTAATGGTCAACAACTTCGAATGTCTCTTTGTCAAAATAAATATTGGTACATGTGCAACATGAACATTGGACATAATTTTCGTCTTGTCCATATTCATTTTAAGACCCACCTGATGGGAAACTTTACTGAGGTCCTTTATTGTACTTAGTTCCTCGTTAAACTCTGCCATAACGACTATGTCATCCGCTAAACCAAGGTGAGCGATGTATTCGGTATAGATGTTGATGCTGAATTATTTCCAGAACAGGAGCTTGAAGACATCCTGCATCGCGTTCTCGAACAGTTCCGGAGAAATAACGTCTCCTTTTCTCACGCTTCGTTGAAGTGAAATTGGTTAAGTGATCTTGTGTCTGTAGTCGAATCCACTAGGTGGTGTTTCTATACAAACATTTTAGCGCTTCTAAATGCCTATAGTCGATTTGGCATCGCTTAGGAGACGGCAGTACCGCCCAAGTTTCAATTGAATTAAAGGCCTTTTCATAGTCCAGAAACACTAGAAAGAATGGCCGATTATACTCTTCACTCTTCTGTCTAATCTGGTATCTGGTGGTCACAGTGTATAGATGTGGTCTAAGGTGCTAGGGAGGCTGGAACTCATCAATCCTACGGTTAAGGCTAGTAATGACTCTCGAGTACAGCCTATAAACATGGCTCAGAAGGAAATGGGAATGTAGCGTCTTATTGAAACACTCATTTCTTTCTCTTTTTCTCTCTACATGTTTGTCACTTTTTGAAGAACAGTACCACTACACTTCTGCTCCATGCTTCCGGCGTTTTAGCTTTAAGGATGACGGAATTAAATATCTTCAGAAAGATTGAGAGTACAGGTTCTCCACTAGGTCTCAGAAGCTCTGTCGACATTCCGTCATCACATGATGCCTAAAATTTTGTGCTCCAATAATTTGTAAAATGATTTTCGTTCAGCACGCGTAATGCATGTATCATATTTAGAAATATAGAAGGGCAGCGACATCATTGCGAGAGTTGTGTTTGAAAAAACACTTCTTTCGATCAGATGAAGTCTAGTAGTCTGGTTGATGGCCGCGCATCGTCCACATGACCAGCATGCCACCGTTCAAGTCAATGCGAGTAGTGCTGAAAATACAAATCAGTGCTCTTTAGAAATGTTACGTCCTGATTATCCGAGAGGAAGAGGAAAATCTTCCAACGAGAACTACGATCATTTCCAAAGTAGGTTGTATCAGCCAAGATGCCACGAATAAAATGTATGCCCAAACTTTTCCAAATACATCCCATAATTTCTTTCGTATGCGTTTTTAATTAAAAAATAGACATATTTCTTAATATGTTCTTAGTATATCTTTTTTGTTTTAAAGAAGATGTATTGTACCGACCCACATAGGTTGGCTAAATAAAGAAGGTGCTAAGGGTTTACCCAAATGAATATATTATCAAACTTCCTATCCAAATCACAAAATTCTAGAACGAAAACTAGTTAGAACTGGGCGAAAACTAATACAATCCATACCCTTGTCTATAACATTTAAATCAATAAATATGTAATTACAATTTGTATGATTTTTTTAAATAGTGTATACAGGAAATAAATAGATATATAATATTATTCATTGATTTTAATAATTGAAGTAGAGGAAGTTGGGGGAGACCGGATACTTAAGATAAACTGACAATTAATAAATTCCAGTGTACTTTATCGATACCCTAAATGTTTATGTATATCTTAGACATAACTTTGGACAGAAAATTTTTGAGGTCTATGTTATAAACTACAAACTAAAACAATTTTAAATTAAATTGTTTTACTTTGTAGAAAATTATAAATCCGTAATCACCCCATACCTACTGGTCAAACCGGATATTTCTATTAAAAGGGTGAATATAGATACTAACAATAAAACAATATATTCTGTATATTAACAGTTTTACTTTTATCATACAAAAATAATTAGTAGCTGATGTAGCTTCAGGTGATCTTGGTGACAATTCAGAACAGTAAATTTCCCATAATATGAAGAATTCAGTTTCTTCATATTATGGGTTAAATTATTTCTTTCAGCTCATTGGAAAGACAAAGGTTGCAGATCTGTTTAAGTCAATGCAAATAGTCAAGAAGTCACACCTTTGGTATATTCGACTAGCACATCTTCCAGCTGAAGAATATAAAAAGAATGGAATTTCGACTATTTGGACTTCACAGATGGTGCAGACCAAGATGTTGATCTTGTTCTGAAATCTGTGGTGCAGACGCATTTATCAGCAACTAATTCTTTGGATTTTCAATTCAGTGAATTTATGACTAATAGCGTGTCTGACGGTACTATTGCAGCCTATTTGACATTCTCACATATATTCGTGGCATGTTGAAGCTCGCTCTCTGACAAAAGTTAAAAGGAATAAAAGAGGAATAAAATAATAGTCCACAATACCTAGGAATACAGAAAGCAATCGGAGTGAATCCGGATACTCGTAATCACCCCGTCCGCTTGTACCCCACAGGTACCACGTTTGAAAATGTACTAATTTACAGGTTAAGTTTACACACATAGCAACAACAAATACCTTTATTGTAGGTTAGATATGAACTACTTATAATTAAATACAACTTTTTATAATAGCACATAGCTAAACGTAATGATTACACTTAAAAAAATCGAAATATTAGATAACTTACCTTTTTTTTTTCAATTATTGTTTATAAACGCACGCGCAGAGCTGTTACCGACGCCACAATTTGCAACTACACTCAGTAAGCGTTCGCGCTTGTTTCCTCACTACCTAGAACGAGACTGCTATACACAGAGTAATAAAATAGGAACTATCTGGTTTTACCCCCTATCCGAATTTCACAATGACACCGTACTGTACTGTATCAGCTGGTTTGTCCACTGCTGAACATAGCCTCCCCCATTTTGGGGGGTTTGTCATAATCCCCACGTTTGGCAGGCGTCTTGGGGATCTCAATTTAAGATAGTTCCTCAGAAAGCGCTCCTGCCCACCTACCAGTATTCTACCTATAGTCGTCTCTTACCACACCCACAGGTAGAAATTGGGGGGTCACCCCCCATTCTAACCCGGCAACCCACGGGGTGTCAATTACCTTACCCGTATGTAATTGCATGCATTTGCCAAGCAGCAATGTTGTAACATTCTATTGCAATACCGCATTGTTCAACCACCTAAGTTCTATCATCGATAAGAATAAATGTGTGGAGAAATAAACGAGAACTTTACCGATTTTATAGAATTTGCTGATATAGAATGTGCAACTCATTATTTCCGTGCCCTATCTAGCATTGGCTATTATTCTATAGAGAGGCCATGGGTGGGTGTCCTTGACTTTGCTAGTCATCGATCATTAGACTTGTTTGCTGTAACATAGCTTAAATATAGTTCTTACGTGTAAAAATAAACACACATGACGCTATATAGATAATTCAATGTGGTAAAAATAAAACAGTTCAATGTTAACACAACCATATCTTAATTTATTTTGCTCAACCATTGTGTTCAAGGCTTGTGTTATATTTAACTGATATATATTGTCGTTATTACTTCTACCACAGTTACAAAATAAAGGTACTCCTAGTAACACAAAAATGTCGGTTTGGCGAGGACAAAGTTTTTTATTCCACTTAACAAAGTACAGGTCTCATCCCACAGTAATAATTATTAGTTTTGTATCTCAGTCCACCATACAAAATGTATCATGATTTGAATTTTCTGTACTGTGTTTACTTAATTGTCCTATGTTCAACTGTTAGTATTTCCAGCTTCACGTATTTAACATAAACAGAAGCATGAAGCTAAAATGTAGTGTAGTGTAGTGTAGAATGCTAGTAACTATTTCGTAATTAATCATTAATAGTCAACAAATAGCAAAAATCATTCCAAAAGTATGGTGGTTGCGTCTGCGACATCAGAGAAAGTGCCTACACGCGTGCACACTGCAAGATAGTGACAAGCTTTGAGTCTTTTCACTTTAGAGTAGGCGCTTGAAACCTCGCTGTGTTTTTATATATATTGTATTGCATCATTTCGTTAAGCTTGTTGTTATTGGTGAAAATTAACAATATAGTAAGGACAGTAATTTTATTTTTTTAATATTTAACTTATAGTGCGTAAAGACAAATTTAGAATCCATTAGGTATTTCTAATTTCAGCAATTTAGATTTAGGATCGAAAATGGTACTAACATTGTTCAATTTATTTTTAATAACGTATTTTCACAGTAGCTAATATATATAAAAAAATAACAAAAACGTATTTATAAATACCTACTTAAATGTTGGAACATGTATCGACATATAAAAACATACCTATAAATATTCGTAAACCCATGCCAAAAATATTCATCAAACAATAAATAAAACCCAAATATTTGCATTGTTAAAAGCATGTTTATTTTAAATACAACGGAGACAATAACTCGAAACAAATCACATAAAAAATAAACGTTCACTTTTATTTTACCTGGTGGTCGTGCGTGAAATGTTTGCATGATGTCTTACTTTTGGTCATAGTTTTTTTGACAATGGTCATTCGGTGGTATAATGGGGAGCACACAGTTGGGTACGGTGTGGGGACACGAATAGAATCGAAAACTGATTTCAAAATTATGATGCACGTTCTCACAGCAGTGGTCGAGAGACACCTACCGCGTGGACGACTCGCAACGCAACTGTGTACCATGCGAATATTTTTACCTTACAACGCCTTTACTGACAATATATATTACTCAACCCTCATTTCACGGAATTCAGCCATATTACGACAGACAACATTTGGACATGTAAGCAAACATCTTAATGTTTACTAATGAAACATTTCTAAATACATTGATTGATGATGTTCTTCTCGCACGGGTTTTGTGTATCTTCTTATTATTCTATTCATAAGTCGCACTGCGGGACGCTGGAACATCAGCGTTGGTGGCTTCGCTATTGTTCCGTGTGGACACTATACGGCAAAAATTTTTGCTCCCATTTTTTGTTCTGTTTTCATTTCAAGTGGGTCATTCAATTATCTTGCATAATTATTGGCTTAACTTGCATATTTGCTTACTGTGTAAGATGTACCTCTTTCTAATGATCTACTAGGAGTAAATGATTAAGAGTTCGTGAGTGAGAGTAGGGGTAATCTCACTTACAGCCTCACCGCCACCGAATGGAACTCTTCGGAGCGTTGCCTCTAGGGAACGGACGGGCCCTCGACACTCGAGTGTGGTACTCTGCTTGCAATTAGCTCCTCTGCCGAGCATTACCTTAACATTAGACTGTCATTGAATTGATACGTCACCAACCCCATTGGGAAAAAACTATGTGAGGTCTATTACATTTAATTTATTATTAAACTACATAAACATATTTTTCATTAGCCTGCAGCGCTTACAACAATGAAGTATTTACTTGACACATATTGATATCTGTATTGTTATTTGTATTATTTACGAGAGAAGGTGGGTACATTTTACAGTGTATAAACATGTATAAAGTGAGCATTAATTAAATTGAATGTTTGAAATGAGTACTAGGCGGCAAGTTTGTGACATTCTTGACACATGTCATACAAAATGTCTATTCATTTATTATGTTTTGCAATATCTAAGGATGAATAGAAAATGTCCATAAAAAATAATTCACACATTTTTCTTTAGAAAATCACGATTATTCAGCAATTCGGACTGTAATTTTGGACCCAAATGGCAAAACTGAGACCCTTAATTGAGATTCTCTCCTTGCGTATGTTTCAAAAAGTTAAAAAGTTCTTCTAAAAGGTAAAACTCACTTAAACTCCCTGCATATAAAGGCTGTTACGATATATTATGTATAAATTAGTTTAATACGTATTTCAGCTATCAGTTTTCCATTACAGTATAAAATGATTTGCCATCAAAACGTCATTCAAATTGTAAGATATATTATGAAAAAGCTATCAAAACATTGGAGTATTTATTACATTAAGTTCCACAGAAGTATAAACGGAGAACTTAATACTGAAAGCATTTTCTACCAGTTCAGCAGAAACTACATTTGATTTTAATCACCTTTAATGCAAAAAATCTGTTCTATGAGTTCCTTATCTACTCAACAGTTGAATGTAACAAACTTGACAACAACTAAGAGCTGCGATTGCCAATATAAAAGTTAATCGTGTTAGTGCGCCGGGGTGGCCGGGTGTCGCGATTTCATTGTCCCAGGTTTGATTCCAGTCACCCCCTGCAAGGATTCGTTGCTTATTTAATGCAACGATGCACACGTAAACATCTAAATAACTTTTGTGTGACACTTCTCCCCTACCCTAATTTTACTAAGTAGCCGTATCTTCACAAATGTGTTGGGAGAGAAACATTCGAAACAAATGTGTTTTGGAAGTAGATTTGTCTCAATTTAATCGATGTTCTGGCAAACATAAAATTAACGATGAATGGTTTCATTTTGTGGTGGCTTAATTTAATATATATTTGAAACAGTAGGTAATCTTATTGTGAAAAGTACCTGTTATACGAGTTATTACTATTTTTTTGAGATGAAACGTATTTATTTTGTTACTGTTCAACCAACTTTCATACATTAAATCATTTTTTGGTACCTAAGTGATGATGCAAATGAAGAAGTAACCAATCTCCATTTGTTTGTTTTTATCCCGCAATCTATCGATATTGAACTTAGTATCACCGGTCTTAATTATTTGCTGTTTTGGAAACGAAATTTAAAATTGACACTTTTAGACTATTCTTGTTTTAAAAAGTTCTAAGTAGTGTCAGGAAAAATATTTCGGATTGGAATAAAGCTTTATTTGTTATTTTTATTTAGAAAAGGCGGTTTGAATTGTTGCCTGCATAACAGCGCGGTGCATCGGGCAACATGCAGGAATAGATAACGGCATCGGCAGGAGAGGATCGAAGCATCAAGCGAGAGCGCCGTCCCTAAGCTCGCACCCCATGGCTCCTGCCACTCTCCTGTCACAGCTTACGCAAACCGACTGACAGCCTCCCAATAATTCGCAACGAAAATGTGTTAATCGCGCACTTTCATGGTATACGACTTCAAATTAGATTAGCGCGATGACAATAACGACATCTGTAGCTGAATGAGACTCGTCATATTTTGACAGGTATCGTCATATGTCCGTACCCTCGTCTGCCCACATACACGTGTTCTCTCGTCCCACGCGAAGTTTACTCGCGTCGAACGTAACGTTCCATGTCAGCCGTTTTTTTCTCAAAAGAGCTGATTTCACGCGGCGCGAACATTCATCCGATTGTCGTGAATTTCGTTATCTTGTATTAGTAAGCGTGAGAGTTGGTATTGAAAAAATAATACGTTTGGGATTTGACGGCTTCCCATATGCGCACGGCAGCTTCCTTTTCACTGCGACGATCCTATAAATGAAACGGGATGATAAATTTATTTAATGTATACAAATGTTTGGACATTTTTATTTTGCTGTCGTTTAGACGAAGGTAACATAATTTAGTTCACCATATGTTAAGTCGTTACATCGTTTTGAGTAGGAAGTGAAAAAAATGTTTTATGACTTGTGAAAGAATCTATGACAAACTCATTTTTCGTGTATTACCATTATTACATTCTTGATCGATAACCCACCTTTTCTGTAATGGTGTACATGCATATTAGGTATATACAAATGAGATGTTTTTTAATAAGGATATCTGAAATAATTAAATTGTACACAAAATAAAGTTCTAGTTCTAAATATTTTGGAGTGGAGCATTCGGTTGTTCAACTGCTATTGTTGCAGTTGTGTAAGTATATAACGTAAACATCAGTTTTATAAGTCTAAGTTTTACCCAACATGAAGTTCAATTTCAAATGCTAAAATTGTTGTGTGATAGTTTCTTACGCACCTCTAAATGAAAGAATATTGATGACATTTGGACGTGAATTAATATATTTCATACCTGTTATGCCAATTGAAAATGTAGAGCCAGACGGAGTGCAACATACCTATCTAAATTTTATATGCGCAAAGCCCAAGCCAAAGCTTTCAAAAAATATGAATGATTCAGATTTCAGATTTCATTAATCGCCGTAGAAAGCATTAAAAGTACGCCCGAGAATGTTTTATTTTACTAATTTTGTGTAGACTGTTCTAGTTCTGACTCAAAATGGTGAGCAGAGGTATATACATATAATAAACAGTATACATAGATACAGAGATGCTACATGGAGATAAACAACACTGTTTATTGAATGATAGTCTCCGCAGAGGTTTTGCTTGAGTAAATGATCGGTGAAGCTTCCGATAAACTTTAAACTTGTAATGTAAATATGATAGAATTTAGGTATGACTGTATTCGTTTAGTAGAAAATATTGATTCTATGAAGGTATTGTTTCAGAACCATTGGGAAGACTTTTTGTTACCAGGTAAGCTGTGCATACGAAATATTTTAATATTATGTATAGGTATATATTTACCTTTCTTATGCAAGTCGTGACTTGTGATTTGTGTTTTAGCTTAAGTTGTAATGAAATAATACTTATAATTAACTTACAATGAATTACCTAATGTTATATAATAGTGTTATTCATTAAAGTATATTAATTGTATTCAGAGACGGTTAAATATTTCATGAACATAAAATTAATGATAATTATTACTGTTTTTTCTTTTCACTTTTTACTTGCACAAACTAGAAACCCACGTTTATTTGGTATAAGTAGGTATAAACGGTATAATATTTTATTTTTTGTATATGGTGTTTTTAATACCAACATCACAGATATGTATTGTACATGGTACTCTCATTCAATTGATCTGGAGGAAGTAGCAAACATTTAAAGTCCGACGTTTCTGTATAAGTGATAATAATTATTCCATTAAGTCAGATTCCATTGAAATAAAATTTGCCGGTTCATTAACGACCGCTTTAATTCGGGGTTTCCGTCTAATTGATCTCTGGCCGGGGTAATTATTCACAGGGGGTATATAAAGTAATTATTGCTGGATAGCCCTTTTTCCTTGTCGCCATAGCCCCCCTCTCCCCTTCCACTCCGGGTGGCTAATCACCGCCGCGCCCGGTGCCGATGACGTTTCGCAACTGCGTCTTGGATCGCGCGCGATGACAGGATTTTAATATATTTTGTTGTTGTATGTAAATCGACGCAGATGGCGTTGGCTGCAGATGAACCCCTACGTAGTTTTTTCCGGGGTTTTATGTCATACACACGTTTGTTCAACGATATTTGGTGTTTATTACCTTGAGGCTGTCTTTATATAAGTAGATGGAATATATCCTGTCTATTGTAATTTAATAGTACCTACTCTTAAAGAACACTGTAAAATGTAACTAGTAATTTATGGGGTCATGTCATAAAATTACAACATCTTTGGATGTTATTTATTTTAACAGAAACACCTATAGTATCTACAGACTTATAACAATAAATAAGCATTATCTTTAACTGTTAAAGAACCTACGCAGAATGTAAAGGAGATTTATATTTGTTAAGGCGAAGTTGTTCGTCTTCATAAGGCTTGACGTTTCATTTCTGTCTAGGCAGGCCGACAAGTGCTAACCCTCCTCTATACCTCGTCCCGCGTACACCCTGCACCCCCTCTCCAAGGGCTCCCCTTGTTATGCATAAAATTTTGTCTTATTACTTCCAACTTTGCTATTATATTTGACGAGACGAAGTTGCCAAGTTATTTTGTTATTAAAATTTTTGGACGAAGACGGTGACGGCGAGATAACTCTAGTTCGAATGTAAATGGGAATGCTTAAATTATAAAGCGAGAACTTATTTTGATTTGACATAGCTTATGATGCAGATTCATATCGGAAATAGGGACGACAAGGTGATTGTTCCTTTATTGTTGCGGAGAAAATATACTAGTTGCCATTAAGACGTATAAAAAGAGATTTATTTATTTATTCAATTAGTACCGCTTATAGACGAATTACACTAATGACACATTACATAATAGAAATATAACCATAGATGTGATTACATATTACAAAAATTACGTACATTAAAATATAACAAAATACCAGATTATGATTTAATTAGAGATCTGCGTGCCAACTCTTAACTTAAAGTAATTTTTTGTAAGAAATATTAAAGCTATCATTTTCATAATAATTTGCGATTGATTTGTAAATCGAATCGAATTTGTAAATGAACTGTAGTTCATATCTACTAATTTAAGTACACATTTGGATTATAATGAATTAAGAATTATGGTATGAGCTCCACATCCAGTAGCTTTGTTTACATTATCTTTTTATGTCTACGCCTTTTGACATAATTAGAAGTTATATTAATCCATTGCCACGCCATCAATCACAAATAGGAAGGTAGTAGCCGGCACATTTTTATGCCTTTAAATAGGCTTATTTTATATATATTTCTAATTGTTGATGCATTGTGCAAGCTACTACTTCTACCTTAATTTTATATTCATAAATTGTATAATATCATTATTTAAATGAATAGGTTAGTTTTACCTTTTTTCCAACTAAATTAATATAAACAAATAAACTTCCCGTCAGAAGGGTTGCTAAACATTTGTCAGTTCATGGGTATAATCAGAATTGGTAGACATTTGACACGATTGTTCTGTACCAGCCGGATTGTCCACTGGTGATCAAAGCCTCCCCAATTTAGGCGGAATTTGCCATAATCCCCACGCTTGGCAGGCGTCTTGGAGATTGACATGATCTTGGGGATGATGATATCTAGTAATTGCGGACAAAAGTTTAGATTCCTCATTACTAAACCTTAAAAAATAAGTACTTAATTAAAAGTTCTATATGTAAGTGTAAATTCCATTACCTTTTGTGATTTCACATGTTTACAGACACTACAAATACATTTTAATTCACCTGCACGCGAAAGTTTTGAAATTTCCTCGTAGTTGCTCGTAAAACTAATTAAAGTGGCAGAAAATCCTTATTAGGTATTCTGGTGTAACATTTATTTGTAGCGCGAAGTAGGCGGACGGGCGGCGGCGGCTGTATGAAGCATGTAACATCTGTTCCTTTCGTCGCGACAAATTAACACGACTTGAGCAAACTCAGCCAATGCAACGACCCATTCCCAGCTCACAACGAGCCCTAAAGCTTCCCTTAAGCGGGACGCCAGCTGCTCGCAACACTAAATTCCACGTTACAATGCTTTGTTTTAAAATTTGTAATCATTCTCACATTTTACGACGTTGAACGGTCCGTTTCGGAAAATTTGATACGACTATAAACCCTGTAATTGTGTTAGCATTCCAGTTAATTAAAAGTTATGAATTTAAAGGCGCACAGCTTTAGTACTCTCTGACGCTCGCCGTCTGAATAAAGGCAGTCGCATAAAACGTGATGGATTTCTTTTACTGTCCATATGTGTATGAGTTAAGATAAGGTGGCTACCGATAAAAAGTGCATATAAAAATCAACATAATGAGTGTTCTGTCTCTGTGTTTAGTTTTGGTGTAATATTGTAACGTATCAATATTAAGAGGTTTTCCTGGATTTCTTCAGACATGCTGAGTAGAGTGTTCAAACCGCCCAGATATACAAAAGCCGAGTAACACGTACGAACTATTTTATAAAAAGCTACTGAAGTAAGTATATAATATTAAAGCGTCAATAAATTATAAAAAATGACGAATCAAAACATTACTTTCCCACAGCGCTTTAATGGTTAGGAATACAAAAGGCAAACTGAAAATACTAAGCAGTGAGTTATGAAAACAAATACACATTACGCTTATGTACGAAATCTCGTACAACTAATGACGGTAAAGACGAGGGGTAAGAGTAACATTGTTAGCAGTCATACTCATAGTTTGGGTGTGTGCGCCAAAAGTTGTGTATGGTGTCATAAATAGCGCTACGGGGGGCCCGAGGCGGCAGCGGAACAATAACCAACGCGTATGCGCGTGTTAACATTAGCCCTGTACTTAATTCCTTGTAGCCCTAAACTCGCTTAAGAGGGTGAGACTTTGTGACACCGTGTTAATTAAATAATTACTTTGAATAATAACTTCTCAGCCTTGACCTGTTTGAACCTCGAGTGGTTTACATGCTCTTAACTAAGCGTGTTTAGTGTGAATACCTAGATATATATCGGTAAACCACTTGAACTGTACTTGAGTTCCTTGCCTACAAAATGTTACTTTGTGGTTACGAACAAATTAGTATTCTGTATTTGAAATACGGCATTACTTTATTAGTTGGCTTTCCCATGAACATTTAATTTATATTTGGCTTACCTATTATTTAACAATAACCATTAAGGTAGATTTGTATGTAATAAAATGAAGTACATTATAAAATAAGTAAGTAATTAGGTACCGCCTACATTAAAAACAAAGGAGAGACTAACATACCTTATCTAATTGGTTTCATTTCGCTTTTAACCTTAATTTCCATACAATACCGTTACATCTATTGTCCTCGTATAGATGACTACTTTTTAAAGTTAAAACTATTCTACAGTTCTATACAATATTCGAGATATAACAGATATACTTACAGCCTTTTATGCAAGTCTATTTTGGTGGGTACTCACAGCCAGATATTCTGCCTCAAAACTATTATGTTTAGCCTTGACAGGCCCTGTAGCACGCTAATTTACTGTGAGAAAGAGATTAAGAACTATACCTTCGAGTGACGAGTGCAGTGCAGTGCCACATTGTCATGGTCAGGCTTCGTGTTTACTATCAGATGACAACGTGTTCGTCTCGTCAGTTCATAATCATAAAAAAGAAATAATAGTGGTAGGTAATACTTTTATGTAAAAAAACATCATCGTATTCAAAAGCTTTATTTATTTACAGGTTGGACTTTTGAAATAAGACTTGGCAATCCAAACTGTGTTGCAAAGTATCAGATAAAGCTTCGTGAGAAAAAAGCACATAGTTTTTATCAGGTACAAATCATATAGAAAATTATATAAAATTCTTTATTCGAAATCGATAATAATTCTATGAAAGCAGCCGTGCGACCTGCGTTATGTAAATGATGCAGAACATTGGACATGGCCGAAACCAAGGTTGAAAATATCGACCAATATTCATGAGTAAGCCAGTTTCAGTAACATTAAAATGTGTCAAACTCAGTCAAACTGAGTTGTATGACACTTCAAACAAAAAATCTTAGACTACATATTTTTTTTATTCTTTTATATAAACAAAAAGCAAACATGCCATACTCTGACAATATAACTGACTTGATCTCATTATGATATGTTTACTGAGAAAAATAACTGCATGCTGTTATTGACTAGCGAAAGTAACATTTGTTAATTTATTATATGCAGAGAATTTATTTAAAGCACTTCACATTTATCCGTTAACAGCCAGTTTCTATTTCAACTTTGCCCATTGTCATGGTTAACTTCTTGAAAGAACAGTCCAAATATACATTCATAAGTATATGTATGTTAAGTTTATACTTAAATAACAACAAAATAATGCTATTATGTTCAAATAGTCATAGAAAATCGGAATTTCACTGAATCACAATATTCTGTAATGTTTTCCACGAAATGCCCGAGGCTTACCAATGTCCGCTACGTATTCTTTTGGCAACATTTACATGTGCCTGCCTTAAGGAAAAAAACTGATGTTAGTTCTAAACAAAATACGTGGTTTCGGAACAAAGTTTCTTTTTGACTTGGAAGTTGTACTGGTTGTTGAACTTGTTTTTGTGTAAGCTAGGAAAAAAACAATTGTATACGTTTTAAAACCACTGATTTATTCAAAACCATTGCATTAAAGTTAAATAATTTTAATATAAAATTATAAGACATTCAATTGTCAAAATTCAGCGATATCGTTATCAGCGAGTAATCGAGGCCGTAGGCAGTTATATACTTATTAAACCTAAATAAACATAGAACAAGAAAAAAATCTTATGTGCTTAAAATCATTAGCTGTAACTGTGTCTATTTAGATATAATAGAGTTTTAGGTTTCGTTTATTTTATACCTTTAAACAGGCATAGGAATTTGTAAATTATTTAACCGTCAAGATTTTTAAGATAAGGTGTGTAACTTAGAATGCTATAACTTTGGTGTTTGCCTAAAAGTAATAAGCACAATATAAAACAGTAATTACTTTAATGTAATCCTAAGATACATACTTGAGAGTAATTAACGATGCAATGTTTTAAAGTAGAAATATTGTTTTCTTACAATTTGATTCTCTTGACGATATTTGTTTAAAAATGTTATTTTTGTGCGCGGTATTTTTCTGATATTTTACTGTCTTAAAATAAAAAAATAATACGGACTTTGTCACCATTTTATTAAAAAAATATTTTTCTTTTTTTTATTGCTGATAGGTATTGTTGACCACAATCTCACCTGATGGTAAGTGATGCTGTGATTGAAGTTGTTAACAGGCTCAAACCTAGAATTGTAGTTGGTTTTATATATTTTGAGGAATAGTCTCCTTTACTATATTAATAGTAAAAGAAATGGTATTTTCCCACAAAGTAGCGTTTCTAAATCTTTCTCCATATTTGTTTTGTGTATGGAAAATGCCATTTACATTCCGTGGCTGGAATATGCCGGACTCGACACCAACTACTCCCCCAGCAGCTAGTGCCGACTAATAACCACACGTTGTCACTCCTCGTCTGCATTTGGCGGGAACACGGGAACGCTTTCGCACTCGACCGCAAACCGGCCATGGCTGTCCGTCTCTGGGACCCATCCCCAGGGAAGACCCCCCATTGCGACACTCCAGGACACATGGCGTGTGGAAATAATATCGGGGACAAAGCCTGCAAATGGGCGCTAGACTAACCTGTGCCTGGACACCATAGGTCCCACCGCGTCTGCAATCAAACTGTGGCGGGTAGGCGCGGAAGGTAGGGAGAGTAGCGCACTGTAATGCTGCGTTCGTAGGCGGGTGTTTCACGTGGCATTCAACGGGCAAGGGCACGTGCACGAGTGTGAGAAGACTGCTCTCTGCTTTGCTTGGGCCGACGACGCGCGCCGTGTTGCATGCCGGGTTGCTTGTGGGACTACTTACCGGCTGCGTGGCACGCGTCTGAGCGCAGAGTAATACCGGTACTCCTCTCTAGCGGCGGCCTATGAGCCACTGTGCCGTCGCCAATACGATACCGTTGCCCGCTTCAATTGAGGTGCCATCATCCCGCAACCAACAGCTGCTTCAACATTGGTTTAAGGAAATAAGCCCAAGGAAGCGGACCCGCCTCGGGTTCTCTTCGCTTCACCGTGGTGACCCACACAAAGTCCAAATTAAACCCTCCCCACATGACAAGGCAAGGGAACCCGGGAGAGAACCAACGGAGATGGGGGAGGGGTCACAAACCTTCCTCCACTTAATTATTTTTATAGTATATTACAAAACATTGATATTTATTAAAGATACGCAAAATTTTCAAGAAATCTTTAATAATAAACCTTTTTAGACTCCCTGAGAATTGGAGTTTGGAATATTTGATATTGTACATTGTGTAGTACCTATATTTGCAAAGGTCGTCGGGTTCTCCTGGAAAATATATTTTCAGGTAGCAGTCCAGAGTCTAGAACTGAATCAATACATGGCTGTTTACAAACTGTATAATATTATAACCCTATTCCTATCCTATATTATTGCACAAGCCGTGATACAAGGTAGAGATCCAATCCTTCAATTGTCACGTCTAGGACCAATGCTCTGCATTGATGAGCAATTACTTTTCCGTCTGACTAGCATATTCATAAACGAGTAGATAAAAAAGCAATTATACAACTAATAATATATGAATTAAAGCTTATCGGGAAACTCGATATTCTCGATCATGCGTTTGAAGTTTGAAGTGTATACTTCCTGAAGGTGCTTCGTGTAGAAGAGAATGCGTCAAAAAACATGTCGTCGAGTTGCCTTAGTTAGCAGGAAATTTAGGTGAAATGTCAGTAGATATATATTTTGATACTGTTTAAATATTTTTTATATAATTATTTGTTAATAATTAGTTGTTTACATATTATGACTGCTTAATTCGTCAATAAATGGAAAAAGTGTATGATTATGGTAGTCTTATCACTGTAATACTTATGTTGAATATAATTATAGGTATTGTATATATAGTTTTCAACAGAAAAAGTTGATAAAAATTATATGGCACAGGATGAAGCTTAAATAAAATAAATGTCTACAACACTTAGAATAAACGAGGTTTATGTATATATATATATGTGCAAAAAAGTCATAACGTGTATTTCGAACGCCTTAAACATTATTTATTTATATGCAAATTTGTCCCCTAAAACATCGCAATATTAATATTCGGCCACTCCCCTGTATGTACCTCAGGGACTTATGTACTTTTGTTGAAACACATCAACTATTACCAGCTGTTTAAAAACACGGCGTTTGTAATATCTATTTTTTTATTATTTGTAGTAACAATATATTATATGCAAATTTATAAGGTAATTAACTCGCCTATATTTTTTTTTATATTTGGACCCTATTGCACCACTTTGTGGGTTGAATCTTGTTTTTTTTTATTTGATTATGTCGATCAAAGAAAGTATAAAAATACAAATATACAAATATAGTACCTGAGATCTCCGTAAGTTTTAAACCCATTTGGATGAGTACATAAAAATGATTGAAATTATACATACATTTTTATTCAGATTGAAATTTCTTCTCTAGGAGTTGAACGGATAAGCTTACACTGAGAAAAATCTAAAGTCAAAAGCGCCGTAACGACGGCCAATTTATATGGTATAAGACGAAAAACTGACCAAACGTAAATACGTACAAAAACGCCTTCCAACTAGAAGGCGTTAAACGAGGTCAGTGAAGGCGAATGTTTCATTTCGTCTTCATTTAAGGTGTATTTTGTGGTCTTTCTTAAATATTGACTTTTCGATGAGGCTGATTAAGTCGTACGTTATAGTGATAATCACCGTATATAAACCGCCGTAAAAGTAAGGTATATTTTATGGTCAATACTGCAATTATTATCGTATAACAAGTTCAATTCTGAAAATACTTTACGGAAGGCGTTTTTGACGGTTGTGTTTATTATAAAACATGGTACGTTTTTATTGATTGGTGAAAATCATCTTAAGAGTTGTGAATTCATCTTACGTATTTACAATTCAACGGTAAAAGGTCAAATTTGATTTAAGCCTTTAAGTCGTTTTTCTCAGTGTACAAATCACAATGCAAGGGACAATTTAAACAAGGATTCGTGGCACAACCACCCTTTTCTGGAGCAAGTAAATGCTTTTCGAATCTAAACTACCATGGTGATGGGTCAAAGTTCCAATTTGTCCTTTAGTTCTTATCCCTTTCACTCTGTTCACCATGTTTTGTTTACAGTACAGTTATTTTGGTCTACGTGGGTTGTCCAGTACCAATAGTAAAATATTAATTTTGTTTAAAATAATCGGCAATAATAGATATTAATATTTTTATTAGTAAAAATAATATATCAATAACTGTAAGCACATTCAAAGTTCATACCTGCCTACTGTAGCTCAGCTTGCACAATACAGCCATGCTTACTTCAACAATAACTGTTATAAAGTTTATCGCCACATTTTATTTTGTAGGCTTTTAAATAAAAAAGTCATAACACTTCAATCTCGGTTTTCATAAAATTTGAATGGTCTCTGCAAAATACAGCCAGAGTGGTGTTATTTGTTCATTAAGGCGGGGCGAAGCGAGTAACAGAGCTATGTAAAGCCTACCCTCGAGCACCTACTCTATTGACTTTCTTCCGTCACTTTCTTATCGAGTTATGATAAATTGCTTAACCTACAATATGAATACGACTCTGTGACCAGCGCACAAGCGTACAATTTGCTACGCACAAACTCGTGGGCATAATTCGTTTCACTACATCGACGCCACTTCTTAAATAATAAAGGCTCTTTGTAAAACTTTCCCTTCTTGAGCGTTCTAAAGCTTTTCGGTATCCAGTAATTAATATTCATGGAGGCTCGTGCCGGAGGGGCCGTGTAATTAATAAACTTATATGATACTTTTGTTTACAGTGTCATTCCTGAAGCGGGGGAGTTCAGAACGCTGCTCTTGTTTGTCCTGGCAACCCTCCTTTATGTAACGTCGCGTTGTCTAAGCGTTCACGTAATACCGCGTCGGACACTCGGCAAACTTAAGATCACTTTATTCAAAGTAAGGGACTGGGAAATAAAATTAATGCTTCATATCAATAGGGACGGGTATCGTTTAATTTAATTTGAAGGGCTAAGTAATTCGACAAAACTTCTGTAATAAAATTATCGAGCATTGACCGTGGTCACTGATAAAGGAGTAGGCGTGGGCTCGGGATCGAACGCGCGACCGGACACAGCTCCGCATGTTAATACACGTAAACCAAGATAATCCATAAAACTCACAAAAGGTGCCGAGTTGTCTTCAAGGCCCGCTCATCCGGTTCTACGAAATATTTAAACATGGTTTAACTTTTAAAACGACGACGATATGCCTGTTATTTAAATTACGCCACCTAATATATTTATCCGAGTATACGAATACGTACTAAAATAACTAAAGTTTGCATATTTTAATATTAGGTACCTACGTAACTAGTTTCAAATGTTGCAAATTTTAGGGTCGTTCATCCATGAAATGCAGTCCCCTCGAAGCACTTAAGCACTTAGTGCAAACATATCGATTCTCAATGTGCGTCGCCGAAAGCCCTCGGGATGCGGAACATTGTAAAAACGGGACGCGGGCACGCCACATCACTCACTTATTTTGTCCTCTCGTGTGACTGACAACAAAGCATGGAACAGGGCTAAACGCTGGTTAAGATTTAGTTAAAGTCGATGGATGTCCATTCTTCCTCGGTAATATTATAACGTGTAAAGAGTAAAAGAGCCGGCGTTATCTTCCACACAGGTCTGATTCCTGGCCACTTTAATGGGAAAAGCATGTTAGAATTAAACTAAACAAAGACGACGCATCAATTAGGGGCTCTTCTTGTTTTTTATTTCCTTTTCCAAAGGGTCATCACTTTTTAAAGCTTGTCGACCAAGTATGCTTCGGTTCCGTTCGTTATTTTTTACTGCCTTATTTGATTAAATCAATCTCAATGAACCTTATTATGATTTACAATTTAGATGATATCAGATAATTAAATAGCAGATACATCACCTTCGGCTAGGAAAATGAGTCACCACAAATTATATAAAAAACATGTATAAAATAGGATTTATAACCTGCCTAATTTTGCTTCATGATTTTCATAAAGAACCTCAGTAACATGACATATTGTTAAATAAAAAATATGGTGTACCTTAAATATCAACGCATACATTTATGACCTATATAATCAAACCAAACAAATATAAAACATAGTCTGCCACACAAGCATGTTAAAGGTTGTATAAACTCTTAAAATCGACGAATAAATCAAATTGATTGTAAGAACCTACAAGCACGCTATACACTCATTTAGTTTATGTAAGTAGGTACAGTAATAAGAGTTGGTACTAAAAATAATGAGTGCGTGCATATAAAAAGCTTTTAATAATCCAGATATAATAGGAGACATTTCTGTCTGTCGATCTATTGGGTTGTGCAGAAAGACCTTAAAGAGCCTTACTGTACTCAAACAAATTTGATGCAGTTTTATGGTTGAATGAATATTTGCGTGATGGATTTTAGCAATAACTTTGCCAAATAAATTCAGCCTTTTCTAGGACTTTCAATTATTTAGTAACGTCAAATAAATTTATGGTAATCTCGACCTTAAAACATTAGGTTTATGTCTGAATTTTCCCTTTCTTTGCAGATGATTAGATTTTTTGGAAATGCCTGTATAACATTTTGTAATTTTATTATCAAGTATTAGAAAGGACTTTATATTTTGCAATTTTAGTGGTAAGCTGTTATGAGCAATTGTAAGGACGTGAGATTTATATTATCATTTTGTGCAGGTACAATCATATAATTGAGATAAAAATATCCATGCAAGAAAAATTTTGTGAATCACTCTCTAAAAATATTCTAATACACATACACAGTTACGCTCTTTAAAAATTCATCTTTGTCAAAAATGATTTTTACTACGATGATTTTTTTGTGTTAAATTAGTGTCCAAAGGAATTTTATATATATTATATCTTTTAACTTATAACGAGGTAACGGTAATATATCATTATGTATGCTTGAAAATGCTAATTTCATAATCTTCCACCATTTAAAGTAATTTAATAAATGCAGTTTTTAAGAGCGTAATAAACGGGCCTCTACCATATTTTAGAAATATTTAAATTATATTTTATGATATACATATCGTTTATTGTTTTACTCCTACACATTAATTTAATATAAATGTAATATAAAGATATTTTTAAATAAAATTTAGTCACACCAACGTAGCACCACGCAATAAAACCGAGACGATAACTCTCCCGTAATTAGGACGAAGTAAATATATATGGATCGCATTGACGGATCGTAAAGCCAAAGGATTCAAAACAACAAAATGCAAGGTACTGTTTACGACGGCGTCCGAACCGCTTTTATTGTTGTTGTAAAATTCACGATCCATTATTAATTATTACAGACATCATTAATCTACTAATCTATTTAAGGGCGTGCGATAAGAATCTCATTTAAAGTATTGAATGAAAAGTGTCTGTAGTGGACTCGAGATAGTCTTAAATTAACACAAATTGCTAAACCTTAACTCGCATATTTATTACAATCAAAAATAGGCTAATCTAAACTCAAAATAAGGTTGACATTAAAGGTTAACAAACCTAACGGATAGGACGTTTATATATTAATGAAGTAGTGGCTGATTTATTACAGGTCGGTGTTTAAACGACAAATGCATCGAAACAGATAGGAGCGACATGTCCGACATTGGAGGACCGATGTTGACCACTATACTCGTGGTGTACACATCGCGTTACGTATTGAGGATACATCTGAAGATATTTGTAATGGACACAAAATATGTTTATATTATTTGAGTGTTTATATCATTGTTCATTTATTTTATGAAAAATCATCAAATCATTTACCATATATCATGCAAGTGTAAAAGGAATATAAACAATCTGATCACAAAATTGAAATGTATTAAAAAAACAATTATTTAACTGTTCATAGTGTTTTATAAAGTATTATAATAATGAAGATTTTAATATAATATTTTTATCCTAAACTTTTTACAATTAATCTCATGTGCAACAGTCACCACCGAAGACCGGATGAAGTTTCTTCAAAACATAATCTTAACAACAAAACTGTGATCGGTTGAACCAACAGGAACACAAAGATATATTTAAGTAGCTCTGATTATAATAAAGGATAAAACGAATTCAACGTCAACTTATCAATCTACTAAGTGAGTACTTTGTTATACTCTGCGAGACAATGGATAGAAGCTGGATTTTATGTCTATGGAGATTATCGTAGCTAAAATTATTAATTGCATTGTTAAGACGTTGTTGTAACAAGAAATTTATGGCATGTTAAAAAACTGAAAATGACATATTACCCTTAAAATTTTCTTAGTATAGCTAGCTCTAGATAGCCAACTGCGTGCGAGTTTTACCAACAAGGCAATCTTTATTCATTATCTTAGAATCACTTTGAAATGATATTAGTTTTCAATTATCCCACATATAACAATGTGACTTAATGTAAGATAATTTGATGATGTGTATATGTATGCAACGAACATTAGTTAATCTTTTACTACACGTATTAAATAGTTTATGTCATATACTACTGAATTTTAAGGTTATCTAATGTTAATATTCTTAATTAAATGCTAGAATTGCACCTCCCCCCCCCCCTCCATATCTCTCTGTGGGAGTCGTAAGAGGCGATGAAGGGAAAAGGTACCACAATATGGACACTTCAATTCCCAAGACGCCGGCCAAGATTGAGGATTGAAGAAAACGCCCATGAGGAAGGCATTTGTTCAACGATGGGCGTCATTGCTGTTCATAATGCACTGTATGGTATGAAGCTTTTTGATACTAGCCATCTCGAACACTTATAATGGCCCGTTGGTTTTGTTCGTAGTTGTCGTGCGATGCGAACATCTTTATCATTTATGTGTAGTAATTTACAAGACTCGCTTAATGGTTATGTAAATCTTGCAACACATTCGGCTTCACAACGCCTCTATATCCCCGAAAGAGTAGGACTGATGCGATTGAGCCCTTATTAATAGAAGGCCATCTATTGTCAACCGACACAAATGCAGACTTCAGACTGCTACTAAAATTTCTTTGTCAGTTAAACTCAGGAACAGCCAATCCCAGGGATCTAGCGCAGGACCTCAAGATTTCAAAAAGAAGGTAATAAACGCTAATTAAGCAATAAGGCATCTCTTTTAATAAATCATTTTATCAGCAATGCAATATTGAATTCAAATTTTATTAAATATATTCAATTATGTCATGTCTTAATATTTCGATGATAGATTATAGGTTGTAAGGTCTATAATGTATCATCAAAATATTGAGACCTGACATAATTGAATACCGAGTAATAAGTATTAAGAAAAAAAAGAAAAAAATACAACAGATATTGAAATTATTTGAATTCAATATTGCATTGCTGATATGAGCTTACAAGTGTACAATTCTCATTATGTATTGTTAGAATTATGACATCGGTGTCATCAATGAATTTTAACAGTATTTGAAATGTCAAAAAAATATTTATTAAGGTATCACTACATTCTCAAAGTAACATTGGTTTTTTGTTGTTAATAGATATGACGTAATCGCCATAAGTACATTACGGAACAAAAGCTCTGAGGATATAATGGCAAACATTTTAACCTTGTCTATTCTATCAAATTGGATTATTCTTCAATAATAACGTTAGTCCATATTATAATAATTACTTCTGTTCTGCTGTTTTATATAAGATAAAAAGGTAAAAACCACTGCCAGCTGTTTTATAAATTTTGATTTGTATTTTAGTTTATAATACATTATAATAGGTAACTTCAATCGCACATGTCTATACTGAATGTAGTCGGGGCTGAAATAAGGGGCCTGGAAGGAAAGTGCAGGTTGAAATCAGCGTGCATTGCTTGCTTTGCTATTGTGCTCCACCACATAGTTTTGTTCGCAAGCTCTCGCCGCCGCCGGGCTTCGAGCGCACTCCTTAAGGCGCAGATTTTTTAATAGTAGGTAACACCCTCTCACTTCTTGTTCTATACAGCGGAAGTTTTGTGAGTTGTTGTTCCTGAAATAAAATGGGTTTCCTATCCTCATTTTGATAATAAATGCGTCTGAAACAGTACAGTTTATTTAGACATTGTATATTTTTCATTAACCACTGATATGCGACATATTTTTTTTAATAACAAATCACATGCAAACGTAAAGTTTGAACCACGACTGGGATACGATCTCGTGAACATTTGTCCCTGCGGCCGGAACATGCTCTTCCAATATTTTCTCATATTGGTGATGAGTCTTATTAGAATTTCATATTTAATATATGAAATTCTCACCACGGTTTCTCATTGGAAGAAACTTGATCGACTTCTATAGCCAAAGAAAATTCTATGTACAAAGTGACATAAACTTATTTTGCATTCACTACACTTTTCTTTTATTTGCGCTAGGCAAGCCTTTGACCACAACCTTACCTGATGATGTGATCGAAGATCGTAAATAGTCTTCACCTAGGAAGGGAACTGGCTCTCAATGATAGCTGCTGGAACATAGCTACCTTGAGAGTTTTAGTTGCCAGCTGGCTAGGCGGGAATTCGCTTAACCAACCACTAGATGCCGCATAATATATATCACATTGCAATTTTTGCATTACAATCTTTTCTAGCGTATAAGGTGGCATAAGTATACAAATTTGTACCAAAAAAAAGCGAAAAAAGATTTTTATTCGTAACATTCAATTACACATAGTAATTAAACAACTTTAAACAGTTTAAATCGCGTATATTTATCATTATTTTTGTCCCGACGTTTCAAACACTTTGCAGTGATCGTGGTCACGGGGTGACTGATTCAATTACAGTTTATTCTTATCTGGAAAAATATATAGTAGGTATAAACCCAGTTTTATACAAATCTGAATAAAAGATAATGTGACGCTTCAGTAGCTCTGTTTTATGCGTATCATCATTTTATCGTCAGTAAGACCATAATGTGTAATAAATAATAATAGTGAGTCAAGTCCTTTGTCGGCACAAAACGCCGACAGGCTACTAGCCGCCGAAAATGTGCAAGGGTTGTCATAAATAAATATATTTTCCTTATTATATGGCGTGTTGAAACTTTTATTCGTCATGAATGACGTTATGCTATTTTTACTAGCGGCTCACGGTTTCTACCGTTCCAACGTGAATACCCTAACAAAAGGTCACAAAGAAACATGACATGGTAATTAACTTAACTAATTAAGGACCAATTTTAACAATAATGTTTTAACTATACGGGGATAAATGTACACTAAAAACCATTAGAATTTGATAGGTTTTTACTTACATCGAACGTTAAACATTTTAAGATTGCGGACCTATCAAAATCAACGGTATAGTTATAAATTTGGTTTAGATTTTTTCCGATGCTGCTGACTTCTGCCTAATATCACATTTTATAAAAATTTATATCATTTAAAATACTTCAAAATCATTGGACATCTCTGGTAACAAAGGTCTGTTATATTTAGTTGGATACAGATATTAAAGTTATTCTCGTATTGTTATGCCCTAGATTAATGAAATTGACTCTAGGTAAGATAGGATTACTTTTTTCTATATTTGAGGTGGAATGAGTATTTTCCTGAGCAAAGATGCAAGTCTTTATTTTTGGTTTCGGTTATGGTTTTGATTTTGGTTTCACAGGCGGCTACATGACGTTAACCTTTTTCGGAAATCATAATTAGATTTTACTTATTACCGGAAACCTTACGATTTTATGTGCTTAAGGATAGCTATGGTACAAAACCTATAAACAGATTTTCATTAGTACTAGCGTTGTTGATCTAGTATTCTCCCAGCTAAGGCTTCAAGATTAAGAAGGACAAACTGCACCAAATCGTTGTTATGTAGAATGACCGAGTTGGGCGTGTAAATTGTATTGTCAAATCATTACAACAATTCTTTTTGTTCTCATTTTCAACTAACTCATATAAGTACTAAATCGCCAGTTTATATATTGTCTTCACATACGTTTTACTGTACTAAAACACACTTGCCCTTAAAGGAAACTCGGCGGAAGTTCATTCGCGCAGGTTCTTGTTAAACGCCGCTGCGCTGAAGCTTAGAGCAATTTGCAAGAGTTCATACCGCGTCGGAGCTGTTTGTTCCACGGTTTTATTAAAAGCTCTCGCCGTTTGCACAAATGCAAATTGTTTCTGATATTAAAATCGCTGGCGAGTAATATCAAAACATGAAAATAGAATATAATTAAGTATTGAGCGAATCATTTTCCGATAATATCGTGTTCTGGTTGTTATGCATATTGGACAAGATACAATGTGGTCTAATTGAGCATTGGATGAACGACTATAAAATCATAACATTAACTTCATATCTACTAAATTTAGCAACATTATATATCTAAATAAAGATGGTAGTGGTAAACGCTGTCAACTGGTAGTACACTGGAGCATATGGACTGCCTTTGTGAGTCTACAGTGACTTATAGGTTATATAAATGCTTTAATTGTAGTGGCTGTAGTGTTGTTTATAGTTCGTAGTATTTTGTTACTAAAAATGATAATTACCAAACGCTACTGATATTTTTGTAAGTAGTTTACCATAAAACATTATAATATAATATATTATAATAATATAAACTTTGTATGTCCGCGAGTCTTCAGGACCGAGTCGAGATTATTTCATATAAATATTATATGTTAGACACCAAATTATCGCTAATGTGAAAAATATCGTCAGTCCATTAGCCGAACACAATAAAATAATAAAACACTTTTTACATAAAAAAATTACACAATTAGAATTCGGTATCATTTTCGTGATCCATCAACATAGAATAGACCGTACAAGTTTAAATTTACATACCTGTTCTGTATTCGTCGACTTTCATAACCCATATACTGAGTTTGGATATAGGTAGTACGTTGAAATTAAGTTGGTGTCTTTCACAAAGACAATATTCATAATTATTTTGAAGCAATGATGGCCGAGCGGTAATAGCTATGGACTGCCGCGCTGCAGTACCCTGGTTCGATCCCCACCGCTGGCTTGAGCTTCACCGTATGGTGGAAAGCCATTTTGCGATTGCCCGCCTGGCTAGCTAACACCCTCAAGTAGAAAATCTGTCGCCAAGCAACTAACGGAGTGTTCCGGCAGTAGTCCTTGAGAGCCAGTGAAACTACAGGCACATGAGACTTAACAACTATGTCTCAAGGTGACGGGCGCAGTGCAATTCGTGATTTGTGATGAAATGCGTCTGTTACAGGTAGAAGTTAGTCCGCTTAACGTCAGGTGGCCCTCAAGCTTGTTCCGTCACAATAACATAGAAGAAAAAATATAGTTTATAGCAAATCTTAGAACTAAACTTTTTGCATAATTGGTTAATAGTGCACATTAATGGTACCTACAAAAGTAGTAATTTGAAAGCGATGTTAGATACTTTTCCATAAAAAAGCAATATTTAATGCTCAGGCAACATTCAGCTATTTATACATCTACTCATGTGGCGCCAGGTAAGTGACATAAACCATGAGAAAAGCTTTCAACTTTCAGCTCCGCAATCACGATACGGAAGACTGTGTAGAGGGTTCTTGTTGAAATTTAACCAAGAGAGTTAGAGTATTACATAGTATATCAATCTCAAAATGTAAAAAAATATCAATCATTGCTCATCGCATCAAAGCCAAGCGTTTAAGTTCCGTCGGCAATTCCGAGCGGGTCGTCATACAAATAAATGAATAGAACACGACACACGCCGTCGAGGCTCACCGAGAGCTACGTATAACGTGCGCGAACCGCATTTAAATTTAAAGTGCTGAAGGTTTTGTTGTGTAGTCTGTGCCACACGACCCCGTTTGTGTTCTCCTGAATGTCCACTTTGTCTTTCAACAATTATAATGGCCATAAAATTGGGAAAGTTAAAAAAATAGTAATATATTTGAACTAACCACATTACAATTAGTATTTTAAGGAATTATCAACATAATTATCAATTATTTTAATTTTAATAACAATTAAAGTATCAAACACATTTCATCGATTATTATCAGCGTATAGCGTATACTTGACGTTTAATATAATGTTAAGATAACACAAATATTTTAAAGTACATGAAGCGCTCGTAGCGAAGTGAAGCGCTCGTAGCGAAGTTTACTTAGCAGTTCTCAACCGATCAGCAAAGTTAAGCAATGTCGCCTGCGGTCATGAGTTGGATGGGTGATTGCTAGTGACATTACTTCTGAGCGTTTCCGTGATTCGGAAGGCACGTTAAACCGTCGGTCCCGGTTGTTGTCTTAGAAAGGCAGTCGTTATAGCATGGTGGTAGGGCATTTTGCGAATGCCCGCCTGGCTAGCTACCACCCTCAAGCAGAAAATCTGTCGCCAAGCACCTAACGGTGTGTTCGGCAGCTGTCCTTGAGATCCAGTACTTCTAGGTTATTCTGAACAACATCTTCGACCACATCATCACTTACCATCATGTGAGATAGTGGTCAAAGGTTAACCTATAAAAAAAACATTATCGCTGATCGTATTTTTTACAGGGTCATTAAATGCAGTCATAAAGAAATTAGATTGACAATTCTTAGATGCTACGCAGATCGCTCCTGTGTTTTAGTCGCTCGGTATAAGCAATGGCGACATCTTTTGTTGAAACGCACAACCTGTTAGTAACTCTACTCGTTACAAATAAAAAGTTCATAGTTCACTATAAGTGAGACCGCGAGGCTTTGTCTCGATTAACTCGGGCATGTTCTTCGAGGCGTCTGTCTGCAAAACTTTCCGATTGTTCGGCACGGTTGCGATATGAACCCGCGCTTATTACTCTCCACCCTCTTTCCTCGTTTCAACTCCGTGAAAATGAAAAAAGCGAGATTGTGAGGAAAAATGACAATTTTTCGGAATAAGTTTATCTAATATTATTTTGTATTTATATGTTGTAAATAAATAGATGAAAAGACAAAACTCTATAAGATTAATTCATGGTAGAGTTGAAATAGGCAATAGTACTTGCAACAAATACTACATATGGATACTCTACACTACATAAGGATAAGATAGAATTAAACCATTTTAATCAAAATTGTTCAAAGCAGCGCGGTATACCTAACCAAATCAGATGCACACGAAGTCATGAACAGAACAGCTTATGATAATATAAAAGTGGAAACAAGTTTGCTTAATTCCTATGCGAAGCATGAAATAATACGACGAAGAAGTCATCAGCGAGTGTGCTTAAATAGTTTTTGAAGTTCAACATACCTATCACTAATTTTTATATTATTTGTTAAAGATAAAACACCTCGATATTCACATCATAAAACACACTTACTAACTTACGGGGCAATGCTGCCAGCATGCTGGGCACGCTGCCAACCGGTAGTGGGCTAGAGCATTTGGTCTGGTTGGGCTCGAGGGAATTAGGGCTGCCTATGGGTCCGCAATGACTGATAGGAATCTAAATATTTTTATTGTAGTAGCTGTAGTTTTGTATATAGTTCGTAGTATTTTGTAAATAAAGGCATACCGCCGGTAAAAAAAAAACTTATTAGGTATCTTTTTAAATTTACATAGAACGGCTACATGTATTGGCTTCTAGACTGATGATGTGTTCTGAAATATTTCGAAAAATTAGTATATTCATACTATCTGTGTAAATCTTCATAAAAAGTATAAGGAACGTACAGAGACTTAAAAAATACGACAAAACTACTAAACGATTTGTAGAATCTTGTACAAGCAGCATACATCCACATACTAATAGTTAAAAATCTATCGAAAAACTTCAGAAAACCGTCTGAAACATAGAAAATTCTAAGAACCCTTAAAAATATCTGTGAAAACTTCATAAAACCATTTAAAAACCTCATAGAATACAGCACAAAATATACCTATTATCATCATACCCTTATTGTAATAACCTAATATTTAAAATTTTAATACAAAAAAATAATATCAAACACTATCATTTAAAATAAAAAAAATTCAATGGTTTTTTATTATGGGATACGAGTAGGAGCGCAAACGACCTGGCCGCTCACCTGGTGGTAAGTGATTACCGTCACCCACAAACATCCGCAACACTAGAGGTCTCGAGGATGCGTTGCCGGCCTTTGAGGTAGGAATATGCTCTCTTCTTGAAGGCTCTTTCTTTCGTTTACTATATACAATTATAATAATCTTTATTTTTGGTAATAGTTATCTTTATATTTTCCTGCAACAATAGTTTCTACAACTGTTTTATGACAATTTAAGCTAAAATTACTCATGACCAGAAATGTCATGGGAAGGAATAGGAGCCAAAATTAGGTTAATAGTTTTATTTTAATTTTTTTGAGGAGCGGAAATGCCTTGTGTGGTTCTTGAACCCCCCTAAACCTAAAACCCCCCCGTGAGAGAGAGACCACCGCCTGCCACGATATTTTTTCACCGAACATGGCATTAACAACGCTCGGCAGAGAGAGATCCCCTCCTATGAGGGCAAAAAGCATGTGCCGCTGCGGGCCCCATGCGGCATACGTCCAGCGTATGGAGCGCCGTATTTTCTGGCGCCTTACACTCGTGGCATGACGGAGTCGCCTCCTGTTTTGCAATCTTATGCAGGTACTTTCCGAAATATTCGTGTCCAGAAAGCACCTGCACAAGTCGGAAGGTTAGAACGCTCACTTCACCCACTTTCAAAGGACCGGGCGGATCGCCTCCACTGCCCAGGGCCCAGTGACCTAGATCCTCATCCATAGCCGATGTCCTCGTCGTCACGAAGTGGCAAACTTTACAACAAAGACAGGTGCCCCGTACAGGGTGATACTCCGGATCACCCCGGAATATAAACAGCGGCAGATGGCATTATGGCCACCAACGTTGGGCAGCAGCCTCCCCAAGGCAGCCGCAGCTCCCAAGAGTTTTGGGGCCAATCGGGAAAAGTGGGCTCTTAAAACCCACCTTCCGCCCACGATGAGACCCAGATACTGCATCTGGGTCCTAACTGGTATCAGAACTTCCATCAGTGATACCCGCGTTCCTGGAGAAGTCCACCCGAGGCCCATGTAAAAAAAGGGGCCTCGGTCTTGGAGAGGGCGACCTCAAGTCCTAGGGCACGTATGCGGCTGACCACGAGAGTTGTACCCTTCGTGGCCAACTTAGCTCCCTCCCCTTAGCTATGACTAGGGTCTCATTCGCGTAGCACGCGACCCGCAAGCTTGCGGGAAGCGTACCACGAAGCACCTAGTCGTAACTAGGGTTGCCGACCGTACTTTATAATAAAGTATTATACGTTATTTCAAGTAATTGTACTCTATACTTTATGTGAACAATATAGTACACGAAAATACTTTATTTGGCATGATTTGGTTTCTCTGGGATTTTGAAAAGTTTAGTCATATTTATTTACGCGAAATACATCGATCGCTCAATCGATGTATTTTGCCACTCGCCAACGCTACATCATTTTAGTAAATAATACGGGATAACTCACATGAAAAAGTCAGATAGCTCCGACTATAGTTTGAACCACATTCGGTGGTCTTTTTCAAGTAGAGCTCGGGACGCCCGCGTTGACGTTTTGCTTAGCACGTGCACGTATTATTTACTAAAATGAGTAAAAAGTTAGTTTTGTATAATAAAAAACGCCACATCATCTAATTCATCACTAATTTTTTTAACATATATTTCTGAACGCAAATGCCAACAATGTTGCTGTCATTACATCTCTCAATTTCTTGTTTGTTTCGTGCGAAGCTGTTTAGAGGTACATAAGGTAACTGCATAAAAAATTTAGATATTTATGGGATTATGGTTAGTCTTAGAGATGGGTCAACTCAAAGAAAACAAGATCACTATTTCGGCTATAAAACAAGCCAAAAAATTAGACTGCTATCCTCACGAGAACTGACTAGGAAAATTCATAAGATTTTTATTATTTATCGACGAAGTCCAAGGCTTCGTAGCTAAATAAATAGGTTGATTTTAATAACACCAACTGGTTATTCAAACTAGATAATATAAATTGAAAGAGCAATATAGAATTTAATAATATTGTTAAGGTAATTGAAAATGTAAATGCTGCAAAAACGTAATGTAGACATGGATGATCTATATTAAATCAATTTTATAAAGAGTTATGTACTACTAAGGATGTTACTGAACTGCCAACTGCACAAAGATGGCAGCAACTGTTTAATAAGAGTAATGATAATTTTTTAAACTTGTATAAAGTCATTTCATTTTTATTATCTATTCCCGCCACGTCAGCATTCACAGAGAGTTTTTTTGTGATGAATAGCTAATGGCGAGACGAATGAAATTTTAGTTTTTTGTGGGATAAATCGTCTGTGAATTTATTTAATACTAAATTACTAAATTTAAACATAAACTGTAAAGATGCTGTGCAATTGTTAATAGAGATGCTAATTTGATACAAATCGCGAAAGAAATAAAAAATATGTATTTTAACATTATAATAATAAAAAATAAGTTGTACTTTATTCTATTACTATGTACTTTATTTTTCCTACATATAATAACCAATGTACTTTATCTGACAAAATAAAAGGTGGCAACCCTAGTCGTAACCCATGTTCCAGAGGAGCGGCCCCAGCACCGACCGCTGTGGATCTCCGCAGGTGACGCGACGACACCTCAAACCGTCGCATCCCTCCACCTGGACCTCGCGGTCCTGGAGGTAGTTAGCCAACAGCCTTCGCGATTACAGGGGCAGTCCATGAAGGATTAGGTTGATCCTGTGGCAATCCTAGCCTCGAATATTTTTACTAAATAACTATGCTGTTATTACAAAAGAGTGGTTAGTAGATTATTTAATTTCTATCTTTATTTTTATGTGACGGTGTCCTTCCTTTTTCAATATTTCCGTTTGTAGAAAGTGCATTTTGAATAATGATTCCATTGATTAGTAACCCCACGCCTATAAAAAATAATTAAAACACCGTAAACGGGAACAGTTTACATGTGATAAAAAGGCACTTATAAACCAATTACAATCCAACAATGAAGAAAAAATTCAGAGCCCAACCTTTAATATTTTGTAAGAGGTGCAAAACCGATGTAATTGAAAGACTTCTTTTTAATTATAAACAGAAAGTATAATATCGATATTGAAAAATAAAACTCGTACCTAGGATTGCGGTTCGTAGCCCTAGGATGAGTGCCAAAATATAGAGTACCTGCTCAAAAGCATTAAAATAAACAGTAAATCAGCGTCCGCGCATGCACTCTAGAGTGCACGCGCGGACGCGGTCGGGAGCGTACGTACTCCATGATGAAGCGACTCTGAAAGTCGCGAAACCGGTCGAGATCGAGCTACTAGACTGATTTAACGTAAGAAGTTAAATCGCGTTCAAAATTGTTTAAATATGTGTACGACTTACGAAAATTTTAATAAAATGTAAACAGTAAATGTACAGTATTAGGCGAGGATCAAGATTACCTAGTATAAAATATAATATGAAATACACAATAAACAGAACTGTATTCTGTTATGCAATCTGAAAACCTGAACCTATGAAACAAAATATTCAGACAATACATTATTTTACAACATTATAAAAATAAAATCTATTTATATTAAACTATTTACAATGCTGATTGAGTTAAATTATTTAATTTAACAAGGTCTATGTTCAGAATGTGTCCCAATCGCCTTTGCTGACATTATCAATTGAGGGTAAGTAATAGTAGTTAAAATAGGTATAGCTTAGCAGGCTAGGCTTAGATTATAATATTTCTGAAAAACAACCGGAACACACCCGCAAGGTGTAAATATTCCACACTCGTAAAATGCCCTAGCATAAGCGCTCGATCGGCAATGCACTTTCGTTGCCACTGTTATCATCTACTTCAAAAGAGGTATACGAGGTTCAATAAAGGCTATATATTATAACGGCCGTTTTCTGAGAGGTAAATGAATTCCAATATAGTTAAGTTTGAATCCAAGTCTCGCTCAACTCAATTATCACGTACCTACTTACTAAATATACTACTTATCATGCTTTTGTATAACGCTATTAAAAATAAATTGCCTGTTAACACTATTCTGAAATATTGCTCACAAAACAGCTTTTTTTACTTCTTTTAGAGGGACTTCTTGCTCACTCGTGTTTTAGAGTTTTCCCAGACGCTCGGGTAACAAATTAATATTTGGTCCGAGAAATGTTTTTTCTCGGCTCGGCCAACAATCTGTTATGATGATATAAAATAGACAGAAAACCCATTATCTTGTAACGATTGTATATTATTTATTGTTTAAACACATTTTGAAATGTTGATAACATTAAACAAAGCCATAATTCATTCCACATACTCAAGTTGCAATTTGGCTACCTATTTATTAAGTACGCAATTTCTGGAGCCGACGGTATAACCAACAATTTGTTTCTAGTCAATAATTAAGGGCTGCTTGCACCCTGCTATTAGTAAGACGTTGTTAAACATGTTTCCTTTGTTGTATGTAAATTTGTATTTGTGTACATTACGAAAACAACCTTATTTAATAGTGTAGGCGGTGTAGATTGACTTCTTGACTTTTTTTGCAAAAAGTTTTACCTACAAGCAAATTAAGTTCAAGAATTAAATTAAAGCACGGTTCAAAAAATAAGGATTCGCTTCACTTACCATAGAAAATATTTATAAAATAAAAATTTAATTTGATAACATAATGTTAATTACAAAATTAGAATCACCCACAAAATTAAAACGATATAACATTAAACTTTAATATTCTCGTATATACAAAAAAAACCCCGCCAAACGATAGTATCCCCGAAAAGCGGGTATTATTGGCACATTGATTGGCAACGCTATATCATTGAACAAAACAGAGAGAAAGAGAACAGGCAGCATTTTGGATACTGGTACTCATACAGCTTACTAAGGACCATCATAATTTCAGCCGCAAGAAGTCCACTGCTGTATATAGGCCTTCTCTATAGGTTTTCAAATAGAACAGTTGGAAGCGGCCTGCATTATAAACCTATAATAGCGTCTTCCTGCGACCTTCGTAATGTCCGCCGCTCAGCATGTGAGAGGTCCTCCGAGGCTGCGTTTGCTGGTTTGTGGTCTTCATTCAAGAACCTTTCGGCTCCATCGACCATCACTTCTGAATACTACTCGTATATGCCTTGCCAACTGCCACTTCAGCTCGCTAATCCGCCGAACTATGCCGGTGGCTTTTGTTAGTCTACATATACCCTCATTCCTGATTCGATCTCGTAGAGAAACATCGAGCATAGCCCTCTCCAAAGCTCATTATGCGACTTTGAGCTTACTTATAAGGGCCACAGTTAGAGGCCACGTTTCAGTTCCATATCTCATCTGACTTGTATCTTGATGTACTGAGACATTTTGGACTAAAAGACTGTGAAGTTAAGTAAGCGTATTTGTCAACAATTTCAAGTACCGAGTTAACGTTTGGACGGAGTTATCTCCATGCTGATATGTACGTGAAGGTCAGCCGGAGACTGCGTTTACAGAATCCAATCCGTACTACCGCTGATTGAAACTACAAAAAAAAAAGACTTGTCAGCAAACTTGTACTCTATTAAGCATTTGGTAATGCATAAACCAAATGCAAAACATGTTCCGTGTGCATCTGATGGTTCAGAAACTTTGCACTCGATGGATATCGCATGATTTCAAGGAAGACCAGAAACGACTGCGAATCGAGTAGTGCAGTAAAATTATAAAATTAATTTGTTGTAGAACAGTGATTGGACAAAAATCTAATAATTGGTAAGAAAATGGATGCATCTTTTTTCGGCAAACCAGGACGTTAGCCAACAGTAATCTTTAGTAGACCAAATGACAGACCGCAGATTGGTACCTTAACATTTGCTTGCTGTCGTAGAAAAAGTTCTTGAAAAGAGTTCTAGCAGCAATGTCGTCCTTCACCACGATGACGCGTCCTCACATTCCGCTAAGATAACAGAAGCGTGTTTGAAGGCTTCAAAAGAATAACTGAAGACGCATCCGCTATGCAGCCCAGGCTTGGCATGTAGACACTTATTTTTGTTTTCTAAAATGTTGAAGAAGACAAACTCAGAGGCAAGCGTTTTACGAGCCCTAAATTGGCGATGAATGCGTTCCACGAAGCCATTGAAGAGGTCCCTAAAGAAGACTGCTTTTTAAAAGGGTCCCAGAGAACGCTAAAATGTATAGATTGAGAGAGCATACAATACGATAACAGTGAAATTATCATAAGTCTGATAAATAAGACCAGACAGTCTTATTTATCAGAATCCAGAAACTTCCTGTATGACCTAAGTTAATGTAAATATCCAGACTCAAGTAGCGAAGTTTGCTTAGCCATTCTTAACCGATCAGCTTACTTAAGCAACGTCCACCGCAGTCATGACTTTGATGGGTGACCGCTAGTGACATTACTACTGAGCGTTTCCGTGCTTCGGCGGGCAAGTTAAGCCGTCGTTCCCGGTTGTTGTCTTACGATGGCAGTCGTTACAGTATGGGGGTAGGGCATTTTGCGAATGCCCGCGTAGCCAGCTACCACCCTCAAGTAGAAAAATAGCAATTTTTCTTTATACACAAAACAATTATAACGAGTATATAGACAAGTATATCCACTTCATATTAACCCATCTGGCAGATAGCAATAAGCTATGCAAAAATCACGGTGGAAACCGCAGCGTACATTCTTTCGAGCGCACTAGCTCTTAAAATTCATCCCTATGTGCAATTGGTCTTCTTCTGCAGGTTGTGCCAGTTAATTTTATTCCGTGTCCCTTTACTCCAATAGTCTGGAAGGTCTATTCTTTATAATTTACTAATACTCTAATGTTAAAATATGTTTATCCATAACCTTTGAAATAGATTTGATAGTAAAAATAAGTAAATCACAGATGTTCTTCGTCACGGCTCCATGGAAAAAGTAAAAGATCAAACTATACGTCAATGTTACTTCAGATATAATGAGATCCCGTTAGAAACCATGAAGATTGGCCGGAACAGCTTTGACGCATTTTGATGACGTGTAGCATCTTCAGGTCACACATGGTGTGTTCGCATGGTGGAAGGACATTTGCGAATGCCCGCCTGGTTAGCTACCACCCTCAAGTAGAAAATCTGTCACCAAACACCAAACAGTGTGTACCGGCAGCTGTCATTGAGAGCTAGTCATTCTAGCTTAGCGTGAACAACATCTTCGACCACATCATCACTTACCATCAGTTGAGGTAGTGGTCAAAGGCTGAACTACCAGACATAAAAAAACCGTTTTAAATCGCAATTTCAAAAAGTAATGTTTTACGGTCAATGCCATGACTCATTCTATATATATTAATGTATTACGTGAATGATTTTTGTAAAAGAATGAATGGTTCTCTTTGCTTACATGAGTTCCAATTAAACTTTTATTGTTTGTTTGGTACCCTTATTAAGGTTTTTCTTAAACGATGAAATTTTACCTTCTGTTCTGCCGGCTGCGTCACAAATACCAACTGAGTATGAGTATTTTGGCCCCGAGTGGCATATTAGTTGATAATATCTGAGCAAAACAGAAAGGTGCATCCTTGTCGGTAATAATATTATAAAAACTATGATTGTTTGCAATAGTTAGAATATAAAAGTTTAAAATAAATTTAACTCTTATTAAACTTTAGCAAAATGTATATCAAAGAAAGTTAATTTCTCATCAAGTAATAAAGCATGTTACATAAGAGACTCTTTTAGGTGAATTCATAGTAATAGTCGTCACTTTTCATTTCATTTTAAAGGGCAATAAAAATCCAATTTTAAAAATTAAAGTTCCATTTGACGTCGTGTGTGTGACGAATGAAAATCGAGCAAAGGGGTCGACAACCCCTTCCTTTAAAGTCAACGCATATAAACGCAACAATCTGTGTTCGAAATTATGGTGACAGACACTTTTTATAGCGACTCCGTAGTATTATATTAGGGAAAATAAGTTAATTTATTACCTAGTTAATAAACGATAGCGTAATTTTTAAATTGGTTGCTTTCAAGCCGGATCCATCAGTGTCATAATATATTAATGTATCAATATAGCTTTTTAACGAAACTTGGATCAAAATTTATATTATATTATATGGTTTTATGAATTATGATCTGATAGAAGTATGGAGCCAGTTGGAAATAGAAACTGAAATCTAGGAGTAATTATTACGTGTACTAAGAATTACTTGAAAAAATCTTGTTTTATTTTGGCTATAATAGGTTTAAATATATTGTATTCACTTCATTATTTTTACTTAGTCTTGAGATACATGTTTATTATTATTGTATCATCAATACTTGGATTACTTTTAAAAGTAATATGTTATATATATATACAATTTAAACAAATATGTTTAAATTTTTTGTGTATTTAGGCCTTCAATTATGTTTAACAATAAAAAATATTTCGTAAATTTTCGCCATCAATATTAAAGTTTCCATTATTTGCTATAAAGTGTAATGATCTTATTTGAAGCACCCCTTGCCAACATTTCATTGCAATAAACAACCGCACTGGCAAATAAAACTTCACTCCTAATTCTCACACGAGCGTAAACCAATTGGATCGAAGTAATTTACGAGTTAAATCTAAAAATATGTCTCTTCTATGGCGTCCCGGCCTTCGTCGCAGATGGCTACACAATAATATCGGCCCTGAGATCCCTTCAGAGGGGTGCGGCTCTTATTCTATAAAGTTTGAATAAGATTTTAAAAAGCTGAGCGCGATTTATCCAAAATGATTTAAAAGGAAAACGCGTGAGGGTATTGTTTTTGGAAACTTTGTAAAATTTTGTATCACTTCTGAAAGAATATTGGAGTCAATCTTCGGGTATGGTCTACATACCTAATATGCAAAGTAAGGACATGAAGTACCTACTTCATTAATATTTAACCCAATAGTTGTAGGAATTTATTGTTTTGTCTGATTATAATAGTTTAACTGTAGGTACTGTATAGGTAAAATATGTTATGTTTTTCAAAACATAACATATTTTGGATGAGCGCAAAGAATGCACCACCAGAATTTAATTCAAATTCTACCCTTATGTGAAGTATAATAATCTTGAAGGAAACATAGTATGTTTCCTTCAAGTTATCACATAATAATCATTGTATATACGTAAAGTTTCCTCCTGTTCCGTCTGATAAGCCATATTTAAAAGATATGTTTTGTATCAGAGAAAGAGCGTTGTGTAACAGCATCAATTTCTACTAATCCGCAAACCTATAAAACTTTATATATCAGGATACTTTTATCTCTTTGCAGTGGCATATTCCCTGGGTACAATAAGGATCACTTTGCACAAACGGGTAATTCGGTATTGTAGCATTACGTGACCCCCAAACGATGTTCGCGACGTGTTTCTACTATTGCCTTAGGCCTCCCCTCTTCACTATGCCACTGAGAAGTATCACTACGATTTTATATTACGGAAACGAATGGGTTTAGAAAAGTAACAGACAGAGCATGTAGCGCAGACCTCTTATTCGGAATTAGTTTCTTTCTGCCTCTTCCGAAAATGGGTCCACAAGACAAACACCGAATGAACTCGCTTGAATATGCGAGGATAGATTTTTTTTGAAGACTTTCAATTTTAAAAAGTATTTTGTAGCATAAGCACATTTTGATGTCAAATCTAAATTTGTTGTGCTCTATGATGACGCTCTTCTTTTTTTTTTAAATTTGGGTCTACTGATGACATAATTCAACATGATCCTAAAATATTGCATAGGTAATATTCAAAAACCAAAGAGGAATATTTTATTATTATTTCGTTTGAAAGTGAGACCCCGCAGCGTATCTCGTCCGTTTTTAAAGTAACAACTTACAACAAATAGCATCACTTATGTTTATGAAAAAGTTTACTTATTGTTATGATTTTCTTTCGCCTTAACGTCTTCCGGAATATTATTGTATTTATCAACATTTTGAAGCAAATATGGCCAAGTGGTAACTACCAACGTTAAGCAGAAAATTTGTCGCCAAGCACCTAAAATTGTGTTACGGCAGCAGTTCTTGAGAGCTAATAAAATTACGGACACATGAGACTTAACAACTGTATGTCTCAGTGTAACGGGCGCAGTGCAATTCGTCACTTGTGACGAAATGCATCTGTTTATAGGACTCGTGCATGTTCAGTCACGATTACATAAAAAAAACAGGCAACAAAATATTAAGTTAAATTCACAGTAGTTTGCAATTGACGTGTCATGTTTAAGGCTAGAGTGCTCGTGGCGCTTTCCATACAAACGTAGCTTCGTCATATTTTAAATAGGTACTAAGTGTTCAAACTCGGTGAAACTTTGCATGTATGTCCTTGTGCCTAATATCTATGCATCTGGTTTGCCAGATTTCCATAAAATTAAGTATTTTAGAAATTAATTTGAAAAAACATTTTGTATGGGAATTGTTATTTTGACGTTTATGGATGAAATAAATAATAAAGCGGTAACAAACCGTAAGTATAGATATTAGGATCAGCAATATTCATACAACATTTCACCGAGTTTGAACACTTGGTATTTAAAATATGACGAAACTACGTTTGTAAATGCTGTGTGCACTTTACTCTTAATAACATGTGTGAAGGTCTTATTCATAATTGCTAGTCCTTATCACACCTCGATAATCATCCATTGAAAACTTTTGGTATATATTGTTTATTTTCTAATCTGAATGTACTACTCTAGATGTTTCTAGGATCTTCGGAGAAAACACATCGTTATTCGACACGCGTTCTCTGGCGTAGCCTTATCCCGCCCTCTGCGCCGATGGTCTTTGTCATTATCATCGCTTTTTGCCTCAGATAACTGGCCGCAACCCCGAGGATGCCCGAGCATTGTGCGGGTAATACCTACCTCCCATTTTATGTCAGGACAACTGAGAAAAATGCTTTCTCTATTTTAATCTACATCTACTATCCATATAGCAAAGCTGTTATGGAAGTTTGTGTTTGCGAAATGTTGTACATAACTTCTTTTTTATTATGAATAGAAACTGGTTTGACACAAAAGGGGTCATTTGGAAGAGCTAAGATATCTCCTTTTTGGTAGGTCATACTTCAATAATGGGTCCATATATATTTTATAATTATTTTAAACAGCTAATAGGCGAGCGTTTATTTGTAAATATTGCTGAAAATTCATTATTGACGCAAGATAATGCCCGACCACACATTTTAATAGCCTATATGCAAAACGTGACCATTTATTTTGTCAGAGCGGGACACCAGTGTAATTTTGTGTAAAAAGACTTTTTGGTATTTTACTAGCATTTAATAGAAAATGCATAACACTAAATAATAAGTAGGTGTTTTTATTCATCGTGTTACTAAGCTTTAGTCACGCGACTTTTAATGTCTAAGCAGTTCTTTTGTATTTGCCGGCGGAACAAGCAGTTTCAATATATCAGGTCTAGTTTTCAAGTAGAAATGGATTTAATTACATGATTTGTGGATGTTAGTCTTGGCAATCAAAATAGCTTTCAGTACTGCGACACTTAACTGTGTTTTTTAACTAGTCCATATTTTATTAATTAGATAAAAAACTCTTTCGAGAGATGCGTTGCTACCAGGCAGACACAACGTACTCAATAATTATATGAAATTTCATACAGTTGTAAAGCAAAAATTATAATATACTTTAATTAAATTATCGTTCGGTCTGTTTGCGAAAGCAGGACGTTTATGACTTTCTTGGTGACAGCGGGAGAGAAAGAAGAGTGGTACTGTAGGTGGGACCGTGCCGCCCTAAGTGGGACGTGTGGGCACGATATATATGCAAGATGTGGGATTCATCTCCTTGAGTCATAATCAAGAAGAATCCAATCGAGTATACTTAGGATGCATTTGGATTAATAGTCCAGAGCCAAAGTGCAATTCTGTCAGGCAGCGTGACCTCATGAAACATGGCCTATGTGAGGAGTATTCCTCAGAATCAGCTGAGCAAATTCCCTCTGCAATATGCCAAACCGTTCTCAGCTGCATTAGATTTTGCATTTGAAAAAAATATTTTTATCATAATTATTTGTTATTTTTTTTAATTACTAATGTTATTTATTTTTACAAAAAGTATTGTTTTTAATGCTTTGTGAAATATTAATACGATTATTATTGCAATTCAATATCCTGTATGGTTTGGGAGGTATTGTGGTTTACACCACAATACTACCCGTATTGTGGTTTTTCAGAGTTGCATGCCAGTTCAGTTTATCAGTTTGTTTTTTATTCCTGACAGGTTAGCCTTTGACCACTATCTCACCTGATGGTAAGATGATGTGGTCGAAGATGTTGTTCAGGCTAACCTAGAAGGCTCTCAAGGACAGATGCCGGAACACACCGTTAGGTGCTTGGCGACAGATTTTCTACTTGAGGGTAGTAGCTAGCCAGGCGGGCATTCGCAAAATGCCCTACCACCATTAAAAATGTTGCGTTGCATCAGCGGTTTCCCACTACTATGGACAACAGCTCATTGGAAATTTACTTGGATGTCATCTTTATTGCAACTACTTCATTACTTAATCATAATTGATGACGCATAGTTGTATATCATTTAACTAAACATACGGAAATAATTTCGGATGGAAAAAGAAAACTTCCAGCGGGACTTGAAACCGCAATCCCCAGAATACTGTCCTGGTGCATTTCCAATTATGCTATGGAAACGGGTGCTGGATAGACGAATTTTCTCCATCCGTTTGGATCTACGTCTTTTTGACGTTGGCGATATCTAACCAAATACTTAGGCTGGTAGGTTGATATACGACCAAAACTGAACACCAAATCAGTGCTAAAAAATTTATATTGACTAGTATGATTTGTAAGAGCATTAACGCATGCTAAGTGTAAACATAGACATTATTTTGAATGGAAAAGATAACTACCAGCGGGGTTTGAACCCACAACCCCTAGAACACCGTCCTGGTGCATTACCAATTATGTTATGGATGCGAGTGCTGGACAGTCGAATTTTCTCCATCCGTTTGAATGCACGTCTTTTTGACGTTGGAAACATCTACCCATTATTAAAACAAAACATATGAGCTGGCAAACATTCTTTTGGATTTTAGTTGGTATGCGGGCATGTTTCTATAAAGAGACTTGGTACTCTGATACCGTAATCTGTAGGTGTAGAGAAGAATAACTGACTGCCAAAGACACACCTTTAGGTGCTTGGCGACAGCTTTTCTACTATGCCCTATCACTCATCACCATGCTATAACGACTGTCATCTAAACACACACGTGCCTTCCGAAGCATGCAGGCGCTCAGTATTAAATGCTAGCCACATGTGTAAAACATTTTTTTTTCGCATTTCGCAATTTTACCTTTTGATACAGATCCGTTTTAATAAAGTTTGCCTTATCCTTAATGAATAATTATGAAATCATCCTTCAGAAAAGAATAGGGATCAAAGAGTAATTGGAAATTTGAAGAAAGGGACATTTTGAATAGGTCTTTTGAAATCGACGATGAAGTCGAAACGACTGATAAAATCGAACTGTTAAAGAAGAAACTCTAAGTAAGTCGGTAAATATGCATTTTGGTGACCCCCTCATGATTGAATATACCATAGGCTTAGGCGAAAAAAATCCTAAGTCTATGGAATATACTGTATGTAAGTAACTAATTCTTAAGAGGACCAAACTAAACTGAGTGCTTAAGTTTAGTGTCTTCGTAGCTCTTTCAATACAAACGTAGCCTCGTCATATTTATTGTTCAAACTCGTTGAAATTTACATGCATGTCCTAGAGTCTAATATATATGATACTGATTAGCAAGAATAAATCTAATAGTGAAAATAAGTATTTCAATAGAAAACGATATTTCCAATACATTTTGAAAATACATATTTCTACATAAACTGATAAACAAGAAGCATAGATTTTAGACTCAAAGACATGCATGCATAATTTCACCAAGTTTAAACATTTGGAATTTTGAATTGAATGACGAAACTACGTCGTGTGAAAACACTTACCTTAAAGGGCCTTATTTTAATGTAGCAGTATTAAACAAGTCTTCTTCCAACAAAACTGAATCCAAAAATTGTGCTACCTACGAATTCAAATGATTGCACGTAGACCTAGTATAAATATTATGCTATGATCCAAAATAAAAATGTCACAGTTGCGGACTTGACATTACTAGGGACTTCTCCATTTCCTACCAATGGATAATCGTAAAAAAGATATTATCATCATCATCAACCCCATAACGTCCAGAGTTGAAAAAAGCCTCCCCATCAGAGGGGGTTTGTACCACTATTAGCTAGCGTTTGAAGATCTTCAAACGGCGATGCTATCCATCTACTGGTATCTTTTCTTTTGATATTACGATTCCCCCCGAAAAATATGTAATTCTAGCCAAGCACTCAACGTTGTGACTAGTCGCATAAGGTTTGGTTTTGGTTTTACTTTAAAAAGGTATTTAGAGCAGAAATTTTCAAATCTTTGTTAATAATTATTCTTTCATTATTAGGCACTTTGTAAATATTTATCATTTAATTTTTTATGTGTGACTTTCATAACATTTATGCACACATCCTACAATATAAATTTAAGAATTATTATTTTTTTGATATATATTTTACTGAACGCATAATTCAAGCGTTTACTGGGCTTTTACTTGCTCTTAACGACTTATCGCGCATACACGTGAAAAGATAATATAAATTTTATGTTTCCTCAACTGTTAGTCTACCTAATGATACTATTTTATGACACACAGTAACAATAAATTACGCTCTTGATTTATTAGTAGAAGAAAATATTAAAGTAAAAAGTATTGCATTTCTGTTGTGGAAATATTGATATTGAAATAAGTATAATCGTTTCAAAAATTACTCATAGATAAATGAAGTTTTATGCTGATTTCAATAACTCATTGAAACCAATATAAATACAATGCACCATGCAAGATTGATGCAGAGAAGATGCAATGCAGATTTGATCCCCGCATTGTGATATCCTTGTCCTACCTATGTTAGGTTAGGTCGATACATTTGGTTACGGTTTCATATCTCTCAGTCTTCCAAACTCTATGTAGCTTGTAAATTTGGAAGCAATGATGGCCGATCGGTAAAAGCTATGGATGCCGTGCCGCAGATCCATGGTTCGATCCCCACCGCCGGCTTGAGCTGCACCGTATGGTGGAAGGGCATTATGTGAATTTTCGCCTGACTAGCTACCACCCTCAGGTATCATCAAGTAGAAAATATGTCGCCAAGCACCTAACGGTGTGTTCCGACAGCAGTCCTTGAGAGCCAGAAAAATTGTGTGACGGGCGCAATGCAATTCGTTCGGACGAAATGCAGGCAGAGGTTACTCCGCTTAACATCAGGTGGACCTCGTGCTTGTTCCGTGACAATCATATAATATGAACTTTATACGTATTACAATATACAGGATAATTCGAAAAATGCTAACAACTTTTGTGGACCGCCTCCGTTTATAAAGACATAAAACATTAGTTCTATTACTTTACTCAAAACCTAAAACATCTGTCAGTAAAAAATGAAGATTTTTTAGTACGGTTAGTGGCGACAGATTTTCTACTTGAAGATGGTGGCCAGCCAGGCGGGCACATGCAAAATGCCCTTCCACCATGCGGTGAAGCTCAAGCCCGCGGCGGGATTCAAATCATGAACTTGCTGCGCGGCAATCCATAGTTAATGCCACTGAGCCATCACTGCTTCAAGACCAGAATGCCCGCGTTCCGGAAGGAAAGCTCTCAATTCTTTCGCCAATTCTGCCTATGTGCTCAAATATTGCTCTTGCAAACCTGTTTTTAGAGGTACGAGGAGGCAGCATTGTAACTTATTTTTAAATCGGAATTATTAAAAAGCTAACTTAAACGAATTTAAAAAAAAAATAGCTCCTGCTATATAAATCTACCTTTTTAGTCTATAATCGCGATATAATTGGATGACCGTGGGGTGCCGCGCTAGAATGTCTACCCCCATCTCTACTAGAATGTCAAAAACAGGTGATAGGCAATTTAATTATTTCTACTACGGTAGTAGACTACGCGCTGCGCGTGTAGTCTACTACCTTTTCTTTGTTCGGCGTAAGCGTAAAAATTAGACAAAGTAATAACTTTCACATAACTGCGGTTACACAATTAAAAAAAATTCAGCTCGGACTTGTTCAGTATATAGGTCACATTTTAGCGTGAATTAAGTGTGTAAACTCATTATCGTCCAAGAGGAGTACTTAATTTTAATTTTAAATAAATTACAGTTATTTCTAAATCTGTCTTATAGGTTTTCTATATCCTTTTATTGTAGTAGATGTAGTGTTGTATGTAGTTCGTAGTATTTTGTTAATATACACACCGCCGGTGAACAAAGTAAAATATACAAACTTTGATGCAATATCTCACGAATGAGTTTTCAGACTTCCAAATAAGGCTTAGATATCCATAGTAGGATCAATAGGTATTATAGATACCTAATTTAATATTAGGTATCAATAAGGATTAGGTACCAAAAAAGAAAGTAACTGCATTTACTTTCTTTTTTGCGTGTTCATCTAACTGCTGTGATTAAACCTTCAACCTGAATTTGTTTCCAACATTTCCGTACATAATAAGTAATTTCAGAATCCAAACAAAGATCCTCTGAAGAAGAGTTCACCATCGTAGTAACCAAAATCAGGGAATAGTCCCTTTAAATAGTATCTAATACAGTTTATTTCTGCATGTTGAACTCCCTTCTATATATTATTATTCGCTATACCTTCTGAAAAATGACTACTGACATATCACAATATATTCTTTTTATTGCTGAGAAATAAATACTATTTACACAAAAATAAATAAGGCCATTTACTATATATTATTAGGTTAAGGTTTTAAAAAATAATATAAATAAATAAAAACCGTCACATATATTATAAAAGAGATTATAAAAATGTTTACATAAATCATTTCTGAAGATGGACAAATGGCCAAGCAGAATGTAAATCACTGAATTTTTTTAAAAGGTTGTCTTGCCTCACTCAATTATCAAAATCATCTAAGATTTACTTTGGTAAGAGCAAGTACGCGGTTGTGTCTCATCGGTCGTACCTAGAATCCCATTCGAGGGTCTTATTTTTGATTTCGTTGTAATTTTGTAAGTGTTGATCCTACTTACATATAAATGTGAATGGATACTAGGAATTGTGGCTTGAACATTGCAAAACAAACTATTAAACTTGAAGTAGGTATTTCCCGTTGGTATAAGTAAACGAAACCAATATGTCAGTGTCAGGGCGCAACGGCAACTGATATCATAGTTTACGGGCACAATACTACTATCCATGTAAAGCTTATTCCCAACGGTGTGACACGTATATTTCCCAATATTGAAAGGTTTGCCGGGAAAGGAGTAAAATGAAAAGTAGACATGGGTCCGATAAATAATTGAAGGCTCGATAGAGCATCGGGAATTTCAGGTCGAGGCATCGGCACAATCTAGAGGGAGCCATCCTTCAAAACACCCTCCTTGCCTACTGAATTATTCCGCAATAACACACTTGTTATAGACGTTTCTCGTCGAGTGATACTTTTATGATTTACTCCAACTTTTATTGGCACTTAAAGGAAGTATACGATTTATTTCCCGTTCAATATAAGGTTCGGAGTATATCATTTTTTGGAGTCAACGCTAAATCTTGTAGAGAGTTGGAACGTTTGGGCGTCACACACCATTTATATTTGAGTCGTAATACATTTTTCGACAAGTAACTTATAATTTTTGTTTAGACCCAATAACTCTAAGGGCATACGAAATAATGTTTTATAATTTTCATCATTTTTGTGCTGAAAGTTAAATTAATAACAAGCGCAAGAAATAAAGAACATAAAATACGTCTTTCTTAAATAGTGCAGGAATTTAGTTTATACTTAGAGATGAAGTTTATGTGTATGTAAAAAATATAGACTTGTGAGAAAGGTGTCTGTAAATTTATGAAATTATATAGCGCCCATATTTGTGCTTAAAGAAAAACCGAATAACATATTTGGCAGTTTATATACGAGTAAACATGCGTGCTAATTTTTTTGTGGATGGTAGTTAATTTTTATTAAGTATATATTGGTGAAAAATTTCACAAGGTCGATTGATCAACTTTTTCCAAGAGTGTTATTAACATGGTTTGGTTTATTAATAACTGGGTATCAGGAATAGCATTCTCTGTTTTCTATCATCCACAGAACAAGACATACTACAAAACCATACAACTATTCTTACCTAACCTAACTGGTTATACTAACCCTCGAGTAGAAAAACTGTCGCCTAGCAAGCATTTGTGAGTTCCAACAGCTGGTTGTGAGAGCCAATTTCCATTCTAGGTCTAGCTGGTTTGACATTTTCGACAACATCATCAATTTATTTAAGTAAACATTATATCAAGGGCTACCTTTTCAGAAATAAATAATAAAAAATGCATAATTACACAATTTAATTAGTGAACAAAATATTCATATGTTATTTCAGGACGAAAGGCCACTCAAATAATTTAATACAGAGTAATTTTTTGTCAATTGTATAGGTACCTTAATAAAAGTGTCATTAATGGCAAAATTAATACAAAGATTTTTACTTCGATTTAGTGGTACCTAAAATATTACATATTTTAGGTACCACTAAATCAGTCGTCATAATTCAGTCGTCACGAGAACACGTGCACATCTAAGCATGTAAATACAGTATATTAAAAGAAAGTAACTGTCTCCGGACACAGAACATTTTGAAATAACTTATAGATAACATTGGCAATAAATAAATAAAAAAAGTTTTATGCATCACACACTATTCAATAGGGTATTATTTTTTTACATTTTAGTCGGTTTTGTAGGCATAAAACCCGACTAAAATGTGTACATATATATTGGTCTCAGTGAGATGAAACAAATGCAAGGCCCAACTTCACGCATATTGAATTGTATATACTAATAATATAACATTAATTATTGTCAGTAAACTTGACTATTATAGGGTAGTAGGTCTCTTAAGCATGGACAAGTCTTGGTGTGTACCTGTGCCGAGACATATTCTCGTAGAATGCCTGCAAGCTACAGCTTACAAAGTTTTTAAGCACTGCGTGTTCAAGTACAAATGCTGGGAATAAAATTACTGAGCGGACAGGATATAGGAACTCTCGAAGTGACGAGTGCCGTATATAACCGCATGCATAAACATGTTCATGTTTATGCATGCGGTTATATCATGCAGATATTTTACAATTGTTATGACGAGGAACTATATACTATCAGGCAAACAACTTGTGCGAATGATACGAATTACGTGTCATACTTTGAAAACTTAGACTGCTATTAAGTATATAATTAAATTTAAAATACAAAAGTACTATCATAAAAAAATAATAGTTTCGCTTTTTTGACATGCTCATGATGTATATCGTGGGTCGATCCGATCAAAAGTTATACGAGAACATTAAATTCCGGTACACTATGGTTTATTGACATCACTTCCTCGGCAATAAAATCGACTTGTCTCGAAAATGCATAATTTGTACGACAGTCACGCGCATTACGCTACTAAACGGTGTCTTTGAGAACACATTTCACACTAAACCCTCCGGGGCTGCGTTTCGATCGCAGATAACGCTCTGTTTTATGCGTTCGAATTATCATCGTCAAACTGCTTGTTTATGATCGCGGGAATATTAATATTTCTTTATATCGAACTTGCACGCACCGATTGTGACCCACCGATAGGGATAAATAATTGTAACGGAGCTGATTTCAATGTCTTTGTAAGTATACCTCTCTATATTGCTATATAAACGATGATTACCAGTTCCAGCTGACGGGTTATTAGGTATTTTATCTGAACATAAAACGTCCCCAGCCTGTTTTTTTATCAGGCGGCCTCTTTTTGTGACAATACATTTCTAGCGAATCCATTAATTAGTAAGATATACGGCATACCCGTAGCCTTTGGCGCTCAATTATGGCCAGTCATTTGACGCTTGATTAATTCCGACACAATACTGACCTATTATAGTTTATCGATTAAGATCTAATCGATTCAAAGGACCGCGTTTCCCATATGCCGGTAGGGATAAAAGCTTCAAATTCCTCAAATGCCGACCGAGAAAAACAATAACTGAGGAGTGGAAAGACGGAACGGGGGCAGTGTCACGTAATAGGTTTAGCTTCCGGTGCGTTTATCAAAAAATTTATTCGTACATTCCTGGAGCGCCGGCGCTGCGCTTGCCCGCGCGGGATGTGTAGGCATTTAATTTATCTATAACGCTGGAAATGCCGGAGAGACGGCCGCGTAACCGTTATTGCAGGGGTGTTCTCACCACTGGCAGGCCACGCACTTCCGCTATGTCAATGATTTATGGACGCTTACGGCATTTGCGGCGTTAACTGTATGTTGTCCGGTCCATTGTCCGACCGCCCAATATGAACGAGCGGATGATTCTTGAAATATGTGCTAGGGTCGCTTCACCCAACATTTTTGATTTCGTCTTAATGTAAGGGGTCAACGCTTTGTCGCTTAATCTCTCGCTGCTACCTAAGATGACATTGATTTGTTTTGTCATTGTGTTCCCATTGTATAAAGCATTATCTCGTTTAAAAGAGATTGATAGCATCACTATTGATTGTGTGCTGCCGGAAATACTATCTTTTTAGTCTATAATTTATTAGTTAAATGTTTAAGGCAGATAAAATTTATAACATTACTTATATTATTTGTTTGTTATACCAAAACAGATATAATATATAAGCCGCTTCAAGACTTTTATTTATATAACTAGCAGAACCACTCGCGCCTAAGCCAGTTAGCCTTTGCGCCTTGAGAATAAAGTTTTTTTGTCATTTTAGATTTCTCTTGTCGTTTTATAACAAAATCTCAGATTGAAGGTTAAAACTTAATTTTAGGTTACCGACAAATAATACAGTCAAATAGGACTCAAAGTTGTTCGAACCCAGACATTTGACATAACAAGGTCAACATTTGTAGAAATGGTAAGGATAATGTCTAATTGAAATCCTGTAATTCCCTAATAACTATCTTGAAGACCATCCGCCTTCTTTGAAAAACCTAAAGTTAGAAGCGTAGCGTCTGAACCAAGCGTCCAATGGATTTAATTTTGCTATCAAATTACAACTATACAATAACCAAGCTTAAAATGTGTACTGAGAGTTAAAACCATTTAAAAAGTTTAAGGACGAAAAAAGTTTTTTTTCGACGTAAAGACGAAACGCATCGTTTCATTTGGGTAGTGCACTGTTAAAGCTGTGAGTGCGATACCATATGATGATTAGCATCGTACATCTGTTTTTTAGAGCACAATGTTCTGAAAAAGATTATACCTACAACAAATACTACAGGTCAACTTCAGCCTCTCGACTCCCTACAGTGACGAGCCGCCACAATTTTCGATGGTCCCAAGCTCTCCGTCAAGCTAGATCCTTTCAGTCTCCGTAGAGATGTAGGTTCCCTGTGTATTTTATATCGCTTGTTTTTCGGGGAATGTTCCGACGAGCTTTTTCACCTTATTCCTGCGTCGAAATTTTACCACTGCACATCACGACATCTTCAAAAGACCCACTCGTATGGGCATCACACACTGTTCGCTATTGTCACTCCTTTCTTCCGCGTACTTGTGGGATGTAGACAAGGTCCGGAGGTCTTTCCGCGAAGCTACGACATGGATCGTTTCTAAAGGGGCATCTCAAACAAATTCCTCTCTTGGCAGACAACGCATCGGCAGCGCAGCTTGTGTTGCAGATGTCCATAGGCGGCGGTTACCGTTTACCATCAGGCCGTCTGCTTGTTTGTCACTCTTAATATAAAAAAAAGGTCAATGACTTCCTTGTAGTTCCATTAAGCATAGATCCAAAACCATGAGTGTGGTGAATAAAAAACATGAAGGCAGAAGGCGGACTTGCTGCGTGTTGTGTTTTGCGTGACGAAGAGAACTTCTCGGCCTGCTGTCATATGAACTCTTAGTAAGGCGAACAGTCCTGTTTGACGAGAAATTGACGCGGAAAAGCACTGCTGGATTAATCAACGATTCAAAAGCGAGCGCGCTGGCCAAAAACATTTTTTTGCAATGGGTAGTGTGGACGCGTCCAGTGAATTTACAGTTTATATTTTTTTGTTTTATGGCATCGGAAGGCAAACTAGCAGGGATAAACTTACTTGGTGATAAGAGACGGAATATACACTTTTTTTTAAAGTTTGTATTGGTTCGGAAACACTTCAGGCAGAATGCATTAGCTGCAGTAAAATATTAGCTGTAACGACAAAAAGATTTGAGTAGGTATATATTATGTAATTGCAAAATCTAGAGCTATTATAAATCTAAAGTGTATAATTACCGAAACATATTTATTTACAATATCTTGTTATGTTACACCACTTGACATATTCTTGTCACGTTTAATATGTTTAATTCATATAATAAAGCTATATACGAGTACTTCATGAATATCGGAGCGTGAGTTCGAAAGTTATCGCCGAAAAAAATACCCACAACAACTTGCCATAATCAATTAACAATATTATTACATACTAGATTTACCTGCGACTTCGTTCGAGATTGCTATAACCTGCAGACAAATTATTCACATTTGCGTACTGTTTATTTAATTTTAGGCAACGCTGTGGTCTGCGGTGTAGCACATTTAGTAAAGCATAGGTCAGAAAAGAACTTTCTATTATGGATTTGAAACTCCCAGGTTGTATTTTACAGAAGCCAGTAGATAGGTAACTCAGAGAGTTCCTTCGCGGTTTGCAGAATAAATGTTGAAGCAAAGTATTATGTGCGTTTCTTTGGAATATCGATTTTAAAACGGCGTCTTTTCGCCGAACTTCCCCTTGTTTGGCGGTAGAACGAAAATATACTAGGTTGTGCACTTCCATTGCGCAGTCTCCGAAATGTACCGGCAAAAGATAGATGGTTAAAAAACCTGATTGTGGCGCATATTCCAGATTTAAGAGTTTTATCTTAGCAAGCTTGCCCGTGGGGTGCCGAGCTCCCCGTGGGGTGCCGGGCTGCCCGTAAGGTGCCGGGCTAGAATGTCACCCCCCATCTCTACCTGTGGGTGACGTCAGAGGTGACTAAGGGTAACACTCCTGATGGTGGGACTGCTGCCGCTTTATGAGGAACTGATATCTCATACTGCGATCCCCAAGACTCCTGCCAAGCGTGGGGCTTATGGCAAACCTTCCCATAGCGGGGGAGGCTGAGTTCAGCAGTGAACAATCCGCCTGATAGAGTAAGGCAAGCTTGCCTTGTTGCCTCTCAGTTAAGGCAATAGTCTCTCGTTGATATTTAGCGGATAAATTTCAAAATTCTCCGATAGTACAATGGTATTTTCGTAGATAACCATGAAAACAAAAATATAGGTTGAGAAATAAAAACCATAAATAATATTAAGTACTAAGATTGCATCAAAATGTCAATAAAGAGATATCAGGAAGATTAGCCGAATTACCAATATTTACAGCTTTTGGAGTGGCCTGACTTTGACAATAGACCTATCTATTATGCCTATACGATAAAGTGCGAGCGCCAGCTTAAGATGAGCCGTACGTTCAAAGGTTCCTGTACATTCCGGATTTCAATTTATTTGGATGGATATACTTAGGTTGTAATGTCTGTAATTTCTGAACCACAAAACCGATGACTTAAAAGACTTTTGAAGCAATGATGGCTCAGTGGCATTAGCTATGGACTGCGACGCAGCAGGTCCAGGGATCGAATCCCACCGCTGAGCTGAGCTTCACTGGTCGGTGGAAAGGCATTTTGCAATGCCCACCTGGCTAGTGACCACCTACCAAGTAGAAAGTCTGTCGCACAGCACTTAACTGTGTGTTCTGGCAGCTGTCCTTGAGAGCCAGTAATTCTAGGTTAAACCTGTTAACACCTTTGACCACATCGTCACTTATCACCAGGTGAGATTGTGGTCAAAAGTTTACCTTTCAGCAATTAAAAATAAATATAAAGAAGTCTGAAATATTTACGAGACAATCTTTTCAGTACCTACCACTATTCCAACAAAAAAAGAATGTATGAAATCGGACTACGTGTTAGTAAATTACAACTAAATGTACATTTTGACTTTGATCCCCTCTCCTAAGGGAACCGTGCTGAATTTCGGGATAGAAAGTATATAATGTCCTACCTCGTGATGAACTGCAATCAAGTGTCATTGAAATTCATTCAGTAGTTACGGCCTGTTTAAGAATGTTCGAGTAAGTTCCGGTTATACTACACAGAACATAAAATAACTGAATGATAAAAATTACAGTTAACATGCAGCTCAAACTTTAACCGCTGGATAGGCTAAATCGATGACTGTGAAACGCAAAGATAGTTTTTTATTTATTAAATATGTTCTTGGTAGTACAACCGGAACTTACTCGAACATTCTGAAACAGGCATTTAGCGTGATGCGCGGTCGGGATATAGACAAAAATATTAAAATACAGTTTTGGCATCAGTATCAGCTACAGAGTACACAATTTTTTTTTTCATATCATGTACCGGGTTGGTCTTTTTACAGTTTTATTATACATAAGTATAGATTAATTATGAATAGGATCCTTGATGAACGTTTATTGCAAAAAGGTAGCAAATGCTCATCCTACATGGACTAGATTGCTTGATTATTTCTTAAATCCTCAAATTGAGCGCCGGAGTTAATAACTCAAAACCTTGGAATCATGTCCCAAATGACTACACTCTACATCCTCGCAGGTATAGGTAGTGAATTAATTCAAGCCACATGTTATGATTATTAGGTTAGGCTCGATAACAAATTCACAGAATGGTATAAATACCGATGCCAATTAGTTGTATGCTAGGACTATAATTAACTATACACACACACTATATCTATAACTACAACACTATAACACCTGGCGACCATTTTGTTCTCGGTACGATTTAAAGAAGTCTTGGATGGGATTGTATTTTCGCCCTTGAATAGCCCTAAGTTTAACGGTATTAATTGTATCCAAATGTTAAGAACTATTTTTAGAACACTCTTACATATACAAATTTTAATATAGCTTGCTTAAAATGTTAATAGTATCTGGGCGACTGATAATCGCTTGGTAGCTTAGAGTACCCGACTTCCGTCGTGAAGTTTGGTAGTCATGAACAACGAGTATTCCCGGAGACGATATCTAGTTAGATAGATATTTTGTCCCCAAAATCCCTATTTATAAAGGTTGGTTGGTTTGGTTGTTTTAAAGCACGCAATTTATATACAAACAATGGGATAGTATGTAGTACACACTTCTTACTATGCACTCTTCTGTTTTTGAGAGTCCGCACTGAGAAAAATCTAAAGTCAAAAGCGCCCTAATGACGGCCAATTTATATGGTATAAGGCGAAAAACCGACAAAACGTAAATACGTACAAAAACGCCTTCCAACTAGAAGGCGTTAAACGAGGTCAGTGAAGGCAAATGTTTCTTTTCGTCTTCATTTAAGGTGTATTTTGTGGTCTTACTTAAATATTGACTTTTGATAAGGCTGATTAAGTCGTACGTTATATTGATAATCACCGTATATAAACCGCCGTAAAAGTAAGGTATATTTTATGGTCAATACTGCAATTATTATCGTATAACAAGTTGCAATTCTGAAAATACTTTCCGGAAGGCGTTTTTGACGGTTGTGTTTATTATAAAACATGGTACATTTTTATTGATTGGTGAAAATCATCTTAAGAGTTGTGAATTCATCTTACGTAGTTACAATTCAACGGTAAAAGGTCAAATTTGATTTAAGCCTTTAAGACGGTTTTCTCAGTGCGTAATTCGCGGTTTTAAAACTGTTATCACCTTCCACCACATAATCACTTACCATCAGATGAGATATAAATCTAAAACTAAACTAAAAAAAGTTACAAAATAAACTCTCGTTTGTATAAGGCTTATTAAGGTTCTAAATATTATGATTATATTATTTGACAATGCTTATGAAACAAGAATTATCATACATTAAAATCAGTATGATGTTTGCAATTTTGTTGGCTGTTAAATCCTAATTGTATGCAATAATAACAAATACCTCCTAATTGTATGCAATAATAACAACTTTATTATACCCCAAAAATTGATAAAGTTTGAATAACAACATAGCATGAAATGTATGACAAGTTTATAAAAAAATTTCAACATCTAGACCAGGGCAGGCGGAGCTAAGTTACTTATGGGTGCTAAACCTGACAGTAAATTTCAGTTTCATTCTATAATATATTATATTGTACACATGATACAGTAAAAAAATAACAAGAAAAATAAATACTTTATTAAAACTATTAATTTATTTTTATACCTGCTTCATTGTTACCAAGCGGACTATACTTGCTTAAAATAAGCGTTGGTTACACCAGTTTCAACAAAGACGTGACCTGAAGACACGATATAAATGGAGAAGTGGAAATATGTAAGCACCTAATCAATCTTAACATTCCTAACACCAAGTTCAATAAGTATGTGAACTCAAAACATTCACACGCTACTCAAACCGATGTCGTCAATGTCGTCAGTACATCAACACGAAATATTTATGACGCGCATACTCCTCGCTCTAGAATATTTGAACTTCGTAGCATAAGAATTTGAATGGATTTAGGTTATGAAAAGGTACAAATACAGATTTCACTCATTTACTTATTTAATTTTGCGTTTGGGTGTCTGTCTCTTTCTCTGTCCTATGGTAATACGAACTAATTTAGGTAAGTACCTAAACATATACATTTTTATTTACCAATTAATCAAAATAATTTTATTTCAAGATAGATTTTGAAGCAGTGATGGCTCAGTGGCATTGGCTATGGACTGCCGCGCAGCAGGTCCATGGTTCGAATCTCGCCCAGAGCTTGAGCTTCACCGCATGGTGGAAGGGCATTTTGCGAATGCCCGCCTGGCTAGCGACCACCCTCAAGTAGAAAATCTGTCGCCAAGCACCTAACGGTGTGTTCCGGCAGTAGTCCTTGAGAGCCAGTGAAATAACAGGCAAAATGAGACTTAACAGGTATGTCTCAAGGTGATGGGCGCAGTGCAGTTCGTCACTTGTGATGAAATGCATCTGTTATAGGCAGAGGATACCGCTTAACATCAGGTGGGATCGCGCTTGTTCCATCAAAATAACATAAAAACAAAAAAAAAACAAATGATAGTTTGAAAACATTTGTATTATGAACGAAGATACATCTCTACCTCCTCCGTCGTAAAGACGTTTTTAATGTCATTAGGCTACGAAACAAGTACTAGGCCACATTTTGTTAAGCGGTAACCTCGTAATAAGGGGCGAATTACCCTGAGACATAAAGTTCTATACCGATCACTGTTTTCGAGCCTGTAATTTCACCGTCACTTATACTCTTCCAACCGAAACACTAATGAAAACATTACTGATAGATGGTAGAAATAGGTATGTGGTAGTAGGTACTTTTATGGACGAACTCGTTTCAAAGAGTTTTACTGCCACTGTCATGATAACTTTTTTATACAGTTAATAAAAATATTAGCGTAGTTGTTACTTAGTTTCTATCAAAATTCCACTACCTCCGCATGATATGTGTATTTTTATGAATCTAAATAAAACACATTTGTCGAAGAAATAATCAGAAAATTAAAAGTAGGCTCTTTTTTACACATTCAATTTATTGTTTTCTTCTGTGAGCACTGTAATGTCCTTGGGCACTATATTATAAAATAGTACACAACTCTTACATTTTGCTCTTAGGGTAGCTTGTAATTTTTCTTTCTGAAACAACTGAGCGCATGGTTCTTAGATTATAGAAATATTCAATAACGACACCAACGTTTGGAAAAATACAATTACACATAAAGTACGCAAAGAAATATCTTAGAAGTTAAGGATAACCATAATGTTGTCTTAGGTTTTCGCGATTATTACACATAGTAATTAAACAACTTTAAACAGTTTCAATCGCGTATATTTATCATTATTTTTGTCCCGACGTTTCAAACACTTTGCAGGGATCGTGGTCACGGGGTGACTAATCACTGCAAAGTGTTTGAAACGTCGGGACAAAAATAATGATAAATATACGCGATTTAAACCGTTTAAAGTTGTTTAATTATTAAGGATAACCATTTTAGTATACGTGTTTTTAAAACAGTGATAGCCGAGCGTAAAAGCTATGGACTGGCGCAGGTTTGACCACACCAGCATTGTGGAAGGGCATTTTCCGAATGCTCACCTGACTAGCTACCACCAGTAGAAAACCTGTTGCCAAGCACTTAACAGTGTGTGTTCGGCAGCAGTCCTTGAGAGCCAGTAAAAATACAGGCACATAAGACTTAACAACTGTATGTCTCTGGGTGACGGACGCAGTGCAGTTTGTGACGAAATACCGTAAAAAATTAAAGGATAAACTCACTAAAAAACAAATTAGAACTAATGCTGTTGTTTTTTTACCAAGCAAAATATTTATTTAGCGCTATTATGCTGTGCGTGCAAAACTAACATCTCCAACGTCATCGAAAACTGTTATATCATTGATTCACCAAGTGGTATTCACTGATTTTTCGTTCCCAAAAATAGATACACTGCTAAGATAAGAAACTGCAACTTGTATTGCACACACCTGCGCTTCGCTTCAAGTATCATAAAAAAATTGTATGTTGTAGCAGATTACTAATAGGCTGCGCTTCCAACCATCATTGATAGTCCAAAGAACGAGGTACGCACCTTAAAACCACACTACACGGAGTTATAACCGCAGATAGTTTTACTCTTACATAGAAGAAATAGAGAGTTGCGGAGTTGCCTGGTACCTAAACTGCCTGGGCGGAGCACTACCAGACAAACAACCCAACAAACTGTAGAGGTGGACATCGAGATATATCTTCATACACACATCACATCTCTTCATTAGACCCAGATACGAGTACATCCGGGACCAATGTGCTCAAAGACATTGATATATTTGAGAAAAATGAGAGAAACGCAGAGCAACAATTCAGACAGCTTTACACTGATTACTACCCAGCAAAGAGACATTTCAAATCGTACGTACGTTTCTAACGAAGGACATACACTATAATATTCTTGAATGCCCATTTTCCGTTGGAAGACACTAAAGTCTTTCAGCAAGGGTTTAGAGAGGAGAGACTGCTATGCTAAATATATGCGAGTTGTTTTATTACATAACATATAATTATGTAAGTTTGCAGGATATGTAAACTTCTAGGCCAGTATATATGTGTTACCTAAAAAACATAAGATTCATTATAACTACCCTTTATGTCATTAATTTTCGGTCTTTTACACAGAAATGTTAACAGAAGTTTCTTTAAAGGAAACCCACTTCCAGTTTAATTTACAGAATACTTATTCTTCTGTCTACCGCTTTCGGACGTACAGCTCCACCGGATTTTAGGCGAGGAAAGGCCATCTTATAGCCCAGGAACCCACATCCAGATTACAAAACTACGCTTTTATACACTCACAAACACACACATACACATACACACACAATGACGCCGTCAGTGGTGTGCGCATGTGTGCTTTGGTTAACGCGGGCAGCTAGCACGCAGATCAGCCGATGAAGTGGAAAATACCCCTATGTCAGACCCTGGCCTCCAACTTCGCAGGTTACTAAACACACAGCTCGGACTGTGGCTTCTGAGCTCGCTCATCATACACTCAGCCTTCTTCCTCGCGCCGAGTCGAGGCACTTTACTCTCTCAGTTCATTGGTTTGTTTGTCTAAAACCGCAATATCTCTTCTTGTTTCCAAAATATGACATCCAATATCAATTAACAGAAAACATTGTCAAGTTTTGGTATTTTTCTCATACTCACCGAAACTCTCTTTACACTTTTTGTACTTAATACTCTTTCACTTATATCCCCGACGACTGAGAAAAAATTATGCCAATGATTCAATCACTGAGTTTTGTTACGGCATTATAATATGATCTTAGAAAAAGTAACATCGCTCTTGCTCTTCTTATGTAGCGGAAACTTTCGCTCAAAAATACAAAATATACTACAACTGAGTAGCCGATGAGTCTAATTACATAGAATCTAAACGGGCCCTTCTATGCACCTTGAACCTCTGGTTGGTAGGAGAAATAGTGCCCCATATCGCAACTCTGTACAAAATAGAAGTTAAGGGACGGCTGTGGCATTACTCGTCAGCAGATTGAGATGGCATGCACACTTTTCATCTATCGTCTGGAGACAGTGCTGTTTTGGAGATAAATGCCAGGCCATCTACAGTATCCTGCAGGTAGCTGCGGATACTGGCGGTTAGCCAAAATAGTTCAAGAAAATTTCAGCTAGCCTTAAATAGCCCTGTATTCAGATATACCAGCATTGGTACTTAAAAGACATGTAACTCAACTACACCGCCTGTTTTATTCATTAGGAGAGTTATCATGTATTTTTGCCGGACGATTGGAGTGAGGCTAACATCCAATCAATCCTCAAGAAAAGGGGATCAGTCCGACCCAGACAGCTATCATAGATAGCCCATAGATCCTTCGAATGCTGTACCTAGCCTTATCTGATTCCGCAATTGCTTACGGACTTAGCAGTTACGGCAGAACCTATAAGACGCATCTTGAAAAAATTCACATGCTGCATATACGAATATTAAAAAACGTTATACCAAGGAAAATTAAGCTACTTCACCGTGATGACTATTCAGGTTTATTTCAATATTGTAACGTTTTGCCCCTTCAAAAAACATGGTAAAATTGACAATTTTAAAAGAAGAATTTAATGAAATCCGTAGTCTAAACCTAAATAAATATAAGCGTCCTAACAACTTACATACGCTTAATAACTCGAAACCATTTCAGCTACCTAGATATAATAACGCATATGGAATGAGAACCTACAATTACCTTCTACCTAAATTAATTAACACTTTACCTAAAGAGATACAGGACATATACCAATTTATTATGTAAGTAATTTCTTATTTTAATATTATAATTTATAAGTTACCGAACTCATTGACTGCTCATGAGCCCTATACCCCATAGAGACTGCGCAAGCCCGAAGGCTTACGCAGTCTCTAATTTTGAGTAAAACTTTTGTATTGTTAAAATTTTGGAAAACAAATTTAAAAAAATGCCTAGAAAAAACTAAACCAGCACTATGGCCTTAGGCCAAAACCTTCCTTCCCTTCGGAATATGACTTATTAAATTAACAAAACGATGAAATTCAGTATATCACCTTACCAGTACAAAATAACCTAGACCTCTTTGTATATCAGAAGCGATCTATAACAGCTAGACAACATCTCAAGTATTATTGAGTTATTCACTCTGAGTCCTAAACTAAGTGAGGAGTTTCTTCACACCTGACCAGAACTGCTTTTTTTATACAAGGTGTCCCAAGAAGTAGTGATATACTGAAGCTGGGAGGTAAATGACCTAGAGGGCTATCTGAATCACCCCCATGTATGTTCCGCGATTTTTCGTATTTTCGGAGTTATGACTTTTTTTTTAATTTTTCACCTATCGCCGAGTACGATGAGATTTTTATTTATGGTGACGTGAATTATTGCGGTAGATGCTTGATTTTTTTTTGTTTGCTAAGCTGATAGATAGGCCAATTCAGTATGGTAACATTTACAATCGTTAGATCTTTGAATGGAAAAAAAAAATGCCAAGAGAGATAGCTTTTGAAGCGCTCGTAGCGAAGTTTACTTAGCTGTTCTCAAACGATCAGCAAAGTTAAGCAACGTCGTCCGTGGTCATGAGTTGGATGGGTGACCGCTAGTGACATTACTACTGAGCGTTTCCGTGCTTCGGAGGGCACGTTAAGCCGTCGGTCCCAGTTGTCATCTTAGGATGGCAGTCGTTATAGCATGGTGGTAGGGCATTTTGCGAATGCCCGCCTGGCTAGCTACCACCCTCAAGTATAAAATCTGTCGCCAGGCACCTAACGGTGTGTTCCGGCAGCTGTCCTTGAGAGCCAGTACGACTAGGTTAGCCTGAACTTTATCTTCGACCACATCATCACTTACCATCAAGTGAGATAGTGGTCAAAGGCTATACCTATCAGGGATAAAAAAAAAGATAAAAGATAAAATTATAATACCATATGTTTTTTTAATTCACTTAGTTATTTAGCAAACATAAAACTTGACCGTGTTCACCTGAAAGGTTTTCATTCAGGTGGTTTTTAAGTCTAGGAGACAGCGATTTTTACTAATATATATATTACAAAAATAATACTATTAAATAATTATGAGTAATCTATAATATTTCCTTTTTGTTCTTGATTGCTAACGTTGTCAAGAGAAATTTAGAAGGAATTGTGCCAAGTTTCTGGGCCGCACATCACGCAGTCTTATTTTCGAAAGTGGCAGTAGAATGGTTTGATTACAAAATTATTATAATATTCATGGATATTGGCATCTTAAAAATTAAATTAGATATACATATATACTTGAAATTAAACAATTTGTGTCATACTATGTCAGCTATGTAATTTCTGTTACCTATAACAAATAAATCACTTTACTTATAAAATGTTTTACGATAGGTGATTTTCGCATTCATTAAATCCTTCAATTAACACATAGTGCGCAGGAGTCATTATTATTACCTACTGTTGCGCATATAGGTTACTAGGTTCATTTCTTGTTAGCCAGCAATAAAAGGCAAGTGAAAAACGGCCAAGTATTTCGAGTGCCAATTAAATCGCAACAAACATCCTGTAAGCCAAGATTATCGTATCGTAACAAGCATCAGAAACCTGCCCACTTCTCTCACACTGAATAAATTAAATAAAAACCAAATATAAAATAAATTAGAAATTGTTACACCGTCGAGCTTGCGCACTGTCCTGGCTCATTAACGCGGCGCATAAGAGCGGAACTTGGTAACGAGACACCATACGAGAAAATGTATAAACTTTATTCATAACTCATGTTATCCTCAACACTTTAAGATAAGTAAATAACGCTTAAAATCATGACCAAAACAGAAACGTTATGCTATTAACATTGTTATTTAAACTTATAACTTTGTGTGTTTAAGCAGTAAAACCTCACGAGAATATTATACACATTAACTGTATAACTTAATTAGTAATTAAGTAAAAACTGACTAAAAATATACAATTATTAAAAATTGTGTCTATTTTTTCTAATAAGTAATTTCTGTTATAAAAACTTTTTAGTGCGGGCTTTATTTCTTGGTTTGCATGGTGTGATACAAGAGACCAGTCAATAATCTTGAAACTAAGAATGCTGTGATTTTCCTATTTTATTTCGCAACGAATACATATTTAAAACAGTTAAAACTGTAGTCGTCCATGATATCAGTGAAATGATTAATATTTTATTAAAAACTTACCTTAAACAAGAAACGCTGATTTGCGTGTGTTTGTGTGTGTTCCAGATTGTTTTGATGGCGCGAGGATGCAGGCTAAGACAATGATCGGACAAATAGGGGTTTGTCACGCAAAGCCAACCTAATCGACGATCTGGGATGTACTGGAGCGCTACCCAACAATGCTTATTTATGCCTCGCAGATATCGAACGACCATTTTTATTACCAAACCTTGGCAGTTATATTTCATATGTTGGGTTGGTACACGGTGCCTATTAAACGAAAATTGAAATAACAATTTTGTATTCACGTCTTTAATTGGTTAACTCGAAAGTTACTGGAACATGTAACTAAAAAAAATCAAAACAATATGCTGTAAGACATCCACTAAGTTAGAGAAGACTAAACTTTACAACAGTTTGAATATGATACTCAAATAGAATCTAAATAAAAGAAAAAGACTACCTACAGTATTCAACCGTATTATTTTTAATTACAAAACAACTAAACTTTGGCTTTTTCTTCAAATGTTTTTATGTCTTATAACACAATCTCACCTGATGGTAAGTGATCATGTGATCGAAGATGTTGTTCAGGCTAACCTAGAATTACTGGCTCTCAAGGACAGCTGCCGGAACACACCGGTAGGTGCTTGGCGACAGATTTTCATTTTATGCTCATGGCCATTCCATTCCATCACTTGCTTAGTTTCATAAGAAGAACAAACGATTTCATTTCCACTATGTGCATTTTTAAGGTTTGGTGAACTAAAAGGGGATGATCTACACGACAAGGACCTCTGCTGGAGGCACACTTTGTTGGTAAAATGGTTCTAAGCATACACTTTCGCGTGCAGTTAAAGAGCGATGGAAATAGCGCACGCTAGACAAATGATACGATCATTGCTAATTACACGAAAACCAACCCATCATTTAAAATTCTGTTTTGTGGACGCATAAAATATATATAACTAGGAAACAATCAGTTGAATAAGCATGGGAATTTTAGAGATTTTTTGCAAAAATGTATCTGAAAGGAAATAACGGCTGTTAGTCTGTTTACCTTAGTCAATTAAAAATCTGACTCCAAGTTTCTTTTAACACAACGCTCATGCTTTACATTTCTAGTAAATGATAAATATCATATTTAATAACAATGTCATTCGCCGGGCTTATACCAGCGCCAATGTTGCAGCTATTCTCGAACCGAACGGTCTGATGCGTGACGATGGTAAAAGACCTGACGGCATGACTCTGGTTCCGTGGACGTTGGGGCAGCTATTAGTGTAGAAAGTAGATACAACCACGAAAAAAGATTTTTTGAAAATCAATCCCTAAAGGGACGAATTAAAGGGTCATGTTTAATATGAAACTTTTTATGCTTTTAGTCGATATAATTGAAACTTGTCGTACCTACATATACTTTCGTTAGAATAACGAGACAAATTTATAGTTTTTAAATAGTATAATAAAAAAGTAATGTCCAGCTAACACAAAAATTTGAACACAGCATTTTAACATATAATTTTTTCTTAATACTTCATATAATGGCTAGCGACCACCCTCAAGTAGCAAATCTGTCGCCAAGCACCTAACAGTGTGTTCCGGCAGCAGTCCTTGAGAGCCAGTAAATTACAGGCACATGAGACCTAACAACTGTACGTCTCAGTGTGACGGATACAGTGCAATTCGTCGTTGACGAAATGCAGCCGAGGCTAGTTCACTTAATATCAGGTGGGCCTCGAGCTTGTTCCGTCACAATAACATAAACAAAATGTTATTAGTAAGTTTGCCTGTTAGCATATGCCTCCTCTAACACTTGCCATTGCTGTCTGTCTAGGGAACCCCATCTCTTGTATGGACCGGCTGTAAGATTGAGTTGATCGTCCCATTTTTTGTGCCATCTTGCTCTTTTCCTTTTACCATCCCTAGGATATCGCAACTAGAAACCTTTAAACTATTGTAAGCTAATTAACAAAACTATATTTGGTCTTAAAGTATTATGTTTGATACACATGATTATGGTACACAGACTTACAGACTGACTGATATAATTGTTCTCCCAGAAGAAGTAATCGAAGTATGTAAGTAATGTATGAGAAGAATCCGAAAATATAAAATGTCATCTGTCAAGTAAAATCAGATGGCGTATATCAGAAAGGTAAGAGATAGATAGTTGGTGTTTGATCCATCTTTTATAGGGAATTGAGATGGCAGTCGTATGACACCTGTCAAAAACCCACATGACGAATTCAAGATGACCCATGTTGCCCATGACCCAGGCTATGTTTCAGTGAAGCCTAATATATGTAAGCAAAATTTATCTGAAAATATTACAATTTCAAGAATTTTGTACTGTAGCGTCAAACCGTTGTATTTCCTCCCCGTCTGTACAAACCATCTTCCTGGCCTATCCATCATCTGTACAAACTGGGATCCCGGTCGGCGGTCAGTACCCTATGACTTGCGTAAGTCTAATTCTCATTATTCAAACGATTTTCATGAGGAAGTATTATACGACAAAGTTAACCATATTACTCTACGACACCGGTAAGTATTTCATGTTTTTCTGAAATCTGAAACCAGCTCAAATTAAAATTTGGCGTCATTTAATAATAATCTCTTAACTTATTTTATCCTGAGTCAACATAATCTTACTAATACCTTTATGACAGCCAAAGTTAATTTTCCAAAACACTAATGTGATTTTTAAGGAGCATGACTCGCTGGGCTATCGATGGTCCGAATATGTGTGATCTAAGGTACACATTTTTTAGTTTATTTTACATGATCTTAATGGTTTTATTTTGTTCAAGGAGTGTGGTTCGCCGGGCTGCAAGCAGCTTGCCTGAGACTTAACCACAAGATTTGTGTAACTTTTTTTTTCAAATGTGTGATGTTCACTGTGTCTCAAACGGCCCGCGTGATAGTATAACAAGTCTCAAGATTTTAGGTTCATTTTCATTCCCGTAAATTTGGTTTAGTTTTTTTTCGAATGTGCGTGGTTCAATGGTTCGCAAGCGGCTGAAGTGCAATTTAGGCTGCAAGATTTTTGATTTTTGATTCCTTTTTCAATGCTAAAATATATATTTCGAATATTCGCGGTTCCCTATGATGCAAGCGGCTCGCCTTATTGAATATCAAACCAAAAGATTGTTCATACTTTTATTAATGCCCATAAATATAAGAAAATACTGCGATCTATATATCAACTACAAAGACAAAATCTAGACAACCTAAAAGCCATTGCAGACTCCAGCATGCTGGCAGCATTGCCACCAAATAGGTGCCAGCATTTTGATCAAGCGTCGCAACAACCAAGCGCTCTGCTAAGTTTCGTAAAATACGATGAGCTCCCCCTGCTGAGGCCCCCACGGACCCAGTCTCCTCACACACCACTGCCGAGATTGGCATATCTGAGCCGCTTGAGTCGCTCCGCCGAAGTAGTCACAGCGTCGGCCCTCACGTTGGTTTTAGGAAGAGGTGTCAGCGCTAAAGTGTCTACGCAAGCGCCCTACATTAAGGACCGCCCTAACTTCCAAGGAACAAGAGTCACGCTGTCTGGTGTTTTACCATCATTAGATCATTCGGTTTGAAAATAGCTGCAACACTGGCGCTAGAGAAAGTCCGGCGGATGATATTATTACGGCTGGCGTGGCAGAAAATTCGACCAGCGTCTCGAGAGCAGGAAAGACCATGGTTACCAAGTTGATCAACTGCAGTACCTACCACACTGGCAGTGATGTGCAATACAACACCTTGCATTCAAGTATAAGATAATTGCGAGAGGAAAAGCGGTTGGATCTATAAGGCTACCAGTTTTAAAAGAAGGAATAGTCTAGACCACAGACCTGATTCCCACACAGAAACAACGAGACCACGAGCACGATCTGCGCGGCTAGTGCAAAAAATAATGGGATAAAAATTACATGTGAGTGGTCCGCTAGACCCCATGCAGCCTACCAGTACCTATCTCTTATCTCATGACTTTAGACAACTTTTAAGGAATATGCCGAACAACTAGGTCGAAGTTAAGAATATTTAGATCATAGAATGATAGTATAGATCAGATAAGAAATAGTAAGTAGGAAATGTAATTAATGAATATTATACAAAGATGTTGAGGTAATAAAACAAAAAAAAACGGAGTTCTCTTTAATTATCAGACTTAACTGGCTAAAAATAATATTTTTGAAAAAAAAAACAAAAAAATACGTTTTTGGCGACAACACTGGCTTAGTTGCGGGCAAAAGGTACCTAGTACGCGTATAAAAACACTTTCATTTATAGAATTATCCATTAATCACAATAGAAGCTTTATTTTGTCTTACCAAAAATTATTATCGTCATTTTAACATTGTTATTTATAGATTAACCCTTCCTAAGCGATTAAGCTTATAAAATTACTGTAACAGGTTTTTTTTTTTAACTGATTGACTTTGTTTTGTATCCCGCTCTTGGAGAAACATTTTTCTTCCGTTGCAATTATGTGAAATATTTGTAATGGTTTAAATGTAAAAAAATGGTTTGTACTTATCTACAAATGCTCCAATGCTTGCTTTTATATGCTGAACCATTCAGTTTAAGAACTGCTTATCCTCACTAAAGCACAATGATTATGATGAAAAAATTTCAGAGCTTGAATAAGGTTGATGCATATTCCTTCCACACATCGACATTTACCGACCCTGTGCAATATAATCTACCCAAACTCTTCAATTCTACAAAGCGCTACTGGCCTATGGCCAATAATTTTTCGGATTGCATGATATACATTATTATTATTTTTAGGGTTATTGGTAAAATGGTAACAATATCTTAGGGTTGACTTCCGCTAGTCCTATCAAACATTTTGAGCAAGAGCGCCGGCCGCGGCAAGAATGGACCACGCCGCGCTCCCTTTGAAATTGAATAGAATTTTGAACATTTACATCGACCTAAGTAATCAAAAATATGAAATATTACATTACAGGCACAAGAGGCTTTTGAGATTAGGTGGTCCTCGTGCTTATTCCGTCAAATACACATAATCAAACACAAAAAAAAAAACAATAAAGAAAAATTTCATCTAAAAATGTTTGTTAGGACTAGCAGAAGTCAACCCTAAGAAGTTGTTAGCATTTTACCAATAATGCTGTACAGCAGATTAAAATTGTTGTTGCGCTTCTGAAATACCGCTTGGGAATCCCATATTTTCATAACGGGTTTCACTTCATTTTACACACATAAGGTGTATGTAATTTACACACAGATTTATCAACTCTTTCACATACAATTTGCCAAAGTGGGGTTCGTAGACCTCGTTATTTTTAAATTCTCGTTTCCCGTAAGAGTATACAGTTTCCTTTTAATAAATTGGAACGTTCATAAAGTTCCACCGCTTGATTTTTGCGGGAATTCTAGCAAGGTTAAAAAGGCGACACGGCTGTCATGACCGAAATATCCTGTGATACCTTGTTATAAAAACGACCGAGTATATGTTGGACTCGCAAAGGACCCCAAGGTGATTAATAATATTTTAGTACCTAGCTTTTTGGTACATACAAAACATAAATAAAATGCGTGGTGGTATGGAGCCATAGATACGCGCGTTATATTTGTACATAGCCAACGTTTTACCATGCACGTTGATGTTACCTTCGGGGAGGAGAAAAAAATAAATTGATCTGCTTCACAAGACATGATATCATGACAGTCTAGAACTCGTCAATAAATCCTGGGTGCCAAAATTCTGAATGCGTTTTCTTCAACTACTTTCTTTATGTAATTTTCTCTTGGCCATCCAAAATGTTATTTAATTATGTATATATTATATATCCATAAAATATTACACATTTAATTTTGTTACACAACACATACATTCTTTCTAAGGGCATGACTTCATTTAAGTATTATATTTGCCTTTACAAGGTAGGTATATCAAAAAGTTAAACCATACACCCAAACGAATTAAAGGTAAAAACAATTAACGACGACGTTTGCAAAAAAAAATATGTTCAAAGCAAAATTTCGTCACTCCTGGAGGTCAGATAAAAGGTAACTACAAATATTGTTTTTTAAAACCAAGTCACTGAAATAATATACGTCAAGATGTATTCGTAAAGTGAATCACGTGTTGTAGCTCTTGGTAGACTTAATGCATGATTACTCGTTCCACCCACCAAACGAGTGGCTATCATTGGCTCTCTCAGAGCGGACATCGCCGCCTCCACTCCAGCTCACTGTTTCAAAACAACTCCATCGACTCAATAAACAAGTCTGGAAGTCCATTGTCTCCAGACCATTATGCCGTCATTCACGTCGAAATGATACGCGCACCCGTCATAGATCTGTTAGAAATAAATTACAAAACCGTCACTGATCCTGCTTAAACTGCTCATTAGTATCATAAAATAAATATATCAAGTTGCACAAAAAACGTAAATAAAGCAATGATTTAACTAAACATACATTATAAGTTATGATGTAATAAGTCAAAGGTAGGATATGGTATAAATAATCTAAGGAAAAAAACGGTACCTAGGTACTCCTGCACTTTGCTTACATAAATTGTAAAGGTACAGCGACGGATCATTAACGCAAATTATATATTGTTACAGCAGCTCTTAAGATCCCAATCAACGAGATCTCGGTTTAAACATGCGATGCCTTCGCATTTACTGAGCTCGTTAACCGATTGTCGACGCATTGAAGAGCATCAAGGGCATGCAAGTGCGGTTGGGCGTTGTAGCGCATGTCACGAGCGTGAAATGTGGCGCCGCCGAGAGGACATATTAGAGGGTATTCGCCGGAGAGAGAGAGATGGAGGGGGGCAAGGTAGCGCCTCCGTAGAAACAAAACCACCGTTTGCCGCCGACGATCGCGCTTCTCCTCATCTATAGCAAAAAGTCGAAGACGGAATGAGGCGACAACCACAGCCGGCGGCTCGCCTCCACGTTGCCGCAGATATAATCGACATAGAATTAAAGAAAAATACAAAAATCACTCATTGTTCTCATAAAATGAATGTGCTGGAAGTTGAATGTAAGGCTTTTTGTGAAAATATTCTCATACTTTTAAATGGGATCTCGTGTGGCGCCTCTTAATGATTCCTCCTTTTTGCGTCGGCGTGCTACGGCCGGCCGCTTGGCCAACGTTAGGCTTTTGGTGTGTCGGCGCATGTCACCACTTAAACCTTTTTGTCCCGCTGTTTCCGATGTAAATTAAACATTTCAGGTGGCATTGTTTTAAAATGCAAAAAGGATTAAGGATTATTGCTCGCAACTGTTGCTTATTCTAATATCTTAAAATAGTTTTTTGTGATGCTTTTATTTTCATTCTATCGTTTTTACATTTATTTCAATACTATGTTTGTTTATTTAACTGGCATAAAGTGGTGATAAGGGCACCTCTCAACCTTCTTTATGACGTGTATAGCTAAATGATACGTTGGTCATTATTTTTTTTACTATGCGGTGTAAAAAAATGTTGTACCCTATTTATTCGTTCAAATCATGGTGTAGTATCATGAACACAAACAACGCTTTATAACAAGCCAGGATGAGGATATACCTCAAAACCAGAGAACAAGCAATGTATATAATATACTGTCCACCTGTCTTAAACTTTAGTCTTAAAGTATGAAATTATAAAAAAAGCTTCCTGTTTGTTGTTGAATTGTTCGGCGCGTGATAGTCTAGTACTGTCGCGGTACTAGAGCGAGGTTCGCCGGCTAGTTGTTACTTTCCAATATTACTGCTTTACGAATGCTTTGACCTTACCTAGAAATGGTGCCTAACTATAGTGACGCCAAAAGTAATTATAAAAGTGTGCAAGATATACGCTCAATGTTCTTATATTGACTATACCAAGTTTGCTGGAGAGCATGTACCTTCGGAAGTAGGAATAAATAATAAGCGGCGTGCGAGCTCAAGAATCGTGACACCTACTCTTTCGCTAATGGAGCGCAGACGCTAAGACGTACCGTGTCTTCTAATCAAGATCGTTCGTTTGGTTTGCTTCTGTCTTTTTACCGATTATTCAGAACACATCCGGCAAACATTTATTTCATTTATTTAGTACTTTATCAAACAGTTCTGTAAACCAATCTAAATGGAGGTTATAGATACCAAACTTAATAAAATAGTAGATTCTTAAGTGTTAACAATTAAATTTTCAAACTAATTGTAAGTGTTTATTTTTAACTTGACGAGCATTGATAAAAGTCTTTTCTGTTACGTGTAAGTTATACTTTTAATTTTATGATTATAATCCTTTAAAAATGAATTCAACATAATCCGTTTCAGCCCCATCATTTCAATTGTTTTAGTTGTAACGAAAAAGCTTGGGAGCTGTGTATCAAATTAAAGTGTACATAAATTATTGGGGCATCTGTAACGTGGGCGTAGCTGGTGGTCAGTCAGTTATATTTATTTATTTCATTGTAGGTATAACTACTTTTTTAGAGTTTTATAAACTTTCTGTTATCCTGATATATTTTAAAATATATAAAGTAATATATAGTTATTCTGATATATTTTAAAATATATAAAGAGAGTTGAGATAACAGCCTTTTAGTGATATGATAATTGAATACAATGAGCAGGAACCACTTAAGTAGAAGGAAAAACAGGACGACAGGTCTTGACAGTTCAGAATAGTCTATAACTATAAACTCTATGCATAGTAACTCTAAACTGGAACCCGATACAGTGAAGAGTAAGGCCAATCACATATTTTGATTTATTGAACAGTGGAATGCAGGTTATCTTGTAAATAGTGCTGAAAAAATAGTCGCAATTGGCATTTGTCATCGGTTTTAGTGATACCTTAATAAAAATGTCTTCATTCAAGATTTAGTGATAGCTAAATTGATCACAGTTTCAGAAAACTGATGGCTACTATACAATTTCGCATATCATATACAAATATCGGTTTTCTAGGACCGCTTTTCATCTATTTGATTGTACCTTGAATGTGTAAAATTGTACAGGGTAATATTTTTGTTTCACAATAAAAGTTAAACTGTAAATTATCCCATTATTTCATTAAACTATTTTTGGAATTTTGCGTCATTCGTCATACTTTTACGATGGCTACGATTTGAAAAGCCACACAGGAGAACAGTAGGACCCGAGTTATCTTAAATTGATGGAGCTAATCTTAAACCGGTGCTTTGTCGTTTGTCGTAAGATACAACCATTTTTGTAGTGAATGGTCCATGCGTGATAAGTTTGTTGGTGTTTTTCTACATAAATTATTTGATATTAAACCCATTTTGAGATTTATTTACATTGGTTTTTAATCTGATAAAACATCTAGGTTATCCTATCATATAATTAAATGCACTACCAATTTATAACGATTTTATTTTATATCTATGGATATTTTATCTTTGGTAGGAATTGAAACCGTGTCCGTTTTACGTATATATCTTCATCGTAGTAGTATTACAGCACAATCCTACTGATTAAGATATATACGGCTACTACTGAGGTCTACAAAGACCATTATCTGAGGTTATAATTGACTGGTGTTAAGGTAAACCGGTGGTAAGGCAATCCTTAGATATATTACTCGGGGAAATGCAATGAAAGTTTGTAAATTTCTAATACCCCGCACGGAAGCAAGCATGAGTTTCATGCAACTCGGGGTCCGCTACCCTTCACATTACGTTGTCCTGGGAGAACAAAAGCAGCCTGCAGAATCGTTTTGCCCTATCTACGAAAACTGGACAAACTACAGAGGCATAATTCCTTTGGCTATCAGTGATGACTTATGGATCTGAGACTTGGTCCATGTGGCCCTTATGGCCAAGCTCAAACTCGCTATGGAGAGAAATAAGCTCGGAATTTGCTTGCGCGATAAAATTCAAAGGATGATATTCGCCGAAGAATCAAAGCACTGACATAGCTTTCAGAATTTGCAAGGACCTTTGATTACACCGGAAGACGTAGAGTTGGTCTCTTGCCTTTTCAATAATATTCTAGTACAGTATTCCATGATAATTTACATGCATGTCATATCTGTGTATTTTTAAATGATTCAGGCTAATTCTCAAAGGCACAGTGAAAGTCTTCGTAGCCGTTAATAGAGGATAATAAGTAGGTAGCGGTCATATAAATTCAGTCCATCACTCACCTGATGGTAAGTGATGATGTGGTCGAAGATGTTGCTCAGGCGTAACCTAGTATTACTGGCTCACAAGGACAGCTGCCGGAACACACCGTTAGGTGCTTGGCGACAGATTTTCTACTTGAGGGTGATAGCTAGCCAGGCGGGCATTCGCAAAATGCCCTACCACCATTGCTATAACGGGACCAACGGCTTAACGTGCCCTTCGAAGCACGGAAGCGCTCAGTAGTAATATCACTAGCGGTCACCCATCCAACTCATGACTGCCGCGGACATTGCTAAACTTTGCTGATCGGTTAAGAACAGCAAAGCACACTTCGCTACGAGCGCTTCAAAAATTATGTTTCTTGACTATCATTTTCCGAGTTATTTCTTGGACTCCATATGTTTTGCTTGGACATAAATTTTATTGCTGTTATCTATTACGTGATCCTGAGGTGTAATCAGCTATATTAGAAATATTGATAATGCATACGTCACAATAATAGTATTAGACTACGAATAAATATAAATTATTCGTAGGTATTAGACTATTTAGCACTAAAACCAAAGCAACAAATACATAATGTTATTCTCTTAATGAAAATCGGAAAAAGCAGGTACATTACCTAAATAGGTTTATACTGAACAAATAAGTGCATAAAAAACATAATTATATTAAGTGATGATATTTTTTTAGATTTAACAATTAGACATTATCAAATTAAAAATGACCCATATTAAAATTAAGATAGGAACCTCTGATTATTTTAAGATAAATAATCCTTAGCTTTAAGGGTGAACTGGCCGGTCAATTCTCCATACAAACATCGTAGGGTGATCACTCCCTTATTTGAGGATTTAGGTCCAAAACAAAGCATGATATCGATCGAATTCGTCATTGTCTAAGTTCGTATCGTAACGAGATTTTAAAAGGATAATTAAGTTCAGAGTTACTACGAATAAATAATGTATCATAGTAAGTAGGTTAATATTACTTACTTTCGTCTGAAAATACGGTAGAACATATACTATGAAGGTTTTATTCAATTTAATGGAAAGAGAACTCAAACTACACTGACAAGAACTAACAAGTGGTAAAAATACAATTGTAAGTATCATTACTGTTTTTGTGTATTTATAAAATAAAACGGATAGGCTATTTAATTTTAAACTACGTCAGGGAATAAAAAATGTACTATTATGATGCATTTAAATCACCTAATCATAATATACTGAACAAGAAAAACAAGAATTTGACAAATAATGCGTGAAATAAGTTAGTTCGTCTCAAATGAGACGCATAAAAGCAACAGGATAGAAGTAAAGCTAAGATCGTAGCAAGAGAGAATCTGTTGTCTCTGCCTACCCCGCTAGGAAGTAAATGGGACGTTGACTTTGCAAACACGAAAAGGAACATCGTTATTTAAGTAAATATAAAGATTTTAAGTTATTGGGAAAGGTGGGGCCGTGCATTGGGCTGCTCAGTTTAATATAACCTAACATAAAAACAGTAAATGAATTAAAGTACTACCGTATTTAGAAGCTACCTAATTTTTCAATACTAACCTTGGAAGCATGGTGGTTTTATTGGTTTAGTTATTTTCAGTTTACATTAACTCTTCCTGATTGTTTCGTACACAGTTGATATTCCAAAAAAATCCCACGAATCGCTTTATAGCTTCATAATGCAGAGGCTTCCAGTACAGAGTGAATAGATATCTTCTAGGCAAGCATGTTCTACCATCGACCGCGTCGGCGCTTTCCACGATGCGTAACTGCGGATAAGTGTTTGCTTAGTGAAAGAAAATATAAGTATATTGTATTGATAATAATTGGATTAGATAGATAAACACCAATAAAGTCGCAGTTTTTTTCATGTTGCTCGATTTCAAGTTACCCTATTTTCGTGTTACATTATGTTCCGTTGTCATTTTGTATTGCGTGACACAGAAAAGTAAGTCAAACCAAAACTTTGAGTTGTGACCCTAATTCCATTTTATTGTATTTTTCGTTTCATGTTTTATGTGAATTGTATTTTGATTTATTTCAATCTACCCGCCTTAATTAAATTATATAACCCAATTACAAAGAAATTACTGAATAGTTATAAAACAAAACGTTGTGGGTTTTAATAATTAAACAAATTAGGGAGCCATATTATTTTACATACTGCTTCGTTGGTTCAGTGCCGTAAAGAGTCTCTTTGAAATCACGAGGTATTATTATATTTGTCGGAGATAGATGTAGATAGTAGGTAAGAGGTTCTTTTTCGACATAATAAGGTGGCAGAGCTCTCATAACGTGGGCATACGTGTGGGTATCGTGCATATGAGAACACATATATCCCTTGAACATTTGGTTTATTCCTCAATCCACAGTTTATGGGGGGTGACACCCACAATGGTCTCCGTGCACCCCCTATAGTCATTCCAGTCCTCGCCTCGCAGAACATTCTCTGCATAATATCACTCTGTTCCTTTCTGGTCATATTCCATTATCACTTAGGCGTGTGTGTTATAACATATCATGTCGTCTTCAGGTATACTGCTCCAGATGCTGATGTCATTTTCCATCATCATGATGTACACTGATCGCGTTCTTCAGTGTCAATGCTAGTTAGCATTGACAGTCACTGGTTTCACTCCTTAGGTAGGTGTTGCCTCTTCGGCAGCTAGCACTAGACCATGCTATGCTATTTTAATATTTCAGAATTAGGCAAAGATTTATGTATGGAAACTAATGCCCTCTACCCCTTGTATGCTATACTATTTGCTCGCTCGAATTTATTACTTGCCACTAATAAAAATGTAGTGATTTCACACTAAGTAGCTGACAAAATTGCAAAATATTTTTGAAAGCTGGTTTGATATTAAATATAGCAATCATCATAGGTTTTTTTATTTAGTTTATTGGTTTTGAATAATCCTATTTTGCTTATAATTTTAACCCGTAACAAAATGTATATAGTAGAAATATATGTAGCAACATCATGGCAATACTTTATATATCAAACAAAAAAAAACTAAACAGCAAATTAACAAATCCTTTATTTCACCAAAGCAGTTTTTTCAAATTTGTTTTCGATTCGTTCAACCATAAACAGCTACTCTGCTTGCTTTCCCTGACAAATCCGTTGAGTAGAACTCCAGTTCCTCCGGTTTGCTGCATAAATAATTCGCCAAATTATTGAGACAGAGACTCGTACATTGTAGATTGGTGTTTAGTGATATATGTGTAAAATATGTATTTTCACACGTGCTGTGTGCTAGGCTAAATTACATACTCATCTGTACTGATTGGTGTTAAAGCTACAGGCAATGCTTTCATGTCATTAGCAGATTATTGAATGTGCAAGGATATGTAAATAAATTTGATAAAAGATTTGAAAAGTGACAAGCTCACATTGTCATGCTAATCATTTTAAGTGCAGTAAGATTGTGGTTGTTTCGGTATGTAGAATTATGTATTAAATAATGATTCAGTTTTAGAAAGATGTATATTAAACATTAATTATCCTTCCACTTGTGTAAGTTTATTAACTATTTTTTTTATAAAAATTAATAGTCCTACTGAACTGTGTTTTAATTAATTCCAATATGTATTTGTATGTAAGCCTTAAAAATAATACTCTAAAGGCAATTAACCATAGTTACTATTCCTAGCATTAATTACCATTCATTTAATTCGTCTACACTGTAATATTAAGTTGAACACATGTATGTTTATAACCAAGCTAAATTTAAAAAGTATTTTTCAGACTAAACACATAGCTAGGAAAATGCTAGGAATCGTACCTATGGATTGGATATAATATTTATATATATATATATATATATATGTATATACATACCAAAACTTATACATATAGCTATAGATCTATATCTATCTATAAATATATCATGGTTTCCGTACCACGGCGGATAGATGGCGTCGCAAGTTAGTTCACAAAAAGTAGGTATGAGTTAGCGGTCTATTTCCGGTATACATATTGTAGTTTTTGCACTAGTCTGTCCAATCAACTGCAGTGTCTTGTGACGTAAGCTTTTTTGAGTCACGGTCACAGTCACTCAAACGACTAAAGATTATTAGCGATTACAGACTAGAATAACGACGGTAAACCATAGTGTTGCCATTCTCGTATGAAACTAACTGCTACGCTCCGACATATTTATTACAGGGTTTGATTCCAGGAACACACATTTTTTTCAGGTACATTTCCAGCATTGGACCAAAGGCTACAGACCTATAGCAGCTCAGTGCCAATAGGATAAACTCCTATATATATCAGGCAAAACGTGGACTCCCGGGCTGTAAGAGGGCCTTCCCTCTCCCAAAATTTTTGAAGCAATGATGGCTCAGTGGCATTGGCTATGGACTGCCACGCAGCAGGTCCATGGTTCGAATCCCAACCAGAGCTTGAGCTTCACCGCATGGTGGAAGGGCATTTTGCGAATGCCCGCCTGGCTAGCGACCACCCTCAAGTAGAAAATCTGTCGCCAAGCACCTAACGGTGTGTTCCGGCAGCAGTCCTTGAGAGCCAGTGAAATAACAGGCAAAATGAGACTTAACAGGAATGTCTCAAGGTGATGGGCGCAGTGCAATTCGTCACTTGTGATGAAATGCATCTGTTATAGGCAGAGGATACCGCTTAACATCAGGTCGGCCTCGCGCTTGTTCCTTCACAATAACAAAAATAAAAAAAAAACCGGTGGAGCTGAACGACCGATAGCAATAGTCAGCATCTAAGTCCTGCCTTAAATAAAATAAGGATGTTTAGACGCCTCAGCCTAAGGCGTCATGAAATATATTTAATATTATGAAATATTTAGCTACATTAATTAGACGTGCCCAACTTTCCTCAATTTTCGAATCTATACATAAAATAAAACCGTAACTGGTCCAATTCTGTACATTGAAGAAATTTTGAAGAGAAAATTGAGAGCAGTCTGTAGCTGATACTGATGCTACATCTGTATTTTTTTTGTCTGTCTGAATCTTGACCGCGCATCACGCCAAAACCACTAAATTAATTTCAATGAAACTCAGCTTAATTTTAGTTCATACTACGAGGTAGAACATTAAATACTTTTTATCCAATTATTCAGCACGGTTCTCTTGGGACATGGGATGAAAGTCAAAATTTACACTTAGTTGTAATTCATTAACGTCATTAACGCGTAGTCCAATTTCATACATTCTTTTTTTGTTAGAATAGTGGTACTTTAAAGATTGCCCCGTAAATATTTCAAATTTATCGGTTTTGTTGTTCAGAAATAACATCACAACCTAAATATTTCGTTCCAAATAACTTGAAACCCGGAACGTACAAGAACCTTTGAACGTACGGCTCATTTTAAGCTGGCGTTAGCACTTTAACATGTAAGCATAGTAGATAGGTTCATTGGCAAAGTCGTCCACTCCAAAAGCTGTAAATAAAGGTAACACCGCCACAATATACAATATAGGACATATTATTGTTTAATTATCTATTTAAAATTTGAGCATATTTTCGATTATGTAGCTAGATCGGGTCAGTTTTGAACTCAATCGAGATTCGCGAGTTTCTAAGATCTAATAAAGACCTTTCAAAATCGTATTAATATTTTTAGATGTATTTGAGCAAGTGTTTTTTTTTAATTACAGGTAATCGAAGTTTTTATTATTTTTGACGGTTTTACTCTTATGATAAATAAATATCAAAACGTGTTTCTACACTTTGTACGACTATTTTTTTTATTTTATGAAAGAACATGCCAGTATAATCGAATAAAAGACTCAATTCATGACGCGATTAAAACTATATATATTAAAATTTGACAGGATAAATTGTTAATCACATAATAAACAATTATAAGATAAATTTAATTTTTATATAACTCTTTAAAACCTAGTGTATTGGTACTCTAAAATATGATGCTTATACTTTCTAGCGCTTTGCCGGCACGCTTGCTGCATTTACGTTTGGGGTCGCGTACTGTGTACAGGTTTGAGTACTCTGTGAGGGTTTGTGGTACTTTTGAAAACTCTACTGAAAGAAAACTATCGTGCATCTCGGGTCGAGACTTAAAAAAAATGCCAATCAAAATCGTATAATACCTGTTTTTAAGCACAGGTTTCGGATCGCTCGTACTGAAGTTTGTTATTAACAGACTTTAATTTCAAACAAATAAAAAAAAACTTTAAATTTCTGCAGATGTTGAATATATTGTGGTCAAAGTTTTACGAAGACTATTATATTCTTCGTATATAGCATAACAAGTAAAATAAATATTTTGTACACATTTAAATGTTTGTCACTCACGCAACATATCCTAGTATGCGGAAAAGAGGTCTCTTTAAAGATCTTAAACCACGCATTAAAAAATCTCTAACATTTTGTATATGGAATAGGAGAGACCAATGTCAAGCAGTGGGACATTTCTGGTTAATTTATACAAATATATATGTAATAGAAATCATACTATTCATTCGTAAGCATTTAAGGACACAGGTAAATTTGTGTTAAATGTGAATTTATATGTTTTTTGCAATATACATAATTTACGTTCTAGATTAGCGCATATGACTTTTCACCATCCTCATCATTATCTACGTGGGTGAAACCGCAGGGCGCATCTTGTATTAAATGTTGGGTTTCGGGTCAACGTCACAAATGTCTAAATTTTAAGATTCATGGTCATTCCATTTACGAGCTACTATATGCAACACATCGTCAGAAGAACAGATGGACGGCAGACGATACCATAACCATATATTGCATGGTGAAAGGGCATTTTGCGAATGCCGGCCTGGCTAGTGACCACCCTCAAGTAGAAAATCTGTCGCCAAGCACCTAACGGTGTGATCCGGCAGCAGTCCTTGAGAGCCAGTGAAATTACAGGCACATGAGACTTAACAACTATGTCTCAAGGTGACGGGCCCAGTGCAATTCATAACTTGTGACGAAACGCATCCGTTATAGGCAGAGGTTAGTCCGCTTATCATCAGGCCTCGGGCCTCGGCCTTGAGCCTCGTGCTATTTCCGTCACAATAACATAAAAAAACGTCACGTTTATATTGCTCATAAACCTTTAGGTTAAGGGTAGGCATTATAAAACTTTAGGTCTACGAGTATTATAATATATTAATGACAACATTTGTTTTACTTATGACATTGTATGTTTGTGAACCGAATCTTAGGCCCGTATGGTTTACTGTTGGCAAAAACAATATAACTGAAGAACAACAAATATGGCTTTTATCACTTTTCAAAAATGTCTTTTTTATAATATTTTAAATAGAAGGAAATCTCAGCTTCAGCTGGAGCTGACATTTCCTTCTATTTAAAATTCCAGCAATTGCGAATCTATCATATATGAAGTATGGTCATATTGAACATCTTGCGCGTACATGAAACACAGTCAGTAAGTGCTGACAAAGCGCTTTTAAAACTGCCAAGATAAAAATATTCAATGTTAGTAAATATCAACGGCATAACTTGAACAAGTGGTATCTTTCATATCACTTCGTACTACGGCGAGATCTCGTTGCGCACGTGACTTCCGAGTTGCTTCTGAGCCTAAATTTGCAGATAAGATGTTAAAAATATCTAATGTTCCTTCACTATAGAACTGAGTAGTAGTGAATCAATTGCGGTCAATTTGGTATAAAATGATAACAATGATAAATAAAATGTCCTTGATTAGGTTATGCTATATTTTTCAAATAATATGCATTAATATACGTACATAAATAATAATAATATTTTTGTTACAAGCGTACAGAGTCATCTCTACAATTTAATTCTGGCTAAAAAACTATAAAGAAACCTGTTTTTGAATCATTTTGGCCTTACAAAATATAACCAAGATTACCATATCATTTTTAATTGCTATAAACTAAATTTATTTTTCAAAAAACCTGTTTATTTATCGCTACTTAGCACTCGTCAGCGCCTTGAGCCCACGTTATTCTAATGTAACATTTAGGTACGGGAGTCTGAATTATGTAAAAATTATAAATTACTAGGAACTACCATGGAAGAGCGAACATGCTTCACTTCCCTCTTCTTAGTTGTGTGAGAAGGTAACGCCTTCATATCGGTCCTTCAGTTTCTCTCGGACGTAGCAAAGTATCTCTTTGTTTCCTAGTCGAACCGAGAGAGACAGATTTTAACGATACGTGCTACAACTCGTAGTGTGGAAGTTGTAATATTGTTTTGTTGCTGGATCTTCATCGTAATCAGTTTTATCAGTGATTTCCTCAATATATGGCAGGTATGCTGTCGGTTTTTCACCCAATGCTGAGCGCATTTATTTTTAAAAGACAACAACACCATCTCTTGTTAACCTTAGTTACATATGAAGCAATGGTGACCGAGCGGTAATAGCTATAGACTGCCGTGCCGCAGGTCCCTGGTTCAATCCCCACCGCCAGCTTCAGTTGCACAGCAGGCATTTTGCTATTGTTCGCCTGGCTTAGCTTCCACCCTCAAGTAGAAAATTTGTTCCCAAGCACCTTACGGTGTGTTCCGGCAGCAGTCCTTGAGAGCCAGTAAAATTACAGGCACACGAGACTGAACAACTATGTCTTAGGAAGGGCGTAATGCAATTCGTGACTTGTGACGAAATGCATCTGTATTAGGCAGAGGTTAGTCCGCTTTTAAAATCAGGTGAGCCTAGTACTTGTATCTTTATTTATTGTGTTATCCCATATTATTTACTTTAATGAGTAAGAACCTCGTTGGTTTTTATTATAAAAACATTGATTTAGGTTTGAACTGTGACTACATAACGCACTAGCTCAGGCATTGAAGCGAGCGTGCTGTGGATAGCTATGTTACATAAGTAATTATAACATTTCTAAATTCTAGTGATTATAATTTCCCACCATGGGTGAATTTTAAAGAACTGAATGATTTCTTAAAAAACGGAACGTGGCAGTGACTTTAATAACATATCATACCATTTTTTTTAGATTTTTTTCTGTAATTAGGCTTGCAGATTTGTAAAACCACCAAGAGATAATATGTTAAAGACATTAGATTTGGAATAAATTTAAAGCGAAGAAAGCACAAGAGTATAAAAAAAAAATAAACCGTAGCCATTTTTATAACAATGTCAGATCTAGTTTTTCATAATATAATTTCCATTCCGTATCAGAAAGCGCATTATATCATCCACTTTTATAAACAAACAATCTCCTAAACCAACGCATACATTTTAAACTGAAAAAGACTACCAAGCGGATAGATTTACACAGTCATTATAATATCGTAGGTCCTGCCGAAAGTGGCTGTTAAACTTCTCTTTGTTGCCATTTTATTGCTCTGCCAACTCTTGATTTAATATGCGCCCAAAAATGTTAACAAAAAATAGGCGCCACCAGAGAGAATCTCAACCAAACTCACTGCAGTCGAGTCCTTATTATTTAGAGGTGTATATTTTTTACGTGTGCCTTTACGAGGACCGGACTTGTGTTAAAATACACACCTAACTATCATTAGGTATACTGTCCTTTTTGTTTGCCTTTGGTAGAATAGAGGCAATAAAATTTTAGAATTAAACTGCAAGCTGATGTTTTTAGCCAAACTTGAGGTTGAAAACCACGATGACTTGTAAGAACGATCAGATAATTAGTAGTGTTTTGTAGAGTTTAAACTTATATTTTTCTTACCTAGGTAACCATAGCAAAATTGCTTTTCATGAATATTTTTGCTTTACACACTTTAAATACTGTGACCTGCGTAAACTTTGCATTACAGGGTAAAATCTATATTTAAGGTAGTTTTGCTTGATTTAGCTTCTACTATACGAAGATCAAAATCACCAGATAAATTTAAACATCATGAAATATTTTTTTGATATTAAAATTCAAACAATTGTTAACATTTTTCATCGATGCTTCTAGTGCTTAAATTATGTGGCTACCCAGACGCTGCGAGGTGCGCCTACGCAAGTGATCGGTGCCAGTGACCCTCCACTTATCCAAGTTTACCGCGGCGCATTATTATGTTACCTTTGTTTTCAAATTTAATTGGCTCTTCAAAGATAACTTATCTTGATAATAAACGGATTAAACAGCGTGCGATAAACCGGAAGTTTTACTTATAATTGAATGTGGTGCAGTTAAGATATAACAAGTATAAATTAACAATTTATAGTCATTTATATATTGCCTTTTTCAGTTATATGTTTGGATAATGTAAGAGAGAATATGTTAAATTAGATTAAATAAATTTATGTTGATGTAAGACAGAGTGTCATCTTATCGTTTTTCAAGCTACTGTATTTGTAAATGCAATTATATGCAGGATTTATGTAAATAAAATAAGACAGCTAATACAGTTTATGTGGAGGGCAATAAAAATGTAAGAGAAGTTTAGTTACGAATGTAAGTAGGGTATTAAATTAGAAGTTTAAATATAGTTGTGCACAACTAATAATAAGATGTTTGATTATATGCAGAATACAATAATGTCTTCATATATGTATATATATATCAGCCAAGCGTGATCACAATCTTGATGCATTCCTCGAAATAACAGCTATATAGGTATCGTCTAACAAGTTCAATTAAAACTTTGCAATGGATCTTTAACATCATTTTAGCAGAATACGGATGCATAATATTTGTAGCAGTTTCTTATTGTTCGAATGCTTTAGAAGCGCTTATAGCGGAGCTTGGCTAATTATTTTTACTGATCGACTATGTTAAGTCAAGTACGCTGAGGTCATTGTTTGGATGTGTGTTCTCTAGTGGCATTTCCTGCCAAGCGGTTACGTGCTTTGGAGGGCACGTCAAGGCGTCGCGTCAGTGCCTGTTGCTATCTTTGAATGGCAGTCGTTATAACATGGTGTGTGTGCAAGTGGTTATAACATTTTGTAAATGCCCACCGTGCTTGCAAAGCTAATGTGTTTAGAGCCAGTTACCATTCTAAGGTTATGCCTGTATACCACCTTTGAACACATCACTCATCATCAACAGAGATTGTGGTGTGGTCAAAGGCTAGATATATCAGCATATATACAGCGGTATAGAAAAGAGAAGAAAATATGTACTAAACGGATGGTCACACTAATTGTTTTGGGTAACTTAAAAAACAACATGTTATAAACAAAATATTGCTCTTCAAAATACTCTCCTTTACATTTTTTTTTTTCGTGCGATCTAATCATTTTTTAAAACAGGAGGGCCACAGATCTGAATACATGTTTTCTACATGCTGATTGAACGCTATCAGTATCACTGCCTTTTCGGAGTTGGTAAAAGTGAATCTCTCATGAAATCTTTGATTTTGGGGAAATACAGAAATCACAGGGTTCTAGGTCGAGGCTATGTGCAGGATGGGTGACGAGATGTAATTGGTGCGGTACCAAGTAGAATACGTCGGCATTAACACTCTTTTGATCTTCAAGTGGAAGTTGGGACCCGTAGCTGAGAAAAAAAAGTTTCCGATCTTTTAATTCTTCGTGTAAAATTTTCTGAATTTGGCTCATACCAATCCCCAATAGTTCTCGAATTGTCTCATAGGCAATCCGCGGTTTTTCTTCAATTAGCCGCTTAAGAGTAGCCACATTATTTTCGTTGAAGGCAGTTGAAGGCCGCCCTTCACGAAATTCCTCATGTAAAGAAACTCGACCTCTGTCAAATTTAGCAAACCATCGCCTCACGGTGCTCAAACAAGGTGCTTCTGTCCCAAAAGCATTTTGAAGACGTTAAAGCACAGACTTGCGGAGAGAGAGAACTTTTAAAATCATAAAAAGTGATCGCTCTAAAATCTTTTCGACTTAATTACATTTTCGTTGCTTACGTAGAACAAATGATTTGCCGCCAATTATATTTATTACTAAAAAGCTTGCTAGTCTTTTCAAAAAATATTATATAATATTCGAAATTCAAATAGTTCCGATTAGTTATTTAGATAGAAGTGGAAAACTTTTAGTGTGCCTCATGAATATGGTATATACCTTTATAAGCACGTCGGCTGATACAGACTGATCTGCTATTGGCTAAAGGAATATTGCAATTTTATAATATAATGATTATATTATAAACCCTTTAGACTAAGGATTTTTGTAGTATCTAACTACAATAATCCATGTAAATTCCAAAACATTTAACTACTTTTAGCGTAGGGGGCAGTAGGGTAGGCCTTAAAGGTAATTTAAATCTGTAACGAGCTTCAATCTGGGCTCAAAATGCCCCATTTGGTCATAAGTCAAAATTAGGGTTTCTTTGGTTGTTGTAACCATGATTTGTAACCAGCATTGATCTGGAACAATATAGGTAACTCATTTGGTATATAGCGTTCGGGTGTTATTGGTAACCATTACACGAGAAACATTGATCAAATTGGATGCATTTAAAAATTACACAAAATAGCCAATACCATATAAACATATAACTAACTAAATATGTGAGAAATGAAATGAAAGTAATCTATTTAAGACGTAACATTAAATTGACATAATTAAAAGAATATGTTACACAATCAAATCAAGCTAGTAATTAAATAAAATTAAGCATCAATCCAACGCTAAGTTGTTAAAAAAGGATCCATCTCAGAGGATCCTGGTTGAGAACCAAGGCTTATCTTCCGTGGATCCATCGTGTGACGTCACAGAAACATAATATGACTACATTTATGTTAGCTATGAAACAATATTGCAAATACTAGAACAACATTCATTTAAACTATATTGCATGTATTAGAAACCAAAAAACATACAACTGACATAATATAATAATGGTGGATTATGCATCGTTTATTGTTTGTAAAACCCTGCTATTAAAATAATATAAACCTTCTGATATAAATGAGTTCTGGTATTTTTTGCGAGTTTTGTTGCTTCAGCTTTTTCATTAAAATGGTGTATCCATATAAGCCGTTCAAGTCATACCCAAGTTAGGGTTCACAGTCTCGGGACAGTAAACGAATCTATGATAAAAAATCGATGGTACCTTGTTAATAGGCTTCCGTTAGAGTAGAAAGTAGTGTTCCAGCACTGAGGTGAAGCTTAAGCTGCATTAAGTTACGAGTATATTTTAAGATATTTTTATAAGAAACGACTTTATTTTGGTTCCGAATAGGACTTGAAGTAAATGTTGTGTTAATATGTTTTATATTTATAATCATTAATGTTTTACTATGAACTCATGAGTTTTTGTGTCCAAATCTAAACGGCAGCAGTGATGCATCTGCGCTTATTTCTAGAAGTTCCATTGCCTATAGTTATATGGTGGAACTATTGGGAAAAAATTATCCCACGTATTTCATGGTAAAACGACATGGAATTATTAAGTCCCAGTACTTCCATTGCTGTTGCTAGATTTATAGCATTGTGTATATATCTATTAGTACATAATTATAACGTTATTTCATCGTCTTATGGAGACTTTTCCTTACGTAGGCACTGGCCACAATTAAAAACTTTGATACGGCAGTTTGAATAGATCATTCGCGAAAACTGTTAAAACAATACAAATTATTCGTGGCAAATTACTGAAGGTACCTACTGGAAGAAGACTCAGCGTATTAGAAAATGATTTCAGACAAAATAGAACAAATGAGAAGAGTTTCTCTTGTCGTAATTAAGTGGTTAAAATTAAAAATGGAAAAAATAAAAACACGTAATTGTTTAAGATTTTGTAAGTTTATAAGTCCATGAAATAAATGGGTATTTCCTCACTAATTCTATGGCGTAGGTTTCTTTCCACTAGTTCTATCATATATGTTTTAGTAGCAGAGAATTCTTTGTGTTAATTTCTTCGGGGAATTACTGCCATCATATCCATTTCTATCACCAAGCAGTAAGTGTGAACAGTAAGTGTTTATATTACTTTGTTCCAGTTTAAAAGATACCTTATTACCTGTATTTTTTATAAATACAGGCACATGAGACTTACCAACTCTATGTCTCAGGGTGATGGGTGCAGTGCAGTTCACCACTTCTGACAAAATGTATCTATTATGTACAGAGGTTATTGCTTAACACCAAGTTTACCTCGTGCTTGTTCCATCACGATAGCATAAAATAAAATATTTTAGTATATAAGTTCCATGGAACAGGTGATAATTAAGGTGAAATATCACGTTTGTGACTAGATATATATCATTTTAACAGTTTTATAGTACTAGTACGAGTAGCTAGGTTTGTTGAAGTTGAGCGAGAAGAGCTCGTAGCGAAGTTTACTTAGCTGTTCTTAACCGATCAGCAAAGTTAAGCAACGTCGCGCGCGGTCATGAGTTGGATGGGTGACCGCTAGTGACATATACTACTGAGCGTTTCCGTGCTTCGGAGGGCACGTTAAGCCGTTGGTCCCGGTTGTTGTCTTAGGATGGCAGTCGTTATAGCATGGTGGTAGGACAATTTGCGAATGCCTGCCTGGCTACCTACCACCCTCCAGTAGAAAATCTGTCGCCAAGCACCTAACGGTGTGTTCCGGCAGCTGTATTTGAGAGCCAGTACTTCTAGGTTAGCCTGAACAACATCTTCGACCACATCATTACTTACCATCAGGTGAGATAGTGGTCAAAGAATAACCTATCAGGCAATAAAAAAATATATATATACTTCAGACCATAGAAATCGCCATAAAAATATCGCTCGTGATAATTCAGTGTACAGCAATGAACATATTTAAATAAAATACACCTTAAACCGCCAAAATTTTATAAATACGTTAGATTAAAATATAAATTTGATATTGCGAAAAATACTTACTGAATTGAAGTGATTTAATACAATAGTTTAACACCCTAAAAGACATATAGTAATGTAACAACATATAGTTGATATGTTCCCACACTAGATCAACTGCTGCCATATTTACATTAGGTACTAGCATGAATCAATTTCTTCCTTAGCTCCAAATGCATGTGGACCTTCACAACTCAAAAACATCTATCTAAAACGAAAATCTCATAACCAACGTTTTCATGTTTAACGCAACATTTTCTTATTCTCTGTAGGCATTTTGTTACCAACTTGTGGCTTTATAGCTTTCTATAAATCAAATCCCTGGTAACATGCCACGATTACTCTGACTAAATATGAAATTTAAATATAATATAAGCTACCAAGTATTTGGTAACACATAATTAACCTTGCTACTATCCCCAATTAAATTGAAACTGTGTGTAAATTTTTAAAATGTATGAAAATACATGAATATATTAAAATAATACAATAAGAGCTGAGAATCAGATAAAGCAGACCCTTGTTGAACCTATCGTTTGCCATATCGTTCACACATTCATCACTTATAAACTAATAATTCATATCCGTCCTGATACAGATATGGAATTTTACTGTGGGGAAATAGTGCAATGATAGCAGATCTCATTATTCTACAAAAAAAAACGCATCGATATCCTTATAATATAATATTTAACTATCTAACTAATCTGGTTAAGATTCCAGATTGCCCAGGCAGGGATTGTTTAGCAGAGAGGCTTCCACCTGGACATTCTGTTTTGATACTTAACAAACCGGCGATTCGCTGGGCTGAAAAGGACAAGGTAAAAAATACACAAAATTACATACAGAGTGATGCAGAGTTGGCCAACTAGAATTTTATTTCACTTACTGCCAGGGCGGCGATGATCGGTCCCGTGCTTCTTTCTTCTGAGATTCCAACGTCAGGACACGGCACAATCACAAACTAAATACAAATTTATAGATCGCGTAGAACAAATACGCGCAAGGCGACAAATACAAACAAATATACTAAATTCAAAAATCAAGAACCCGAGTTACTCCAATTACGTCAAAATGTACAAGAGAGCGACAAGCAGCTTCAAGTTATTTTCACACACAAAAATCCATAGATCAAAAATAGACGACTAGCAAAGGGTGCGTTCGAAAACTGCCCGATAAGTTGATCGGTCCGAACAAAACTTATACTATTAACTATCTCGTCCATATACGTATTAGAAACTTGTAATTTCGAAAAAGATCCTTTTTTTTAAAAGTAAACTGATACGCCACGTATGTACTCAACAAGTAAACTAAACACAATCTAGCTATCACGAAATGTAGAATAAAATAAAAAATGGATAAATAGAATAAAATGGATAGCTCCAGCCCGAATTCAATGGTCATTAAAATACTTAATAAATTACCAGTAGCATTAAAAGAAGAACAAAATGAATCCACGATTGAAAAAAATAAAAAAAAACCAATGAATATAAAGATTATTCTTCTTTTGACGAATTCCTTCAAGAATAATGTAGTATTTTAATGTGTAACATAATAATGACTCAACCGATGTTGATGAAATTTAAATGTGAGCAATTTGGAGGTAGAATCTACCAAACAAAAATAGTTATTATACAACTCGATTCATAACTGACGGAGTAACCACGTAACAAATATATAATACATTTCGAATTAAAAGACACCTTCTATTTTGGAGAGGGTAAAAAAAATTTTGGTTTTAATAAGACAATACTTCTGCTTGCTACTGATTTATACAAAGTTAATCTTTATACGTGTAACTAATTTTGATAGAAAGGCACAGCGATATGTTTTGGAACGAGGAAATTTGGTGTGAATCCAACGTGCAGTGTCCGAAGCTAATATAACTAGGCGGACGGAGTTGTAGCAGCAGCTTATATTAAATACATATTTATCGATGTTAAGAATCTAGAACACACTCTTTTGTTTAAAAAGGAATGATAGGCGTCAAAAAGTGTTTTTACTTTGAATAAAACTTAAACCTGCAAAATGACAAATTTTAAAGTAAAACTCTACTAACACGAAAACTATTAAATAACGGAATCCAAAATTATAAAAATGCAAGACAATTACATTTTGTTGTTCAACATTTAATTGTTAAATCTCTCAACTTTTAGTTGTTTAAATAATGTTTTACAGGACATTTTTAAATATCTCAAACACTTTTATACAGTTAAAATACATAATTTTTTGAGCCGGTAAGGTCATATATTTTTCGATGAATAGATAATATAATAAGCAAATCATAATGTTACCCATAAGCGTGCATATTCAAACCGGTCCAATTGTTAGTACTTTTTGCACCGTATGTAGTGTTGGCGTAATTCGGACCGTACCCTTACTGATCTATTATATAATTGGCGCTAAAAAACTCAGTTTGTGGTCCACCGACTTCGTGTCAAGGCGTGCAATGAGGGTGTAATAACTCCTCTAAGTGTTTGGCCTGACAATTGATATATACCTATTATAACGAAGCACTAACACAGCCTTAAAATCCATTACCACGATGACAATAGCTACAAATAACTTCCTACCAGACCCATCTATTTTTGCTAATGACATACAATTTAGGAAGGTACATACATACATACATAAAGTCACGCCTCTTTCTCGTAGGGGTAGGCAGTGTCCACAGATTTCCACTTGCTACGATCCTTACATATCTCTTTCGCTTCATCTACACTCATCAATCCTTTCATACATAGGCGTCATGAGTTTTATTATATTAGTAATGCACGAGGAAGGCATGCCACTAAGTTAAATAACGATGAAGGTGGAAGTCGATTCATCTTGTTCTACCAAATAATTAGCGGCATTGTTTTTACCTTAGCATATACACAATATTGACTCATTCAAAATCGGTAAAGAAAAAAACCTAAGATATGGCTGCCTATGATCTGACTAAAGCAGTAGTTTAGCAGTGCGCTTTGATACTTGCCTGACCTTGTTATACCGGTGCAATAATAAAGAGATTTTGAACCCAATTGTGACATGCGGTGAAAAGTGGATCTAGATGGATAATTATTGACTACCAGTTTTTGCGAGATTTAAACAATGTTTTCCACGGACACTTTCTTCAAAATGCTTTCACATATTTCGTGGATCCCAGGTACACATAGGTTTATTGGAAAGGTTTAAATGACCTTACTATTATATGCCAGATCCTGTGATTATGATAAATGTATTTCTACTACATCAAAAATATTATAGCAATTTCATAATTGGACCCCTCATATTACTTTGTGCAATATTAATATTTGCATGTTACTAACCAGGGCACTCTTACAGGTAAAATAGACTCCGGATATTTAATTCACACCCATTAAATTTAATTTATTAAAAAATAACGCGAATAACAAGAGATAAAAAACCATACTTTTAATTATTTCTACCCATTCTTGCAAATTAAAATTCACAACATTATGATAAAAATCAGAGAAGTAATAAAAATCAAGGACAAGAATAGAGCAGCACAAAAGTGATAAAACGTTAAAAACACGAGAAAAAACATATCGGCTTCACAATTTATTACCGCTTTTAGCAAAAGGTTTGTTGTTTACAAGACATCTTTTATTTAAATTGTAATTTACGATTCCCGCACAGAAACATAAAGATAAGCTGGATTAAAAAGGATATAATAGTAGTTACAAAAAAGTTATATAAATATATATATTTTTTTAGGTACATACCCGAGTACATATTTGTTTAATTTTAATGAGCTAACCAAAATTTAGAGATAATTTCAAATATTTTGATAATGATTTATCAATGGGACCAAAAGCACAAGTACACAGTAGTAGTACATGCAGGTAATTAGTATTATCTACATGATGGTAATATAAATTATTTTAGAATAAGTACAATCCAGGGCCATTTATCTAGACTGCAATCTCTTCTAGACTATCGTAAGCTGAATAGACACCAGTGGATTGACGTGGAGGTTAAGTCGATACAAATACATTATTGTACTCATATTAATGTATATTTTCAAAAAACAATAAATATTAATTAGATAAAATAATAGAGGTTAAGGTATGAAATTGTTTACCAATTTATTGTAATAGGCCATAGAACCTTTATGGTTCGAGATTTTTGAGTGAAACCTATTTTCACATGGTATACCTATGAGGTTACAAAATGTCATTTTTTTATCTTTAAAATATGTGCTACATTCGATTATCGCCTTTCGGTGTTTTTTTTTATTTAGCTTAGACAAGAAAGATGGATACTTCGATCATTCGAGTGATTTTTGAATACAAGTTCCGAAGCGTGCTAACTCTGAGGCAGAAACAGCTCGCAGTTGCGTTTGCAGAGGGGATTGTTAATGAACGCACCGTGCGATTTTGGTTTAAACGCTTTCGTGATGGTAACTTTTGGAAGCGCTCGTAGCGAAGTTTACTTAGCTGTTCTCAACCGATCAGCAAACTTAAGCAACGTCGCCCGCGGTCATGAGTTGGATGGGTGACCGCTAGTGACATTACTACTGAGCGCTTCCATGCTTCGGAGGGCACGTTAAGCCGTCGGTCCTGGTTGTCGTCGTAGGATGGCAGTCGTTATAGCATGGTGGTAGGGCATTTTGCGAATGCCCGCCTGGCTAGCTACCACCCTTAAGTAGAAAATCTGTCGCCAAGCACCTAACGGTGTATTCCGGCAGCTTTCCTTGAAACCAGTACTTCTAGGTTAGCCTGAACAGCATCTTCGACCACATCATCACTTACCATCAGGTGAGATAGTGGTCAAAGGCTAACCTATCAGGCATAAAAAAAAAACTTTGATATGAAGAACAAACCACGTGGAAGGCCGCCCACACAGGTGAATAACGATGAGTTGAAAGACATGGTGGAAGCCGATCCGACCCAAACTACCCAGGAATTAGCGGCATGGCTTAACGTTACCTTACCAACAATAATCTCACCTGCGTCAAATCAGTAATATAAAAAAAATATGAAAATTTGGTGCCTCATGATTTGACTGATCTACAGAAGAAAACGCGTGTTGATACTTGTGTTGCCTTGTTGAATTCTGTATCAACAGAAATGAAAAAATGTTATCGAATTGTGATATGTGACGAAAAGTGGATTCTTTACGATAACTGTAAGCGAAAAATGCAATGTCTGACCCCAGGTCAAACGCCGCAACAGTGTCCTATATTGGTAAGCAAACCTTACCAATAAAAAGGTAATGGTAACTGTTTGGTAGTCTCAGCATGGTGTTATTCACTATAGCTATCTCCGATCTAGTCAAGCAATAACAGCAGATATCTACTGTGCCGAACTCCGAACAATGATAGCAAAACTAGCAGTGAAACAGCCCCACTCAAGAATCGCTCTTCACCATTATTAACGATATGAAATGATAACGCAAGACCTCATACAGCACGGGAAACCATTTTGACTATACAGGAACGACCATTAAATATTAATCGTCACCCTCCGTATTTGCCAGACCTTGCTCCAACTGACTACCTTTTCTTCGTGATTTGGTCAATTTTCTACGAGATAAAAAGTTTTCTTCCCAGGAGGCAGTACAAAATACTTTCACACAGTTTTTCCAATCTAGATCACCAGAGTTCTATCGCAAAGGCATAAATTACCTTCCTATTAGATGGCAGCAATGTATAGATAATAATGGTAATTATTTTGTATACATATATATATATAAATTAAAAAAAAACCTAATTGCAATTTACTGTACAAATCGGCAATTTCATACTTTATCCCTAATATTATGAAGGTACTAAAACATTAATACATCATCTACATACATAATATCCACCGTTGAGCAAAGATACTATACTCACCCATTAGGGGACGTTTGAAATAATCCCCATGCTTGGCAGGCGTCTTGGGGATCTCAGTCTTAGATAGCAGATCTTCAAAAGGCGCTACTGCCGGTATGCTGTTAATTTTCCCTTCTTATCTTCTTGCAACTCCAACAGGAAGATATAAGAGGGGAAGTGGAATTCTAGCTAATCTATTGAAATTAATTAAATTAATTTAATCTGTTTTTATGAATAAAAATATTAGATAGATATTTATTCATAAAACCGATAATTACTTATTTACTGTAGTACTCTGAGGTTTACTTCATTATCAAAAAGATGATCGATATCCTTCGCAGACAGCATGCTGTCCTCGAGGGTCGACAGATAAGGTGTTGCATTTGACCTCGCAGGAAAAGGAACTAGAAAACTATTCATTTGAGTATTCATAAAAAAGAGCATATGATCACAATGTCATCTTATATACTATATAAGATTACATTTCTTACGGGTCAAAAAAATACAAAGATTTGTAATTTATCTAAACTTATGAACTCCATTGATAAGAGTAAAAAACTTAAACTGTTATCAAACAGTAAAATGTATTTTCCTGCGCATGCGAGGCGTTAAATGAATCAATTCAAAAACCCTATTTTATGTATGTTTTAAACTTATACATGTTTATGAAACTGTTACTTGTGTCATGTTATGCTTATTTGTTGTTTTTTAATAACGAGCCGTAAAGAAACAGAAAAACAGATCAAGGGAATAAAACGGTGCCATATGATGTACCGAATAAGTAGTAGATACTGAAATGTTTCCCGTCCATAAATTTGTAGACAGTCGCAAGCACTTGTATTACATACTTAAATGAGGATTGAGGTCATTAGGTTCAAGTGGACCTTTAGCTCCAAACAATGCGAGCATTGTTGCAAGAATGATTTGCGGAACACATTTCGGTTAATGCTGATTGCTAAATGGAACAGCCCCAGGTATCCCGAGGTCACACTGCTGCCCTAAATACATTCCAATCTGAGTAATGCAACGTTCGCAAACACAGTATTTCAATTGATGAGTTATACTTATGAAGTTTTATTATTAAACAAAATTTAAATTTTTAACAAATTTACATCGTTACCTTAAAATAATATAAGTACTTAAAGTAAATTATTATGTTTCAGTAAGTTAAACTTATTTCATTTTTTGCTCTAACCGTACGCAAACGCATACGTTTAAGTTTCATTATAATTTACTAAAATGAATAATTATATTGCACGCATTGTTTGTTATCTGTTGGCCTCGAACTCTGCTAAGTCTCTACCTGCTGGGACACCTGAAAAACAAATTCACCACAATCCCTTCCTGGTTCAATAAATGAATATAATTAATTATTGAATCTGCCTCTTAGCTATAGGTACCACATTAGTTTTTCCCACGTATATTGATATATTTTACAGATTATCTACTCGTAATGCAGATATTTTGCGCGGCTTACTATAAAAAAAACTTACATTGATATATTTTTTATTAATTACAAATAAATATATATACAGATAAGCACACTAGCATAGGTCATAAATTATAATTTAAACTTAAGTGTAGATGTATATACTCTTTTACAACGTCTGCGACCACATCATCAGTTACCATCAAGTAGTGGTTAAAGACTAGCCTAACGCTATGAAAAAACATCAATTCGTAAAAGCCATTCGTTTTCATAGATAACGATTGTTATGGTGCATTTTTGGTTAATAGTATTCGTATTCTAAACTAAAACCAACTACTTGTTTTATATCGTTATAAAGGGATTCACCTCGTCTATTTATCATTATATATTTAAAAATAAAATCTGCCAAAGTAAGATTTGTACCGCGTTAACAACGCAGGCGGAACAGCAGCAAGTAGCTTGGGACCTAAACTGTCTGCTGCTTCGCCCAGTTTTCATAATTCAAACCTTGTATTATGTCTAGAGGATGCAAAAAAATTGCCTCTGCATTTAAATTAATAAAGAGTTAAGTCGACTTTTTACTATTCATGTTTACTTTTGCAGCAATGATAGCCCAGCAGTAGGTAATAGCTATGGACTGCCATGCCGTAGGTCCATGGTTCGATCCCCACCGCCGGCCTAAGCTGCACCGCATAGTGAAAGTGCATTTTGCGAATGCTTGCCTAGCTAGCACCCTAAGGTAGAAAATCTGTTGCTGAGCACCTAATAGTGCGTTCCAGCAACAGTCTTTAAGAGTCAGTAAAATTACAGGCAAATGACACTTCACAACTGTATGTCCAAGGGTGATGGGCGCAATGCAGTTCTTAACTTGTGGCGAAATGCATCTGTTATAGGCAGAGGCTACCACTTGACATCAGGTGGGCCTCACGCTTTTCCATCACAATTCTATAAAAAAAGTTTATTACATATTTTTTTAACATATAAACTACTCGTAGCCAAATATAAAGGCATTCCACCAACAGTACCTAATTTATGAGGCTACCGAAACGACACGTTTTAGTCACTCTTTTCTATTACTTACTTATCAAAATTTAACAGAGGTTCGTATATTTCGTTACTATAAACTGTTAAATATAAGCGTTCATAAAATCAAGGCCGTTTTTATAGTATTTGATACAGCTATAAACGTGATCACCGAAACGTACTTAATTACGTATAGTAATCTATGTTTAATGCAATAAATACGGTTCCTAGAGTAATAAGCTAATCACGCAACTAATTACAACTCATATGACCTCGCATGAACAATTAAACACAAAATTGCTTGGTAATAATTAAAGATTATTAAACGATTGTGAAAGTCATATATACTTAAATTACTAAGGACCATACATTCCAAGAGTATACATAGCATATACGTAGTTTTTTTTCTGTTATTGTGACGGAACAAGCTCCAGGCCCACGTGATGTTAAGCGGAATAACCTCTGCCTAGAACGGATGCATTTCATCACAAGTAACGAATTGCATTGCGCCCGTCACCCTGGGACATACAGTTGTGAAGTGTCATTTGCCTGTAATTTTACTGACTCTTAAAGACTGTTGCTGGAACGCACTGTTAGGTGCTCTGCAACAGATTTTCTACACATATAGTTGTTAAGTCTCATGTGCCTGTAATTTCACTGGCTCTCAAGGACTGCTGCCGGAACACACCGTTAGGTGCATGGCGACAGATTTTCTACTTGAGGGTGGTAGCTAGCAAAGCGGGCACTCGCAAAATGCCCTACCACCATGCGGTCAAGCTCAAGCCGGCGGTGGGGATCGTACCAGGGGCCTGCGGCACGGCAGTCCATAGCTATGACCACTCGGCCATCATTGCTTCAAAATTACTATACTATTATTTATATTTAGTGGTATATATATAAGAATATCAGGTGTGCAGCTACCGGTCTAGAATTTAAACCCCCTCATATCTTGCTGTGGAAGTCGCAACAGGTGACGATGGAAAGAAAATACGATAATGTGACAGCAGCGTCTTCTGAACAACTGCCATCTTACACTACGATCCCCAAGACTCTGGCATAAGCGTGGGCATAGATCATGGTAAAGCCCAAACGAAGAGGCATTTGTTCAACGGTGGATTTATTGGCTGTTTATGAGGTACATATTATGTAAAAAAATTACTAATTATTGTAATATATTAATAATTTGAACATTGTATCGCTTTTTGAAAATTTATTGTAAAGTATCAAGAACTTTAGTAAAGGATATCAAAAAAAAAGAACATTTATTATACATATACAGGGTTATTGGTAAAATGCTAACAACTTCTTAGGGTTCACTTCTGCTAGTCCTGAAAAACAAAAAAAAAACATTTAAAAATGTTTCTTAGGACTAGCAGAAGTCCACCCTAAGAGGTTGTTAGCATTTTACCAATGACCCTGTATATGAGGTATTAATTTGAACTAAAAAAAATCTACGGCTATATCCTTAATATTCGTAACTGATTATGTAAAATATCCCATAACTACATAAGTCACTTCAGGTGCCAAGTCAGATTATCACCCCCCCCCCCCCCCCCCCCCGCTCGTAGCGTAGTTTGCTTAGCCGTTCTTAACCGCTTCAGCCGATCAGCTTCGTTAAGCAACGTCCGCTGCAGTCATGAGTAGGATGGTGACCGACATGAGTCATAAGGCACGTTAAGCCGTCAATTCCGGTTGTTGGTCTTAGGATTGCAGTCGTTATAACATGATAACATGGTGGTAGGGCATTTTTCAAATACCCGCCTGGCTAACTACCACCCTCAAGTAGAAAATCTGTCGCCAAGCAGCTAACGGTGTGTTCCGGCAGCTATCCTTGAGAGCAAGTAATTCTAGGTAAGCCTAAACAACATCATACCATCAGGTGAGATGGTGGTCAAAGGTTAGCCTATAAGCTTTAAAAAATAATCTATTAAGTAAAAACTTCCAGAAAGTGGGAAGCAGCGGCTTCTGAAAAACTGACAACTTCTACTGCGATCCCCGAGACGCCTGCCAAGCGTGAGTATTTAAGCAAATCCCCCTCCAAGGAGACTATTCAACTTCGGATGTTCCGGTTGATAAGATAATAATTATGACATGAGTCACAATTATGTATTATGAAATGGAATATATAATATAAACTTATTAATAAAAATCTTAATATATCTTTTTACACGAAATAATAGCAAACAAGAGATCTTAACTATATATTGTACCATAAGAAAATAAATAAGTTTTCAAAATAATGTGTTGATTGATAAAGAAGTATAGCTTCAAAAAAATATTGTAGAAAGAACCCATGATCTACAAGCGCGAGTTTAAAACCGGAGCAGTATCGAGGGCAAAAGCAAACAAGCCCCGAGACAGCGGACCGTTTAATCAGTCTGTGCTGCAGACACGGATCGGGGGAGGGGGTGGTCTACCTTCCACTAAATGACCATCCCTCTACTCTGTTAACCCGTGCCACTGTATCCACAAACAGTATACTCGGTAAGTGCGGCAAATAGTAGATCTACAGTTCTATCAGACGTGACAAATTTCCAATAATAATATTTTTGGCTGTGTTAATATCAACGCGAATAATATATCGTAACGAATGCCTCATGCTTTATGTTTAGTTTTGCAAAATCTCATATATTCCTTATTTTCGATTTGCAGCCTTCGAAATAGGATGTATTTAGTATATTACTTTTATCATCAGCTGTAAGTGATCATATTTGTTTTTAGATTATAGAGCCAAATTCGATGATATGTTTTTTTATCTATGTAGTAGATTTTACTTTTGCCACAACTCTCTGCCTGATGTCAGATTTCATAAAAGTCAATCTTCCGTAGGATGTCAACATTGATCCTCTGAGACCTGATTATAAGTTTTGCCGTCCACTCAATTAATACAGGAAATTTAAAATTGTCACGAATAATTTAATCAACGTCTCCAATCAAAATAATAAAAAAAAACTTAACGTTTGTTATTTGGATGTTGAAACCTTAAGCGGCGATGCAAACACTGTATTGAATGACTTGCGAGTACTTATAGACGATTTTCGTCTTATTGGCCTTGTACAACATTTTTCCAACTGTACGCTTTTTGTTTGTAATACTTGTTCGGATAAAATTTCGATTATTGAAAAATTCAACTTACTTGCGCTTTATATAAAATTAGTAGAAAATAGTTCGCTCTGTATTTTGTGTTCACCGATTGACGAACCTTTATCACCATTTGTCGAAGAAAAAAAATCATAAGTTGAGAAATACCTCTCTAGCAGGTTATTCAAAATTAACCCCCATATAGCTTTTACAATATTTAGATTTTGCCATATCGTTGAGATGTTGTCCGCTGTGAGCTTATTTTAAGCTGAAACAACTTAGTAAAAGATACGTAAGTCAGCTTTGAATGTTAAGATGGATGATAGGGCTTGGGTGCAAGCTTCCCTGTGAGGTTGATGGGCATATGGATACGTAAAATTTCTAGTGTGGCATTACCAGCTTTTTTGTCTTCTGCACACAATACGCAAAAATGAGTAGAAAATAAATTGCAGCATCTTTAGGCTCTTTTGATGCAGCATAACTAGCTGAGGCTAAAAACACACGGAGACTGACTTGTAGAAATACTGAATTCCCAAAAGTTTTGTCATCTCAAAAATAGTTGGATCGGCCCCATTGCGAGCTAGCACGGAAAGGTTTTTAAAATACCTGTCCTAGCATCGCAGAGCGTTATCGTATTCTCGTTGTTTCTGTGTGAGTATCTAGTCTTTGGTTACAGGCTATTCCTTCTTACAAAACTGGTAGCCTTATAGATCCATCCGCTTTTTATCCCGCTCTAGGCCTACGCTCGGGTGCAAGGTGTTGTGTTGCAAATCACTGCCAGTGTGGTACAGCAATTGATCAACTCGGTCACCATGACCTCTCCTGCTCTCGAAGTACTGGTCGAATTTCCCGCCACGCCAGCCTTAACGATATCATACGCCGGACTTTTACCAACGTTGCAGTGCAACTTTTACCAATGCGTGATTCAGGAAGAATATTGATAAGTTTGAGAATGAACTCATGGTTTTAAAATTATTAAATGTAACAAAAAAAAAACAAATTAAAATCAAATAAGAGTACGGACCACGAGTCTGTAGTGTGTAGCATATAATAACAAAAAAAAAAAAACAAAAAAAAAATGCATGATGATGGTAAAGATCTGACGGCATGACACTGGTTCTGTGGAAGCTAGGGCTGCCCTTAGTTTGGAACGCTACATGCGTAGATAATTTAGCGCCGTCACATCTTTCTGAAACCAACGTGAGGGCTGGTGCGGTGGCTACTTCGGCGGAGCAACTCAAGCGGCGCAAGTATGCTAACCTCGATAGTCGTTACATATTTGAGCCGTTTGGTCTGGAGACGTTGGATCCACGCCGACCGGGAGCTTAAAGCTTTCATTGTAGTAATCTCTTTCTGAGTGATCGCGCATAATATCTAGACGAAGTTTTAATGCCGAAAATTTTATTATTAGTCGGTATATGGTTGAACTCATTCTATGTTATTTTTAAATCAATTGATAGTTTATATAAATCGGGCAATAATAAATATGTAGCGTCTTCTCTATTGCACTTTAGCCCTGTAGCATTAGCCCCCGTGTTATTTCCGCGCCCTCACCCGCTGGGGCGGCGGAAACACTCCGCCCGCCCGGATTCATTTCTGGTTTTCGCTACTCTTTTCTTTTGAAACTTTTCCTCTCCCTCTACCACTGTAAGAAAACAGTTACTCGCTCATAGCTCTGAATCAATCGCACTAACACAAATAAAGAAAATCAATTAAAAGATTGGGTACAATATGATGTTTATAGTAACATCTTAGGTTAATAAATGTCGTAAGAAGGATGTAGTTAGCAAGTAAGAACTTTATATACCAGCTTGATCGATTTTCGCTCACTCGGGACATAAATGTAAACTGCATGCCCTCCGTTAACGGATTAATTTTATTCGCTTAATGGTTTTATTTTTTTTCCACGGTAGACTTTTATGGGATTTAATTACTTCAAGCACTGTGAGAGCGTAAATAGGTGTGCCGATGACTGTTCATATGAAATATATATATATATATATATAAAGTTCTAGGGGACATAATAGCATATGAAGATCAATATATATTACATAAGCATGTATAAACATGTTAGTTATTTTTTAAAGCAAGTTCATAATGTAGTCTCAAATAGTTTTTTTAGTATTAAAAATATTTTTTTTCCTACCCATGTTAATGCAATGACCGCCACTGAGGGCCGTTGCTTGGGACAATATTTATAAAATTAGTTTTAACGGCCTACACTAAAACCGCGATCACTGGTGGCTGACGAGACAACTTTTAAGTATTGTTATTCCAAAGATGTCCCAACCGCCACCTTGAATAATATTATGTGAAAAACCTAGGAAGGTACTGGTACCAGATGCCCAAATATATTAAAGAGGTTATATACTACATTTCACAGATCAAGTCAAAAGTCGATTGTTGTTTAACACGATGGTACTTCCTCGCTTAACTGTAGGAAGATCTATAGGAGTATTTATCGTAATAACTCCGCTACCAAACCCCGCACCCTGTGCAAACCGTACACCCACGGACTCTCGGTCTACTCATTTCGTATGCAATTTTATTCATTATTTGTAATCTACTTCAATCGAATAGGGTTTCAATATAAATCACTTTAGGATTTGCTCAGTAGGACGTATGTAGATGACGCTTTTAGTGTGATATTTAAATGTGATGTGTCTTTGTGCCGCAAGGTGCGATGCGCTAATAAAGCCAGCCTTCCACAAACTCGATATGTATGAGATGGGCGACGTCAGAAACTCATTTGACTAAAACAAATATATCCAACCGCTCGCTTTCCTTTTATTTTTCATGCGCTTTTAAGATGCCGATACGTCTCGCTGTTTTATTTCGATTTGGTATTGAGGTATAAGTCTTCCTAAGCTTGAGTGTTTGCCACGAAATCATAATAATTATAAGAATGTATATATTACATAGATCATATTAATTTTTCATTTCTATTGCTGGATGGTATTCAATTCACTACGTAGCACATTTTATTCAATTTGGTTTAATTCGTACCTCATTATGATTATTTACGATACGGACAACTGCTCTACTAGACCGTTCCATGTTTCATATTCACAGGGAAGCGCATTTATAGATCCGTGTAAAGAGGACGGCATCTTTTATTATTCTTCATTGAGTCTTATCATACATTCATTCTTTAGCTCCTTATCCGTCTATATTCATACTCAACTTTAATGCTTTTCATGATATCCCATACTCAATCAATATCACTCAACACAAATTATTTTGCCTTTGTTGCTTCTTTAGAGCATCCTCCTCTGTATTTCTATAGATAAACTAGTCCCTAGTTTTTTTCGCGAGGTATCATGATTGTTGGGGGAATTTATGATCAGAAGTTGTCTGATAATACAGGTACAGGATCAATGAAAAACAGGACGAAGAAACACATTACAATTAGTAATACAAATAAATACACGTTCACATTTTCTTTTTTATAAAGTATAAACAAATAAGTACTAAAAGTTATGTATTAAGAACCTATGTTCAACACGAGGCGAGACTTGAGAGTGCTATGCGTTGATTTACAAAATTGTATCCTGTTTTTATAGTTCAAATACTCTAGTAATGAATCATAAGTGACATCGTTACAATTGTCACGTTTTAGGCACCGTTCTTCACCTTCAATTTCATTTTAAGCGATACCGTTTGCTTTGTCTTTAATAAAGCTTCTGATATTCTGCCAATAAGTATCTTTACCAAAGTCTAGTATACACAAGTACTTTCAAGTCGGCTGCTTTGAATATACCGTAAGATGCATGATGTTTATTCCCAGTAAATATATATATTAGCAGTTCTTGACTGTTCAACCGGCTACTCAGTATATTATTCTAGTATCTTTGAGCAGTTCCTATCTAAGAGATGACTATTCATATTGTAAGATTTTGAAAAAACAACAGAAACATCTGATCGATCCTTACTGCTGGAGATAAGAAGCTAGTCATTTACTGCTGGTAATCCAATCAGTTATTTTTGACGTGTCTTAACGTTGTAAGCCGTCTTTTTATGGAGGAGGGCCTCTATCCTCTTTCTTCTCCTGACTTACAGATTCCGAATAAGCCAATTTTTCTGTTACATTTCTTTCATGCTCCTGGTATGTGTTAATCATCGAGTAGGCCAGAGCACCAATTATCTATCTGCTTCTCTGTTTTTTTTACGATGTGTGTTGATAATGATTTGCTCTGTTTCATTTCAAACCGCTTTAGTTTAACCTTCTTTATTTTTTTATTGCTGAAAAGTAAGCCTTTGACAACAATCTCACTGATGGTAAATGATGTGGTCGAAGGTTTTAACATGATTAACCGGCTCTCAAGGATAGGTGTCAAAAATACCGTTAGGAACTTGGCGACAGATTTTGTGCTTGAGAGGGAATATAGTCAGTCGGGCATTGGCAAAATGCCCGACCATCGTTAGGTAGGCGCAAACCCGTGGCGTGATTCGAAACATGGAGTTCCTGTTTTCAAACCTATGGATGAAAACGCTTATTTTGAAGTTATTCTGAACCTCTTTTCAGATCTTCAATAAAGTTATCCAACAGTTTGTCATTTGTACCTGTGACAAGTTTATGATCCGCATTCAGAGCAATCTTAAACTTTCCAGTTTTAGAACTTTTATGTAACAAACTAGGGCCTCCTTCATAGTTTCAAATCCAATATTTTAAAAGATCAATTTTGCAGTGTACTTCATTTAATACATAAATACTTCGATGCAAAAGATAAACACTTCTAGTTGGGTTAGCCCTTTAGGCTGTTTTATAAAATTATCTTCAGTTTTTATATAAAGTAATTCTGTTGATATGTTAAACTGCTTCAGTACCATATTTGTTTCTGGAGAATTCATCTCACTCTGCTGTAAGTAATGGCAAAAAGCCATAGCTTTTTTGGCATTTCCTACCTGAGTAGATTCAGTGGATTCCTCATTATTTTATAGAACATAATTTTTTGAACGATTTCTTAAAATTCTTTACCAAGTGATTTGAATTTAATATTCATTCAATTAATTATTCCCAATGTAATCTTTATCGCTTCTGCTTTGATAATTTTTTTCATATCTGATATTACTGCATCGTCAAAAATTCTCAATCTGATTAGATTGGACCAATTTGCTTTTTATTGTCAGTAAGAAAGAAATTATCTTTAACTTCATTCACAGCATATTTTTATTTTATTATTGAAGATCTTAGAAAATCTTATAAAATATTTTGCTTATAGTAACCAAGTTTGAATTTTCATCGACTTCATCGTTGCCGATCTATTAGCATATAAAGGCATCCAAGTCTGTTAGTCTCTGATTTGGAATGTTTGCATAAAACGTTAATCCGGCTATTCTGAAGTGCTCTACTCGTGTCTTAGGATTCTAACCGAAGTAAAGCTCGTAAGACAACTTGTCTTTAACAATAGTCGGACCAGTCCTGTTTTGAATGTAAACAGCTGTTTCAACTTATCGAGCCTATATTTTCTGATGCATTTTCACGTGAGCATACATCATTGAGCGTGCCAATTCACGATAGTGCTATTTTCCCGTTAGCACATAATTGTCTGTTCTGTGGTGTAGAGCATCACCAGGCACTGTATTCCTTTTTTCATGCCACAGGTAGGTAGCGATCTCCGTCGCCTTTAAAAACCTGTAACACCCGAGACATCACAAATACGTTACCGACTTAAGGACTGACTGCCTTTTGAAAAACTCGATATTGTAGCTGCTCGATAATACCGTGGGAAGAAGTTAATTCCAGATTGTGCAGGATTAAAGCTGAAAAGATTGGGTGCTTCACACAGTATGTGATCTCCACAGGTGGATGAGCTTTCCGGCGATGCATGAGCGAATGCAATAAAAGATACAAGAAATTGACTCCAGGTGTTCGGAAACCTTGGAGTCATTGAAAATTCTGCTAGCTTTAGAGATAAAACGTCCCAGCGCAAGAAAGAGCAAGGCTATTAAGTTCGAGGTGGTGATGGACATAGTTCAGATTTGCAAGACTGCCCCGAATGTCACATATATGGAGGCCACTGAGTATACGCTTTTTGTTTAATTTTGTTGGGGCATAAGGAGCAAAAAATTACAGAGAAACGGGGAAAATATACGCGCACCACCGGTACCGAAACGACGACCCTGACCCAAGCAAGAAAGGTGAATAGCTGACACGAAGGACGGCAGAAGAGCCCCTGCTCCCTGAGAGCAACTGTCTGGTTACACTCCGACCTCTTACTCTAACACGACAGCCACTGCCCTGTAATATGCGTGAGTTGGCTGAGGCTGTCTCAGCCTCTCTAGGCAGAGTTCATAAAGTGATTCTTGAGTTCGGTGATTCTGCCAAAAACTTATCTAAATTACTCAGAAACATCAGAATTATTTAAATACAATACGAAATACACAAATCTCTCGCGTTTCTAATCTACAGAACTTATCTTAACTTTGAATGCGTTTGTTCATTCGTTTTGTCACACAACCACAGACATCAATGTGAAGTCGTTCTCTTGGCTTGTTGCTTATTTTCAAAAGCTGCACTAAAGCCTCTTCATACCTATAGTTTTAATTCCTAATTCTTTTTAATGAGACGACTAACATGCCTTTCATTTAAATGTCAAATAGTTTTCCTTTTGTACTACTACTTCATTGATTGAAACTGCTAGTTTGTACAGACCTCCATACATGACATTTACCCGTAACAAACACTTTTCCATCTATCTTTACTGCACATGAAGTAAAGTGTAATTAAAACACAGTTCTAAATTTTCATCTCGTACGGCCAGCACCGGAATGCAAAAATTTGTTTTTCTATTCTGTATCAAAATTTAAATTTGATGGTTTCTTTCTTTAGACCTTGACATTTTATTTCCATCAACCGATGTAACAGAGTTATTTCAAGCATCTGGAATTTCTCAAATAATTCTGCTCGCATCGTTACATGGTTGGTGGCTCCGTAATCGATACACCGTAAGTTTGCGTTGTGCACCATCAGCGATGATATAGAAGTAAACAAGCTGTTAACATTGCTTACATGACTTGCCAACACTTGGTCGTGACTTAGTTTTAGGACAATCGTTTGTTCTTGTGACCTTGTTTCTTACATATAAAGCAACGTCTATTATCCTTACTAAAGGTTCCATGATTATTTCTGGTACCTATGCAAGCTTTTTGTGTTTCCATGTTTTAACAGAAAGAGCTTCATCGCCAGATTCTTAATTTTGTGTGTCAGTTTGCAAAGTTATTACACGAGATGAAGAATCTTGTGATAAAGCTCTTTTCTCGTGTATATTGACTGTAGTCACAGTACTCCTGTAAGATCTGTAAACTTCATAGCTTTATCGAAGACATAAGGCATGCCTTTTGGCATTTTTATCCTGCGATAATTCTAATGGTTACTATTTCTAGCCTCTTTAACCGTTTCTCTTTTTTTCACTAACTTGTGCACTTCTACCATCCACTTCTAAGTATTCTCTCTTTTGTTTCCCTTTACATTTTCTAAAATAATCCGTTGCCCGGATTATGTATGCATGTTGCTATTTCATTATAACATTACAAAGTCAATGTTAAATATTTTTTTCAAATTATTCATCTACGTTTCTTTTATTAGGACCGTTTATTTTAAAAAAATACAATCATAAACCACTAATGCCTCGATAAGCAATAAGAGCATAAATCTAGTACGAGAAGCAAGAAACTCTGTGCCATTCTCTTGAAATGTTTTATTCACAGTGTATGTAATTAATATGTTACATAAAATAAATATATGACACTTTTCACAATATGAATTATACACACTGTATATGTAGATTGTATTTCAAACATAACTTACTATCTTTCTTAATATAATTACAAGCATATTTGCGAAGCAAATTTTTTTTGTCCCGGCCGGAGGGTTTGAACCTTTGTATCTCGATTTGGCCCCGGACGCCATATACTTACTAACATGGAATTACATTACTTCTTCGTTGCATTGTTTTCACTTAATAACATTTAACGTCTAATTTGAAACTTAATAATACTATTACATCTCTTCAATCATACCCAAAATAGAATATACGAATACTAATAGCAGCAGCAGACAGCAGTAAAATCACCTGTCTAAAATCAAAATTGCAGATTCAAAATGACCCCTAATCATTCCACCCACCCCAATGAACCTCGGCCGTATACTTAAAGGATAAGTACCGAAGTACTCTTAGGTATTAACGCAAAAAATGGGAATAATAATAGTTTTTTTAGAACTAATATGATGTTATGTACAAACATATGTAATTTAAATAATTTGCCATCGGTTAGGTTGGCAACTCGCTTCTCAATTGTTTTTTTTTTAAGATTACATAATGGACTACAATTGAATCAACGTGAGAACATTTTAGAGTGATGACATTCTATGATTAGTCTGTGCTTACAAGGCTTCATTTTAACAACTGATAGCTAAGCGTTTGACCACTATCTCATCTATATTCTATAATTTTATTGATTATCAAGTACAGATATCGGGAAACACCTTTTTTACATGAAGGTTGTAGTAAGTTAGCCAGGCGAATGTTAACAAAATGTCCCCATTTACGAGAAATTTGGTATGAGTGAGCTAGTAATTAAAAAGATTTCGTAATAATGTATTAACGATAGCAAGGAATCTGCGGCCGATGGGTACCTCTCTTCAGAAATGTTGCTAAAATTGCACCACGAAAATGTAAATAAAGTTTATGATATCGTTACAGGAGAAGAAATCTGGGTTGATTGTTATAATACGGAAAAGATAGAAGTCCTGTAAATGGTAGACTAACAAAGCTGCGACGAGGAAAACATTCTCCTCTTCGCAGCTTTGTTAGTCTACCATTGTTGAAAATTCATTGTGTTTTTTTTTTTCAAAAACGGTTCATGTAATTTGTAACACCAAATGAACAAAAATAGTGAATTCTGAGTTTAAGAGCAACGACTGGAAAGTCGTATTCCCTATTCCACTTCTCAATATAACAAAGCAATTTTTCTCTTCGAAAGCGAACATGTGACCAATCTTGTTTATAACCCAGACTTAGCACCAAGTACCTATATAATATTTTTTTCCCCATTAGTCTAATATTTAAACATGCACTGACATGAGCTGATTCATTAAGACCATGTTTTTTTCGTATATATATTGTTTTAATAAATGAACATACTGTTTTTAACTTCAATATTCTTTCTGTAGTGCCCCATGTAGGTATTTGACAAAATACTGGTTCACAACTGGATTGATTAATGATTGAATAATTATATTTGGTCAGCAACTAAACACAGAGTCATAGCAAAATGGAAGCTGACATCAGGTCATTAAATGAAATATTAAATGATTCTTTCGTATGTTGAGTAAATATATTTGATAATTCTAATGGTGATTGCAAGGGATATCTACATGTTGTAGAAATAAACTCAAACATTTATTAGAGTTAAGTCATACGCTTCTTAGAGGCTAAATTAGCCTCTAAGAAGCTTGGTGTGTACGGTAAGGAAAGACGGTACTGCACGTCGGCCCAACGACTGCAACTTTATAAGGCTCAGGTTCGGCCTCACACGGAGTACTGCTCTCTCCTCTGGGCGGGAGCTCCCCAGTATTAGCTTCTTCCAATCTGACCGCATAAAATGCACTGGCACTGCGTAGATATATTCGATCCCTCTACATCTTTTACCGTACCTATACCGCGGAGTGTTCTGAGGAACTATTCGATTTAATACCTGCAGCTGAATTTCGCCATCGTAGGTCCCGACAAAGCATGATGTTTCATCAATTTTATGTTGACGTCTTGAAGTCCACAAACTTATGATTTTCACGGCATTTTCTACGTTGCACTGCTACAATATAGATCCAGCTGCCATGTGAAGTATTTACGAACAGATACGAATTAGTAGCCTTCAAGAAGAGAGCATATTCTCTCTCCTCAATGACCGGGAACCCATACGAGACTTCTGTTGTTGCGGATGTTCGTGGGCGACGGTGATCACTTACCACCAGGTGAGCCGCCTGCTCGTTAGTCATACCATAAAAAAATAGCATATTTTTGTACTAAAATATGTGGACGAATATGGGGTGGAGGAAAGCCAGAACAACATAGTAGTATGTGAACGAAGTGTGATTAGTGAGATCAGCCAAATTGGTATTGTACAAAGACAGGTAAAATAGGTGCAGTAATAATAACTCTAAAATAGATTTTGTTAATTTTTAGTCAAAAGCATTTATGAAAATTTACATTCTTGCCCTACGTAAACCTAGCTTCTAATATCATTGGTAGAATTCTCAGCGTATGAAAGTATTTTTTGAATTTCTAATTATGTTCGTTTGGTAAGGTTTTTAGCAAACTAACATGTGTTTCTAATGTTAGTTGAAACATATTTGTTTGATTATCAGCTAGTAGCTAATCTTAAATTAAAAGTCAGTGTTAGGCCGCAACGACAAGTAGAGCCGGCGGCTAGCGTGCGGAGGTAGCAAAGGCGCCGCAATGAGTGACTTAGGCTTGGCGTCGCGCGCCGCTCCGCGCAATTGGTCGCTCACCGCTGGCCCGCCCAGGGGAGGGGGCAACGCACACAATCTCACACTCACCTAAGATAATTTATTTTATGTTATACCGTTTGAATATTTTATATCTGTGTGAGTTTTTTCGGTCGGTATGCGTTCAGTGTGAAATATTCGCGCGATAAGAAAGAAGAGGGGAACAGATCGATCGGGGACGTTGTGCTTTTAATTTTAATACTTGGTTGTTCTGTTGTCATAGTTAAACCTTATTCAATATTAAAACTAACCACAACAGTAATCAAATATATCTTATTTAGTATCTCATGTTTATTTAATATCTCATGAACGGGGAAAATTTAAATTATATCATATTCAATGTTTCAATATGTACCTAGTTATTTACCATGATTATACCAAAGATTTTTATTTTCAAAATATGTAAGTAGGAACCTATTTATAATGAAGGAATAAGAAGATGACAAAAACCGTAACTACTTCAGGTGGTGACTATTTTATGGTTGTTTAACATAAAAAAGCCAGTCTCCAGCTACATACCTACTTATCTACAATTTATAATGAAAATTACTAATCATTGCATTTGAAAATAAACAACATGATCCTATTCTTTCTAACAATATGGTAATCAAACAAAAACAAAAAAAACAAGAATAAAAAAGCATTAATTACAATCAAAAAAAGTACTTTGGTACGAACCTTATAAAAAAACCTACTTATATTGGTAAACAATACCTACTTATTTATCCACTTCAACGTATAAGTAAGTTGCAGATAACTCCATAACTTAAAATAAGAACCAACGCAATATTTTATGCTACACATACTAACATAGGTAAGGCAATTCGTTAATTTGATAAATCTAACGCACGTAATAGTTTTTGTTTGACCCTACTAACGTAGCGCAAACACAGTCTGAAGAATCAAGAATACAAGGTTTCTGTGGTTTCCTAAGTACTTATACAGTCAATGCTAACACGCTTCCACCGATAGACCAAACCTCTAATACTAAAGTATTGGGGGTTGCTTATGTTAGCATAAGCTTTATGGTTGGGGTACAAATGTTCACTAAAACGATGCTTTAATAATATAGCTACCAGACTTGTACAAACGTAGGTACAAAACGTAACATTACGTTACAAATGTCATCGTTATTAATTCAAATGCAAAGCTATCCTTAAGTCGATACTTCAGCAAACTTGCTCTCTGTAGGCATCGTCACTGTTAATTATCACTTTATATATATTATATGATAGTTATATTATGTATAATAAAATAAAACAGACCGCTTCATACAAATACCAACATAAAAAATACAAGAAAAGAAAGAGAAGCTTTAAAAAGAAAGGAGTGCATCTACCCCCACCGCCGGTCGCCCCCACCGCGGCGGGCCGCCCCTGCGATGGGCGCCACCCACCGCACCGCAAAAATCGAGAGCGTCGACGGCGGCGCGGGGTCAAACGGCGACGCGAGCGTGAAAAGAAGGAGCGGTGTGAGAGCAACACGCACACAGCAGTGAGTGTGCGTGTGCGCGCCGAGAGGGACGGCCGAGGCAAGAGCAGGACGGCGGCGCCAATTACTATCACCTGGCGGGCAGCTACCGCATTACCCACTGCCGCCGCGCGCGCGACCACGCGCTCGCTGCACCACGCGGCTCGCTCCGCTCCTGTGCCTCCGACTCTGCACTGCAATCGATATTTGCACCGCCGGCGCCGCGGCCTGCCACTAACGCGAGTGCAACCCGCGCTTCCCACTGCTGGGCCCCTGTTTCCGGGGATGTTCAAAAATTTGCCACTACCAGCTTCTTGGGAGAGCCCCAACATGCAACTGTGAAGTGTGTGCGGACAGTGACTTGAACTTTTAAGAACTGTGTTTTGTAAAGTTTTAAGTTGGCGGTGAAAAATGACGTCCCAATTCGCTTTCAGAGGATCGCCTCCGAACCAGGTTAGTAGTTTAAAATCTAAGCTAATTTACCACTTTTGGTAGGTAGGTACTTACTTTATCTATTATTGATGTAGGTAACTTATACATATAACTTTAATTGGCCTAGCGAGCTTCCAGAGGTAGATTATTATCTTAATATTTTATGAAAATACGTGGTATGTTTACATAGTTAGATTTCTTGAAAGTTAAAACAATATCCGTTTCATTTGAAACATTTGTGTTAAACAATTATGCTTACATTACACATCATATACCTGTAGGTACCTTTCTAGAAATATTCTTGAACCAAAACAACACTAATATTATATGAATGATTTGCATATTTCTTTAATATATCACATAATTTTATAGTGCACGATAGAGCTTCAATTAGCTAATCACCTATGTATATTAATTATTTTTATGATAATCTGCTGCACCTAATATAAGTAACTCCTGCATAGATTACCACCGGCAACATTTTTATTCTACAGAGGTACGATATAAATCATTATTAAAATATACCAAATTCAATAGTCATTATAAGAGCATCATCTAGAAATCAAGAGTTCGTTAAGTATACATTATCTAAAAATGTTTTTATTGTATTCCCTACTTTCCACATAGTATTAGTGTAAAGACAATCTTAAAAAGAAGTGGTACGAACTAAGAATACATACATCGCTATACATCAGTCAAATGAAAATAATACCTAGGTAAATGTTATGGTATAGATTTATTTTAATATTCTAAAATACAATATAACATTTATATATTAAAGAGGTCACCAACAATAACATAAATAATCATAAAACCTACGGAACATTAACATAAAACAATACATTAATTTAAAAATAATAATATATCTGCTTTTATAGAAAACCGTACGAGAAAACGCTAATATTGAGACCACGCATCTTAAACGGGGGTAGGATTTAGAGCAGATAATAATTACCTTGTAGGTAGGTAAACAATAATTTAAATGCAAAGAGTAATAATTACAACAGATGGAGCGATATGACATTTTCACTTTGTCTTCCATAGTGTAAATCGTCCGAGTAGTAGGACCTAGCGAGCAAATCGTGGGAATAAATATTGAAAATATTTATAAAAATCTATATCATATTTAAACATTCTATTTTATTCTAAATTTGTTATTCAATGCAGTGTTTTTAATAAATATCTGAAGAACGAACCCAAGATCAGGAATTTTCTTTGTGCACTTATATTATGTAGCTATTTTTACTATAATATTGGCTTTTATTATTTAGTTATTTTTTCAAGCAAAAAGAGGGCTGTGCATACTTATATGAAGTTTATTCTATGAAGACCATTTATTATGGATTTCAAGCTAAAAGATAATTTTATACAATCACTTCGACATAAAGTGACACGCTCGCAAAGCCATATATATAGTCTCTATGGTAAAATGAGAATATTTTACCCTAGAACTGACAGGAGTACTTAAATGACAATTGTTTATTTGTTGTGTCATCCAAAGAGTTTGTATGACACAACAAATAACAAGTATTGTATAGGATATTAATATATTTTTTATGAGACTCTACCTACCTGGTTTTCACGGGTTTCTACATAGCAAAGCATTTAACAGAACAATATACAGGTATGACAGAAATAAAATTATTAAAAGTTTCTCCGCCAGGACAACGGTTTCGAGGATGTCTACCATACTTCAATTAGTAGCATTCAAGCTACAAATTGTACACGATCGTCATAAAACATGTTCTAAAAAATCACGTTTTTTAAGAACATGTGTTATATGACGCCCTACGCCACTACGTGATTTCACAACGTTTATATCGATTTGCGAATTAGATTCAATGCTGCACAGATATACTAGCTACGTAGCCCTAGTGTTTTGAGTAGTCTGCCCTAACCTGAACTCCATAATGTTAAAAAAATAATTACTGTAGTAAAACATATTGGGTTTTCTTTCCTTTGCTATAAATCATCTTTATCTGTAATACCTAAATGCGCATCGTCATCGGTAATTCCAGTATACAAACTAATTCAAAACCGTCATTCAAAGATCAATGTTTAAATGAAGACACATCGTAATTTTTTCAATGAGATGAATATATTTTATGAAGTAGTTGTTTACCTTATAAAGTTAGATAAACTCTTTATTGTAACTCCAAGCTTATAAAACTTACAACTAGGTAAAGATGTAGTGTATAAATGGTCGATTTTATCGCTAAGGGCGATCTCTTTCAGACTAACATAGATGACAGATTGTAAATAAACGATACGATGGAGTTTCTCAATCATTGTTGTCATTTAAGTTATTACAACTTTGTACTACAGTCATTATGGGTAACTTTGAATTTCCTCACGATTTGGGTTTAACTAGTTTGATGATTCTTTATTAATTTTTGTGTGAATTTGCAAACAAAATAGATAAAAGGTGTGTGAAATGGACTTCTTAATTATTGTATCTACATTTTGATTGATATCAAAAGTGATAGTGAATAGTGTTTTTTTCTTATTTCTATCTTATTTCATCAATTTATTTATAGCGCAAAAGTAAGTTTGAAAACTTTTTCTACCTACTGATAGTCCTCACTATGTAGCTAGTACATTCAGGAATGTTACTAAAAAATTGCAATCGCCTCGGTCTTTATTCATAGTAAGTAGTTATATAGTTGTGATGCTTATAAGCATACATATAGGATTTATACGATATTTATAGTTAATAAATATATCTTCTTCGAGCTAAGGCTACCATTTTCACAAACTAGAGCAGTCCTGCAGTATTTATCTGCGTGATGCAAAGATGACCAGAAGCGAAGTCAAAAAGTTCGGCAAGTCATAACTTACACACACACACATATGCCAGCATTGACTTGTTAACACGACGAGGTGAGAGACACATGGACTTCGATAGTGAAGTAAGTAACGTATACCTACCACGTAACGCCAAATATAAATTGAACAATTGTTCCGCCAAATATTTAATGTAAAATGTCATCATCAGCATCAGCCGGAAGACGTCCACTGTTGAATAAATGCCTCCCCCATAGAACGCCACAAAGTCTTTGACGTGACTTTCACGATGTCGTCAGACCCCCTAATGAGGGCCTACCAACTCTACATCATCCGTTGTAGTGTTTTACCACACTACAACGAACCCTCAAAAACCTTTCTTCCCATGTAAAATGTATTAAGTATTATTATATTATAATATTTTTCACATTTTACTAAATAAGTCATACATAAATTTCCAAACATTCTAATACTTTTATTTTATAGCTGAAATATATCTACCATTTCAAAACTCATGTTGCAACATCTTCAGTATCATAAATATGATGACTGGACTGGAAATACCGTGAGAAAAATTTATAAACTAGAACATGGAACTCAACCTAAGAAGAAAATTAAAAAAAACAGTAAACATAACATGCAAAGTAAATTTCCCGCCCTAATGCTTTTTATTAACACTGCTGCTAATGCATCAAAATTAAATATTTACCGGCAGAAAGTTTTGTATGCATACCTCTATTACAATTATTATACAAATTAAATGATCTATTTATACGCAGAAAAAACAATAAATATATAAACATTGCAAATATTTAACAAAATTTACTAATACTAATATTTACTATAACTACCTCCATCTTAAGATTCAACGATTTTATTTAAAATATCATGGTGCCCAACGTTCCGGACGTTTCGAAGCAAACAGATCTGTTAATAATATAGAATGCTTACTTAACCTCTTTGGTGCCATGACCTGTATACGTATTAGCACAATGCTTTGGTGCCAAATTTTTTCCTACTAATTTACGTATGATTTCCTTTAGGAAATCATACGTAAATTAGGCAGAATGGCGCCATTTTTTATTTACACTGAATATTATTAAAAAAACAATTTATCATAAACTGGCCTTTCCACTCACGAAGGCACGCCCCTCCGTATTTTGTGAATGTAGTTGTTAACATATCTACATAATTCATCTGTGTGTGCATGACGAGAGAGCGTTATCTATCTCAGTCGCAAGCGTGCAGTCGCGCAGAGAACTAGTGCCTATTGTCTCCGGTAGCTCTTTCAGTTCATATGTATATTTATATAACGCAACATTTTATTTAGTTAAATGATGTCAGCATCTCATCGAAACGTATGGCATTAAACTGATATTGCGTTTACGTACTATTATAGCGTATTTCACTTCTTTTCAATAAAAAAAAGTTAATACAAATTTTCATTATTGTAAATGCATGTTTTTTTTATGTCTCATATGTTAGCTTTTGACCACTATCTCACCTGATGGTAAGTGATGATGTGGTCGAAGATGTTGCTCAGGCTAACCTAGAATTACTGGCTCACAAGGACAGCTGCCGGAACACACCGTTAGGTGCTTGGCGACAGATTTTCAACTTGAGGGTGGTAACTAGCCATGCGGGCATTCGCAAAATACCCTACCACCATGCTATAATGACTGCCATCCTAAGACAACAACCGGGACCGACGGCTTAACGTGCCCTCCGAAGCACGGAAACGCTCAGTAGTAATGTCACTAGCGGTCATCCATCTAACTCATGACCGCGGGCGACGTTGCTTAACTTTGCTGATCGGTTGAGAACAGCTAAGTAAACTTCGCTACCAGCGCTTCACATTTGATTAAATATTTTTAACTAATTATATTCCTCCTAGTGCTTGGTACTCAGTACTTAATAAAATTTATTCTTTAGGAATCTATTTGCCATATTTCATAAAAACCGTGTTATAATTAGGGAGTTCAATGGTGAGAAACACACAAACGATTAAACTAAATTTATAATAATAGCGGAAAGTAGGTAGTATCTATAGTGTAACTTACTAAGTACTACATACCCAAGCGCACATAATTAATTTGATATTTATTGTTATTCTATCTGTACTATTAGCACTTACATACACACACAGACGTCATTTACAAACGTGCACTATATCAATAAATTTCGCGTGCCTTCGTGAGTGAAAAGGTCTGTATTTATGTAAGATATAATAAGGTCGCTCATTATTAGTTCAGAATCTGGAAATAATACATTGTTTTGCATTCGAAATTTCCAGATCGTAATATAGGAATACTTATATAATGTATACCGTTGAGACATAAGTACTATAACCTAGAGTAACTCATCGAAACAAAAAATGTGTCGTTAATTGATGACAGCGGGGGCCTGCGTGGGGCGAGTGCGCGCGCAGTGGAATGACAGGTATTTGTTGTAGCGCTAAATATCTCCTAGCCAAACTATTAAAACATGTAGCGTTAGATTGCTGTATAATCTATGATAGCAGATGGTGTGGAATTGAAACGAAGAAATATTTTTTTATTGTTTTATTACGATATCATTACCTACCTATTTATTCACTTCAACAACAAATAATTTGACTAATTAATTGTTACAAACGTCTCGGTTAATTCTTTTATTCGAATTCCCGTAATATTAGCGCCGCGCCGTTCTGTAGTCAGCACGACATTTATGCAGTGTGGACATTGCATAAATGTTAAAACCACGCTAAAGTAGAAATGTTTGATCCGATCCGATACTTGTGATCGATACAAAGGAATACGATCGACTCGATTTTTTTATCGATACAAAGGCTTTCGATCCGTTAGTGGATCGATACATGTACAATGATACTTTAATAAAAGCCGCTATCGCCTAGATCCAGAGCGGCTATAAATAATATAAGTTTTACGTATCCTATCATTCAAAGATCTGTTCTGTTCTGTACTAAAAGATTTTTTTATGTTATAAGAAGTTGTTTAAAAAAATACTTTATAAGATACTGGATCGATACAGTGTATTATGATCCATTGCAATCCAGAATATCGATATAGAGCACCTGGATCGAACATCCCTACACTAACGCTAGGTGCACTGTTATCAGACAGTAAGGTTCAGTCGTAGTAAAACCAGAAAAGTAGTTTGACTGGAGGCCGCTCGTAGGAGTTTCAAGTAGCTACTATAGTCTTGATACGCAGGTTGTTCATATCTCCAAGTTTTGTAGGTATCTATGTAATGTGTAAGTAAAACTACTTGTCAAATTTTTACTATGGTTCAGCAGTTATAACAAAGTGAGCATTCGGGTCGCGAAATCTAGTACTTAGTACATACAGATATGTCGCAGCCTACTAGTTTAATCAGCCTAGCCAAACTCATTTCAAACCATCTCCAACATCAAATAAAGTCCAAACTCATTTCGGTCGCTAGTCAAACGCACCGTTTGACAACATTTATTGAACTGTTTGCCCGTTGCTTAGGCCATTCAAAAAATTACTAGCCTAGGGCAAAGTCCACTATACGTGCGACGAGGAGGGAAGTAAGGAGTCTCTTCCATACTTTCGCCGAGCCGAACGAGCACAGCAAGCGTGCCGCGGCTTAGACGGAGATGCACCAGAAAAAGTTACGCAAGGGACTAGGCGAGGCTACGCAATTAGTTAAACTTTATAGGTCCAAGTCATTTGCCTAGCGATTTGATTGAATAGTTGAATATAATTCTAGATAATTTAGGCGGTCAGTTGTATTGCACCGTTTAGTAAAAAGGCCATGCTGATAATTGAACGGCTGATTAAACTTATTGACTGCGACACAAATAAATCGATGATATATATAGGTACTTTAATAATTTCTAAGAATTTTCAGAACCTTCTCAATAAAGGTGTATTTTTACAGATGATTTATCTGTTCTCTCACAAGTGAATTGAAAAACGTCGTACGATACGCAGGCGTAATAAATAGGTATTTGATAAAAGAAACACGCGACTTTAGGGTGTTACAGATGTCAGCTCATTTAAAATTACTTATATACGCCTATGTATTATGAACAGTGATATGAACTTCATCATCTCAAATGTTAATACTTGAGTTTTCGCTCGACTTAAATTCATTGGTCTTCTAGGTGCATTAAAACTGCTGTATTGCAACTTTTTGTGGTGTGAAGACGAAATAACGTTTTCACTTCTATCACCTGATTTACTTGTTTGAGTAGCGTGTCTTACCCACACTCAATATCTTGAAAGTAATATTTATGTACTTATATTATTTTTGAGTTTTTATTGTTTGAATACAAAATAATGAACTGTGAGGAAAGATAAATAAAAATGTATAAAAAAACCCTGTGTAGAGTAAGGTTAGAAAGTCAACCCCCCCCCCCCCTTCTCCCCGTGGGTGTCCTAAGAGGCGACGAAGGGAAAAATACCATATCGTGGGCGGCAGCAGCGCCTTCTGAAGATCTGCCTTCCTTTATTGCAATCTGCAAGACACCTGCCAAGCATAGGCATTACGAGTATGATAAATCTCCTTTTAATGTGGGAGGCTGTGTTCAGCAGTGCATGATCCGGCTGATATAGTAAATAATAATTGTAAGTATTTGAATCTAGAATTTCAATTAAAGTCAATTATTTTATCTGTGCTATAAGCAATTAAAATCTGAAGTATATACTAGTACCTAGTATCATCATCGTCATTAGCTAGGTGACGTCCATTATTGAACAAATGCCTCCCCCTCCCCCATAGAACGCAACAAAGAACGGCTATTAACCTCTTGTAACCAAGCAGTCGCTACCCGCGACTTTTACGATATCACCAATCTACCTAGTTCAGGGCCTACTACTACTACTAATGTGGTAACTACTCGGGAACTTTTCTACACCATAGGTTGTCAGTTTGTTGAGCAATGTCGCCTGCTCATTGCTACTTCAACTTGCAAATCTGAAAGCTATATCGTTGACTTTGGTTCTTGAGCGAATATGCTCGTTCTGGATTTTATCGCGCAAAGAAACCCCGAGCATAGCTCTCCATAGGTCGTTGATAGAATCTGAGCTTGTTCATAAGGGCCACAGCTAGGTACTAACTCATAAGTCATCACTTGCAACACGCACTAGTGGAAAACTTTGGTCTTTAGGCGCTGCGGGACATTAGACGAGAAGATATCGCGTAGCATCCCGAACTGGACAGTCTGTCTCAAGTAAATATAGTGGCCAACAACTTCGAACGTATTGTTCTCAACAACTACTGCTCAGGGTGCAACATGGAAATTAGGGATAATTTTCGTCTTGTCCATGTTCATTATAGGACCCACCTAGGAAGGTGGTGGTGCTAGGAAACTCAACAGAGGTCATTGAGCATTGCACTGAGTTCCTGAAGCGACTCTGCAGTTATGCCTATGTCATTGGCAAAACGCAGGTGAGGGATGTATTTGCCATATATGATGACGCCGAACTTCTCCAACAACGAGTTTTCGTGTCGAGGTGTATAACTGTCCATAAAACCTCTCAAGCTCTCCCCAATCTCCGTTTCTTATGAGATCATTCTGCCTTCGTCGATCTTCAACTCGTCATTTGGCTTTGCCCTATAGAGGAATTTCTTGTGAACACTTTGGAGCCTTAGTTACGCTCGATTGTGACCTTTATACGATTTGTATTAAACGCACGCAATCGTGTCGCAGTGCCTTCGAAATGTGTCTATTGAGCTTGCCATAATTCAACATATCAGCTGAAGTGTGCAGTCTCATCTCATTCCGGTCTTCCATCAAATTGTTGGTTTCTTCTGAGAGTTTCTTTGGTTTATTTCGGCGGTGGGTTTTACAGAACTGAGACCACACCGCTTGGACAGCTTACATCAACTCGTTGTTTATCTCGTCCACTTTTTGCATTCAGTTAGAAAATGGAAGCGGTTATGTAGTTCGAAAGCTTTCGGGGTTATAGATTTGGGCAACGCCAGGACGGAGCGTGGAGTTTATCAGACGCGACCTCTCCAGCTTAACATTGATATTCAATGTGCCTCTAACAATACGGTAATAGCTACCGGTTTTCATCTTTTGGACCACAAAGAGATCTTCGAATAATTGCTATTTAACCGTCATGTTAAACTTGATTTCATGTTTGTTGAACCATCGGGGCTTATCCTCGTGCACTTCCTAGATGTTCGCTCCTCTGGCTACCATCTACTCCGCTACCCAATAATGGTTCCACTCTCAACTCATCGCCATTCCGTGTGCCTAACTTTGCATTAACCTTTTTTAATTTGCAATAACAAACGGGAAGTATGTTTCGAAGGAATGTATGGCCTAAGAGTAAGATATCTCTTCATAAATAGCCTCTACTTCATCGTCGGAGCGTGTCGCAGAATCGCAGTTATAGGTGTAAATTTCTTATAAAAGTTTTTTTCAGAATATAATATTTTGGTACAAATATTTTTCATTATATTGTGCTTATAATACTTATTAGGCGGAAAATATTAAAAATTGTATGTTTTTGTGGTAACCTATAGTCAGTTTTCAAAACATCAACACAAAAAGGTTTAGATGCAATTTTGTAGTTAGTAACTCGTACACATAATTAGGAAAAGATTGACATATCATAAAGCGGTCACGTTATGATTATGTCAAAAATTTACTTAAGACAAGTATTATTTTAGGAATGCAAAACAAGCTCCAAAATTTACTGCATTTTTTTCATATCAAGTGATGGCAAATGATATTTCCATATCGTTTAATTATTCACAAAATATTATTTGCTAAATTTTATTAACTTCATTGTATAAACCACTATCTTTGAAGTGTATGCCCGTATTTGTTTCTGATAAGAGTTTATTAAATTTCATGCTTGTTGTATCAATAAATGTATATCAAATAGATTTCATTTATCTAACAATTTCGTTCCATATGCCGAAATTAAAATAGTGAAATAGTGACTACTCCAATGTTAATAAAGATAATAATTATTAGAGGCAACAAAGCACAACCAAATACATGACACAGATTAAATTGTAGTTACTCCTTCGGTGCCCGACTCGATCTACTTTTGCTATCTCGCTTGATAAGAGGCACTCACTAACTCCATCTAGAGGGTAAAGATTATCCTCATTGTTTAACAGTTTCAGAGCTTACGTCTCGCTAACACACGGCAACTCAACGTTATATTAACAGGTTTCAAAATTTGAAATCCACAATCGTGTTGTTGTTAGTTCTGTACTTTTTTTCCACATGAACTTGCAATAAATTTTGCCTTCAAGTAGGTACGCTTACTTAAGAATTCAAACATTTTTTAATAGCGAAAAGGTTCCATTGCTTTCATGGTGCGTTTTATTTAAATAGCAATTAAGAACAAGAATGGGCTGTAAACGTTTATACTGCGTTGTAGCGTACGTTTTAAGAGCTCAGGCTAACAAAACCTCGAGTGGCATCATTTTACTTACATAAATAAACAACTACCTTTAATTTAAATGTTTGTATTGGAAAAGTATTACAATCTAGTAAGTTAAGTTAACTTTAGAAGCACAGCTTTGCATACTGCGTAGTATAATATATTAATGTTTTAATTTTACACTTGATAGTTAGGTAGGTACTTACTTCTCACAACGACGGCTTGTGATAAAGTTTAAATTTTTAATTCGTTATTTGTTTTTCGATATTATTATCCTTTGATAACGATATCTCACGACATAAAGTGACTGTTCCTAAATACGATTTTCAAGGACTAGCATTATGCTTGGCGATTATCACATCCACAAATTTATAACCGCATTTTTTCGATTTAGACGCGTTTCCGCCCCGCATGTTTTAAGACAGATCATTAATTTACAATAAAGAAAGTAAAGTTGAAAACAATTTATAGAAACCCAGATGGCTAGCAATAACATTAAGAAAAGTGTTTACAAAAACACTTCTTTCACTCATTCAGACGAAGTCTACTAGTAGTCTGGTTGTGAGGGCAGCAATGTCCCCAATAACGGTAAAACAATCAGTTCGTTAATTTGCGAAAAAAAAAAAATCATTTTGATTTGATCTCAATCCTGTCTATACATTTCTAAACTTGCGCCCTAAATTTCTGAATATGTGTCCAGTGCGCATTGCCGGAGAGTAAATGCGTTCATATTGTCACTTGACAAATTAAAAAAGCATAATTACACTACTTGCTCTTGGAAATGTTACACTAGTATAATAACGTATATCAAGAAAGGCAATTTATTGATAATTATGAAATATTGTAGTTATATATGAATGAATGACATCATTACATTAAGTGTAACTCTTTTTGTACTTCATACTTTAAGGAATGGTTAATTAATGTATGAATAAATATAAATCTGATTTTACTTTTCGCAACTAAATCAACGTTTTTAAATCAAGATACAATTCATAACCTTACAAAAGTTTGCAAACCATAATATATTAACTTAATTATAAATTTATCATTTGTGTTAATAAAAAAATCTGATTGTTTGTCACATGTTTGATGTACACGTAAGATATGCGATACATTACTGCCACTTGTTATCGTAGTAAGAAGTCGAATAAAGCAACTTAGACACAATTTGTTGTGTACATCTTGTAACGGTCAACTGGGTGTGTTAAAACTGTAGAAGCCTAAACATGCATATAAATAGTACTTATCTCAATTTTGCAATGACAACTATACAAGCGCACATGTTTCAGATTTGCAAATAAATGTAATCGGAAGGTTAAGGCTGTTTATAAAACATTCTCATAGAAACACAAAGCTTCCAGTGTAATGATGATTTCAATTACACCAATCAAAGCAAATATATTATACAAAAACTATCAAAATATAATCGTGATCAATGGACAATATTTTTTGTACGGATTTTATCTATTAGGAAATGTCTCGTTACATCGCTTACAAACGGTAGTTGGACCAACTGGCAAAGATAAGCTGATGAAGGTCCTACGTTATAACTTAATCAGTCTACTCATAAACAATATTGTATTCAGTTAATTGCCTCGGTACTATGCTCTCTACTCCACGATAGTTTTGCCAGGGTCTGAGCTCTGACTAACTGGCGTTAATTTATTTGCAGATCATGCAATTATAGACAGGACACATACGAGAAAGTTTTTAATGAATATGTATACTATATATGATGATGATGATATAATTTTATTTTCCGTTCAATAACGCATAAGTATATTTTTACTTAAACGTTCGATTTTGATTATGTTTCCAAAATAGTTAATAAATTTAATGTAATAAATTCCATTGGGGCGGATTTTTAACTGAAAATTTTAATAATAGTCTTCTTTTTTGATATAATTTATACATAAAATTAAATGAAGAATGGTATCTGAGAAACTTTTTCTAGCAAGTATACGTAAATTAATTTGTGATTTGCCTCATAATAATAATAAGTTAACTAACAAAAAGTTATATGATGCCATGAAAAATGTTACACCATTTTATCAGAAGGCAGAATATACCTAACTATTAGGCATGCCCAGCATGCAAGCAGCATTGCCCCGTTGAATTGCAATACTTATTCTTTGAGCCAAATAGGTGTCAGCAGAGAACCAGAGTCATGTCTTTTTCACGCATTAGACCATTCGGTTCGAGAATAGCTGCAACACTGGCGCTGATTGCGGAAAATTCGACCAGCATGCACCCTAGTGCATCGTGCTGTGTTGTACATTACTTAAGCTAATAGCGAGACGAAAAGCTGAAGAATCTATAAGGCTACCAGTTTTGTCAGAAGTGATACCTGAAATTAACACTAATGTATGTTTTACTAAGTTGTATTAGCTTAAAAGTAGCTCACTGTGTCTCCACAGCTTACAACATCTCAGATTATATGTAAATTTAGATACGAAAAGGCAAAATCTAATATTAGTAAATGCCATATGTGCGTTTATTTAGAATAATCTGCTAGAGCCATTTCTAAACTTTTTAATGTGTTGTTCAACAAATGTTAAATATGGTTAAAACTAAAAATATTCAAGTCGAGTTGAAAACATCCTTTTTTAGAGTAAGCTGATAAACATTTGTATGTAAATAGAGGGATCATTATATGCTTAGCGTGATTAAGTAATTAATCATCCTACATAAACCATTATAACAAAATCGTTACAAATGGTTAAAGGCGCCATTCACTAAACTATAGTGAGGCGCAACATGTAAAGCCGAATATGTTTGGCAACGTCGCACAGCTCTGCAGGCGACGTCGCCAGATCACGTGTAACGTGCTGCTTCCTGTTTGTTTTTGGGTCATGTATTAACTAGGCAACAATGAACACACAACATATTATGATTGTTTGATTAGCTACTTTGTCTGTCCATAGACAATTCATCTAGATGACGGGTCGCACACTATTGTAGAACTTCACCAATTTTTTAGTATCACATTTTGCACCTCACTTGTTGCCTAGTGAAGCTTTCCAAAACATTAATATTGCTATTCTCGTCGGGCTACCTAACCACCTTTAAATAGAAAATTTGTTGCCAAGCACATACCTACTCATGTGTTTCTGAACCTGCCCTTGAAAACCTTTTTCTATCTAAGGGAAGCTTGTATACCATCCTCGACTATATCCTTACTTTCTGATAGGTGGGTGAGACAGTAGTTATAAACTATCCTATCAACAAGAATCTTCCTGTTTCATGGCACTGTCCTCAAGAGCAAGTGCCCATTTTAGGTTTAGCCTGTTTATCACTTTCCAACCCACTTACCATCAGGTGAAATTGTGGTCAAAGGCTAGATTACCAAAATAATGTGTTACTTTTCTAATATATCCACTAAATAGATATCGTGAAACAAAATGTAATGTATTACTTTAATAGAAAGAAAAACGGCTTTCTTTTAATATTCTCAAAAACAGCTATAAAGATTTTAATAACATTTAGAAATAAGGGGTTTTACACGACAGTCCAAAAAAGGAGAGTTATGTTTTAGGGTTTATGTATGTATGTATGTATGTTTGTAAGTTTCTTTATTCCATCATTACTTCTAAACGGCTCAACCGATTTGAATGTATAATATATCATTAGATTCTTCTTAATAGCGCAGGTGACACTAGGTACATAAAATGTAAAAAAATAAACAAACTGACGGATTTTAGAAGCCATATTTAATTTTATTTAATTATAAGAAAAAAATAGTGGGAACCCAACCCCATTGAGTAGCATATCAAAATGAAGGGCTTTAAGAAACGATTCCTTAAATATATATAACTTGCAGTTTTAATTTTCAATGTCACGATAAAACTAAAATGTGAAAAGAATATACTTGTATAACTCGTTTTACATCAGTACTGAACATAGGTATTATTTAAAATTACATTACACCATAAAAAATTGTTCTACCTTCAAACTACTGAGTCAACTCGTGTATTGCCGGTTAGTCTTAGTTTAAATATGCGCATTATTTACTCCAATACATAATTAAACGTGTCATGACATTGTACTCGATATTGTTCGTACATATACCTACGTTTTGATATCACAAACAAGTTGGAACAAAAGACGACAAAGTTATTGTTATTTTGGGTCGTGTGAGTCTCGTCTGTCTCGGGTTCCGTTCCGAGTGTTGAGTTGCAGATTAATATTTTGTAAGTAACTCGCGAGAACGGGATTTGCAAACAGTATAATAATAAACTACGTTCATTTACTGACTAAGCTGACAAAGTTTTTAATGATTCTTTTTTATGTTAAAAACTATTCAGCATTTGAATTAGAAAATTAGGTAATGTACAAAATTAAAAATGGCGTGTTGAAACGATAACTGGAAGTGGAAAAGAGCTACTTCGATGTATAGGAGAAGAATGAATTTGCCATGCCTGTTTGTTAGCTTGAAACAGAGACGAGAACAAAGGCTAGCGTATTATTTTACAATGACGCTTCGCTTCAAGCAGCTTTCTTTTTGGAAGTTGCTACAGTGAACACAAACAATAAAAGAGAAGAGCATTTGAGATGACATAAAAGCTATAGCCATCTGGAATGTAACTTAATTTTCGGACTAGAAATAGTAACAGTCAAATACTTCAACTTGACAAGCAACCAATCAGTAGTACAGCAGCAATATCAGCAACTTATAGAATTGATACAAAAAAAAACAGACCAACCATGCTTGGAAAAAGCAAAATAATGGTATTTTTTTAAAATTATTATCACATTTTTGAATAAAATAAATTATTGAAGCCGAGATATTTAAAAGTCCGTAACAAAGTTGAGGAAGTCGAGGTTAAAATATATTTTATACTTGAGTTATACACACTGCTTTTTACTGTGATTGCGGGTAAATAAACGTTTCGTTGTTAGTAATACAATATGTCTATAATTTAAATATAAATTGATATTTTAAGAATGCTTTGTTGAGACCAAATTTATGTCTGGGTCTTTTATTAAACCCTGTTCCATAATAACATATTAGACACAGGCTAATTTCTTAAATTAAATTGAACTTGTTTGAATAATATTAAATAAAATAATATGGGTTAAGGTATGAAATTGCCGTTTTATTGTAATATGTACTTCGAATTGACATAGAACCTTTATGGTTGGAGATTTTTGATATTTTTTTTTTTCACTTCGAGCCTATAATGTGCTTTTTTAAAAAATATGCAATTTTCAATTAACGACTTTCAGTATTTTTTTTATTCAGCTTAAACAAGAAAGATGGAGATTTGATGAATGGAAAAATGGATGCCTCATGATTTGACTGATCTGCAGAAAGAAACGCGTGTTGAAACTTGTGTTGCCTTGTTGAGTCGGTACAGAAATGAAGGAAAATTTGATCAAATTGTGATATGTGATAAAAAATAGATTCTTTACGATAACCGTAAGCGAAAAATGCAATGGCTGACCCCAGTTCCAAAGCCGCAACAGAGTCCTAAAGCAAAGCTTACCAATAAAATTTACTATAGTTTTCTCCGGTCTGGTCAAGCAATAACGGCAGATGTCTACTGTGCCGAACTCCGAGCAATGATAGCAAAACTAGCAGTGAAACAGCCCCGACTCATGAATCGATTTCACCATTATTGCTCCATGATAACGCATATCCTCATACAGCACGAGAAACCGTTTTAACTCTACAGAAACTACCATCTTTTTCATTATTTGTACAATTTTCTACGTGATAAAAAATGTTTTCTTCCCAGGAGGCAGTACGAAATGCTTTCTTTTTTTTTATGTCTGATATGTTAGCCTTTGACCACAATCTCACCTGATGGTAAGTGATGATGTGGTCGAAGATGTTGTACAGGCTAACCTAGAAGTACTGGCTCTCAAGGACAGCTTCCGCAACACACCGTTAGGTGCTTGGCGACAGATTTACTACTTGAGGGTGGTAGCTAGCCAGGCGGGCATTCGCAAAATGCCCTACCACCATGCTGTAACGACTGCCATCTTAAGACAACAACCGGGACCGACGGCTTAACATGCCCTCCGAAGCACGGAAGCACTCAGTAGTAATGTCACTAGCGGTCACCCATCCAACTCATGACCGCGGGCGACGTTGCTTAACTTTGCTGATCGAACAGTATATGCGAAGTAAACTTCGCTACGAGCGCTTCATAAAACTCAGTCACACAGTTTATCGAATCTAGATTACCAGATTTCTATCGTAAGGCATAAATGACCTTCCTATTATATGGCAGCAATGTACAGATAATAATGGCAATTATTTTGACTAAATAAATATGTTTAAATAAAAACGGATTTCAACTTTTCAGAAAAACACTAGACCATAAATAATTGTTTTGTTCTGCTTTACCAACATAAGCAAGAACTTTACGAGCATAAGAAGTGAAAAGAATATTTCTGTAAAACAGTGGAAATCGAAACGTATCTGAAAAATACTTGGTACATAGGTGGCAGAACGATGGAGTCGAAATGGTAGCAAAAGAAAAGAAGAGTTAAATTTGACCCCGTTGGTTAATATGCAGTGGTTAAACATAATAATAAGTTTAGGTTACAGAAATGATAGTTGCTAGAAAAGCAGTCGCAATTGATATATGGCTACGCCGCAAAACAAGTATTTTCAATCCCTACAAAGGACTCAAGAACAAAAATAATAACTGATTAGCAAAATCGAGAAAAAAATATATAAACGATACTTAGCGCATAAAACGTATACTATATAATAATAAATTTAGGTACATATGAAATTAGCATTTTGTATGGAAAAAGCAAAACATTTGTTTAATGAAATTTTATTTCATAACCATTAAAGTATGTAAAATTGTTATCTATGCACTGTGGCCATTTAATCATTACGGTAGTTCATTGAATCCTTTGATGAAAAATTGTAGGAGCGAGAATCAAAAAATCTTTTAAAGCGGTTTTGACAGCCTCGTCGGAATTAAAATGTTTTCTTTGCAAGAAGTTGTCAAAATTTCGGAAAAAGTTGTAATATGTTGGATCAAGGTCCGGGGAGTACTGTGTTTGTCGAAGAAAATCTAATCACATCTAATTTAGCAACCGTCTGTTTAGCGACAGTCTGTTATGCTGTGTGTTGTACTAAAGCAGCAGTGAACTAGAGCAATTCACCAAACTCGGTTGTTTAACGGCTAGTTTTTCTATTATGGTTTGCGATTGTTGACAATACAGATCTGCAGTTATTGGCTGGCCATATCTTTGGAGGCTGTAGTGGATGCCACTAGCACTGGTCCACCAAACACTTACCAGTACCTTATTCTGAAGCAACTTTCGCTAGGTGCATGTATCGGGTTCTCCTTGGTTCAACAATTGTGATGAGCATTTCAGATTATCGTACAGGATCCATTTTTCATCACAAGTAACAACTCGATTAATAATCCCGTCGTTGGTTGGTTGGTTTAGTAATGTAATGCAGCACCCGACTCGTGTAGTTGGTTTTCTTCACTCAATTCACCACCAGTTTCCTGGAGCTTTTAATTTTTCCAATTTGGTTTCTATTGAATTACAATTGTTTTGTCACTCACACCGATACCTGCCGCGCTAACCCTGATATGGGTTGCGATGGATCCGCTTCCACGATCTCTTTTAATTCTTCATTGTCAACTGCGGGTCTTCGGCCGTCCATGGGGTTTGTTCTGTAGGTCAAAATTTCAAGAACGAAAAATTTGGAACCAAAAACTTACCTTGTTTTCTTTTACTGTAGCTTTCCCATACACATCATTTATCCTTCGAGCTGTTTCTGCAGCGCTGGTATCACGGTAGAACTTTATTTCGTGTGGCGCGAAAACAAATGAATCGTTAAATTAGAAACACATATACACCGTGTCCCAAAATTCAACAATAAGCCGGCATCGGTGCATGGACCTACTCATGACTACTCGGAAAAAAAAAAAAAATTATAACTGTTTTTTTTATTAATTACAGAGACTTTTATAAATTTCATCGATATTCGATACCCATTATGCTATTTTCAACTACCATGACCACAATTTTTGACATATTTTTATATTTTTTGTGCATTAGCAACCTAAGAAGGACGGCTATCTACCACAATCCTTTAAAATTACAGAAAGTCTGTAGTTATTTTACAAAAATCAGTAAAAAAAAATTTTTTTCTTATAATTTTCATAGATTTTAACATTCTATGCACTTTCTATAGTCTGGGTTAAAAAAAAAAGTATGGACACTACCATGGCAAGTTTTATTAAAAGTTGGCGCAACTTTATAAAAGTCTCTGTAATTAAAAAAAAAAAGAGTTATAATTTTTTTTTTTTTTTTTCCCGAGTAGTCATGAGTAGGTCCATGCACCGATGCCGGCTTATCGTTGAATTTTGGAACACGGTGTATACGAGCGTAAATTTAAAATAAATTTTAATTTGGAGTTCTTAGCCAAACGCCATATATTTACGATCATAGTGGCTAGTTTGCAAAAACTTCCTATGGAAAGACCTAATAGTTAAAAATAATTAGAAAAGTTATACTTTGACAAATTATAGGATTAAGAAAATGTTTGGACCAAAGAGTTATGTGAATAGATGATAATAGAATAAAATCTTTGATTTCTCACTATAACTGTCAAATGCCCTTATGTGCTTTTCCTCATTGTAGATGCACCATTAAAACTTAGCAGAACGAAATCTGTGTCTGTCATGTATAGTTTGCAACACTGGAACATAGAAAACTGGACCTACCAGTTTATTCCGACTGTTTGTGTACTGATTCGTGACGTGAGAAGAAGACTATATATGCGGGATGGATATGAATTATATAACCGATCGGTCGTTAAGTTTAAATAAATAAATTAATAACAGAATGGCGCGCAATGCGCATGCCATGAGGAGGGATATAAAACAACGCCAGAAGAGTAAGGAGTAATTTAGGATGAGTACAAAGATGACAGCAATGGAATAGAATGGAAAAGGATCCACATTGTGCCGATTCCACTTATCGTGGGATAAGGAGAGTAAGACGAAGATTTCACAAAATTAAATTAATAATGGGCACGTGCGTTTGAAACACAGTCTATTTTGAAGATCATTAGACTGAAGTCGTACGTAGCGTTTATAGCCTATCTGGAGTTTTACTTGAGATATTATACATGTGCATACATACGGCTTTCTACTAAAAGGTGGGACAAGCTAGTAAATGTGAAGCCTTTTATGGTGCGAAGGAGGTAGGGAGTACAAAGATGTAGATCTCAACAAAATATGTCGGTTTGTTTTTATTTTCCTATACTCACGATTCGTGCGAGAACCGGGCACGACTTGGCACACTTAATCTGAAAACAAAGCTCAACACCATTCATATAACTTCATAATGAGCCATGAACAATCATCGTCATTTTTGCAGTTTGCATTTGACCGTAACTTACTGACCCCTTTTTGTTCCAATCGGTAATGCGTCTTTTTGGTGCCACTTTTGACTTTAATTACCTTTACCTGCCTATTAAAAAGCCAGTAAATAAAGAAAATGTCGTTCAAGTGAGCTATTGTTCGTGGTAATGAACCAGTTTCCCAATGTTCCACTCAGTGTGGTGCTTTTGAATAGAACATTGAACAAACACACAATTTGTGAGCTAATTAAGTCGTATTTTAATTTGTTATTTATTTTGTTAATGTGTTTATCTGTGTGTATTTGTTTCAAATCATCTACAAAACTACAGTATTGATTTTGAACAAATACATTTCAATGCCTAAGACAACAAAATACTTATTATTAAAAGTATTATTTTCTATATAACTAAATACCGCGCGGATGAATTCACGAGCAGAATTTAGTCAACATATTACGGTAACATAATGAAAACTATGAAACGCGTTTTATTTTTTAGTGGAGACCGGTTACGTTAACCTGACACCCCAGGGGCATCTGCTTCGCGCTTAATCTGATAGGTGAATGAATCCTTTTTTCTTGGAAATTGTAATAATTTTCTCCGAAATCGACCGAGAATGATGTTCTCTGTTTACTTCATTTTGTAGTCTCCGGCAGCGGTGACATAACACTTTGATAGTGCTTCCCCTTACCAAAGTGTAAGCAAAACCGGATTAAGGTGTGCATGTGTGCGTGGTTTATACTCTTTGTTAGGACGAGAAACAAGCTCAACCCATTTTTAAGGTTCAATTTATTTGAAAGTTTTTGGTTTAATATTAATTTATCTTTTAAAGGCTAAATGCAGCCAAATCTATGGTTTAACATAGGTACCTAATATTCTCTTACATCAAACATTTATTTCTGTATTATAAGGAACAATGAGAATATAAGTAAATTCAGATACACGTCTCATTGTAGTTTATTATATCAATCCAGCTGCAGTTTTGAGCTGAATTTGACGGTTTGCCATAGTTTTTAATAATTCTTATATTCTTGTTGTATATAACGACGACGTTTATTAATTCAAGTGATATAACAGCTAATATATGTACTTATACACATGGGCGTACCCAGCTTTTAGTTCAAGGGTGGCTAGTAAGAATTTATTTGTGGTAGTCAAATAATTCAACCTTAATAATAAATTTATTAAAAATGTACACAACCCCGACTGAAAATTAAAAATTTTTGTTAAGAGTCTTATCGGTCCATTGAAATTAAAACTGCAAGTTATAAATATTTATGAAATCGTCTTTTAAGGCCCTTCATATTGATACCCGACTCGATGGGTTTGGAAGAAAACACATTTTCATTAATATTTTTATGTATCTTGTGTCACTTGCGCTAAAAGACAAATCTAACGATATCTCATACATTAAAATCGGTTGAGGCGTTTACAAGTTATGATGGAATAGAGAATCTCACAAATATACATACATGGACCCTGAAAACATGATACTCTTTTTTTGGGCAGTCGTGTAATAATTACGTTATTTAACGTAAGTAATCCGTACTTTTTCGTTCAAGTACGGATTGTGCCTTGCTCTTAAACGTCTCACATCAGTCTCTCCAACCAGAGTCAAAAAATTATTATTGAAAAATAATTTTAATATTTTAATAATTTTAATAATTTAAAAATAATCAGTGAGTATTTGTTGTTTATATAGAGGAAATGTGACATTTCAAAAAACTTTCTTACTTAAATTTCAATTACGATTTCAATTACATCGGTGAAAGTTTCGCTAATGAATATCCTGGCAATGGTAGAATACGGCATTACTAAATATGATATAATAATATTATATATATATATATATATATATATATATATATATATATATAATAATACTGGTGATGTTTACAAGTATTATAATTTTCGAAATGCTGTGTTAAATGTTTAAGATAAATACCTATGTATAATGTGTAACATTACCTGGTTACTTATGGCAATAAAAAAGTTTTTTATTTATTTATTTATTTTAAAATATTTTTGTTGAGCTGTATCAAACTTTGGATAGATTTTTTCTGCTTCTTGAATCACTTCCGTTGACAATAAAATTTCAAAATTCTTCTAATCGGATTTTTCATCATCAAATAGAATCGAAATATATCTAAACCTACTATTTACAAACTGAATTGGATTGCGTTCAAGCAGCACACATGCTGCTTGAACGCAATTCAAATTATTGACAAAGAATTTATCTTTTGAAATAAGTGGATCTTAGCAACGTAAAGATCTTCAAATGTAAGCAAAAGTAAATTGCGATTGTCTCGAGAATCAGAACAAAATTTTGAATTTAAGTAATCTCCCCTATACATACTAACTTGTGGCACTGTGTGAGCTGTGGCACTAACTAGACGTAACTGATCACTAAAACATTGATGATCTGCACCTAGGTGAAGGTACTTGTTAAGGCCTAACGTATAAAAGTAGTACCGGTTCTGTTTTATATTTTAGTTCTTCAGTAACAGGAACATTTCGCTCTGGTTCACGGGGCCAATACTAGTGTAGAGATAAAAGATATGGTAGGCCGTGATGAAATCGGAAACTGATGGTTATTCCGTGTAGAATCGTCTGCGACATTTGAATGAATGGGAATATAAATTCAATTCTGAACATTCGTTGATTCAGTTATTTTCCTAACTGAAAAAAAACCTTTAAATGCGCTTGCGTCGCTATACGTATCAATTTTAATACAGTTAAGGAATCTGTCCAGTAGAAGGTTTGATTAGGCTTTTGTCTGTGCGTGCGTTTTCAGTAAGATGTTCAGTTCAGTTCAGTAACATGCAAAAACGAGAGGTTATAAGAGCCGCTTGCAGCTCCAACCTTGGGATTGTAACTAGTTTTAGTGGAACTGTCCGACCTTTTCCTCCAATTAGAGACAAGTTAACACTAATGTCGTAATTTACAAAATCCCAATAGAATATACGCCAAAACTCAAATAAAGCTTTGTAAACATCACCAAAAATAAAACAGAACGTAGAGTAAATTTCTACGGTACTATTGGAATAGATGTTATGAAGTGAAGTTTATCGTTACTAGCACTCCAAACCAGACCTAGTACACGAATTTGTGAAGACGGAGCTAAGCTTGCTTCAGTAACGTCAGTCGCGCGTGTTTCGAGAAGGATTAGAACTAAAGCTTCAAAACAGTTGCTGCCCAGAGAACTGAATTTCTAAACAAGCTGCTTTATGAAAGACACTATTTCAGACGCTCGTAGAGCAGCTTCGCCGATATCATCTAAGCTTCCCAAAAATAATATATGTAATGGTCTTCAATGATAGATCTTACAGCGTATGGGTATTTTATTTAAAATTGAATAGCATTATTATTTTTACCCATAAGGAAGTACATGGACTGGATGCTGCACTAAATATAATTGAAAACATTCAATATTCTAGAAACGGTGAATCAGGACTGTTTCTCCATAAAAAGCGTTATAAGTCTCTTGCCTATGGTTGTATTTTAATTTTCGGGAACATATTTTTATGTCTTTCGTCAATGCTACTGGACCTTCTCTAAAGCGCTTAACTATACTTAACAAAGACTGAAAACGGTTAGAACGGTTGAAGAGCATTGAATTAAAGCTGCACCAGCACATTTCGTAGCTGCGTCATGAATAACGAGCAATTTATTTTTTTGTGCGTGGATAACACTAGTACGAGGATAATGCCTCGGAATTTTGACCGATGGCGGCTATGTACATAACTCAATATAACCTTTGCTAATCATACCTTGAATATTCGGTTTATATGAGTTGGCAAACAAATTATCTTTGGCAAACAATTTATCATTTTAGTTTCAAGTCTGGTGAGCAACGGGTAACTCGCGGCTTTCAGGGACGAAAAAAATTATTATCACTCCAGAAGATACCTGTTTGATTCCTATCTGAATTCAACTGTTGAGTAGCTTTTTCTAAAATGTGTTATGCGCGTTCCTCGCTAGGTCTACAGTAATTTACCTTAACTATTCCTATAGAGTCCAGTTTAAGAAGTTAATCTAATAACAAATCGTTGCTGTCATAACTAGTGGAAATATAATTAATTAATTTAAAGGTTTGACTATTCGGCCTATTTGGCATGTACCCGAATAGTATTGAACCTAATGCTGCGTGTGTTTTGGGAACTTTGCGAACTGCTTTGGAATTACTAGATACCAATTATCTGCTTCTAATAATAACATTGGTTTCGCATCATCGTAATACAAGACCAGACATCCCCCAGATCTGTCAAATATTTAACCTGGCTAATATGATCTAAATGGGCAGATTGACTATTTATGCCTATAGTAGAAATAGCTCTTGGCCTAATTTTGAACGTTTCTGTAGTACGTAATATATATATATATATATATATATAGGTATTTAAATGATCAATTTTATACTATATATTATAATAACTTCGAGAATGAGACTTGTCCATAATTTAAAGTCACTCGATTCTTTCTATTTTATTAGGTCTATAATTTTTTTTTCTTTTGTTCTGAACCAAATCCCTACCACAATACTCTACATAACACAAAGGTTAGCAGGAGGAAAATGGTAATTAGCATTAAGTTATGTACTTTCTTTATAATAACATTACTTTGTTTTTGTGTAATAAAAGTTATTCTGTCAAATCAAATAAATAATATCTAAAAATAATTTCTGTAAAAAAGTGATCAAGCAGCATTCAAAATACTCGTAGCTTATAGTGAGCTTAAATGGCAGTAAGCTGGTCTTATTTGATTAGAAATTTGCTGGTGATAGGGCATTTTGCGAATGCCCGCCTAGCTAGCTACCACCATCAAGTAGAAAATCTGTCGCCAAGCACCTGGTTATTATTATTTATTATATATTATTATAACGCAAATATGATCACCTTTCTTAGTTTCGTTCTAGGCTCAATTGGCTAGACGTACGTTTTCGTCGGGTTGCTCATATATTCCAGTCTCCTTAACAAAATATTGTTCTATCATGTATTCGTTTATTCTATAGCCAATCTTTCACTAATCAGGCTGCTCACAGGTGCAGGTGCAGGTGGAGTTATCTTCCTGTATCACTTAGACAAGCAACATTTCTCAAAATGTTCAAAGATCAATTCAAAAGGTTTTATTTGTCCAATCAATTTTGCACTACATTTTTAACTGTAAATATGTAGGTACGTATATCACATAATATTATATAACGTATTTATTTTTATATAATTTGTATATTATTGATAAATGTATAGCTATATATCATTATCTATGTAGGTATGATTATTTTAACTACATTGCCCTAATTGTTTTGGTTGTTCAACTCCATCCTAAAGTTGCCTGGTAAAGATCACTTTTTGGGACAACGCCGCCCATTGTGACACTATGTTATTATTATTAATATGTAAACTGCAATACTTTAAATGTGGTGTAATAATAAAGAAATTTTTATCTTTTATCTACCTAAACTGCGTTTGTATGGAAATTGCTACGAGCACTTATTTTTAACTGTACTGTACCAGCCGGATTGCCCATTGCTGTACACAGCCTCCCCCATTATGGAAGGTGTTCCATAATCCTCACGCTTGGCAGGCGTCATGGAGATCGCAGTTTCAGACAGCTGTTGCTCAAGAGGCACTGCTGCCCACTTTCCGGTATTTTACCCTTGGTAGCCTCTTACTACACCCACATATAGCAATGGGGGGTGACATTCTAGCATTTCAACATTTTCTAGCACAAGACTCTAAAAACACTAGATAAGCCGTGCGGTAAAGTACCTACACTTTTCCGTTATACACTGATACGGTAAAGTATGAATAAGAAACAGTTAAATTCAACGACAATATTGAAAAATATAATAACACCAAATTCAGGCAACAAATCATTAAATTTAAGTAACGATTCTCGCCAAGAAACCTATTGAAACCGCATATCAAAAGGACACGAAAAGCACATGTTTTCTTATGCATACTTATTTACTAGTATATATTATCATATTTTTGTGAACGGTATGGTTACGATGCTGTAAATTAAACTTGTTTTCCACACTGTAAATAATTTATTCACACCTTATCATAATGGCAACATTTAATACCTAGAGACCATGTTATCGTAAAAGTCTTATATCTTTTTACGATACCCTAATACAAAACGAAACTAATGATATACAGGGTGTTATGGCCAACGGTTTTTAAGATAAATACATTATCTTGCTTGTTTGGTTACGATGGTTTCATAAACACAGATTATGTAATAGATATATTTACATCTAATTATATTATGTTTAATGAACGAGTGTGTGTGTGTTAAAAATAATCCATTAATTAATAAAATATTTTTCCCTTTAAAGTGATGAGATGAAATGATATATATCTTTGATCCTAAAAATACCTATAAATAACAGTAATAAGAGAAAATTAATAAAATAATATATTCGACACATATCTAACAAACAAACAGGTAGGTATTAATTTATATAAAAAAATCTTACAATTTTCAGAGAGAACTTGTATCTGATGTAGATAGTTAAATTTCTATAAGTAGAAAGTAACAGAAAAGCAGCAGTCAGAATTTATAACAAGCAGCTGGATTATACACGAATAAACAGCAGTTTAAAAGCGTTGAGATCACAGATCTTTCAGTAGCGGGTCTAATCAGAGTCGAGACTCGAGAGACACTCATGAAACTTTAATGTCAGTACATTGTGAAGTTAAAATACACATGTTTGACAATTAGTGGGTGTGTAGCGCCCACGACCGTTTGAGACGGATAAAGCGCTCACATAATATCATTAGTTCACACTTCTTCGTCGCGTCAGCTCAATATCGTCGGCCATTATTCTATTTTGCTGTATTTTCCCTGATAATATATTACTCGAGGACTTAACAAGATTATATAAACAATAGTTAAAATAAATACAATATAAGAAAATTACGCCTATACTGTTAGCTAAATTTATATATTCTTAATTTCCTTTCACGCCTGTTTTCTGGTAGTTTAAAGTGCTAAGATTTATAATTGGCAGAAACTGGTCTGCTGACGCAGTGGTAGATGCCAATACAGTCTGCTGAATGAGTCCTTGGCCGACTTATTTTATGTTCACTAAAACCTGGTAGATATTTGATTCTTAGACAATGTATATACTTGAATGGACGCATAATATAAAATTAATTACAAAAATAGAGTAATTATAGTAAAAACTTCGTGATAGTAAATATTTTCTGGTTGGACTAGCTAACGGCGATCAATGTACTCGTAAATCTAGAAAACAGAATAAAATTTTCTCATATCCTATAACGATGGTAATGTAGATGATAACTATAAAATATATACACTTTATCAAGTTATTTAATTATTTAAAAACCATAAATACCTCAATCGATTACCAAAAACAGATTAACTAACGTCAGCTTGCGAAAAAGCCCACGGACTAAAAAGTACAATGGTATTATATACACACAGTAAGGCTCCTTTATCATTCTACAATGTTCGTATGTGCTCGTAATATGTACATATTATTGTGTTTTATATATCTAATAATAATTTCTGTTTTCATTGTTTGTATCGACATGTATTGTAAATACGTGTTGGCACAGTTTTACAATTCATACAGTTGTGAAACGACTGTACTTGCATAGAGCAACGGAGGGGTTCTCTAACGCGGGTTACGGGCGGCGCAATTCGTGGTAGGCAAACTCGTTCATTTTGTCTACTTTGTGTGAGTGTTGAACTTTAATGGCAGACGCGACCTTCGAAAATTGTTGAATAGATTAATTATAATCTATTAAACAATAAAAATTATGAACACGTGTTCTGTGTGCGGTTGTACCCCTAAATACAACAAGGTTATAAGATTTCATCTATTTCCCCATGACGCGGGGTAAGTTTTGCTATAATTTCATAATAAGCAAGATTACCTACCTGCAGTTTATGTTGTAACTAATATGTCTAGTAATATTATTCATTTTGTACTAATTGATACCTGTGATATTCGTAGTATGACTAAAAAAACCTTCAAGCATCACGTCCCTGTGGACCATGCCCACGAGGTTTCAAATTGTTGATAGATTAGAATTTTATCACAATTTTACCTGATGATGTGGCGAACGGTGTTAACAATACATTAAATAATTAAATTAAACACTAGAGAACTGAAAACAGCTATAATTAAAGTATTACGCAAATATCTGGCAGTGTAACACATGTTAATTTATATTGGATGATAATCAAACATACTTCTTTTAAATATCATTATTATCCTCTAAAAATCTACATTGCCTTCTAAATTATTAAGTTAGCCTTAATTAACGAGTGTCTGAATATTACTTTATTAGCAACTAGTTATCTTCTATGTTAGCCACTATAAATACTACTCAGCGTGGTAGTTATATTTTGAAATCTTAATTTGTAACATGCATTCAAGCAGCAAACTTTTGAAACATTAATATATGGCATCAAAAAGACGTTCTATTGGTTTATATTTTTTGACTCAGTACGTTTAAAATGTTATTTTATTTTATTTTATTTTATTTTATTTTATTTTAGAATTTTACAGAAAACTTACAGCTAGGCAAATAACATTAAATGATTCATTTATATACTACATGAAAAACACATGTAATGCTGATGGCCAATTACAAGTTTCCACTTATAGGTTAAAATATTTATAAAACAAATGTTTTGAGTGGACGACTAACTTATGAAAATAATGAAACAATACAATACAATACTTAAGGTTCAAATTAACTAGTACAGAAGAATTTTTCATTAAACAAACGTTTCAATTTGGTAGTTGAGGTATTGTATAAATCAATATCTTTATCTGTCAAGTTGTTAAATGAAGCACTTGCACGCATAATGAATGCATTTTGCCTATAATTTGTCTTAGCTAACGGAACAGATAAAGTTCTGGGGTTTCTCAATACAGCTGTATGAATGCGTAATCCTATCAGCTCGAGGAGCTCAGAACAGTCCACCGTGCCATTTGCAATGCTAAGAAGATATGATAGGTCGGATATATTCCTTCGTTCATAGAGAGGCAAGAAATCAAATGAAACTTACGACATCTAGCTAAATAATCCGGAAGGTACAGTTTTGCACGAAACTGAAGATAACGCAGAAACTTCATCTGGATACGTTCTAAGCGCATAGAATATACTTCATAACAAGGGTTCCAGACTTGTGATGCGTATTCCAAGTGACTGCGAACGTATGCACAATAAAGGATTTTAAAGGTTTTTAAACTGGAAAACTCATTAGACATTCTTAAAATAAAACCAAGTGCACGAGATGCCTTGCTTACAATGTTGCTTACGTGTGCGTCGAATAAAAGTTTACTATCAAAAAAAACTCCTAGATCTTTAATTGTATCAACTCTTGTGACTGGTGAGTTTTTTATTGCATATTCAAAATTGATAATGACTGACTTACGAGTAAAAGAACAAATGTAGCACTTGGACACGTTTAAATCTAGTTTGTTCTGAATACAATAATTTTGAAATCTATGCAAGTCGTCCTGCAGACGGTGTGCATCATCAATAGTTTTAATTTGATGTAAAATTTTCACATCATCCGCGTACAACAGAATTTTAGAATAACGAAAGCATGAAGAGATGTCGTTCAGAAATATTGTACAAAGTAACGGTCCTAATAAAGATCCCTGCGGGACTCCGGAAGGGATATACATGGACATGGACGAGTAACCGCCAAGAACTACAGTTTGACATCTTTGTTGGATATAGGACGTGAACCACCTATAAAGGTTTCCCCTTATACCTATCCGCTGAAGCTTTTTCAATAGTAGCAAATGATCGATTCTGTCAAAACACTTACTGTAGTCCGTGTAAATAACATCTATTTGAGAGGGTTCAGACATAAAACGAGACAGGAACTCGGTACACAATAAGAGATTAGATGTAGTTGACCTGCCCCTCAAAAAACCATGCTGCTGAGGTGCAAGATCATGCTTGAGTGCGCTGTACAATTGGGTATAGACAATTTTTTCAAGTATCTTAGCAAACAGACATAATTTAGATATAGGCCTATAATTCTCTATATTATTTTTTGGTCCTTTTTTATGAACGGGAGTGACTAAAGCCGACTTCCATTTGTAAGGTACAACGCCTTCCGATAAAGAGCGGCTATATAATAGACACAGGGGTAAAACTAAGCTCTTTGCACACTTAACTATTAAAATAGCGGGGATATTATCTGGTCCCGCTGATTTATTTAAATCTAAGGACATGAAAAGTTTAAGAACCTCCGCTGGCAGCACCTCAATCATACCAATATCAGCAGAAGACGCTGTATGGTATTGAGGTTGATTAAACTCTATACAATCAATCGGTGTATTATTTTGAAGAAAGTTTGATTGAAAATATTCACAAAACATATTGCATATGACATCACCTTGATCAGAAGAGCGAGTACCAAATTGCATCACTGCGGGGTAAGTGTTGGAGAGATTTTTACTCTTTACATAAGACCAAAATGTGCGTGGGTTCCTTCTTATAGAACATTCAATGTTTATTATGTAATTTTTGTACATATCACTTTCCATTATCCGCGCTCTTTCTCGCAATATAACAAACGTATCCCGATCACTTAAGTTGCCGTATATTTTGAATTTATTGTGATATTTAGATTTACTCATCCCACATTATTTAATCGTCAAAATGTTTAATCGTAACACGTCAAATGCTAAAATTGTCATCAAATAATTAATAATGGCCACTAATATTACCTAGAAACCATTGTAATGTATTTAAATTAGTTTTCATTTTGGAAAAATAACAAGCATAAAAAAACGAATCTGCTTATTTTTTTATTGAACGTCCTCTTTCTCTAAGATTCCCATTGCCGGCCGCTTCGGCGACACCCTCGCTTCGCTCGCTCGGCTCGCGCGTTATGGTCAAAAGTGACTTAACACTCGCTTCGCTCTTTGTCGTACCTATATATGACTCTGCCCTTACTCTCTCTCTTGGCACGGGCCGCTTGCAATCTTAGATCGGGGGGCATAGCGCATAAATCCCTACCCCGTGTCAAATCATCTAAGTACTTTTATGCTTCACGATTTATTTTTCAGCGCAAGCGGTTTGCCTCTAATGGTAGCATCACGAATTTTAGTCAATTTGCAAGGTTTATCACAAGCGTGCAGATGTACTTGCGATAAAATTGGTGCAAACGGCCGGCCGCTGTCATCTTGTACACTCATGTCAAATCTTGCAGTGGCTATTTTCGCAATAAAAGAATGTTCATGAATTATTTTACATCCTAAGTTATAATAAATGATGTTTTCTACAGAAGCTTTAAATACATCTTTTGAGGAACTTGTGTTGATGTTGTGAAACGTATAATGGTGATAATCTGTAAAATCCGTGGCTGAGAAATTAGGTGACAACGAATGATTAAGACGGACAAATAATTTGAGTTAAAAAACTTGCGCGAGTTTTGTCCATAATTATTATTTAGTAACCGGCTAGGACTCGCGTTATATTTACCGGATATTGCTCCGACCAGTTTCGAACTTATTTGAAGTTCTTCGTCTGGGAGTCACGATTGTGCACAGCGGCGAGCGCGGGCCTCAGCACGTAACTGGCGTTGAGACGGTTGCGCCGCAGCTGTCAAAGTCAGAATTCCTCCGTCCGAACTGTCACTTCGGTCACTATCACTGTGACTGTCACCGTCGTTTTGACAGGTATAAGATGGTTGACACACTACACTAGTACTGTCCTCTTCGCAGTTCCACAACTCTGATGCCGTATCACAAACATTGAGGACTGGTATCCAAGACGGCGGAATGTTCCACCCACGATCCCGGTTAAAATTAGGGTGGCGTCTAATTTCGATGGCCTCTCGTACTTTGCGCGGGACGAAAAACTTCTCTCGCGCTAGTACGGCCGCCCTATCGAAGCGGATATAGTGTGCGCCTGGGATTTGGGAATGCTCTGCTACCGCCGACCTCACGGTATCCAAGTTTTTGATACTCCTGATATGCTCAGTCACTCTGGTGGAAACATTGCGTCGAGTCTCGCCTATATACGATTTGCCGCAATCGCATGGGATCTTGTACACTCCAGGGCAATTCAGGGTACCCTTGTCCTTAGGAGACCGGAGAAGTTGACGCAGCTGTCCGGGTGGACGGAATACAGTCTTCATGTCGAACTTCCGTTTCAGATAGTGCCCGATTTGGTCAGTCACCCCCTTCACGTAAGGCAGGTAAATAGGAGAGCGGTCCACGTCTTGCTTCCGCTGACTTTGATTTCGACTTGCCCATTGAGTACATCTCTTCCAGTTAAAGCCGTTGCTCTCTAGGACGCTCCTAACATGATCCAGTTCAGCATACACGTGTTGAGGGTCGCAGATCTGCAAAGCTCTATTTATAAGTAATTAATAAGACGTCACAAAGGGTGAGATAGTGGCCCTTAGAAGCTTGCGTAGTAATGATGACGTCTTGGTGTTGCCAGCCGATAAAGGAAATGCGACGGTTGTGGTTGACACTATTGAGTATGAACAAAAAATGTTGGCCTTAGTTAGTGACCCTACTGTTTACAAGAAGGTTAACTACAACCCGACCGCTCGGGTCACTGCAAAAGTATTGAAACTCTTGCGGCAGTCGCCCGATGAAGATCTAGCAACACGACTTCGACCGCATAATCCTGTACCGCCAAAGATTTACGGATTGCCTAAAATCCATAAGCCAGATTGGCCATTACGTCCCATTGTAAGCCAAATTGATGCCCCTACGTACCAATTATCTAGACATCTAGCAGCAGTCCTACAACCCTTAGTCGGAAAAACTGATAGCCATGTTAGAGGCATTTTGTCCGCCTGATAGAAGATGTGTGTGTGCAGCCGGATGAAGTAATGGTAAGCTTCGACGTCATTTCATTATTCACGAATGTGCCAGTAGAGGATGCGATGAAGGTATTAAATGATATAATACAGAGCGCTAATTTACCTATTGAGTACATTCAGTGGACGGAATTCTGTCTCAAGAGTGGATACTTCGTCTGGCGCGGTGAATACTACCTACAGGTGGACGGTGTGGCTATGGGCTCGCCGATAGCTCCCGTGGTGGCCAACATTTTCATGGAGTGGTTTGAAGCTGCCACACTGACGAATGCTGCCGTCAAGCCAAGGTACTGGTGGAGATACGTCGATGATGTGTTTGCCATTATTGATAAGGTTGCACTCAGTGGGTTCGGTACGTACTTAAATACAATACACCCGAAGATTCAGTTCACGTTTGAGGAAGAACAAAACGGGAGTCTGCCTTTTCTGGACGTTCGTGTCATTAGGGAGCCGAATGGCAGGTTGGCTCACACTGTTTATCGGAAGCCGACACACACGGACAGGTACCTACAGGCAGAATCACACCATCACCCGTCACAACTGGCTTCCGTGTCACGAACGCTTATAAATAGAGCTTTGCAGATCTGCGACCCTCAACACGTGTATGCTGAACTGGATCATGTTAGGAGCGTCCTAGAGAGCAACGGCTTTAACTGGAAGAGATGTACTCAATGGGCAAGTCGAAATCAAAGTCAGCGGAAGCAAGACGTGGACCGCTCTCCTATTTACCTGCCTTACGTGAAGGGGGTGACTGACCAAATCGGGCACTATCTGAAACGGAAGTTCGACATGAAGACTGTATTCCGTCCACACGGACAGCTGCGTCAACTTCTCCGGTCTCCTAAGGACAAGGGTACCCTGAATTGCCCTGGAGTGTACAAGATCCCATGCGATTGCGGCAAATCGTATATAGGCGAGACTCGACGCAATGTTTCCACCAGAGTGACTGAGCATATCAGGAGTATCAAAAACTTGGATACCGTGAGGTCGGCGGTAGCAGAGCATTCCCAAATCCCAGGCGCACACTATATCCGCTTCGATAGGGCGGCCGTACTAGCGCGAGAGAAGTTTTTCGTTCCGCGCAAAGTACGAGAGGCCATCGAAATTAGACGCCACCCTAATTTTAACCGGGATCGTGGGTGGAACATTCCGCCGTCTTGGATACCAGTCCTCAATGTTTGTGATACGGCATCAGAGTTGTGGAACTGCGAAGAGGACAGTACTAGTGTAGTGTGTCAACCATCTTATACCTGTCAAAACGACGGTGACAGTCACAGTGATAGTGACCGAAGTGACAGTTCGGACGGAGGAATTCTGACTTTGACAGCTGCGGCGCAACCGTCTCAACGCCAGTTACGTGCTGAGGCCCGCGCTCGCCGCTGTGCACAATCGTGACTCCCAGACGAAGAACTTCAAATAAGTTCGAAACTGGTCGGAGCAATATCCGGTAAATATAACGCGAGTCCTAGCCGGTTACTAAATAATAATTACGGACAAATAATGATAATTGTTGATCTTCACTTGAAGCTTTCTATGAAATATTTAGTTGGCGTTGAAAAAGACGAATTAGTTTATTAGAGGCTTTAAATTTCCCGTTGCTTACTTATACGAGTACAATGAGAAGTTTGATTAAGTGGCCAATAAAGAAATCTACGGCTTGACTTAAAATATCTCGTTTATATTATTAAAGTAAAAGCTGACTACTTAGGCGGAATCAGGCGGAATATTGAAAACTTACTTTTATTTTCACTTAGTGACAAACCTTAACATAATTGAGACCCAGTAATTCTAGGTTAGCCTGAAAAACATCTTCATAACAAATATGAACGGAAATGAACAAAAATATTGAAGTAAGATTTATTAATTTTCTATAATGCACACTATTTATTAGAACCATCCCACATGTTTTTTCCACCCTTATTTTCATTGCCAAGAAATTTAAATTACCTATTACTGATACCTATTATCAGCCGGATTGTCTACTGCTAAACACAGCCTCCCCCATTATGTGGGGGTTGCCATAATCCCCACGCTTTGCAGGCATCTTGGGAAAATGCAGTGTGAGATATAAGGTCCTTTGAAAGCGCTGCTGCCCATTTTCTGCTGTGTTACCCTTATTCGCCTCTTACGACACCCACGGGTAGAGTTGGGGGGATGACATTCTACCCCGGTACCTCACGGCACAAATTATATTACCAGTGTCCATATTTCCCTATTACCATAGGTATTAGTATAGGTATTCCTCCTTACATGCCAGAAATATAGTCGTATCCCCTTTTTTAATGTTGGTTTTTCTCCAATCCCTTAATGTTGTCAAAGATCATGTACCTGGTTTCCTGTACTATACATTAAACGTAACTTGTGACTGTGATTTTTTGTTTCTTGCCTAGTCTTATTTATTGAGTAATGTAATGATAATCTCAACACTTAAGCTGACCTAGAAATCATATACATAGTATGATTGATTTTATGACGTATATTCTATAATTATTAGTAGGGCGAGTGAAGCGAACCCTAACACTATCCCACAGCTTACACAGTTTGTGGCCCCTTTTACTGAAAAACTATCGCGCCTATAGATTTGTGCTTTAACATAGTAATTTAACTTCATACCTAGTTTTGTTATCTGTCTAAAATATAATTTCACAATCATGAAAAAAATTTACTTCCATAAAATGAGAAGGTATAAGGAGATAATGACGAGGTAAGTCGACTTGCTCACTTATACATATTTATATGTACTTTACTAGCTTTCCGTCCACGGCACCGTCCGCGCGTATGTCGGTTATCGCGCAAAACCATTAACCTCTTTCTGCGCAGTTGGATAAAAACTGCTCCATGTCCTTCCCCGGGTCTCAAACTATCTCTATACCTTATACATAAAAATGTAATCCAAATCTGTCCAGTACTTTTTAGGTTTATTCATTGCATACAAAAATATAAATCTTTCCTTTTTATAATATAAGTGTAGATGTAGATTTGTGTATGACTACTTGTAGAAATTTAAGTGAGAACATCGGTGTTATGTTTAAAATTTTTAAAATACGAAAATATTTTTAACAGAAACTAACTTAAACTTTTCGAAAAAATGTGTTATTAACAATTAAAATAAAAAAAACATTATTTTGATGTCAAGCTACTCAAAGTAGTATTGCACCGACTTGAAAAAAAATAACGTTACTTTCAGTTTACCCTTTTCTCATATTTTAATTGTATATATACTACAAGTACCCACTTAAATAAATTTTATTTAATATTGGTAACGTGTTAACTTTTATTTTTACATAATTGAATTACACGACAATAGTTTAGCTTACTTAATTCAGTACAGTTTGTAGTAATTAATGGAAACATCATTTTGATAACGGCATTCTACCTATATCGCGCGGTAATTTTGTACAGGGTTATTTTGGTAACACAGTTGTCGATTAGTGGGTAACGACAGAGCGCGGGCTATAAAGGCCGGTGCGGGATATGCACGGGATGTTTTGAATCGCCACCGCTTTAATGGTCACTGTATTAACCGATAATTCAAATTTCGACAGTTTCGTTCCCCGACTCGTAATTCCAAAATCAACCTGACACAACATTGGATGTACAAGTGAATAAATATCGTGTGATACCTTTTATTATGCACTCATGACATGGATAGCCGTTATACGCCACCGTTGAGCAAAGGCCTTCAACATTACTGGGCTTTGCTAGAAGTCCCTCGCTTGGCAGGCGTCTTAGCAGTGTAAGATGATAGTCCTTTGGCTATTTTTCTCCTTTGATGTCTCGTACGGCTCCTTCAAAATGTGTTTGTGGTGAAATTCTAACCAAGCAATCAAGAAGAGATTATTATTAATATTATCTTATTAAACACTTCTAAATAAAGAAGATACGTACGTAGGAGGACCATTTCTTTTCATAATTATGTTGTTTTAACAACTGGCGATGGCATTAGGTTTTTCTAGACAATCCTATTTAAATGAGACATCACGAAAAACTAAATATACCTAATTTAATGTTCTCAGCTAACTAACACTCACCTATTTCTGACTAATATTATTATAAATTATAATTATGATGGATAAAACATGTGAAAATTATGGACCTCGTAAAACTAAATGACTCGTATAAAAATATGATTGTACTTCCTAATGAGCATGGTTAGATTAAAATAAGACGATAGTGGATATGAAGACTCGCTTGCAATTTAGTTAACGGGAGACCACAACAGAAAGCTTTTTATATTTTATATCTATCCACGAGCACCGCGGGTTAACGACGCTCGGTAGAAAGAACCATACAGACTACGTCACTTGTGAAGCGGTATACGGTTTACAAAAAAAAATTATGTTTATTTTTCATACATGACATTGGTCAATACATTACATACCATACCTCTTACCACAAATATCAGCTGCTTGTATAGAAGAGCGCAACACAACTTGCTACACTTACTGGTAGAAGTGAGCGTAAAGTATCCTTGAGTTGGCGGTTAATGTTCAAGTTATTAATAGACAAAGAGTCTGAAGCGCAAGCACATGTTTGTACCGTAACGTGGCCTATAAATCTTGACGCACAATCTGAAACAACTTCATTAGCAAAATCAACGCTCCGTTTGCGCCGATGTGAATGATTAAAGACGAATATGAGTAAGGTTACTGAATCAGATAATGAGTTATTATCGCACTCGATTGTTAATTCAAAGTAAGCGGGTAAGTAAAAGCCTTCGATCACATTTATGTGTGCGATAGACCGTGTCGACGGACTCTCCGATTGCTTTTAAAAGAGTTGCAATTTTATGAATGAGTTGTTTGAATGAAACACAATAAAAATAAGTTTCCAGCGAATCGAGGCGGAAACCTCGCTCCAGGGACGGAGCCGTACGTGTCCGAACCGACTTTTTAAAGTGTATAATATTTGGTTTGACGGTAAAGACTTACCTCCCATAAAATATTTAATATTGACGATCAATTTACACGGTGTGGCCGCATGCAATATTATGTTGTCCGATTTCGGTAAAGTTATTGTTATTTCGATTCCACGATGTAGCGGCAGCTGCAATCTATGAACAAAAAAGATTAACGTGTATTGCAATTTATATACTGTTTTAATTCTTTCAAGTTACTCACGAAATATTTTTGCGTACAACGCTTGGTGTATTTGTTAAGATTCATGGCACGTTTAAAGGAAAGCCCAGTATCACCAAGATATTTAGTTACGATGCCAAAGATCATATTTTAATTTGATGCATACGTTAAATACTTTGTGACATATTGTTTAGGCAGAGACGATGTGCCATAGTGATCAATTAGAAATTATCTATTTTTTTAAAATAAATATTATGATATTTTGTTTTACATAATTCATTGTTATTTTTTTGCTTCAGTTACCATTATAACGATAAATTGAAGCATATTATCAATGATGTTTCGCTCATCTCACAGTCACGACAAGTTTATCTAAGTGATTCGTATTCTTTTGTAACACTTTGTGTGTAACTCTGCTGCACACTGCGCTAAAACCATTGATTGCTGCCTCACTTAATAGTTGTTTTGTTTTTTACATCCTGGAAATTATCCTAATCACCAATACATTAGTCCTGTCCTTCCCCGATGGTAGGACGATGTTAGTTAGATGTTATAAATAAACAATAAAAAGGTACAAGTAAAAATCATGGTACTTACTACGCTAAACATAAATCGGAAAACCGTGTTGGAACAAAAGTTCCATTTCATATTGTTACTAACAGAACAAGTAAGGCTAATAATAAATGTAACGGAAAACGTAACTTATGTGTACTCGTATAATTTGGACCGCGTAGGTGCATTCTCCTGCTGGATGGCGTGAATTCACTTGCGGCGTCGGCATGCGTACCCTTCTCGTAACCCCTTAATACGTCAGTAACTCAATTGTCTATATTGGACTTTTAGTTTTCTAATTGTATCAATATTACAACATCACAAATTTACTTCTTAATAATATTAGAGATAAAATTAAACAATCATAAATATAAAAAAATCTTTTTATTAAAAATTGTATTAATATTTTAGAAACACATTTATAATACAAAATCACAAATATACGATAGGAAAAATTTAAAAACATGTGCGGGATTCGAACCCGCGTCCATCCACCCCATCCATATTAAAATTATAAGGTTGCGTCATCATTTACAAGTATAAAACCAATTGCAAAATTGGTCTTGTTTGTAGTACAACGCAAGTGGTACTATAGATGTCGCTCCATCCCAATACGATAGTTAAACAACGATAGGAAAAATTAGAGTTATGACGTCATGTCATGTTAGCTCAATTGGTTAGATCATACCCCGGCTCAGCGGGGTGGATGGACGCGGGTTCAAATCCCGCACATGACTTTTCCTATCGTATATTTGTGATTTTGTAATGAAATTCGCATAGCAGGCGTTATTGCAAACCTAACAATATTAAAATGACTTTCTAAGTATTAAACAATGCTTTCTGAACATATTTTGTTATATTTGTTATAATTAATCATAGACTTCTGCAAAGTAATACCTGAATTCAATACAATAATATTAGATTTGCCTGTTAAAACTCAATATTCACACACAAGAACCATTCATAACTAGATCAGTTGGTTCACCATGTTTTGTTATAACGAAATTTACTCCCCAAAAGACAATTTTGCCTTTGAACTTGAATCGAAACTAGGTTGTTTGCTTAATTGTAGCTTGCTTAATTCTAATTTCACAAACAATTCATATTCTGTTAGGCATAGTTGTTTTGGGTATGATTCAGGAAACTCTTAAAAATATTCTAGACACGCAAAGAGCTTAGAAATGTATATTGATAAGTTTTATTTTCGCTAATCATAAAATGGTGCCCTTGATAGTATTTGATTAATTTTCAGTAGTATTAAAATTCTATATTGGCGATTTCGCCATGATCCTTCCTGTTCCGAGTTATTTAGTAAAATGGAAAAAGATACCGATCAAATGGCTACATTTGTCGTAGGGCATTCGGTGCAGCCAGGCACATTTGCTGGTAGAAAGCATAATGCAACTCGAGACGGGGTAATTACATTTATTGTTCAAAAACCTGAAATCACACTAAAAACAGTGAGGCTTTTACGATAAAAATACAGATAGTGAAAGTTTTAATTATATATTTAGGCGCTACAGTATAAACTGTGTTCAGTACAGTAGTGTTGTATATAGTTCATAGTATTTGATAAAAAGGCATACAGCCGGTTAAAATATATATATATATATATATATATATATATATGATTATATTGGAATAGGAAATATATATATGAATTGTAAAAATCATGTGACTATATAGTATTCTTGATATTATATTTGAAAACACCTTCTACTGAAGAACGTTAACATGCAAATGTCGCTTATCCCTACATTTATTCAATTTTTCTTAATTTCTCGTAATTAACAAAAGGTGTGAATTTTTTAAGGGTCATGATACATTTCAAGGGTGGGCCGGTTTTAACTCTTATCTTCTCAGATATCTCTAACACAGGATGTGGTCAGGATAGACACTCGCTCACCTTCTGATCCACCATGTAATTGTCCAATTAAGTCACAATTTTATGTAAATTGTATAACTAACATTCAGATTTTTTCTACGGGGCAAGATTTGAGTCAGATGTTTTTAACGCATTATTTGCCATATTTTAGAGGATGTTATTTTTAAAGCTGTACAATTCCTACTCTGCACGTGACTTTTTCTATATTCTAAGTAGGTACTAGCTTACTTAAAAAACTAATTATGTTAATTACACATCATATTATAATGATATGCAGACAGTAACACAGATTAAAATTAAAGTCAAAATTTGAAATTGGTATAAGATGTGGCAATTTGAACGTTTCTCGCCATCTTCATTTACACGCCATTTTTCTGCGTCCTCAGATTGTACCTATTGGTGTACATACCAAATAGTAAAGGCCAACGCTTGACACAGTCGCAACTATTGTTGCTTTAAAACCAAATTCTACACAACGTCGAAACCCCTTAAAAGATAAATAATAAAAGAGGTCCTTGTCTGGACTCTAGAATTTTTGTTAATCAGCTTGATTAACAAAAATTCCATTGATCCCAATTCTAATTTGTAACCGCCGTTACACTGTTTTTGCTTCAAATCCAAAAGCTGTTTTGGCATAATACAACAAGGCTCTCACTCTGCTGAACTAAATTGTATAGAACATTTGATTAGTAATCTACGACTACTTTTTTAGACTTCTTCCTCCGACTTTTGAAGATTAAAGATCTTTGTTGTTGGAGCCATACGATCCCAGCTATGCTATGGTATCTCCGTAGTAAATTTGGCAATATTGCAATACATTCATTATTGTTTTGCAATAGTTACAATCCCAACATTAATTAAATAAATCTAATTTATTTTTGACTTTTAAAGGTATTTAGAGGTGATTGAAAATGAAAAACCAGTAGCAACATGGCCGTCAGTGAAAAATGACAACAATATTTTATGGAAAATACATACTATACAAACATCGGTCTAATAAAATACTTTAAAATCTTCGGCTTCCCTTAACTTCCCAATTGTTACTTTAAATAACTAAGTCGCAGATATAATTACTAATTAGTTCATAGTTGTTCACGCGAGCTATGAAGTGCCGGTAATTAAGACCTGACTAAATCACACGATAACTTCATTGTCTGAAATAGATTAGGCCGACAGCAAATAACTTATTTCCATTTGATAGACATTGTAAGATTTTCATTAGCAAAAACTATAATACTCTCTCACATAAAGCCGGGCCGTGATATGATCTTATGCTTTATCAAATGAGTAGGTACTGAGCTAGATCAAGCTGGGCTGATATAACATTTCCTAAAAAGAAGTAATATAATTCCCTTTCGCTGGTTATTTACGACATGATATAAGAACTACACTACTGTCAGTAATTCCTTGTATAATCAGAGAGACGTTCACAGACGCTCGTCGATGCGGACAAGCGCACGATTGTTACTTGTTATGTAAATTACTTCTTTAATTATTATGTTCTCATAACTATTATTTATGTATGTTGTTAACAAATTATTTAACTAACAACATTGTACTTGGGAGATAAAGCTAATTAAAGGAAATAATTTAGGCTTTTAAAATTACATCGTACCATTCTATTTTCAATTACCGATTTAATATAAACTACACCATTATTTATATCCATTTTTTCCTGCTCCAAATTCATTTTGGTTCATGACCTCATACACATTGGGACCATGGCAAGAAAAAATAATATTTATTATTCAAATTCGTATGTACGTAACTGTTTATTAGACCTAACAATGTGCATTATTTTACATTCATACATTTTGTATTCTTTCGAAAGTGAGAATTATGGTAATTTTATATGTGTTTTACAAAGTTAATCATGAAACTTACAAAAATATCACAACTATATATGGTTAATAGGCACTTTCAAATAAAATTACATTTAGATTCATTAGAAATTAACATAATAATTTTTACTTCATAATTCGGCTGGAACAACCATGATGCTATATCATAAGTCATAAACACCACACTGTAGCGCTCACATATATGAACTTTACGCATATGGTATTACGTTCGATGTCCGTTATTTCATCGAACAGCTCGAAGCAAATATAATTTGACAAATTGTGCGTCGTAACAGATTTAACCTACATGGGTACTATGTTAAAACTTTACTAACCCATCTTTAAACACTGTGCGTTAAATTTATTTGTGAAGATGTGTTAATTTTTTTATTAGTCTAGGCATAATATATCTCAGCCATACATGATATGGAAGTGTTAGTAGTCACCACCGCCCGACCTAAATGAATAGTGATAGTACCAGGCTTTCAAGTTCATTCTATCCATAAACATTAATGGCACAAATATCTATATAATACATGTAATATGTTAGCTAAAACAAAAAGTCGTAGTTAAACTGAAGTGTCCGAAAAAAACTTAATGCTAATTGTCAGAAAAAGAATAGATAATGAAAACGAAAAAAATGTATATAAAACATTTAATACATATTTTAGATATTTTATATTAAAATATATCTAGTCCTCTAGTCCCAATTGTTCTAAGCCGTCGTGACGTCATAAACCCCACGTAACCTAACCGAAACAATTTTCAACGCGTTTCGATTCACACATTCACATTCAAGCATCATCGTGAGCGAACGATCTAGAACGAATTGTTACCCCTTTAGATAGTTCGGAAACTCAGCAGAAGTACTATTTAAACATGTGATATACTATATGTAGGTCCTAACGTACTCTGCTTTGTCTCGTCGTAAGGATTAATTATGAAGTTACAGGTATTCGTATCGTAAATTTAATACTTTAATGATGTCCCTAAAGGACCAACTGTAATAAAAAAAAACTCATAGTACCTGGCCGCGACCATCGCTCGCCGTCACCCACTTTTTAGTCAAGCGAGCGACATGTCACCGATATTTTTTGCCCGACTGATGTCTTTAACGAAATTCATGTCATTGGGTCCGATTTCTCTTAGATTAATTTTTTTACATTATTTAACAAATAGATCAGGACCCCTTGAACGTTCGAATATTCAGTTACATGGTTTAACACTTAAAAGGGCTTAACGACTCTAACACATCCTGCGGGTTACGATAAAAAATACGACAAAAAGAGAATACTTCTCGTGTTTGTTTTTTAAAAGATGTCTGCAGGAGATAAGGTGGTGCGGCACTTTAATCCTACAACCGACTGATATTTGAAAAGGATATGATGACAACTTTTTTGTACTTTTATCTAATAAGCACACATTACCTATACTTAAAGACATGCTTATTTCAGTTTAACCTGCTCATGAAAGACATGTCGTATATTGTATATATTTAATATACCTAACGTAATTTAGTAAAAAATGCTACTTACGAGTAGATATAGACATACAGTTTCTCAGTGGTTACCGTTTGCGTCTGTACCATTTATATGTTTAAATTCAACCTTTATACCTATTATTGTTGCTAGAATAAATTAATTTAATTTTAATTATCAAAATAACCCAGATTTTAGCCGTGCCCATTCCTACTGATATTCTATTATTATTAGCGAAATGATATATACACACATACTCTGCAAACTGTGATACACAAGTATACAAATGTTACCGAGTAAGGATTAAATAACTATGCCTCGTATGTAATGTAGGTAATGCAGGGATTCGACGTTTAACGGCTTCGGGATTACCGCTATAATACCCTCAACCCAACAAATGTTTTTAGCCTGTGGTGTCGCGGCGTATGTGCATCTAAAGCTGTGCTATACGTTGACGAAACATTAGAAACGATAGGCTTCAGCATGGAGTCACGAAGGGCGGCGATCGGCACGCGTGCTTAGGGCGGCTGAAGCCCTACCTTTAACCACAAACTGAGTATATATGCCTATTACAGACAGGTCACAGTAATAGTGGCAATACTTCATCAACAGTGACATTAGTAAAAAAACTACATAATATTTTATATTTGTCACAAAGTTAATGATATGTAGCGTTAATATATATTTAGTCTGACAGTAAACGAAGCTTTCTTACTTAAAATGGAGCTAGACATAATGTTTATGGTTACAATTAAAGTTACGCTTCCGTATCAGCACTGTATGAGGTCATTCTTTAAATAGAAGTATTATAGTCCATTTTTATTTAACATGAGGTTTTCACAATCGTATGATTCACGAAACATTAAGTATTCGAGTGATAATCTTCATTAGCAGAATTGCAACTGTCATTGATAGTCCTAGGTTTAGCCTGTTAGCATTTATGACCACAGCGACGTCGTATGGATACGAGGTAGTACTTAATGTAAGGACAGCATGTACAAATAAATTGTAATTTTACAATAAATGTAGCGCTCGTAGCAAAGTTTGCTTCGCTGTTCTTAACCGATCAGCAAAGTTAAGCAACGTCCGCCGCGGTCATGAGTTGGATGGGTGACCGCTAGTGACATTACTACTGAGCGCTTCCGTGCTTCGGAGGGCATGTTAAGCCGTCGGTCCCGGTCGTCGTCTTAGGATGGCTGTCGTTATAGCATGGTGGTAGGGAATTTTGCGAATGGCTACCAGGCTAGCTACCACCAACCTCTCTATACCTCAAGTAGAAAATCTGTCGCCAAGCACCAAACGGTGTGTTTCGGCTGCTGTACTTGAGAGCCAGTAATTCTAGGTTAGCCTGAAGAACATCTTCGACCACATCATCACTTACCATCATGTGAGATAGAGGTCTAAGGATAACAAACCGGGCATAAAAAAAAGTAATTGGTGTAGATCCGAATTTAGTTAAATTGGATAAATCATAATATCTTGATATATCTTAGTCAGACAATATGGCTGAAAATGTAAGCATTATATCCGTTAATAATGAACAAAATGTTATTTCCGGAAATATCCTATAAAAATACAACATGGATTCAAAGGAAGTATTAATTATGATTTCTTTACAAATTCTGGCAGTTCTATCAAAACCTTCGGGTGGCATTTCTCGGTTACTAATCCCATTGAAGAATACAATAATTTAAAGACGGGACGGGCACAATTTTTCATTTATATGTCAAATATTTAGAAAGTTATTTATACGGACAATTCTACAAAGCTCAATTAAAAAAGGTCGATCTCCACTCGCAAGTCCGCCTTTATGATTCCGTTTGCGAGCGGATGTTTGTTTAGCAACCGCGATATCGATTCAGGTAGTCCTGCAAATAAATCACGGCCATTGGTAATGCTCGCAATGCTTTTGTAATATTGTTAAAAAAATCCTATCGAATAAAGTATCCCGTGGTAAAATATAATACTAATTTAGATTTATTTTAAAATATAATGTAAATGACTACTACATTTTGTATTTGGACTCGGTGGATGTTCTTCAATGCTGACGACGTCACGGCCACGCCCAGTTTACTACAACGGCCGAAATACTCACCCCGTTTCACACTGTAATTATTTACTCATTCGTTATCCATCATCGCATACATTAACTATGATAACTACGATTATTAATATTCACATATTTGATTTGATACATTTCGATTAGCTTATAATACGCATTACATTAGCTGTTTTAGAAATAAAATTGATTAAAACATAATCCTGAAATTGAATAGATACCTATATAAACAAGCAAATGTAAACAAACGATAAGGATATAAAGCAACTTTCAAATAATTCTTGAAATTTTAATATCTATAACGCTTCTATTTTTAAAAGATGACAGTTGCGTTGAAAATATTTTTTAACAACTTACTTTGTAAATACAAGTGATATCCTCTAAACCCATGATGCCATATTAATTGTGACGTACTGATATTTCTGTATCTGGACTATGTTAGCATACCACGTTATGACATTGAAATGGCTCTTGCGAATACATCAATAGCTGTGCGCACGGAGGCCTCCTATTACAGTTTATGGTATATTATGTTGTTGTTGTTGCACTTGCGAATGAAAAACGCGCCATAAAGGCATTTCAAAATTTACAACTTACAGAGCACCATATCGACAGCCTCCAACAGTCCGCCGCCGGCGCAGGCGGGAATGAGCGCGAGTTCGGGCGGTACAAGCGGTGCGGCTCGGTCAAGCTCACCAGCTGCGCCTTTGCCCCGGTGCTGTGACACTGGCCGCCCCATATTCCACGACCCTATCACAGGCCAGACTGTCTGCTCATGCCAGTATGAGCTCCTCAACTATCAGCGGCTTGCGTCGGGCGTGCCGCTTTCAATGTACAGCGCTCCGTATACGGACGCGGCTGCAGCCACGGCTGCTGGCATGGCGGCATATTTCCCAGCCTTGGCCGCTGACCAACCACCATTTTATAATAATCCGGTACGTACTGCATTCATATTTATTTTAAAATGTGTATTTTAATTGCATGCTCTCGTCTGTATTATTTTTTCTTGAAATGATATCTGTAATTATACATTTTAGGTTGTATTTAAGTTATTCATTTACGTACAACGGCATAACATAACAATAATTTCACAAGTGTTTGCAAAATTGTTCTTTTATGTTTTGCACCAAAATTTTATGTTTTCAATGCAGTTAGGCTACACAGATAGTAAGTCAAAGATGCGGTTGAAGGTGTTCAGCTGGCTTAACCTTGAATAGAAACTGGCTCTTCAGAACAGCTGCCGGAGTACACGTTTAGGTGTTTGGCGACAGATTTCTTACTTGAGGGTTGTAGTTACAACATACTACCACCATGCAAGAGCAACTGCCTTCCTTGGACAACAATGACTTCACATTCCCCCCGAATTGCGGAAGTGATGGGTAGTAAATGCCAATAGCAAAAATCACCTATCCAAGTAATGAACACCAACTTGTCACTGGACAAGAACATTTCAAAGCTTTGTTTTAGAACGAATATGCAATTTCTGATATGAGCTTATATAAGCATTTGATAGGTGTTGAAAAGCTTTTATTTCTTTACAATGTTTTAGAAGCGTTCATAGCGCAGCTTGGATAGACGTTCTTAACCGATTAACGTCGTTAAGCAACATCCGCTGCGGTCCTAACTTTAATGTGTGAAAGTTAGTAGCTACTGAGCGCTTCCGAGCTTCGGAGGACACGTTCAGCTGTCGGTCCCGGTTGTTGTCTTAAAATGGCAGTCGTTATGGCATGTTGGTAGAGCATTTTGTGCATGCCGCCTGGCTATTTACCACCCTCAAGTGGAAATTCTGTCGCCAAGCACCCAAAGGTGTGTTCCGGCAGCTGTCCATGAAAGTAAATAATTCTAGGCAATCCAAAACAACATTTTCGACCACATCATCACTTACCACTGGTGAGATAGTGGTCATAGGCTAGCCTAGCCGCTATTCAAAATCATAATAAATGATGGCATATTCGTATCATATTTCATATAGTGATTATTAAAAATGTGTCATAATAAGTAAGAAATCATTTTTAAACTTATTTGTATTTGTTATATTAATCACCATAACAAAATATAGGAAAATATTTCAGTATTAAGATTTCTTTATAAAGTGGAGGAAAAGTATTGTGTATTACTTCGGTATTAAATATAACTTAAAAGCTTTAAATCATCTTTTCTTCAGGTGTTGTACATAAATAAATTAGGAACTCATTTACGTCAAAAGAAATATAGCCTTAAGACTATGAAGACTTATTTATAATAATTATTTATTACCTTTTATAATCTAGCTACAAAAGAAACTACTAACGTTAAAATAATTAGAATCTTATGTCAAAATACTACCCCAACAACCTTTATATTTTTTATTGTAAGTAGCTATCAACAATAAGTTTACGACGCAGGTAACACATATAAATAAGAACGGTAATCCGATGATGTATCCATTTCTATATGTACCTTTTGCTGATAATAATAAAGCTTTACGCTACCTACGTCATGCTGAGTTTAATAACTTAATACGATCAAAATATTTAATAAATCCTGACACCTCAGGTGAGTGTTTAACGTCTTGGTTACCGTACTTTTCAATTGTTAGTCATTTGACAATTGATAAAGTAGAAGATCTGAGTTAGCTATTAATTTAAACATTGTTGATATTTTTACATGTAGTAAAACAAAACTATAGGACATTGATTTACTGACATTGCAAGATGTCCTTCCTATAGGTTAAGGAGATGGAGTTAAGGTATCTGGAACTTCTTTAATACTTATTGTATTGGGAGATCCACTCAATGTTCTTATCATTATAAGAACAATATCACAGATTCTAAATAATACATGGCACGTCATTATATAAAGTTAGAACCCAAAGGGCTCTATTACGCCTTGTGTAACGCGCATTTTGACTAAGGATAATATAGGTTTATTAATTCTGTCTTCTACCTATCCGATAGAAATGATTCTTCGAGGCAATTTCGAGTATATTAAAGGAATAGTATAATTATTACCAATTATGTGCTCCATACAGATAAATGCTTTGATTGATCACAAAACATACCAATTTCATTTTGTGAATTCTTCCAAGAATCTAATAGGTACTTATGTAATTAATTATATAGTTGCATCATCTGTTGCTAATATATTTTTAGTTTAAATATTTCATGATGATATACGAACTGGACTTATCTCGTGACTGCTGAGTGATCTTGCTATGTGTGCCTATCACATACGAACATAATAGGTACTTACTTCACTTAGAATAAACCAATTTTAAACAGTCTTTATTACCTTCCGTTCTTGTTTTATGGGCACTAGTTCAATGAAGATATACCTACCATATACATATTATGTTAAAATCTATAAACTGAATCGGCTGATGTCTCTCCTAGTCTGGAAAACTGACAGTGCGCAACAATAATATCACCAATGTGCGAATTCATAATATTTAGGAATGTTTCCCGTAGGTTTTCAATAGTCCTAATCTTTATAAAGTTTTAATGTTTTTACATCAATTATTTCATGTAATAAAATTTTTGGGACGTGACGTGAGGTCCATCTATCGATTGACTATGATCTATTAGGGAACCTTCATCACTACTGTACTGTACTGTATCAGCCGGATCGTCCACTGCTGACCACAGCCTCCCCTATTAAGGGAGTATTTGCCATAATCCCCACGCTGGCCAGGCGGCTTGGGGATCACAGTGTAAGATAGTAGTTCTTTAGAAGGCGCTGCTGCCCACCTTTAAGAATTTTTCCCTTAGTCGCCTCTTACGACAACCACGGGATGACATGGGGAGGTGCAATTCTAACCCGGCACCCCACGGGGAACATCACAACATTACCTTAAAATGAAATAACATGCATGAAATTTTTCATCGTTTGCGGCAACCAGCAACTGGGTCACGATTTAATATTTTTATTAATAAGGCATCTTTGCTTCTAAATTCATAAAATAATAATTGTTTCTTCCCCCCACGCAACTATTTTACTATATTTAATCAGGATGAGAGCATTTAAACTTAGTTATTTAACTTAGTCATGAATTTATTACCTGACTTCAAACATGACATCTCTTCTTTCCAACCATTATTACCAAATACCAAAAACTATTGCAAAGGCCCGGCTGCAAAGCTCTAACTTTTCTTTTATTACTGTTTTATTTAAGGTGGCATGAGTAACAAAAGACAAATTAAAAACATATTTTTAGGAAAGAGTGTACGCCTTACATATATGAATAAAATAAATAATATTCTAGTGAATAAATATATACAGTGCTGACACGATTAAATATATTTCTCTAGATTCTCTAGATGGAAAAAAAACACCTACAACAACTATACAATTACGCATAATCTAGTTTTGTGTCTACATACTAAATCGTAATTTTTTTCTCATTATTGTGAAGACACCCTGTGTATTAAGAATCTCCTGAAAGATTTAATCCTTATTTAAAAAGCTCATTATTATAGGAGGTTGCTTAAATAATTCGCTGTCGATATTAAAATATTTCGTAGTTCTGTTTCGCTTACTTGCATGCGAAACGAGGTCTCTCCATCCTACGCCCACAATCTGACATTTTTCATGACTACTCCGTCTCAAAGGCAAAATTTATGAAAGGAAGGAAGATGAAAGTAGACGTAGGAAATCTTTAACTTTCCCTGGTTTCAATGGTATTGGAATGTAATAAGCGACATGATACAAAGAAAAGGACTTATGTAGTCCTTTCAAGATATTTCTCAGAGTATTGGTTTTTAAGCTACGAACAAAATAATTTCTTTTTCACTAGAACTGCCCGATCCGCTGTTTGCACTTGGGTGCTTTTTCCCTTGAATGTTTTTTTTATATTGAAATCCACATAACGTTCAAAACTACACTACCGTTTCTTTTCTAAATAAGTTAAATCGGTTTTTATTTTATTTTTGGACGAAGCATTCGAATTTTTGTCAGATTAAAAAGTCCTCAAATCGACTAAGGGCATTCTGGACCCGGGGTTTCGTCTTCCTACTTCCATCGGTAATTTCAAATGAAACGTAGTTTTGTTTTTGAATAAATAAACGAATTAATGAAATATATTATCCTACGTTTACTTGCATCGAGCACATAGAGATAGAGTAAGTAAACCTACGATTGTTTCGTAGGTTTACTTACTCTATTTTTATGTATATATATCATATTCGTTTTTTTACTCTGTCACTGAACTTTCTATCAATTCATATTGTCATAAGTAAAAGCTTTTTCTCTTAAAATCAGTCTTAATTTGTGGTGATACCGCGAAAAGTTGATAAAGCTGTAAAAAGCTAAATAATTGAATTAAAGTAAACCTGCATATGTTATGCATAAAAAAATATGTTACAAAAAACATAAAAAGAGTGCCGCACCGTAAGCCATGTGTGTGGGAAGTGACTTTGAATGATAATGATCATAACAACATAAAAGTAGCCACAGTGTGTAATATATGACCTGTAGTAAAACTTTTGGAGGAAGGTGTTAAAAGGTGGGGCCGAGAACGTGTCCCGGCAGATGATTCAATCATTCATGAAGGCATGATCATACATCATCGGTGGCGAAAGTGTTAACTGGAACCGCCCGACGAGTCACCTTCAATAGCTAGGATCCTGCCTCATATTTTTTTGTTTACGATCTTTTATTTTTCTGTAATTTATGATTACATTCAGACTGCTTACCTAGAGTCGCGCATCGAGCATCTGTCTTTGTTGAATCTCTTTGTTAACTGTTAATTTTGCTGTCACATCAACGTGCCTTGTTGAATTTTGAGATTTGAGTCTTTTTAGTTCGTATATTCACTGTCGCTACAAGTACCCACAGGTTGAAATATTATATTGGTTTTAAATAATGACTTGGGCTTGTTGTGACGCTAAATGAATTTTTTCTTTATTTTTTCTTATACTTGAACTAAGACTTTCTTATACTTGAAATAAGACATATTTCCAAAAAATCTTCGTATTTAATACAAATAAATTGCAAATATTGTCCAAATACACAAATAAATTTTACGTTTACTAAAATAAAGCAGTATATTCATCCCGTATGTATTTAATTGAGCATTATTAATAACGATGTCTTTTTTGTACTTATTTAAAGTAAATAATATTTTGACACTGACCAAATTAGTAAATATGCAAAACATATTTTTTTATTTATAAGAAATGTTTTTGAGAAAATAAAATAAATGAAAGAAAGAATCATCCTAAGTATCCTAGTTAAAATTCTGAAATGTTTATATAATGTGAGCACTTCTTTCTCCTAGAGCTTTTGACGACACTGTACATACTCGTATACAGTGTGCCACTGCTGCGCTACCTGAGTTTGCCGTGTTCACGAGCTCACTCCGCGGATTAAACTTATTTCTTCAATAAAATACGTATAGTGGGCTCCGACGTGATAATGTTAATGGGATTATAGCTAAATTCCATTAAAGTAATAATCTTGACGTCAATAAAGATCACGAGATATTTTTTGTAATATAATAAGCATCTATATTATATCTGTACTCTAATCAGGATGGTAAGCAGCGCTAGCCTTAAACTGGTAAATGTAAAAAATAAGACACATTAATGGAGTTCGTTTGAACATACATTTTCAGAAAAAGATAATTTTCTTTTCATTTCTTCGTATAGTCAAGAACGGTTTTAGGGGTGAAGTTTTTAGTATTACAATAAAATATCGCTAAATATTTATTTTTAACTTGGAAGGGTAGTCGGAATTGAATGTGCCGCAGGAAAAGTTGTGAGTTTGAAACAAAACCAACTCGATTGAGTCAAACCTAATTAGTTTTTCCCATTGCATTTGTAATGTAATTCATATTTCCATATTAATGTAATTAAATATTCATAAAAGCCAATATTCAATCAGTATGACAATAAAATGCTTATAACCTTCGTTGTATTGTATTGATAACACATAGGTACATAGATATATATGTATAAACATTAACTATTTTGATTGTACTTCAAATTACCTAGTTCTTTTAAAAGTAATTTAGTAATATTAAAATTTTATGAAATATAAAAATAAATACTCTTGTTCTTCACTCCCCTCTTTCACACTAAATGTGGTCAGAAATTTCTTCTTCTTGAACTTATTTGCCTCTTAGTGGAAACATGTTTATTCGTGGTCTTGCTCAGCAAAGGTTTATCTTTGCAAACAAGATCAGTGACCTGTAAGGCATAAGTATTATATACATACATTTGGAAAAAGGTAGCAGGTATAAAGTTAGAAGTAATCAGTTAAATATTATTATACTAAATAAATCTAGGCTAAGCGCCGATTAGCGATACCTTGTACTATCACCATACCTACTATCAAAATTGCCTTGCATAAATCCCAATACCGAAAATGCCGTGCATGTTTTTATAGTTCTAAATTATTTGTAATTTTATAGGTATAAAAACATTTTTATTTTATTTTAATATACCACGTAAAGACACATCGTTACGTGGTAAATATTTTTTGTACACAGAAGAATAATTTGTCAGAAAACAAGAATGCAATTTGTAAAATTCTTTACTCCCACCTTTTACAAAACCAAAAAGGAGAGTTTTGTTTCATGCTTAAAATAATCATGCGCAGATACAAACTATCACCGACCCACAATGGCGTCAAGCAATATTGGTTTGATCGTACTTATATATATTTATGTATAGAACGAATGAAATATGTATCACGGATGTGCACGCAAGATATATGATATTTATAAGATTGCGTTATCCCGCTCGCACTGTTTCGAACTCAATTTATAGAACGGTTTTACCATAGTTTTCTGACATTTTATTGTACGCTGCACAACAGCTGTCTGTAACTTTTATTAGTTTTATTTTTGTGTATTTATTCAAATGAATAATAATCATTGTACTTAATTTAAAGAATTAAGCCGTAAAATTGTCAAAATCAAGTTTAAATCCGCTGCCAAAAGTAACTTTTTAAGAAAAAAGTAAAGGCATGTTTAAATGTGGCCTTTGAAAATAGAGCAATAACAGTTTTGCTAAAGAGGAGTAACGTGATATGATAACATCTCCAGTATTTTGGACATTAATGGTCCAACACTTGCTGTAAAATCAGAATCAACAATATAACAGATAACCCAGATTCACATATGTATAAAATATCATTTGAAGTAAACTAAGTAAAACTGGAATATTATAAGTTAGGTTTTTCCATCAAATAACAATAGCGCGGTTGGACATTATTCTAACGTACAAAAAAAATTATATATAACACATGAATTGTTAATCAAGCAAAGAAATTATTCATACCCATACCAGGAAATCGATAGTCGTTATAAGATTAAGCTACTTACATAACTTAGCGAATTCAAGGGTTCAAATAATATATTTGTATGTCATCAATTAGTAAACATTGGTTAGGTCATTTTGAACAAAATCCAGGCAAACTGTAGTTTCGCGTAACGGCTTAGGATGATTATTCGAAGTAACAGAAAAGTGGAATAATATCAGAGAGGTCGTTCTAACAAAGAACGACAGCGCGACTGGCTTACGCTGTCGTACTTGAGTAAAATTTATTATCGGATTTTCGATTCGGCCACCAATGAAGTTGTTGGACAACAAAATCTTTTGATAGATTTATCCTGGCTGACCGCATTAAGAGTCGCTCCTGAGTTATTTTTAATGCGTCGTAATAAATATTTGGTCCATTATGTACAGTCGCGGCTTTTACGCAATTTTTCTTTTATTTATGCCTACACGGTATTTACTCACGAATACAAAAACTCGAGCGTAAGCGGTTTCATTATTCATGATTAATATTCCGAGATGACTTACAAGAGTTATAAAATTTATGTTCAAAGACTCATTTGTTTATCTCGACGACATGAAAGAAAGCAAAGTTCAACAATCTGAATAAGGTTAAAAAAAACAAAGATACATTTGTCGACCGAAAGATGATTGATGCGCGCGCGTCGTTATCTCGCCCATTAAATAATAATAGTTAAGACCGTAACGTTTTACATTGAAACGATCGATCAAGAAATCAATCCGACGGGGATCATTTTCATAATGGATTATGTTCAAGCTACCGGAAACTAAAATGGAGATATAATAAGGAACGAATTTATTTTACACTTAAATTATGTTTATTTACATAACATTCATTTTTGCTGTCTTATAAAGGAGAGTGATCTTTTCCTAACAAAGTTGACCAGATGCATTTTTTATTTCTCTATGAGGTTTTGCGGCAGACATATATTTTTATATATTGTGGTTATCTTGAATATGCCGCTTTTGTACACATATTGTGATTTTTATGTAATATTTACTACCGTGTTTGTGAATTGTTCAAACCGAAACCGTGTTTGAACAATTCACAAACAGATCTTACTGTGCTTATTTAGCGTATGGCTTTGAAAATCAAAAGTAAAAGCATGAGAGTTGGTGCAAATTTGTTGCAGTAAAACTAATTATTGTTTGTTTGATTTGTAGTATAAGTCCTGTTATTTTAATTTCACGTAGAAATTTGCGAGATAGTAATTCATCAACACCATATAATTAAATAAGCCTTACTACGCTCTCGACAATTCTTAAAATTATTCGTTTTTCTACAGGCAGCGGGGATCGAGCTAAAAGATAATTTAGGAGCAAGCGCAGCAAGTTGGCCCTACCCAACAGTCTACCATCCATATGACGCAGCATTCGCCGGGTACCCTTTCAACGGGTAAGTTATCCTTAATATGTTATCTTCTATTTCCCGTAGATACGTTACGTGTACGTTAATAAATGGCCATGTCCTGTTTTCGGCAGTAATTTTAACGTATATGTGCTTTTTGGAAAAAAAAAACGTAATCTAATGTAGGTCACTGCGCACTACACTACATCGCATTAAATAATAATTGGTTGATTTCAGTGCAATACTTATTCAAACCCTCAGAGCTCTACATTATTTAACAAATATTTTATCATTACATATAATTATTGTAATTAAATTATATACAATGAAAAATTTTAATTCTGTATATATAATTTAATGGCGTAAGTAGTTTCTTTTTATTGACTGTACTGTGCTTTGATATGATTGCTGTATTAGTTAATATAAAGAATGAGGATAGTTTTTACTTAACATCGTCAATTTAATACCTATTTATTTTATTGAAAATAGTTTAAACAATATGGTAGTATTTTATATACCTGTTACCAAACCTTTAGTGTATAAAAACAATCACACTATCAGGCCAAAAACTTAGAAAGTAAGCAGTATATAAAACATAGAACCTTTCTAAAAAAATGGATAATCGAAAATTAGTGTAGTTAATTATTTAATATTAACGGTATATATGCAGTTTTATTTAGATTCGTTAATAATACCACATCTCCATAAAAGAAAGAGTTATCCAAATCAGTTCTCAGCTTTCAGCAGTATCAGGTCACACTCATATAATACGAGTAAAAGCGTCCAAGAGCGTCTCTCTCAGACCGAGGGTTCAGTACCAATATACATTCGTAATATTTGTTATATGTATGACCCTAATTTTTTTTTTCATACAATTTACATACTTTTCCGCGAGGGACTCAAAGCTTTTTTACTATAAAAAGGTTTTACTGTGTTAACTATACAAATAACACGATTCTTGTATAATACCTTTTAATTTTTATTATTATTTGTTAAGCAATCCGCCATACAAACAAATATTTTGTAGAAATTTCTACGAGTATTTACCGATTGCGGTTTAAGAAATAGATACATACAGCTCTGAAGACTAACGTACTGACGGACAACGAAAGTTTGGTCCCATTATCTAGTTCGAAAAAAGGTTAACGTAAAATGTATGTTTTGTATAAGTTTCAACAAACAAAAAAGTCAACAGTATATTTCTTGTCAACTCTCTCTATCTCAAAGTTATTAGCAAACAAAAACTATAGAGTAGGATTGAAAGCGATTTACAGTTGTAAAATTATTTCAATTGAAAACACTGGGAGGAATATACTATCACAAGCATTTAAAATCATAATTAACATTTATGATTGTAAACGCAATCTTATAGGCGAATTATATCTAGCTTTAAAATGGGCGTATTTTGTATTAAATTTTTCCCAGCTTACCTTCGACGAAACTCTACATTTTTCAATCAAAATTTCATAACGCAATAAAATAACTTGTAATTGTTCATTAAACACATCAGCATAAACTGATTCTTTAGTTAAATTAAACAATTACGTTAGTATTTATTCAAATTAAAATTTTATGAATTCAGTGGAACACAAATATTACACTTACATCCATAAACATTAATCTCGTATCACTGTTTTTCAAGTTCAAAGATTTTTATAAGTTAATTGAATCAGTTGAAAATTATTAAGTGCTAATGATCTGTATAGTATAATGGCTTATTAACGAAGTTAAAGTCTGAAATTTCCGTTATGTGATGAAAAATAAAAAAATATTTTGTAGGCTCAAAAACATATATTTAAATATATTCATACAAGATTGTAGATACATTTCTGTTACATAATACGAAGTTCTTCTATACTGAACTGTACAAACCGCGTGAAGGCATTTTGTGGTGCTTATCTTATAAAAAATATCTCTTATACAAGGTAGTAGTTATCCATCCAGAGCTAGTTTTCGTCACATCACAATTTAGCCGAAAATCCCTTCATTTCGGTATACTTACCGGTTTTATGAAGGTAAGACAAGCTTCAAATTGCGCTGCTCTTTGCATATCAGTCAAATCATGAGGCACCCATTTTTAATAAGAGATCTGTTTGTGGTCATACTAAAACAAAAAATATATCAAATTTTTGAGTTGCGTCAGAACTTTAAGTTTTCAAAATAGTTCTAATGAAAGTATGTTTGCGTGCAGAGTTAGGATGTTTTTATTTTATTCCACGAAGTGATGTGACTGACATGTCGCCAAGACGGATATTCTTATATTTTCTTGTGTGCTATTCCTGGACATAATTATTCTTTTAAACGCCAAGCTTTCCTTCAATTACGGGCTGACTAGAAATTACACTTCTGCGTTCATGTGAAGAGAGATCGACATAGCAAGCTCGTCAAAAAATAGAATGTTATATTACACAGGGATTATAGTAAGGCTTCTAATAGTTGTACTACTATAGTTTGGTAATCATAATTTCTAATGTATAGCATTAAACAGTTGTGAAACTATATAATTTATAATTTCATGACTAGGTACTTTGTAGTTAAAGGTCGTTTAGTCACCTAAGAAATTTTGAGGTGGTGCGTTTAGCACTCCAGATTAGTACATTGCGTGGTTCAGATCATTACATTGTCGATACAGCCTCAGTAGCGGAGTTAAAAGGGGGGTGCAGGTAGATTTCTATTGGAACGGCTATATTAAATAAGACCAAACATATACAGGGTGTTTATACACGTCTACACACGCATTTAGCAAGGTACATGCATTATAAAAAATACACATTTATTTTATTACGGCGTCCTTCAATATCGTTTCGATAACTGCCCGATAAATACTCACGTAAGGATACTATACCTTTTGGTTGGTGCGTTAACTCTGCTTTTAGATCAATCCTGAACAATTTGGGCCCCTACTGTGATCCCTAAATTTAAGAATTTACTTTAATCACATATTAAGTATTTAATAATTCAATTTAATGGTAATTTTTTTTAAGACTTTTTTTTTCTCCAGTATTTTTTCAAACTTTTAAATCGTGTTCATAAAGACTGGGAGTGAGTGTTATAAATGCTGACATAACGCTTTAAAAATCTATAAACAATGAATATTTTTATCGCTGTTGTTGAAGGTAGGTACATAGCTATATTAAACCTATTACGTGTTACGTGTGCATTATCTGAAAATCAGGTACGTATCCGTACCTGTGTAGATATGGATTGATACAGCCAACACATTTATGTAAACTGATAGCGGCGAACTGTAAAGGTGACAAACACGGGTTTATAAGATAATTATGTATGTTGAATCAGATTGTAGATAAGTTCATGTGTATTCGTGTTTTTAGAACCGCCAATAATCACAATTGCCGACGTTCCACACATCGTAGTAATGTGTTAACCCACTTATCTGCTAGTAATTTTTAGTTTCATATTTGTATGTATATTTGATGACAAGTAAATAGGTTTTTTTTTTTTTTTTTTTTTTATGTTATTGTGACGGGACAAGCTCGAGGTCCACCTGATGTTAAGCGGACTAACCTCTGCCTATAACAGATGCATTTCGTCACAAGTCACGAATTGCACTGCGCCCGTCACCTTGAGACATAGGTGTTAAGTCTCATGTGCCTGAAATTTCACTGGCTCTCAAGGACTGCTGCCGGAACACACCGTTAGGTGCTTGGCGACAGATTTTCTTCTTCTTGAAAATACATTTATATTACAAATAGTTTTACTACACGTAAATAAAACTCCTCTTTCTCACCTACCATTCTTTTACGAGTAATAAACCTGAAGCATCACTGAGTTAAATATACTCACGCATTAGATCGGAATACAGTAAAAAAACAGGCGGTAAAATATTTTTTCCTATATACAAGGCGAGCGATTATGTATTAGTATGAATACCTGATTTCAATTGTCATTCTGATAGGAACTGAATACCATTGTGATTGGAAAACTGACTTCCGTGCTAATGCATGGTGAGGACATGATTAACGATGACAAAATTATCCGATCGAGTACCGTACAGTAATGTATCAGCTGGATCGTCCACTGCTGAAAACAGCCAACATTTCGAAGTGTTTTGTCATAATCGCCACGCTTGGCAGGTGGATTGGGGTTCGCAGTGTATGATAACAGCATATTCTTCAGTAGGCGATGGCTACTTTATGGTGTTTTTCCTTTCGTCACCCCTTACGACTCACGCAGGAAGACATAGGGGGGCAATTCTAGCCGGACAGTTAATTTTGACAAGAAGATTACCTGATTGACTTGTGAACTGATGACTGCCTAAAACATGCACTAATGATTAGCCCAACCGCTAAGCCAGCACTAATAGAAGCGAAACTAAGTTTCCCCTTGGCAACTCGTAATCCCAAAAAATTGAATTTTATAATGCATATCGCAATCGTACATGTAAGCAAGTGCTTCTTGGCTGCAACATTTACACAAATGAAACCGTGGGTGGGTTGGCTAGGGATATCATCGTCATGCCTATGTTACCTCAAGTATTTCTTTACCCTCAATTCTATTAAGTCGTGCCTTTTGCCAGCTGTACAATTGTCATTGCTAATATTACTCTTCCGAGCACAGTGCCCGTCTCTGAACTAGTATGCAGAACTCCTAGGAAAATAAAAGATATGTTTTTTACCTAAATAAAATTCAACTTGTACAAACGCCTAATAGAAAGCAAATTAAAAATGTTTTTGGGCGTAACAAGTTCATATAAACTGCAATGATTTAAGACACTTTTGTCTATAATATATAACTTTTGGATAGTAAATGATGATGCGGTCGAAGATGTTGTTCAGCCTTACCTAGAATAACTGGTTTTCAGGGATACCTGCCAGAAAACACACTAATATGCTTGGCGACACATTTTCTACTTGAAGGTGGTAGCCAGGCGGGTATTCGCTGTATCCCATACCACATCGTCGATTACTACTAAACATAACCAGAAATTATATTTGAAGATTCGTTCTCAATTTTCATGTACATCTGTCAATATAAATAGGCATTTTGATGACAATAATGATGAAAGAAAAGAAGCCGCATTTGTGATTATATGTAAAATGTATAAGTTAGAAAGAGTCAGTTTTTGCTTTTTTTAAAGAGGGAGATGAAAAGTCGATACAGCTTATCATTCAGACACTAAAAAATATCCTGTGGTCGTCACCACAGGATACAGTGAAACCAGCACATTGAAGAATCCAACTCCAGTACCCTTAGCTCTTGCTTTGCAAAAATTTATTAATATGAAATGTATCGTCTATACAATATGATTTTATAAAATATTATTGACTTAATCTTTATTTTGTATAATTCACATGAATTTATATATTATGTATATTCATTTTAAATTGTTGTTATAAATTATAATCATTGTCTATATGTAATACATATTGCAATTATGAAAACCTAGAACATGTTAGATTAAGTAGTTCGTTATCATAATTTTCTAGTATACAATAATGTTTTGAAATTAATACCAACCTGATTGTAAAGTGACTTGCCTAGTGTAACGTTTACGGTTATAAAGGACAATAAAGATTAAAAAAAAAAAAAAAAAAAAAATTATTTTGCTTTCTTCAAATGCAGTCGCCCCGTTCAGTCATATAACTTAGAATCCACAACTTAAAGTTTCAATTCGAGTCCATAAAGACTTACAGATGTCTTCAAATGTCTTAAAGATGTTGCTCTACATGGTTTAAAAAAGAATAACTCAGTTATGACAATGTATTACTAGGTATTTAATTTATGTGTGGAGCAGTACATTTAAACTACAAGAGCTAAGCGACCTATATCAAAAGTAATGTTCCTATAACTTTTGTATCAGACGTTCTATTACGGTCCTTTTTAAATACTATTATCTCCTAACGGTTTACTAGCTACTAACTTCCGTACCTTTTACTATAAGACTCGAACTTGCATCATGACTAATATGTAATTTATGATTAATAAAAAAATCCGGTAAACATACCATATATAAGTAACCACACACAAAGAACATTATACCGCCATTTTAAGCAAATAATCTGTGGTCTACATACTAAGCGCACGTAGCGAAGCTTGCCTTGTCATTCATAACCGATCAACCAATGGTCACTTACTAAGTATCAGATGAGATACATAGTGATCTAAGACTAAACTAAGCTATAAAAAAATAAATGAACATATCATTTTTAATCGCACATATAACAATCGTCGGCATAGCATTGATGATAGAATATGTTCAGTCACTATGATTTGCAAACAACTTATCGTAATAAAATATCAAATCTATCACAAGCGGAACACAATTCTCATGGTGTTTTTGTCTTTTGTTCATCGTATCGTGGAGTTGTAATTATAATAAGTGCCAGTTACATGTCAATGTAAATAAGAAATGGTGCTCATTATTGCGATTAACATCCACATATTTCTAGCGCTATGAAAAATAAGTGCAAAACATGACACGCGAGCTATATAGAAACACAAGCGTACGTTCTTAATTAAACATCGTGTAAAATGCTATATTCTTATGGATAAATGAAATGATTATTATAAACAACGATAACAAAATAATAGATTTGTTATCAGAAAAATACTGTTTTTAAGTGTATCGTTAGTGGAGTCGAAGTACAAGTAGGCACAGCTACTTAATTAGAATTGGAAACATATCGTATCAAAATGGTGTGAGTAGATAACGAAGAATCAAAGCGCTCGTAGCGAAGTTTGCTAAGCTGTTCTTAACCGATCAATAAAGTTAAGCAACGTCCACCGCGGTATGTGTGACCGCTAGTGACATTTCTACTGAGCGCTTCCGTGCTTCGGAGGGCTCGTTAAGCGTCGGTCCCGGTTGTAGTCTTAGGATAGCAGTCGTTATATCATTGTGGTAGGGAATTTCGTGAATGCCCACCTGGCTAGTTCAAGTTGAAAAGCTGTCGCCAAGCACCTAACGCTGTGTACCGGCAGCTGTCCTTGAGAGCCATTAATTCTAGGTTATCCTGAACATCTTCGACCACATCATCACTTACCATCAGGTGAGATAGCGGTGAAAGGCGAACCTATCAAGCAATAAAAAAACAAGTGTTACATGAATATAAATTGTGACTACGACTTGGTGTATACAATGTAATGAGCAGTGAGTAACGCCTTGATTAATACGTTTTTAATTGCAGTTCTCTGCGTCTAGGTTTAAAAGAAGCCCATCAAATGAATATAGATTATGCAATTAAAACTAACTTTTGACATTATTAATGAGTCTTTGTTCGAAAAATGGTGAGGAATAAAAAGTTGCAGGGCTTATTTCATGCACCTTATGAAGTTAAATAGTCACAAATAGGGTAACCATCAGCAGTGTAACAAAAATTGGGTGCTTACTGATTTTCGCCTATTGGAAATGAGATAGCTAAATTGTTGGAAATACGGCAATGTCTGTTGTACTTATTTGACATATGAAAGTAGAATGATATAGTAATTAGCCCGTAATTTTACTCACTTTTATTTCTATTTAAAAACCCTTCATTTATAATGTTATAAGTTCCAAATATATTTAATTGTGACCTACACACATTACCGATTTAAAGACATCATCCGTATCTGTTTACAACTAGATATTATATTAGGCCCCTGTTAAACTGACGTGACAATTATATTTTATCATGACCATTTTAGAACATACTCGTAGTCATAGCAACCTCATAGCGTTTGATGTTTTAAGAACTGTGTTTTTTTGTAAGTCGGTATAAAATGCCTGTCGGTTGAAGTATGATAAGCGTTAAATAACGTAATTTAAATGTTGTGTAGGGCCGTCTTTGTGTTAATAACGTAATAGAGGGGCTTGAGACGCGGATGGACTGGGTAACACATACTTTTTACCAGTACCTAAGATTTTGCTAAATACTTTAAGCAATAACTAGCTGAGCTTCAATGATGCAAACTGATGATAATGATAAAAAAGTACCCTGTATGTTAATCCAGAATCTAAACTATCCGAATAACAAGTTTTATTGCAATCGTTTTAGCTTGAATGAGTAAAAACATACACACTCACATCCTCACTTTCTAACAATATTCCGTATGATTAGTGTGATTATGAAGAATACGAACTCAAATCTTCATCTTGCGCATGCAAAAACTTCAGACAAATCATACTAGCCAAGACATACCTCAAATAAAATCAAAATAATAAAATTAGGCATACGTGTTTTCTATTACTTTTATTATCTTGAACTTCTCCCCAGAAGATAGTTAGATCGGGCATCTAACTGAAACTTACTACACAAGAGTTGCAAATTGCCAATACATCGCCGCCGTTACGCGAAGCCTCTGCTGGACTTTCGTATGGATTGTGTTCAGTTTGTCAATGTTTACAACGTTAAGCTTTTGTTTTGCTGTTAGAAATACTGTTTTTGATGTTCTTATGAGACGTAATTTGTGGCTTAAATTTTATACTCTCACATTTTATATTGTCGTCTCGTCGTCTCTATTGCAAATCTACTACAAAGATGTTATGCTTCAACTAGTCACATACGATAAATCGGTCAAAAAACTATCGTACCTTACAGATGCGGTTACTTCGTTCTGGCAGCATTAGCGTAACGTCCAGTCTGTTTGATTTTAGCCCCTATGACTTGAAACTTAAAAGCATCTGACAAAATATTTATACACCTCTGTCTACCTCTTCGCAGATGTATGGGCGAAACATGTGTCGCCTTTAAGAAAAAAATACAAGTTTATGTACTGACTCAATAGTATTCTAAAGTACGCAGGTGTGATCCGAGGAAACGCAGCGGTCTGATGGGTATCTCACACCTTAATAATTTGTGTCGGCAACACTATCAATGAAACCTACTAAATAAACACCAGAGCGGTTCATAAGTATAATTAGTTCAATTATTACATGTGTTAGATCTCCGGTCCTTAACATATTTTTTGTGTTTCCAACTTTAAGATATGGTTAACGTTCGTGTTGTTTGTCAACAGTATGGAATAATTTTATTATTTATTGGAGTCCATATAATGTAGCAATTTTAGTTTACCTGTATACGAGTATTTCGCCGGCACTGACGGCTAGTTCTACCTTTTAGGTATAATTTAGAAATATAACTATTTAATTATAGTAACTTAGGTGTATAGTCTCAAATATCACAAAGATGAGACTCGTGGGATCTCTGGTGTTTTCGATATTTCTGTACGGATCCGAATCATGGTCAATTCGCGCAGTAGAACGAAAAAAGATCGAGTCTTTCGAAATTTGGTGTTGAAGGAGAATGTTGCGCATATGTACCTTGGACAGCAAAACGAACAAACAGATCTATTCTGGACCAGATTCGAAACCAGATTATCTACAATCTGCTACCAACGAGTACCAAGATACTTTGGTCATATCGCCCGGACACAACCAGATAATTTGCACAACCCAGACCTTCAGACATGAAGAATACGACGATGAAGAAGAAGGTGTATATAGTCGCAATCTTAAAAATATTTATTAAAATTAAATAAAGTTAGAAAATTTTCAACATTTAACGCATTTTCAAATCCCTTTGATGATTTGCGTTGTCTCAACAGTATCATGAATTTATTATATATATATTCATATAAAAAAATTGCATGAGCTACTCATTGAGCTAATACGTTACAAGGACAATGGAACTACTTAAATTTCTGCGTATATGAAAAATACATTAAAATAATTTATGGTACCAGGACAATATTGAGTTATGAAATGAATTCACGTTATTCCAAGCCAAAGCAATGTTTTATTTTTTTCAGATTAGTGTAGTCAAACCGTGTACCTATAAGTTCCTACGACCGTGTATCATACTTTTTTTAGAATATCACAATTAGTAACTAAATAAAATATCTGTGACCTGTAAGAAATTAAAAATATTTTTTTATTGTTGTTGACACTGCCATCCAATAACATTAGTAATTATTTTTCCAAGAATAGCATTAAAACCAACGGGAGCTTCTGCAAACATTTTAAATCCATCATTGAATTAGACACAGTAGTAACATCCCTCTGCAAGGAGCTAGTCCACGGTCTAATTCTATCATTATCCTCCTTTTGTACATATTTTTTTTGTGCAATATAGTATTAAATAATAAATAAAAAAATAAAAAAATATCATCGTGCCTACGCGAGCTATTATATTAGGGCCTTGAAGATCGAGTATACACTTTTGTATATTATACAGTAAAACGTGTTTATAAGCATATTGTTTGCAAATATTAAGCAATTTTCTGAAGGTGCTTACTATTGGAATATATGTACTGTTTCTGGTGTAAAATTCCCAAAATGCATGCCGCAATGCCACGATGAATGATAATAATAAGAATATATACCTACTCAAACGAAAGTAATTTGTTATATCAAAAACAGTTTATGACTGTGTGTGGACTATTTGTTCATTATAAAACGTCTGAAAAAAAAAGTCAAATAGAGTCACGATTATTACAATCTAATTGTAGCTAACTACCCAGTTTGTCATTCTATTTTTAACACAGTTTCATGTTTCCGTAAAACTATTTCGAATTAAAATAATGCACATAACAATTAATTGTTCTTAGAAAAGTAATCACTTTTGTATAATTACTCTAATAAGGCAGAATACACCATTAAATTTAATACAGCAGATATCTGTCATCATTCAAATTTTAAACTAGGTAACTATAGATATTTGTAGAGACTGTTGCGGGAATAGAGAAGTTTCGCGTACTTTAAAATTAACATCAAATCAGACTTAACCAAGAATTAAGAGTGACATCCCGGTCGTCCCTTTAATGGACCTACAAACAAACCCTCTTTATAGCATCCAAAATTACTTTCAGGCGGTAATCCAGATATAAAAATAACCAATTATCCAAAATTGACGCTTGACAGAATAAAACTTGCACGTGAGCTATGCTTTGGCTCAAATTTTTGCAATGCACTGAATCTTGTTCAAATATATGTGATAGTGTAAAAGCTGACACTTAGAAAGCACTTTACTTGTGACGTCATTCACGTAATTTTTTTTCAAATAAATTGCTAAATGTTTTCTCCACGTACGGGAGACATTTCGCGAAAATGATACCAATACACATTATGTTGAAACGCCGACCATTTTCCTTTTGTCAAAATGTCAAAGTTATCTCAGTGTCTTCTTATAACAGGATTTGCACTGTCCCCCTGGTCATTTCACCTCCCTTTCAGAGCGAGCGTGTTAAATATGTAAATAAATAGTGTAGGTACTCGGAAACAGTCGCACATGTGTAATCTTTTAAAAATACTTAAGAAATTTTAGTCGTATTCCACGGCTGAATGTAAAGAAAACTAATTTGACCGACCGTTTACGTATATGTTATTAAAGAGCAGATTAAATGTTATTTGAAAGCCCTTAGCTTTGAATAAAACTAATGGAGTCCTTAATGCGGGATGGTCGCGCCACAAGCCATAGTCGGCGGTAGCCCGTTAGTCGACGCGGACGGTCGACAACCGACGGCAGCGGCGTGACCGGTGTTACAACCACACCCGACACTTCCGTCCTTCGCACACATAATTACAAACGGAAAATTCAACTACACCATACAAAACGCTGTAGACGAATTTCGTCGAATTCGTTCAAGAAGTTATCATTCGGGAGCTCGATTCAAGATCGGTGATGCCGCTCACGTTCCAATCTATTTGGACCCGACCCGATATTGTGCACACAAAGTAACGATTACTCATGCCACGCGAAGTATATTTACGACAGGAAGAAATTGCGATTGTATTCTCTAAATGGTTATAACTTGCCAATAATTATGCGTCGTTTGTCGGTTTTCGTTTATAAGTTTCAGTGTTGGTTAATGTCATGGACCAAGGTTATTAGTACAGTGTATTTTTGATAACTCCTTCGCTTGTATGTGTAGAATTAATAAAAGTTGTTTAATACTATCCTAATATATTTCTCAGTTTCATTGTACATTGTTCAATGTAAACAAACATACTAACTTTACTTAATAAAGTACTCCTACTATATAGATATGTGATTGGAATTTATCCCTCATCAATGAATAACTAATAGAAAGCCGCCTGATGTATATGTTGTCCTAGGTTCTCCCGGTAGGCAAAAAAGGAAGAAGAGGCCTCCATTTACATGGTGGACCGCCGCATGTCAAAGTTGATGAAAAAATCCAGAACAATTATATTGAAATAATAAATTGTCTTGACGCAAGAGGATTAGGAGTTTATAAATGCGCGCTAACGTATATATATAACAGATAACTCTGTAAATAAATGCAGGAGGTGCCATGGCACTTGAGAAAAAATGCTGCTTAACTATTTTGGGTAGAGTTTTTCCAAAACCGATTTTGGTACCATGCACAATATAAGGCACTACAGTTTTTTTTTTAATATTCATTATATTTTGTCACTGGGTAAATAAAGTATTATAAACTTTTAAGGACTGTTTTCTTTGCCATGGACAGATACAAAAAGTGTAAATAAAATATAGGCTTAATAGTTTCTACCAGTTCACAAGATACTCCCGTAATTATTCGGTATAAGGATGCTCTTTTAGGCATTTCTTCTATCGTATTGTAATATCTGGCTCCACAAGCCAGGCTTACAAAGGCAATTATTTGCTTGGTTTCAAACGGTATTTGGGTTGGCATGCGTGAGCTTCCAGGTGTTAGTCATGGATCCGCTTTAGCATCCGTTTTGAGCACAAATCAAAGAAAATAAGCGCCAATCGCTTGCATCTGCACGTCCCAACCAAAACTTTCCACTTCAATATACATAGATAGATGTATATGTTTTGTATCTGAAAAAATGCCTCAATTTTGATTCAAAAAAATATAGCCAAAACACACAAGCGAGGGGTGTCGGATTAGAATTGCACCTCCACATATCATCCCGTGGGTATCGTAAGAGGCGACTAAAGAAAAAATCCTTCTAAACAACTGCCAACTTACACTGCGACCCCAAGCCGCCTGCTAAGCGTGGGGATTATGACAAACGCCCCCTTAATAGGGAAGGCTGTGTTCAGCAGTGGACGATCCGGTTGATACAGTACAGTGTCCAAGCGAACTCGCAAATATGTAAACTTAAAGAGAAGAATCGGTGTACTCTGCAAGGGAAGGGTTTTTGTTGAGGATAAAAATTATTTTCAAAATTGTGAATCAAGAACCATATTGCAAGATAACACGGATTACACGAAACAATTTTCCCCCATTGGGGTGATTTTCCACAATCGTCACGTTCTTGGGGATCACGGTAGTAGTTGTCAGTTGTTCAGAAGGCGCTGCATTCTTCACAGGAAGAAATGGAAAAGGGGAGGGGTTTAGAATCTAACCCGGCACCCCACGTATCATTATGCATTCATAATAAATGCTAACCAATTGTTGTCCTCCTGTTTGTTATGCTTATAGCTGTTATTAGCTAAAATTTCATGAAATTTGAGATATGTTATATGTTTAGTCCTTGAAATGTGGGATAATCAATATTTTTTCGCTCAAGAACATATAAAAATATACTTTTATTTACTAACAACACACGGTGTAACACAACAATATAAACGATTGTATAAAATGTGTTCGCTTTGGTTTTATGGCATTAGGAAGGCCTACCTTCCTGCAAGGCTTCTTGGTAATGTTGTTGTCGGTTGTATACCAAAAAGTAAATTGTCATGTAAGATAAGATACTATGGAAAATCTAAGTGTTAGTATGGTAGTGTCCTGTAGTGCTCCCAATGTGCAGCAACATTTCACAAGTCGTTATGGAACAGTCTTACATTCAGTAAAATATGTACTGAGCCTTGGCAAGCAGCTTGTGTATTTTCAGCGTACTGATTTTTGTTTCGATGATTGCAGTGTATATATACCTTTTTAAATACCTAACCAATTTTTTATGAGCGTATAAATAATTCGTCGATGAATATAAAACTAAGACGTTTTCTGTTGTACTTAAATTTATCCCGCAGTCCGTTTCACTATTTTCTGTGTACAATACGATAGACAATCAATATTGACAGCCAGCTATTCAAAGTATCTATATAATGTATAATATATCTGACCCAGCACTTTAAAAATCTCAAACTGCTAATTGATACTTTCCTCAACCTTCAAATCTTCATCAACAGAACAAGTCCAAATGTTTATATTTACGGACTGACATTGTTATTTTTAAATTCTATGGTAAGAAAACATTCATTCAATCAACTTAAATCAAAAGAGAGGTAAAGTGTAGCGACATCCGTTGAGTCATCAAGGCAGGGTACTCATCAATATTAATAAAAAATGCTAACCTGATATGGTAGTTTACATTTATTTTTTGTTTAACACTTATGTGTTTTGTATTCCGTAATATAATTGATAGAATATTAGTAATGATGTAATATAATTATGTGATACCTATTTGCTTTGTGTCTATAATTTTTTTTTTCTCTATGTTATATGCCACTAGAGGTAATTTTTAAATTTACTAATAGCAGTGTCATGACATGAATATATGAAGATGGAAAATTATCCTTTAGATGATTATGTAAATGGAACAGATATACCTATACTCGTGAGTAGCTTTTCTTTCCTTCACATTATTCATACCAGCACCATACTACTATACCATTCATACCACACAGTCAGATTCTTCCCGCTGATATAAAAATTTAACACTTAAAGAACAATGTCACTGTGGTGGGTGTGTTCAGTTTCGCCAAAGTTGTTCAAAATGAAATATGGCATAGGATATGTGTGTTTAATATACAGTATCTAATATTAAAACTATCAAATAGTTCTAAATAAAATAATCACGTGTACATAACAGCGACAGGACTCACAGTAGGTATATCACACTATGTTTGGTTGAAATCCCATGGGCAATTAAACAATAAATAACGCTATATTTCCACTGCATTATTATTTTACTACCGTCAGCAGTAACGTAGTTATAAAATAATAAGTATCTATTGAATCATTCATAATGAAGATTGAATGAATATAACTTGAATGAAACGTATGTACTTTCTACAAGGTTATTTACATTAGTACTGCAACTTAGTCAAACGTATGACTTTACTTCTGGTTAAACATGAGTAGATAAGCACTATGTAGTAGTAAGATCGGTTCGATGCGTCATCCTCAGTATAGATAGAATGTACATCGATAAAATAAGAGTCAATCAAACACGTACCCTCACGTTTTGTGTGGCCGGTCCTTTCCGGGCATGATGTCATCGATCCACACTTGCGCAGCCCAGGCGGCTTGTACTGACATGCTGCTCGCTTTGCCTAAGGCTACAGCACACAGTTAATCGTGGATACGTGTACAGACAACGATTTACAGCACAAAGTGCCAGTCGTCCCGTGTATTACCAATCTACGGAACAATAAAGAGTACGCGTGGAGGCATATAAATGAGCGGTGGTGTATGCAGGTAACGCCGCGCGTGCCATTAGTACGCCGCACTGGGTTCGGAGTAATTGACCGGCGAGCTAATTTCATTCTAGGCGCATTGGACGCTTCCTCTTTCCTTTTTCCTATCGGTCAAAAGTAACCACGAGGCAAGAGCTTCAACAAAACAAGTTATTCAAAGTTATGGAACTATTCAATCTAAAAGTATAAGAACATAAATAAACTTCAGATTGGAACTTGTTCCTGAAGTTCAGACAATGCCAGAATAACGAATTATAATCTCGAAAAGAATAAATTTTAATAATTCATTCCAGAAAAAATGGCATAAGCCATGTTTGAATTAAGCCATATCCTAAGTATTATTGATTCGTGAATGTTGTTTTTAAAATTCTGTTTCTTTTTAACAATAAACTGCCACAACATTTATTAAATACCTTCTAAGGTTTTTTTTTTTGGTTATCCTTTGACCACTATCTCACCTGATGGTAAGTGATGATGTGGTCGAAGATGTTGTTCAGGCTAACCTAGAAGTACTGGCTCTCAAGGACAGCTGCCGGAACACACCGTTAGGTGCTTGGCGACAGATTTTCTGCTTGAGGGTGGTAGCTAGCCAGGCCCAGGGCATTCGTAAAATGCCCTACCACCATGTTATAACGACTGCCATCCTAAAACAACAACCAGGACCGACGGCTTAACGTGCCCTCCGAAGCACGGAAACGCTCAGTAGTAATGTCACTAGCGGTCACCCATCCAACTCATGACCGCGCGCGACGTTGCTTAACTTTGCTGATCGGTTGAGATCTGCTAAGTAAACTTCGGTACTACGGTTCCGACGATGAAATACGTGTTAGATAGATCTGGCCATTGTAATTATTACTCATATACACTCACCTTAATATTACCTAGCCCGTAGTGAATAGTGTATGTAACAATATTTAAATTTACGATTGAAGTAAAAATCCAAATTCAGATCCAAATCGAGGTGCTTTTACAATTTTTATCAATTTTGATCTAGACGTACACGTATTTATTTATTTTAAAATCTTATACGTACATAGCAACCGGTGAATACTCAAAGGAAGCACACACATTCAATAAGAAAAGTACGTCACCATCATAATATTAATTAACTATTCCATTCATGTTATCTTGGCATCAAGATTTTATTAATAGGTACTGACATTATGCCTAGTATTTTTGTTGAACTTTTTTTTACTAGCAGGCGTTTACTGTGTTCTCTGTGTTTACTAGTTCGACAAACAGATTATGTATAAATATTATGTTAAAGAATAAGCATTGCGATTCAACGGGGCAATGCTGCCAGCATGCTGGGCACGCTGCCAACTGATAGTGGGCTAAAGCATTTGGACTGTCCAAATGCTTTTATTGTAGTAGCTGTATAGTATTGTAGTAGCTGTAGTGTTGTATATACAAATACAAATACAAATACAAAATATCTTTATTTGACATATCAATGTGGTACAAGTAAATTGTGAATCCATTGGCTCCAAACTAGTGTTTACTGTATTTCAGAGCCAATGGCTTCTCCCATAGAAATTATACATATCATTATTATGCCAAAACCTAAAATATAAATGACGGTAAATTTTAAAATATTATAAAAAAATTTACAATACAACTTAAATAAAAAGTTCAGTAAAAGCATATAAAAATCAAAAGTATATAAAACAAAAATATTGAAACAATTTTAGGTCAATTTATATTTTATTCCCGGATATGTACATTCAAAATCGCCGTTGTGAATATAAACTTTGCTTTTTGAACGCACATATCGTCCTTATTATATATATATGTAAGAAACTCGCTCAGCAAAACAATGTTAAGCCAGTCTCCCACATACAACATCACAATCGTAAAATATCATAAAATATAAATTATATAAATAAAACGTATAACATTTAAATAAATAAAGCGTCTAACATATCCTCAGTGGTATAATAATCAAATTTATTAAGCCATGTCAATATTACCTTTTTAATATCATTGTTACTGTACTTTTTGATTCTTAGTTCTCTATCTATTTTATTATATATAAGTGGTACTATTACTTCATATTTTTTTTGTTTAAATTTTAGTCTTGATTTTGGAACAGGACAGCGATCTACTCGTTTTGATGTTGACACCAAATGAGGAACAGTTTTTATGTGATACCGCCTTAAACTTTCGAAAATAAACAATTTTCTAACACTGAGAACATTGGCTTCCTCGTAAACTTTTGTTGTGGGGTGTCTGAAAGGCAAAGACAACAGTACTTTTAGTACAGCCCGTTGAGCCCGCTCAGCTGATATAATACTGGTCTTTGCTGCAGAGCCCCATGCAGCAAAGACCAGTTGTAGTATTTGATTATGTATTACATATACATGTAAATTGTTTGGTCTAAATAGAGTACCAATCTGTTTTCATTACAGAATATAGGTTTGCATCTTGACTAATTGTTTTCTGCATATAGATCCTTATCAGAAGACTACGATCTATAGTTTAATGAAATGAATTATGGTTTTTGATACTACTGACTATTTGTGAGAATACCTACTAGAAAGTTATTGCTACCTCCATAATCAACTTAAAAATACTTATATATCTACCGAATGTTAATCTAAAAAAAGAGCTTTCTGTTAAATGCACTTAGAATATACATGACTTTAGATAGCATGGTGGTAGTGCATATGCCTGTAGGCTCAGTAGATATATCTCAATAAACATGATTAATAAATTATAATTTGACTAAAGTAGTTTGCATGAGGTAGAGTATTTCTCGAGCTATTCGCTATGCTATTCCGCTTGAGGGTGATAGCTAGCCAGGCAGGCTAGCTATCACCCTCAAGCCGAAAATCTGTTGCCATGCACCTAACGGTATGATCTGACAGCTACGCCATTAGGTGTTTGACGATAGATTTTTTACTAGAGTTTGGTACCTAGCCAGGCAGGCATTCGAAAAATAATCTAGAACATGCAAACTGTTTGTAGAATTATATTATTTTATTCATGTTCAGGTCTTAGCAAGTAACATAACCAAAAAATATTAAGTTTTAACATAGATATTACTAAGCAGAGTAAGCCAAATAAGTGAAGCGAGATAACGATTATGTTAACAATCATACCACACACACAGCAAAATGAATAATATTCCAGCCATTACAAATCGATCAATAAATTTAAACGACGATCATGTCAAAACGATTACACAATTGAATATTTGTCAGGAATGTTGCAAAACAATACTCGCGTACCACATGAAATTCAATGTACACATCGATATTAATAATATGTCATTAATAAAATGAGACGTGACCTCAGATAGTATTTGAACCGTGAACGCGACACTTAATTTTCACTGCTTTATACGTTCTACATAGGACGACTTGTGAGGTCTGATGAGACTATCGTGCTGTCACTGGCGCCAGGCCATGCAATATAACGACTAAACCACAAATATGTTACGTTTCAAAGTTCTTACTCGCTTGTTGATTGACATTTGATAAATAAATGGCATAAGTTGACATCTTTCTAGTGAGAGTTGAGCGTTGATAAATCTTTGGGAGGTCTACTACACTATCTGCTGGTATCATATTAGCTTACGACAGTGCATAAGTACAAATATGTTGTTAAGTAAATCAAATTATGCTTTGTTCTTATTAATAAAATGAGATGTCATTCAACACTTGATATGTTTTTGGATGATTGGTCAACTTTTATCATGTTAATAATTCTACCTATCTATTTCCACACGTACATTAATTGATAAGCATGTACGTACCAAAAATAATAATGAAATCTGTTTTCTAAACATTAATCAATTATAAAAGCACAGTGATCAGTTTCTAAGATTTTATCTGCATGTTTGTATATTCATAAATCTAGATTGATCATTTCTATTTATAATCTAGAATACAAAAGTATTTCTTATTCCTGTGGCATAAATTACATGCTTCTTAGTGGTTTAATAAATGAAATAAATATGTTTGTAAAGCATGTTAGATTGAAACTCCATAACTAGCTAACGTTTGCAAGGAAACTTTTTATCTTTCTGATAGATTAGCTTTTGTGATCACTATCTCACTTGATGGTAAGTGATAATGTGTTCGAAGATGTTGTTCAGGCTTACCTAGAAGTACTGGCTCTCAAGGACAGGTGCCTGAACACACCGTTAGGTGCTTGGCGACAGATTATCTACTAAAGGGTGGTTGAGCTAGCCAGGCAGGCATTCGCAAAATACCCTACCACTATGCAAAATATTTCCGTCGGCGGCGTTTTCTATATGTTAGTGTCAATGCCACTGATAAATACGATTCATATATTTTACTATAACCATTGACACAAAATTGATTGCTGATTGGTTTTAATATAGATTGTAGCTACAAGAATCGGCAGATTAAACGGCATTCGTAGGAATGCAATTTTCGACTAACAATTATTTTCTATGCTATAAGTACATAACTTAGCATAAGATTTATACATATGTATAAAATATATTTCATATTTTTTATTACTTAGCTCGATGTAAATATTCAAAACTCTATTCAAAGAGACCACGGCGCAGTCCAGCGTTGCCGCGGCGGGCGCTCTTGGCTCGGAGAGAGTCAAAACTTAAAACAATAAGTTTTTGTAGTACTGTCAGACACGTTTAAGTTCCGTGTCTCGTAGTAGTATATTGAAGTATGTGAATTGTGAATTCGACTATTGTTTTAAAATTTAATATAACACGCCTCTCTAACCTATTTAAATTACGAGTGACATTAGGAACCCACTACATAAAACAATAGGTACTATTTGCTGTCGGAGATAAAAATACGTAATATTATTAATTTAATTAGCTTAGTCTAGAATTTGGAAGTTTTTTCCAAGTTATCAATTCGAACGACATAAGGTCAACTCAACTCAGAAAAATAATTTGCCACTGATAAATGTGAACAAAACGACTTGTTTTAATTATGCTATAATGTCAACATGAGACTGATGAGAAAAGCAAATCATTTTATTTGTAGTGATATTTTAACAATGTTGTACAAGTTTTTTTACTATGGAAAGTATTTTTTATACACCATCTTCTCACTCACAGTTGATTTAGTTTAAGATCTCCTAGCGTTTATAAGTAACATATGAATTACATTATGACAAACAGGAACGTTAGCGTTTTCATGAATTTATGTAGGCTTCATCATATTATTATTTTCGAAAGAATATTTTTTTTTGCTTTTGATAATGCTTGCCTGATAGATGCATATTAACTTTGTACTTGGATCTCCCAGATTACATATATCAGAAAATAGAACGCTGGTTGATGCCAGTAGCGTTCTATTTCTCGGACACCCTTGTTCAGTACTTGAGTCAAACGCATCATGAAAGTGGAAATATAATTTCAGCATTCATTTAATGAAGAATAACCTAGCGCATGGTTTTCGTATTTATTTTTTTCGATAACGTAGTAAAACGAATTATATAATTCAATTTGGAGTATCAATATCAACAAAAATTAAACATGGCGCAGCTTACGAAGCACTTCACGGGTGACGGTGGTGGTGACTTTCCGCTTCGTTTGTTACGTGACATGCACCGCCCAAGCCTGTAGATAACACGCCCTTCATATAAACTTACTTTACGATTGGCCCTTTATTTTATCATACAAAATTTTCTACGTTCAGAAACTTGGAGGTCATCGCCACCTAATTTGTACATACGGATTAATTTACGTTTGAAATCGTAAAGCGACTTCCCTCGCCGCAGTTGTTTCTATTAGGGGTTTTTGTGCATGAAGCTGACCAATTAGTCGTTGGATAGCATGTTCGGGTGGCAGCTATCGGCTAACATGGCGCGTGTGGTTGCCCGTAATAGCGCGTTGTCGACTCTTAATGTGTTTTTGGCGTGCCGCGCCCCACCACCGCCACCCCTATTTATCTACCGATGGATTTGGGTACTTTTTAAAAACTTCGCCCATATCCTAGATTGCTCGTTGCGTGCACCCATTTTTACATAACAAACATAAGTTCGTTTTATTAATTATAGTTTTTTGTTATTGATTAAGAGCGTGAAAGGAATTCAACAATTATATAGCCCCCTATATCTTTTATATTTCATTAAATATCCTTTCTAGCAATAACATCTTATAATGCAAGTTAACTTTTTAGCTAATGACTCGTAATTCCTATGTAATACTATCAAATGGAAACAAGAAACGTGACACTGTCACTCCACCTCTTTACAAAATTAAAGTAAGACAAAAAATGTCACCAAGTATCGAATATACCTCAGAATTTTAAAGCTGTATTACAAGGTGGACATAATCACTGGAGTGTGAGATAAAGGTGTACATCTATTACCTTACAAAATATCGCACCGTGTAATATGATATACCTGCCGCCGATGTCATTAGTTCTGTGTTCAAGAAATATTATACCAAAATGTTTGCTTTCACTCCAACCTACGTAAAAATGGCTGACGGTATGATCAGTCACACAATATGAGAATGAAGTTTCGTTTCTGGGCTGTAATTAATTTTAATTGTTTTTCTTTTCTTTATTTATCTCGATTACCACATTTATATATATTAACAAGAACTTCAACCAAAGAAGTAACTTTTTATGCTGGCCTACGCTTGAATTTATTATGTTACTTTTACAGACGTAGCTACGATCTTGAAGTCACAGATTGTTTAAGTGATTGTTTAAAATATTAAAATTAAAATATCACGTCACACTTCTGTGACATCTACACATTTTTAATTAGTATATATCTAGGTATATCAAGTACATGCAATTATAAAAACTTACTCTGAATGAGAAATTTGACCATACAATTAACTAAGATATTTATAACATATTACACAACAAATTTACTGTCCAATTATGGACACTCAAGTACGAGTATGTCTGAATACCATAATTTCACCGTATTGATTATTTTCAGTCTCGCTTGAGCATATGGAAGTCATTACTAACTGTTTAAAAAGTTATTTAGAAATGCCAATCGAATTTAGCCATTCTCCGACATACGCCACTTTAGCACTGACATGCCGTAGCGGTTTATTTCTTATTTGATTTTTATTTTTATATGACCCTCCGTTTCACACACCCTAATCGCTTTATTTATTCATAGAACCGAAATGGTTCATGGAATTACTTAACTGAAAAATATACACACTAGCTTAATTTAAAACGTTTCACTATGTGGTAATTACTATTCCACATCCACAACAATCACTAACATAGTCATGTTTTAAAATTAGGACATTGTACTTACTCACCTTATATCATAGTAGTATATATCAAGTAACGATCGGAGTAGGTACTTACCGCAACGTAACAATGTTTCATGGAGTTTTTAATGTGACGAACTAAAGACTTTTTTACATTAACTTGTATAAAACCGCCGAATAAGGTATTAGTATTTTTTGTAAGGGAAACCATTTAATAGGTAGTGGAATTTTGTCTTTGTTAGCCTGTAAAATCATATCATTACATGATTTTAATTAACTTACATTTCTGCATAGTTTTATTGTGCTAAAACTTGTGATCTATATTTGTGATTATGGTATGTGAAGTAGATAGAAAAGCGATGAAAATAATCGGCATTTAATTGAAGCAAGGCGGTAAAGCGTAAGCGGAATGGGTAGCTTCCACCCGCTTCGTCGCTCCGGTTGCGGGGGTAAAATAATAAAAAAATGAAGCTGCGCAGACCTATCCCCGCGAGCACGGATGCTCTGAAAGTGGCACGCCGTGGATAAATGAAGCTTTTTTGTTTGTGAAATACGCCTAAGCTTGGCATCGTTCCACTTTTGCATTGTCACTTGAATTCTATGGATGTTAGTTTATTCATTATGCTAGCTCGTTTTGAACGTCATTAAATTCATGTTGCTTAATAACGTTGTTCCTCTTTTACAAATTATTCTCCACGGCTTTAAATTGGTGCTCTATCATTGACCGCTAGTAGTACTTATGTTCGAGCTTACTTGTACGCATGTAGTATCAGATTTATATTCCATATATTATTTATTGACCAGTTTCACGATTCGATTAGGGGAGAAAATAATTAAGTCAACAACGCATTCTCCACACTAAAGCTAGCGAGTTAATATCTCCTAGATCATGACGTGAATTGTTATCATAATCCTGTACTGTTAAGACACAAAATTGTTCTCAGCTTAAGATACGAGGGGCTCTGCCCGTCACTTGTGTTATTTAAGCGGCAGTATTATTAATTTCTCATTCTGCTCATACCCAATCTCACCCCATTCAGTTTCTGTTGATTGCATCGGTAGCAATGGTAGCAATATTTGATTATTTCTGATAAATGAAAACAGGAATTAAGAGTGTGTTAGAGTTTTGTTAGATTTATGGTTAGGTTTAATTATATTAACTTTAAATATGTTTCTTATTGAAAAGAGATACAAGTTTTTTTGGAATATTTTGTAAACCACCTCAGTATCACTTAGGAAATAGAAAGCGACGTGGTAGTCGATAGTACAGCATGCTTGCCAACTTCCAGGTTATATACATCAGGAAATAGAGACGCTGCTGCAAACTTCAGTCGTACGCATTACGTTTTTTAATACAAACACTAAAGCGTAATATTTTTTGTCGTTGTAACTCAAAAAGATGAAGGATAAGAGACCAGATAGTGCCACTCCAGTCCCATAATGTCTCGTACGTTCTCTTGTGTGGGACGTCAATTGTCTTGTGTTTGTAGCCCTGGCTTTTGAAACCATGGAACTGTGGTCTTATGACACAAAAATGTTTTGTGAAGACATCTGGACCAGAGTGTTCCTCGCCTTAGGGTGAACTCAGAGCTGCTGCACAGTTTGCCAAAAAATTGAGCCTCGCGATCCAACGACGTAACGACGTAATCTACCTTGCGGAAGGGTTCCAAGCGCTCTTGCAGCAGAGCACTTGGAACCCTTCCGCAAGGTGTTTATTAAGACGATGTGTTTTATTTTATAGTAGTTATATAGTACAAATAAACTTATTTGTTTAAAGTAACACCTTACTGATTATATAAAAATTAAATAATATAAACCCTATTCTAACTATTTGGCATTCTGATTAAATAAAAATATAATAATATAATCTAACTAGTAAGATACATTTTTCGTATTAAATATACGCAAATGAATTCATTGTAAATAGTTAAATTGAATTTGTGTGATATTAACATATGAATACATTTTCTCAAAAGCAGTAGGTATACGTTTTTCTAAGAGTTTAACCATGTTTTTTAAAGAATAACGAAATATGTATATTTGCTTAAAACTTAAATTTCTTTAGACTTGACAATGTACAAACATTGTCGCAATATTTTAAGAGAATAAAAGAGAGAGAGAGAGAGGGAATAAAACTATCAGTAAATTATCAAAATAGAAAAAAATGCAAAATATAATTTCCATCGTTATAAAGATTTGTCAATTTTATTATAGGGTTGGTGGAGCAACAAATGCGTACGTAACTGTGTCTGAGATAAGTCTCAGCTTAACGCTAGCGCAGCAGTTGAAGGCTTATCTCGATTTCAATTATCAAGCTGCCGCTTTCATTGGCTCAGCAGCGATGGCGTAAGGGCGACCGTATTGGGTCTCTAATCAGTTATCTAAAATCTTGCCCGAATCGGAGTCCGTAGGTCACGCCTGATCACCAGGCTCTTTTATTTTTCTGCTTCCGCTTTGACTATGTACTTCTATTTCAATTAACGCTTTTAGGATTCCGTCACCTATTTTTTTTTCCATTGACGGTTACTTTTGCCTCTTTTACCAAATGTAAAAAAAATTACTTCGTCTGTTACGTTTCTGTTTTTATCTAATTTGGATATTTTTTTAAATTTTTGTACAAGTATGCCCCGCTTAAGAGTTTAAGGACTAATTCATATGTTCCCTTTGGATGGAGTATAAGTCGTCTAAGATTGAGCAGCATGTCACTACTTACATTGACGTGACTAGGGTTTTGCTGCATGATACACGATACATATCATAAAAGTGGTCAGCGAGGCATTTAACCACTGAAACATTATCATTAAATCTTGAAATTTCCTTTTGAAGATCCTAATTTGGGATCACACAGTACTCTTAATTTAATACAGTTAATAAACATTGAGTTTTTGTTCATAGGTACGGAATGGATTTAAATGGAGCAAGAAGAAAAAATGCTACTCGTGAAACGACAAGTACACTGAAAGCGTGGCTGAACGAGCACAAAAAGAATCCTTATCCCACAAAAGGCGAGAAGATAATGCTTGCCATAATCACAAAAATGACATTAACGCAAGTGTCGACCTGGTTTGCAAACGCGCGCCGCCGGCTCAAGAAAGAAAACAAAATGACATGGGAGCCCAGAAACAGAGTTGATGATGATGACAATAATAATGATGACGATGATCACAAGAGCAATGATGGCAAAGATGCATTAGGTATGTATATTTCAGTCAAATAATTTAATGAACTGTATTTTTCGAAGAGCTAATATGCGAATTTTTGTAAATGTTATTTTTGTGCAAATTAAATTACATTGTTACAAATGTATGTGTATAATAAATCATATTATCCAAGTTTTTTTAGCAACTTATGTCAATAACAGATATTTTGTTTTTAGATGGCAAAGATTCTGGAACAGGTTCGAGTGAAGATGGAGAAAGACCACAACAAAGACTAGATCTTTTGGGTCAACGGACTGAATCAGAGTGGTCGGAGTCAAGGGCAGACAGCGGCCCTGAGTCGCCAGAGCCGTATGAGAGACCAATTCACCCGGCTTACCAGCACTTACCCTCTCGTGCCCCGCCCGGGAGTACGCCGGCTTCTGCTAAACCCAGGATATGGTCCTTGGCAGACATGGCGAGCAAGGACGGGGAGACACAAGCACAGCCGACATCAGCATCAGCATTTTACCAATCAGCCGCTGCCGCCGCAGCGCGCCTCGCTCATCCATACGGGCGACCGGAGCTGTATCGAGGACTGTACCCACCATCGCACGCTGCGGACGTAGCGCTGTTGGAATACTCCCGCTCGCTAGCGCTGGCCGCACCTGCGCCTGCTCCCCCTGCACCTTCACCTTCTTCGTCATCTACATCTTCATTGGCGGAACCGCCACCTCCACCCCGAGCCTGACCGCTGGCCCCTCGCCCTCCGCTGGCGCACCGACAATAAATATCGCGATCTCGGACGCCGAGTGCTGCGAAGGCCTTGATGCCTGTAAATAGCGATAGACTTAATTTAAATATATACACATACCTACGTATAAATACGTGATAATAAGGAGTACGCACCAGTAGGAAAGATTAGAATTGTGATAGTGGACACACGCAGTGGATAGCGCGCCGAGAGGTTGACATCTCGCAATCGACGCCGACGCGCGTCGCCGCGCCGGCTGACCGACAATACTAGGTGCTAAATACAGTTGGACCTTGCGAAACGTTCATAAAACTTATTACTAGAAGGGGTATAAGTAAAGTGATTAAATTCAAAAATAGGTATTATTAACTATTATTTAAGCATGTTTTAGCTAGTTAAACGACATGTTTTAGATTACCTTTTGTATGTATTGTAAATTATTTTTTTCTATATTGTCTCTATAGGAATTTTAGTGTTGCTTAGCGTTAATTTTTTTGTTGTTTTATAGTTTCTTTCAGTAAACAAATATAACATTTGAATATCATATTTATTGATACGAGGTCAGTAGAATAAACACATCTTAACTGTAAGTTTTAACTACCTACTTAATAACAATAACAAATTTGACGAAGATCGTGAACATTTGTAACTACTTATAGTTGATTTCTAGTCAGAAGACTATGATTGTCTATTTAATTGATTGTAGAATAATGCATGTTTTCAAGTTCTTATTGATTTATGGATTACATTTTACTTACAATAAGAAGAAGAGACTTGTAACAGTAGGGCTGGAGCAGCAGCAGCTACTTTTTTCATATTGTTATTATACTTTGGATCGAGATATAATTTTTGTACTTACGTAGATATACAAAAGAAGATCTCAGTAAGATAATCTCAATTCATTGCGTTAAATTTAGATAGGTATAATAGGAAAATATAATGGGAAAGTCTCCTGGAAAACCAACTTTAAACATTAAAACTATTCGATGTACATACTGGACAGGAGAACTAGACCCAATCAAGCCCGTGGCAGAGCATCATTAACTGGATTAAGGACATCAGTCGACACCGACGTTATGACCACATAAAACGGGCACACTACTGCCCGAAGCGGAGGGAAAGTGAAGAAGCCTGCGAATTCCAAAATTGATCTATGATGATGATGATGATGTATACAAACACTAAGACAACATCTATATTCTACATTCAAATATATAAGTTTGCTAAGTCAAACAATTATTCGTATCTGTTCGAATTTCAGAAAATATTTATTTTTATAAGTGAATATAACAAATAAGTTTTGTACAAAATATTATCATCTTTCTCCGCAATGCATCATCTCTTTCGATATCCGCCCAATGACCATCGATAAGAACAATAACTAAATACTTAGAAATTTATATAATACGTGTAATAATCTAGATACACATCCAAAAATCTTATCGTAGTCATCAATATGATAAAATTCAATGTAAATAATAACTCAATACTGTTAAAGTTTTGTTCTCAAGCTTATGTATCTTCTACTTGAAATTTCACTGGCATTTTAATAAAATATAAAATGTAATATATTTAATATAAATAAAAAAAACCGATCGTCCTCGTATTTAGGCGCGTTCAAAAACAACCCAAAAATTAAGCTCGCGCTGCGTTAGTGTGTATATAATATTTTTTTAATGTTCTGGTAAATTTATGGAAATAACAGCAAGGTTTTTTTAGAAATAAGTTTTTCTATCATATTTATTTAGGTATAAATACAATGAAAAAAATTTTTAAGTACTGTATCTCTGTCGTTTTGTAGATTTGTGGAAAATGTGTGAATATGTGCCAGTTTCCATTTAGATTCTTCTATGTTTCCAATTTATCTGTATGGTCGATTACAAATATGTTTAGAATTATCTTTATAATAAAAAAAATTACAACAAACTGAAAAGAATTTGTAACAGAAATAAAAAATTATTCGGCATTGTTATGTACTCATCATTACCGATAAATTATCAGCAACAACCGTAATTTGTGTTGCATACCGTAATTTGTCCATTAGAAAAAACGGTTTCTGTCTACAGATTCTCGCTAGTAAAATTTTAACATATCGCACTTCAATGGCCATATCTTAGTAAATAGAGACTAAACATAAAACACCATTTACACGTATTCTAGTTAGGGACGGTCATTAAAGCGTTACAGCGCTGAATATAAACACTGACAAAATTTCACATCCTTGATATATATAATAGGACAATAGTATTATTAATATTTCAAAAGTAATTAATCATAGAATTAATTAATTTTACCAAAGACACAACAGTAAATATTAATTAAAAATTGCCTAACAATGAGCACATTTCTCTGTCAGAATCACAGATAACAACAATTATAGAAATTAATGTATAAATAGACATATCGGGCTACCCGTAACGCAGAAGAATTAAATGATGTGTGCACTGGTTAACTTACTGATTCAACAAGGCATGAGAGAATTGAAAGGTTTTAGTACTTGAATTTTTTTTCATCGACAGACGAGTATTCATGCTTTTGTCAAGTTCTATTTGTAAACAATGAATAATAATTGTTTAATGTTCATCACACATCGGACAGAATGTCGTATTTATCGGCCCTAGCGTTATGTGATTTCCATGGTAACACAATATTACTGTATTTTTTATTTTTTTATTAATGATATCCTAGTCGTTGATAACTACCTTTTCTAAATGTTTATAATGATATTCAGACAAAGCCAGGAGCCGTAACAGGTTCAGACTGCCGCAGGCACTCACTATAAGGTCTTTAGGAAGGTTTTTTTTTGAGGGTGGTACCTAGATATGCGGGCATTCGCAAAATGCTTGAACACTCCCCGACAAACCTTAAGGCGTAGCCCTGGATTCGAACACCTTGTGGAGTACCATGTTCATTTCAACGGCCTCAAAGGGTGCCTAAATATCGTGGCCACCAGTTAGCAGTTCAGAGGAATTCCACTTCAGTTGGCTCCCCAAAGGAGGCGAACAAGTATATAGCTCTTACCCTCTACAAAAAAAGGAGTGGGAATATATGAGTGTCGTATAGTTTATCTCCGTTGTTTAATTATTTGATATCACTTTTTTTACCGAAACAACCGTAATTTTCTTGTGAATTGTAGTTGCCTTTTTTTGTAAGAGTATATATATATAGATATACATATCAGATACTAACAACCTCTACATAGCGCCGGTAATAAAATCTAATGTTCAAACAAACTATTAAAAAACATTTAAAAAAAAATGTACATGAATAAAAATAATTTAATATATGCCAGTGAAATTGAATGTACTTTAGGCTTCCGACCGTCCTTTAAGTAATTGAAAAAACAGTTAAACAAATTAATCTTACATTCAGTTAAAATTCTAGCCGGCCACTACTTATTGACGCTTTCAATAATAATCTAACCTTATTGTATTGACCATATTGACATTTAAACACAAGATATATTGCGTCGGTATTTCATTATAAGAACTATCTATTTTTGTAAGAACCTTTCCTTTAAGTTACGAATCTTTAGTAAGTTAAAGATTCGTACGTGTCGTGTAGTTTTTATCGATTTTCAAAGCTTTGTAGAAGTTGTCGCTTATGCGTCGTGGACTAATTTGTAAACTACACGTATAATGCTTACTATCAAATATATTCATGACAATTGGTACACATTTGCTTACAGTGCCATTACATAATTTGCTGTAAGCGATGCCTAAGTTATATATATAGTATATATATACTTAAACAATAAAATTAAATTCAAATAAAAAAAAATAGTAATCCAATGCCAGTGGATCCCCGCAAAAAGTAAACTCATATAACATGGTAATCGGTATTATGTTAATTTGTCAACATTATACGAGTAGAAAAGAGTACCATAGCTTGAGATTATTCCCAGCGTACGCTTCTTATTTTATGATGATGTTACGTTTACTGTGTATCATCTTTACCAAATACCAGAGTAAGGTATATTTATTTATTTCATAATTCGTGTTATTGTTAAAAACAACGATGTATATAAAGATTTTTAGAAATAGAAAATAAAACCGTATTTGTAATGTTTATATATATATTATAAATAAATATTTTTGTTGCCAGCCCTACCTTCAGGTCGCATAGGTCAGTTTTAATCACGTGTGTGTATGTAATATACATACAAAAGGTTTCCTCATTACAAGAGCTACTACAAAAATATTTTTATGAGTAATGTCCCAAATAATTTGGACAACCACTGTATCTCAGTAGCGTTATCTTACACACATTCTGATAATACAGGTAATATAATACAGAAACAACGTAGAGTTTGGCCTTGTTTACTATTCTTGAATTATTGTGTAAATTTAAATAACATCGACTTGTTTCTATGAACTGTATATTTTTTCAATATTGTAGAGACTGAAAGTCCAAAATTGAGTCTATAGTTTTGTACATACATACGTCACTGTTATAAGTGTATAAAATTGTAATAATAGCGAATATTTTAATTAAATGCAATAAATATTCTGTATTACTAACTACCCCATGGTGTACATAAAAATATACGGATAAAAGTCGTCTTCATAGTAGTTTATATACAACGAATTATTCAAAGAACCTATAAAGTAATGCGTATAAATATTATATAAAATTTGTTTCTTACGCAGATTTATGATACAGTGTTGGTAATGCAATGTTTCAATAAAATTATCTTTAACGTAGCATGTGAGCAACAAAGCATCGAATTTCATAACAATTTATCAACATTATGACGCTTTGTTGATTCCATGTTCTGTATAGTATAATATTTTTATTTTATATAGATTCAAACGTCTTTTAACCGTTTCAAAAAAGGTGTGTGAATAGATGCAATAAATTTAATACAGAAGATGTTCATGAATTTAATTTACTCCTTTAATTATAAAATACCTAAATACTAAAATAATATATTAAATATATTTAAATATTATATGCCTACGTTCTTTTGTCAGACCAATAAAGGAAGGCAAACAACGCTATTCTAACAAAATAATCAGTCATCACCGTTAAAGTTCTGGGAAAGTTGAAACTTCATGTATGCATTTTCCCGCAGTTTAGATTTAAACGAAAACTACTATAGGCATTTCCATGAAACGATCAATGTCAGATCAAATCAAATTTGGTAAGGTATAATTAATAAAGAAGCTTTATAACAGTGACAAAATTGATTGGTTTTAGCTATTAGGTATGCTAAGAAATAAAAATATTTATGATAACTTTGTAGAGGGTCTTGTAACGCACGCATCCTAGAAGTTTTATTGGCCAGTGAAATGATTCTTGGAGAACCTTTTAGACTGGAACTTTATTGCCTTTGTATCATACAGCGCTGTCTCAACCAGACATATATCGTGCAGAGTCCTCAAGATGGAATCAGAAGCAAGGGTATACGAGTATCCACTGACTTCCATGCCCACCGGGAAATTTACCTATTCCTCACATGGAGTACTGCTCACCTGGGCGGCTTGGCAGGGTTTCCTAGTACCATCTTCTTCCATATGACCACATTCAGCGGCTTGTATTGTCGACGATCAAGCTATTTCCGATCGCATCGAACCTTTAGCACTGCGTAGAGATGTTGGATCACTCTGCATCTTTTACGAATCTGTCAACCAGTGAACCGAAGAACTGATCACTTTAATACCTGCAGCTGAATTTCGCCGCATTTCGCATCAGACTTTCCGACAGAGTATGATGTTTCATCAATTTCATGTCGACGTCTTGAAGTCTAAAACTACAACCGTGCGATACTCACGGCATTTTTTTCAGCTGCCATGTGAAGTATTTCCAAACCGACACATCTTAGGAGCCTTCTCTAGAAGGGTCCTAAGATGTGTCGGTTGTAGAGCATATTTCCTTCTCAAAGAGCGGCAACATCATCTAAACCTTTGGTATTGCATATGTCCGTGGGTGACGGTGATTACTTACCACCACGTGAATCGCATTCTAGCTTGCCCTCCTAAAATATTATTTATAAAAGGAAACTAAAATATAAATTAATATTTTTTTACTGGTTAGCATTAGATCACTATCTCACACGATGGTTAGAGATGATGTAGTCGGCTGAGGGTGGTAAATAGGCCATACCATGACAACAACTGGTACCGACGGTGTAGCGTGCACAATGGAACACGGAAGCGCTCTATAGTGAATTACACTATAGCAGTCACATACATATCCAAGTAAGTGCAGAAAATATTGTGAATTATTTAAATGTACACAAAATTATAGGTATGTATACATTAAGACTTAATAAGTTTTAATGTATATCATATACCCTCGTGTGGTAGCTCACATATTACTTTGTCCAACGATATAGCATAGCGGTACCGATAAACTAAATAAGTAACTCAATTAACCAGTGCGCGTGTTGCCTTGCAGTCCGCTGCTTCCTAACGCGCGTCTATTCAGTTATGTCATCAAATTTCACAGGGGAAAAATTCCAATCTTAAAAAGTTTCAAAAAACATCCTGAACTAAATAAAAAAACAAGGAAATTGTGTTAATGTAGCTTACGGAGAATATGTGTTAGTGGGGGTGTAAAGTAACAATATATATTTTTCCTTGTGATCCATAGCTATGAAAAGCACTTTACGATTCACATCACAGCCTCATACCAGGAAACCAGGCGACTGCAACCACCCCAGGGACCAAGATCTCTAATAGGCACCAGACGACCCCATGGCTGGACGCCCTAGGTCCCCCGCGGCAGGTCAAATGAGAAGCTCCGCCGCCTGCTACTTCAGCTGCAGAGGATAGGGAGAGCGGCTAATTGCATGGCATTAGCAACACTACTCTATTCTTGCGGCCCGACCATATCCATCATCAAATCGTAGCAGGAACACTAAGGCCGCGGCAGTTAAGGAGAGCGGCGCACAGTGATACCGGCAATCTTCTGCCCAGCCTCTCTCAGCTCAGGCGCAGTTCGACCCATACGATCGCTACGTGACGATCGCGTCGTGTAGTGATCGTTTTATTGCTTGTAATATTTAACCTTTAATTCACTCATGACTTTTTGTGTTCAGTTGTAACATTGGTCTGTCATTAAATTGATTTCGCTGCATTTGAGATAAATAAAGATTGATTTTGCTTCCTAATTTTTGAAACCTCGTTGTCTAATGCAAGGTGCAGAAGCATGGTCAAGAAGTTAGGAAGGCGTTACTCTGCTCATTTGCTTATAGATAGATAGATAACAATTATAAACGATTTATTAATAATTTATTGTACACCATAAGAAAAACTTATGAAGAAAACAATACAAAATATAATTGAGTGTATCGGGATTGTACACCATAAGAAAAACTTATGAAGAAAACAATACAAAATATAATTGAGTGTAGGCGGGATATCTCTTCCAGACGACCTATAACTGGAATAACTACATTTTACTAAAAATACGCAGACTGTGGTGTTCATAAAATAAACAAAATAATTACATAGAAAGCATCTAAAATATGTACAACTAGCTGTACCTGCGACTTCGTTCGCGATTGCCGTACCTGCAGACTAATTATTCACATTTGAACACTGTTTATTTCATATTAAGCAATGCTGTGGTCTGCGGTGAAGCACTCTTTGTAAAGTATGCTTTACAAAGAGTATATAGCTTTACCGCAGACCACAGCTCAGAATGGAGCTTTTTACTTAGGGTTTGAAAACTCCCAGGTTGTATTATCCAGAAGAAAGTAGTTAAGTAACTCAGAGAGTTCTTTCGCGGTTCGCACAGTAAATGTTGAAGTACAGTACCTTGTGCGTTTCTTTGAAATTTCGATTTTAAAACGGCGTCTTTTTGCTGAGATTTTCCTTGTTTGGCGGTAGAACGAACATATATTAGATTGTGCACTTCCATTGCGCAGTCTCCAAAATGTATCCGGCAAAAGATAGATAGTTAAGAAAAGGCTTATGTTTAACGTACCTCTAGATATAGTAACATATAACAGACAAAAATAGTAAATGATCACCAAAATAAACCCGTATTTTAATGTAAAACTCATAACCAAAGTTTTATCTTCTCGCTATCCTATTTAAGCATAACTTAACAATAAATCATTGTAAACCCAAAAGTAGTAATTATCACCAAAATTAAAACATCATTTTAATGTAAAATTATAATCAAAGTCTTTACATCTTCCTATAACTCTTCTAGCGCATCTCTGGCTGATGCCGCGGCACGCTCGCTGCGCTCGCTCAGCTCGCGCATAGTTGTGGTCACATGTAACCTAACGCTCCTCCTCGCTTCGCTCGTCGTCGCACATAAATATGAGTTTAGTGATCATTTACTACATTTGGTATTCGATTACAATTTTTGGTAAAAGAACATCTTAAAGCGTTATATATATATTTATAGTTTAGTTATATATATATATATATATATATATGTGTGTATAATGTAAGTCATCTACAATTATCAAGGGCAACGCCGGAACCAGTGGCCGGCCCTTCAACTTAGGATAATAAATACTTACTATATAAATTTTAATTTTTCACCTAACAAACTAGATAATAAAAAAAAATTTATTCAAATAAAATAAAAAATGGACTCACTTTAATGTTAACAAACTAATACCCTTCCCTTCAGGAAGACTGATGTATTGGAGACAACGATTACTTAATAAAATGTATTACTATGATAAGGAAAAGTAAGATCTCAAAAGAGTACGGACCCAGAGTCTGTAGTGTAAAAACATAAATAAAAAAAAAAGGTAAGTAGTCAACATACATAACTAAAAAAGTAATAACATAGTAGCAATTAATAGCTAACAGTAATGTATACAATCATGATGGAGAAAGATAATGGTATTTTATAAGCCTTTTGAAAATATTAATTCATGGTGACCGCTTAATAGCAAGAGGCAAAGAATTCCAAACACGAACAGTCTCACAGGTAAAGATCCATCATAAAATTTTGTTTTACGCTCAAGCACTTCAAGCTTTAGATTCAAAGACGATCGTAAAGAACATGAGTGAGTAGTATGAAGGAAAAATTCTGGACGGTAACCAGATTCAAAAGGGTTCAAGAAATGGAAAGTATGCTCTTCTTAACATCACAAGCGTTGAATTGTCTAAACATAAAAGGAGAAAAGGTAGGAGCTGAAATGTTAGAAAGGTAATTCAAAATGCAAGTTTTTTCCGGGAAATCCATGTTAGATGATGACGAAAAGTGTAAGTTAAGAGAGTTGATATCCAAATTTGGGGAAGATTCATAACGAGATTTACCAACTTCTAAAGACCTTAGGAACTTCCAGATTTTTGCTGGGTTCCCATTTTGAACGGATTCAAAGATATGGATTCAAAGGTTTACAGATCCCTACACACCACATTACAGGGATTACGAGGTTTGACGTACCGAGCTTATATTCGTTAGGTAGGTAGGTAGGTTTGTAGTCGCTGCGTAACACGATTAGAATAGTACAAGGAGGCTTATCCCAACCGAGTCCCACTTCATCAAAAATACTCGAAAAAATAATGCAAACACGTGTCAACTCATTTTGTGAAAAATATCAAATATTAGATGACTCACAAAATGGCTTTAGCAAAAATCGTTCTACCACCCTAGCAGTATATAAATACATTCAGGAAATTTTAGAAAGTAATATGCTATTGGAGTCATATTAGATATGTCAAAAGCCTATAATAAAGTGCAACATAATACATATACTTTTAGCAAAATTATATGGCATTGGAATACGTGGAATAGCATATAAATGGTTCACGCCATTCCTAACAAATCGCAAGCAGTTTGTGGAAGTTGAACACTTTGATTATAATACCGGGGTAATAATATAGTCAGATCAAAACCTAAGCTGACAAATCACTCTATCCCTCAAGGAAGCGTTCTTGGATGTATCCTATTTAAAATATATATTAATGACCTAGCTAGAACAATTGACGAATCCTGTGTCCTCTTCGCGGGTGATATTTCTCTTCTGATATCTTGCTATAATAATCTTAAACTAACTGACATGCTTAATTATGTAATAACATAGATGACCGATCACAACTTTAACATAAATTATTCAAAGACAAAAATTATACAATTTCATCCGTATCAAAAAAAACGCATGACATTAACTTTTCATACCAAAGCAATAAATTAGAATGTGTCAACTCAGCTACATTGCTAGGAATAGATATCGATAGCCAAATAAATTGAAAAAACCATGTTCTCAAGATAACGGCAAAATTATCAAAGTTCACATATGCACTTCGGGAACTACGGCACGCAACTGACCTTAACACAGCTTTAACGAGTTACTTTGGATTCGCTCAAGCTTGGCTCAGCTAAGGAATCATACTGTGGGGAAATATCGTATGATCCGAAGATTTTATTTCCCAAAAAAAATGCGTACGTATCCTTGCAATATTAAAGCCATGGAAAGTTGCAAGCCATATTTTATAAAATATAGTACTTTAACACTTGTGTCCTTATATATATTAGAAACATATAAATTTATACAAAAATACCCTCAAATTTTTAATAAAGAAGTTGACCTACCTAGAAGATATCCCATTAGATTAAGACATAACCTTCAATTCCAAGTCAACATTACACTCTATGTTATGAAATATTAGACTGGTAAAAAAACTGTAAATACATAACGAAGCCCTCATGGAAGGATTATCAAAGTTTTTAATCCAGTAAGGATCATGCTGTTTATGATTTAATCTATAAACGAGACGTAGAACTAACTTACGACGTAGAATTAACTGTCGTAGTCTTGGAGTGACGATTGCAGTAATGTCTTTTCTGTGTGCCTATCCAGTCTTTGGATAAGCACGCAGAAGAAGAAAACAAGCTAAGTGGGAGTGCAAAAAAATAATACTTCCTACAAGTTAATATTTGCTTGTTAATATTTTATATTACATTGTTTATACCTTTATTATTATTTCTATTTATTATACTCCTGTAATGGGTTTTTCCCAATCTTTTTCCAAAAAGAATTAAAATAAAATTATAAATATTAAAAGATGAAATCAGTAAATGCTATAGAGTACATAGAGTACATTATATGTTGTACTGTATATATGAAATATTATTAATGACACAGTTAAACTTTTTAATGAGTTACCCAAATATCCCTTACACTAACTAATACCTATATTTAAAAAGATACTTAAAAATATATTATTCTTATATGTAAAATTCTCGTGTCACAGTTTTCGTTGCCATACTCCTCCGAAACGGCTTGACCGATTTTGATGAATTTTTTTGTGCTTATCCGGTATCTATGAGAATCGGCCAACATCTATTTTTCATCCCCCTAAATGTTAGGGGTAGTAAACCCCTAAATTTATTTTTTTATTTTTTAGACAAAATTTTTAATTTCTATTTTTTTATGATACAACCTACGAATAATAATGAAAAGAAATGTAATTCAAGCTCAAAAACAACAGAACACAAACTATACCGCAGCGGGCGTGGCTTAAAAAGTGTACCGCGCGGCCCTGTCAGTTCGCCGCGTGGGCTCGAGTCATGCGGTTGTACCGCGGGAATTTTCAACTGAATTTATAAATGTTCTTCTGCGTTGTTTAATTCTGCAAAAATACCGTAGTTTAAAATAAAATGGTTGAGAAGCCTTACGGATATAAAAAAACAGGAATACCTTTTATAAACGAGTAAAAAACACAACATTTTCGAAACCCATACTTGACTACCCTGGATAGTTTTATGCAACATGAATTTTACATTAAATCAAAAAATTACTTTGGAACATTGTTAGTCTTAGAACATTTTATATGAAAACAATTCTCAATTTTTTTTATATTCTTAATTTTGTATGTCAAACATGTGCTAGAAATGTCATAAAATACTTTGAAAAAGGTCCTCAATTCTAATTTACTATTTGTGCTACTAATGACATAAAAATATCCTAGAAGTAGGGCTTAGGTCTGACAACTGTCACAGTGTCAATTGATGTCGTGTTTTTCAGTATTGATTTAATTTTGGGGATACAAACGACATAAAAATTACAAATAAGTTGATCTTAGGTCTTATAACTGTCATGCTAAAGAGCTGTTTCTAGATAACTATTTTATCATTTGTAGCCAAAATATAAAATTATAACAGATAAATACGACATCAACTGTCACATTGATAGTTGTCACACCTATGGCTGCGGTATTGTTAGTTCCAATAGGTATATATAATCCAACTACTTCATTTGGTACAATGGAATACTAGAATAATAGATCTGAGCATGCTGGGCACGCTGCCAACTGGTAGAGGGCTGGAGTGTTTACACTGCCTGCAAGCCTGCAATGACAGCTAGGTTGACTAAATGCTTTCGTTGTGGTAGCTAAAACTATTTATTATAGATTGCAGCATTTTGTCAAAATTCATACCGCCAAAAAAACTTGATGTATTTATTAATGTAATACACGCAATAAGATTTTTTTTAATTCAAATTTAATTGTAAATTATATCCAGATCAATATCAACTTGACTAAAAAAATGTACTTGAAATCTATTTCTACTCTTTTAGCGCATTATATATACCGACTTTTAAATTATAGAATATATAATATTCAAGAAAGTATTTTAGTAGTATTCCAATCTACTGAAATAAATTGCATGAAAAACCATAAATCAATTTTATTGAAAAAAGACGTAATAGAAAATGAATACGTCAACAAGCTAATATATTGTGGCATAACGCCATCCACGCGACTCTAAAGCTGGGACCGCACTACAGAGGTGCGGCGCGACGTGGTATTTGAGCGACCATCACTACCTAATGCATTTACGGAGGTGCAGAGCAGTGCTGCAGCGAAGTATAAGTACTGCGTTCGTCCAAGTAGCGAAGTATAAATAAGCGAAGTATAAGTAACGTACAAAACGTAAAAAAGTTCAATTAAATATACTTCTCGAACAATAATACTTCCGAACTGAAATCCATCTTCTATAAGTCATTCTAAATTCACCAGAAGCATAAAAATAGAAAACTAGGTACTTGTACCTGGAGACAATAACGTATACGGCAAAATAATCTCTCAATTCATAATTTCTCACCTCATTAATAATCTGCCGTGTACAATTAAAGATAAAATCACAGAAAAAATATTAAATATATTCTAAAAAAATATTTAGTTAAATAATTTTATAGCTACATAAAATGGAACATCCTTTGTAGTGCGTAAGCGCAAACAAAATCAATTTCACTGATACACGTCAAACAGCCGTCACACAACTGGGCCGCTACTACTATTCGACCAAGTTTCGTTTTTCGTTTTTCGAACGACACTTTATACAACGAAAATTTAATATGCGTTACGAAGTTTGTTGCTTGATATAGTCAATGGTGGACCGCAACGTTCCACACAAACCTTGCCCGCTATGGGATCTCCCATAATACTCTGAAAACGCTGATATGCATGCTTCAATCAATTTTAAGTCTTAAAACAGAGAAGTTAAAGAACATTTTCACAAGGTAAGAGTCTGAGAGTCCTGTTTGGATCAGCGAGAGGTGTCGCTACTGTTCTAGGAAATACAGGTTAGATATTTAGGATTTAAGTTTATGTTCTAGCAACGGCGTGGCTTCGGCTGCACTAGGTTCTCCATAGGTGTTTATATCCTCATTATTAATTGTGTTCTTTCTGCATATTTAGAACTCGACTTATAGGCAAACGAATAAATTATATTTATATTATTTCATATTTGGGAAATGTACAAACCATACGAAAGCAATCAAAAAAAGGATATTCAAAATCTACACAGGTAAATGCTTGCAATTCTATGCTACGAACGAAGTTAAACATAAGTAAGCCAATACTTGTTTTGCGGATACCTTTCTTTCGGACCCGAAGTTCGATACTTCGACGAATTAGATTAGGGGTCCTGGTTCGTATTAGTTGTATGCTAAGTGGACAGCTGCTTACTGCACATATAATAAAATAACTCATTAAGCGCCTTAGATAACAGCTATTTGTGTAAGCAAAAGTCACGCTTGACTCTAAAATCTAAGTCTATATAAAATCTATCTTTTTACTGTTTTGTTTAGTTTTGTTATTTTGTTCGTTATTTGGCTATGTACGTAACACATTGTAAGATATAGTGTGATAATATATACATATTTTTATCGAGAGTTCAATGTCTAGACAAACCTAACATAGGTTTTACGACATTACTGACAGAAAGCATCATGTTATTATAATTTTTTGGATAATAAATTAAAAAATAATGCGCCTTTTTCGTTCACTATAGCAATGCAGCGTAGAAGGACGGTTCTTTCAACTAATGGCAAAATAATCAAGTAGATGAAGTCGTCGAAGGAGAAATAATCGTGGTGTTTTGCAAAAAGGCAAATAGAGCTGAAAAATTAAAAATAGTTCTATTTGGGTGAAAGAAACCTGATTCTCGTTTGTAAAAAAACTTTTTTCCACGACTCTTCAGAGATAATAATCGATTTCACCCAAATGTTTGAACGTAAAATAAGGTCTTATGAATTTCAAAATTACAAATTAATAAACTTTTGAATTGTTGAAACGTGGGTGGACCGTGAAATGATGATAATTTATTACACCGCGTCTCTCTGGTGGTACCGCAAGATATAGTGCGGTTTACGCCTTTAATAAATCCATACAAATTAATATTTCTCGAGCCGCGCCGCTTCGCTGCAATGCTGTGCCGCAGTAGTGCGGTTTGGCCCTAGGCAATGACGGCGGTGACAACATCACCTTGACGCGACCAATCAGATGCGATCATTTCTAAGCGCCAAATCAATTAACCAATCAAATTGAATTTGGAAAATAGTGCGTGTTTTGTTTTTTGTGAAGTTGATCAGTCCGAAATCAAAGTGGTCACTGTATCAGAGTTATACTTCTTTACATTATTTATTCGTAGGATACAACATACAAAAATACATACAATCCTCAATTTTCACCCTTCTACGATCAACCCTTATATGGCAAAACAACGTTTGCCGGGTCAGCTAGTAAACTATATATTTAATATATACCTACTTCGCTAGTTTGATTCATTACTTTTATTGATAAGATTTAATTACTAGTGAACTGTTATGTAATTTATGAGAAATGAATTTGTTAAATCTAAGCCTGAGTCGTGATAAATGTATGTGTGAAATTTAAGTTTTTTGTTGTTTACGCCAATAGAGCACTACTTTCTCCAAATCATGCGGTACTGAATTAATGGTTAACTGAAGTGAATGGGACTCCACCAGAGAGAAGTGCTCAAAGTGCTGCGGAGTCTGGACGTCAACAAAGCTTCTGGACCGGATGGTATTCCCGCTATAGTTTTAAAAGTGTGTGCGCCTGAGCTGGCTCCCGTGTTGACGCGCTTGTATCGCCTCTCTTTAAGGACCGGCAAGGTGCCAAAAGGATGGAAGCTTGCTAATGTGCAGCCTGTACCCAAGAAAGGCTCTCGAACAGATCCCAGTAATTACAGACCGATAGCGATCACTTCCATTTTCTGCAAAGTTATGGAACGCGTACTAAACACCAGGTTACTTGACTACCTAGAAGCAAACGACTTGCTCAGTGACCGCCAATACGGCTTTCGCCGAGACCGGTCTGCTGGCGACCTTCTGGTGTACGTCACTCATTACTGAGGAGAGGCTATCGAGCGGCAAGGTGAGGCTCTGGCAGTGTCTCTTGATATATCAAAAGCATTTGATAGAGTTTGGCACGCCAGCCTATTAAGCAAGCTTCCCAGATATGGCCTCCCACCAGATTTTTGTAACTGGATCGCCGATTTCTTGAGCGACAGATTTATTCGTGTGGTCCTAGATGGCTGCTCATCAGAAAAGATGAGTATTAATGCCGGAGTACCCCAGGGATCTGTTCTCTCTGCTACTTTATTTCTTCTGCATATAAACGACCTCCTTACACCGGGTATTGTTGGGTATGCAGATGATAGTACAGTAGTGGAGAGATACATTCCTAATCCTAGAGCCAAGAAATCTGAGATCCAGTCCTCAAGAGCTGCCATGATCGAGAGAGCAAACACCACTTTACAAGCGGTGTCTGATTGGGGTGCAGTCAATTTGGTTTCTTTTAACACCAAAAAGACGCAAACGTGTCTTTTCTCTGCCAAACGGGACTGTATTGTTGTTCCGCCGTCTTTCCAAGGTGAACCGATACCGTTCGGAAATGGCATCGAGTTGCTCGGCATGCAAATATCTCCCAACCTCAACTATGGCCAATCTATAGAGTCCAAAGCCAAGACCGCAGCCAAAAAACTTGGCATACTGAACAAAGTGAGGCGCTGCTTTACTCCATCGCAACTGCTCACTCTTTACCAGGCCCAAGTGCGCTCTTGCATAGAGTACTGCAGCCACCTCTGGGATGGTTCAGCAAAGTACCAGCTTGCGGCTTTGGACTCAGTAGAAAAGCGTGCCACTAAGCTAATTGGCGACAGCAAGCTAGTTGAGAGAAAACTTCAAAGTCTGTCGCATAGACGCCAAGTAGCTTGTCTGTCGGTTTTCTATCGCATTCACTTCGGTGAATGTGCTCAAGAGCTACATGATCTCATACCATCTTCTCCATTTCACTATAAGACTACCAGACGCGGAGTGAGCTTTCATCCCTTCACTGTCAATTTGCCGCATGTTCGTTCAAAGCGATTTCAGAGCTCTTTTATCATGCGAACAGCGAAGCAGTGGAACTCTCTCCCATCGTCAGTCTTTCCAGGTGCGTATAATCCTGGTGTTTTCAAAAAAAGAGTAAATAGGTTTCTTCTGGGCAAGCGTGATTCATCTTCGACTTCATCGTCGCTTACCATCAGGTGAGATGGAGTCAAACGCAAACCCATCTAATGTAAAAAAAAAAAAAAAAAAAAAAAAAAAGGCCGGTCGTCTCTGGAACGCGCTCTCAACCACTATTAGATGTGCTCTAACTCTCAACGATTTAGAAATTAAAATTAAAAACTTTTGTTTATTAGATCCTGTTCCCTAATTGCTATTGCGATATTGCTTTCAAACAAATAATTTTGTAATATCAATATATTTTAATTTATGTATTTTACTTTATATTTAATTTATAGTCTATCTTTTAACTTTATATTACATTAGGTATGAATATCTACGCAGTTTTATTTTATGGTATTATACAATTTGGTGATTTTATTGTTAAAACACCACCGTCCATATTTTCATGTTTTGCTTCTTTCCATCCTAAAGTTGTCTGGAAGGTATCGCTGTATCCGCCACCGCTGTAACCGCCCATTAGACCTACTGAAGTTAACTACTCCATGTATTGTTTCCATTGTTAATTTGGTGTCAATAAAGAGTTTTCGTATCGTATCGTGTCGCATACCGCTTGTATAAAAAAAAACAGTTTTTCCATCCTGTTATAAGTTTACGGCTTCGTGGACACACAAAAATAATAAATTTAGATAAAACGACATTAACTTATAGAAACTGACATAGACAACCAATTCATATAGTAACTATTTTATTACAACTTAATCACAACTTTTAAGTTCTACGTTTAAACAGTTCCCATAATATAATATTTTTTAATACATACTGAGCACACTTAGTACTTGTATTTTTCAGTTCATTTGTTCAGTTCCTTTGTGCATACTTACAATAACGTACATTGCGCGGTAATTTTACCGAAAATATGATTGCGCATATTGACACGCAACACTGCTCACATTGGGCAGACAATTCGTTCAATATATAGTAGCACACATTGCGCGGTCAGTTTGTCCAATATACAATAGCGCACGTTGGACGGAAACTATGTTCGATATACAATAGTGCACGTTGCGTGGACAATTGGTCAATATATAATAGCGTACGATGCGCGACACTTTATCCAATGTGTAATTCGTTACGCGGACACTTTGTTCAATATATAATAGTGTCAATAGTGCAAATGCATGTTACAAGATCACAGAATTTGGTAATTAAAATACGATGAAACTTTTGTAACGCATTTTGCGTTTAGCACACCTTTTTGCCGTTATTTTCACATACATATATCCATAAAATCAAACCTCTTTCCCGTAGTGGTAGGCAGAGGCTACAGATTTCCACTTCCTGCGAACCTTATAATCTCTTTCGCTTCATCTTCACACTCATCAATCCTTTCATGCATAAGCGTCGGTGTAGGGTACTAGGATTAGGGTATAAGGATTGACCGGGCCTTTCTTCGTCTTTAATCTGATTTCAGAATGTTTGCCTGGGTCTTCCCCTTCTAACACTTCCGTTCACTTGTCCCATGTATACATGTTTAGTCATTCTCATTGCATTGATTCTGTCTACGTGTCCAAACCCTTTTAACATAACTTCCTCGATTTTGACACCCTTATCACACTATTACTTATCCTGTCTCTCCGTTTGACTTAAATCATGGTTCTCAATGATCTCATCTCCACTGCATTAATTCTACTTTCATGTTTTTTCTGCCATACCCAACTTTCACTGCCACTCATTAGTGTCGAAACCAACACTCATCCATGAACAGCCAGACGAGTCTTCTGAGATACCTTCTGACTGTTCAAAAACGCGTGCAATGCTCCGTTCACCATATTTCCTGCATTCACTCTACTTTCTATATCACTTTCACACTGTCTATATTTTGTAAACATGGACATAACAAGTGAAATACATTCATTCCAAGTATACAAACTCTTTCACTTGTTCCACTTTTTCCCCTCCAAACACAATATTGCAATCGGTCACTCTGTCACATCATTCAAATACAATAACTTTCGTCTTATTTACGTTTATTTTCATTCCCTTTCTTTTTAAAGCCTCGTGCATAACATTTACCATGTCCTGCAACTCATTCATTCTTAATCCACATTCACTGTCTTTCAGGTCTGTCAAACAACTATCCATGAATAAGTTGCACAGCCACGGTGACGCTGCACATGCCTGCCTAACACCTTTTTCGATGTTAAACCATTCAATGTATGTTCCATTTATTCTAACACGAGCACTGGAATCCTCATTACAGTGCTTGAATCAGGTTACCATTCAGCACATGCAAAGACAACACTGACCACAGTTAATGCCTACTTACCCCCATCATAAGCCTTTTCATAATCTACGAAAGCACAATGGACGTTGTGGCTTTTTGCCGAGCTTTTTTGGCTATGCATGGTATAGACATGACTTGATCCGTACATCCCATTCCCCTTCTAAACTCTGCTTGTGCATCCCATACTTTCTCATCTGTCTCTTTTATCACCTGTTCATTCAATACTTTCGCATTTAGTTCACCGACGACGCCGGGAGGCTGATTCCGCGGTAATTCTTGCAGTTTTGTTGTAAACCTTTTCTTTTATATAGCGGTACAATCACAGCCTTCACCAGTCACCTGCTACTTAGCCGCTCCTCCTACAATAGAAAAAGGCGGTGTAACAGACTAGCTACTATGCCTCGCCCAGCTCTCAGTATCTCTAGTGACACACTTTCATATCCCACACCCTAACCTAATTTAATTACCTTTAAAGCTTTCAAAATCTCATCCATCAGAAGTCTGAGTATCAGAAAGTCTTTTTTTTTTGGAGACAAAATGTGATGTCATATCAACAGGAAGTCCAACTTACTGGCCGACTGACTCGCAAAAGATACAAGATTTAATAGACTTTCTTATATATAAAAATCTGTCTCCCAACTTCATCAGTATTGAAGAAGGCTATATGATGAGTTCTGACCACTTACCCATACTGTTAACCCTAAGTGAGAATGTTATAATACAGAGAGAAAACAACCCAACTCTAGTAAATAAGAAAACAGATTGGAATAAATTTAAACAAGATTTAGAGGATATTATAGATCTAAAAGTCCCACTGAAAACTCTGCAACAGATAGACATGGATCTAAGAAAATTTATTACAGACATCCAAAGTAGCGCTTGGATAAATACACCTAAATTTAGGAAAAGGATAACGGGCTACTACTATCCCGTAGAAATAAGAGACCTCATTGCCGAAAAGAGAATACAAAGACGAAAATGGCAACAAACCCGGTACCCAAAATATAAAAATAGGTTGAACAATCTTACAAAAACTATTAAAAGAAAAATTCAAGCCTTTCAAGACGAAACGTTAAACACGTACTTATCTGAACTAACGAGTGATCGAACAACGGATTACTCGTTATGGAAAACAACTAGAAATATTAAGAAGCATATTACTCAGAATTCACCCATAAGACAATCTGTTGGTACTTGGGCTAAAAATAATGAACAAAAAGCTGCTACGTTTGCACAACACTTAGAGCAATTTTTTCAGCCATATGAGGAGAATTCGATTTCTTCAGATCAGATTTTGTCAAACAAAACATCACCTGATGAATTAAAAATAAAATTAGTAACTCCAAAAGAAGAACTCAACGAAATTAAACATATAAATAAAAAGAAGTCACCAGGTTACGATCTTATTACAGGAGAGGTCCTTTACAATCTTCCCCGAAAAGCCATAGTGAAATTGACTACTTTAATAAACGCTATATTCAAAGTTAAACATGTACCTGATGTGTGGACATTTGCTGAAGTTATAACGATACCTAAACCAGGTAAACCAGCTCACAAAACCACATCATACAGACCAATATCTTTACTTCCAATCATGTTAAAATAATTTGAAAAGTAACTATTGAGACGCCTAAAACCTGTAATAGAAGAACGGAAACTAATCCCTGAATACCAATTCGGGTTTAGAGAAAAGCACTCTACAATAGATCAAGTGCACATAATTACCAACATAATTGAAAAATCATTGGTAGAACAGAAAGTTTGCTCTGCAGTGTATGTAGCACAAGCATTTGATAAAGTGTGGCACTATGGGAATTTGCTACGGAAGCAATTTGCTGATATAATTGAATCTTATCTTACACAAAGAATGTTCAGAGTAAGACAAGGTGATTCATACTCAGAAATTAAACAAATTAAAGCGGGAGTACCACAGGGAAGCGTCCTTGGTCCGACCTTGTACTTATTGTCCTCCTCCGTTATTCGTTATCCTCATTACTGAGGGTCGTGACCTCCTCCATCAAGTATTCGCTCCTTGATCAGTGAGCGCCATCTTGATCTGTTGGTTGCAATTTGTAGTGCCTCATGCACTGGAATTTCGAGAGTGGAGCGTATCTGGTCGGACCACCGCATTGGACTGCGACCTCGAGATCTTTTCCCTTCTATTTTGCCAGTGACCATCAGCCTGTCCAGATTGTCACCATCTTTTCTGGCTATGTGACCGAAGTACTCGATGCATCTCTTAAGGCATGTCGATGAAAGCCTGGTTCTGACTTGCAGTTGCTTAAGGATGGAGGCGTTGGTCCGATGAGCAGTCCACGGTATTCGCAGCATCCTTCTCCAGCACCACATCTCGAATGCGTCTATGCGTTTACGGTCTGATGCTTTAAGGGTCCATGTCTCAGCACCGTATAAGAAGATGGAGAAAATGAGTGTATGTACCAGCTTCTTTTTTGTCCTCAATGAGATCTTGCGGTCTTTCCAAGTCTTATGCAGCTGAGACATGGCGTTCTTTGCCATCCCTATGCGTCTGCGTACGTCGGATTCGCACGAGCCATTATTACTAACATTGGAGCCCAAGTATGTGAAGTTATTTACAATTTCTAGATTGAGCGTCCCAGTAAACTCCAATTTTTGTGCACGATCCACAACCATGAGCTTAGTCTTGGAGCGATTTATGAAGAGTCCCAATGCGTTACTATTTGCCTCCACTCTATTCAGCAAATTGGTCATTTCGGCTTCGTTTGCAGCTAAGAGAGTCGTGTCGTCCGCATAACGCAGGTTTGTGATTTTCACTCCCCCGATGCTCACGCCTCCATCCCATTCGTCGCAAGTACGCCTCATGATATATTCGCCGTATATATTAAATAGAATGGGCGACAAAATGCAGCCCTGTCGCACACCTTTCTCGAAACAGAAAGGCTCCGAAATAGTTCTATCCACCTTCACCTTCCCTTGGCTGTTAATGTATAGGCTTTCGAGAAGTCTGATAAGATGACCGGGGACTCCCAATTCGGACAGGACCCTCCATAAATGACGCCAGTTGACACAGTCAAACGCTTTGCTGTAGTCCACGAAACAGAGTATAACTGGGGTGTTATATTCGTACGCCTTTTCAATTATCTGCCTGATATTCATAATTTGTTCACGCGTACCTTTGCCCTTAACGAACCCCGCCTGCTCCTGTGGGATTTGCCAATCCAGATAATAACGGATACGGCAATTTAAAACATGAAGCATTATTTTGCTGGCATGGGAGATAACGGCTAGGGTACGGTAGTTATCACACTTTCTCGTAGACCCTTTCTTGTGTAGTGGAAGGATTATGGAGTCGGCCAATCCCTAGGCCAATGGCCATTCTCCCATACCCCATTGCAGATGGTGTGCAACGTGTCGATTCCCAGATCACCTAAGGACTTAAGTGTCTCAGCCGTTATGTAGTCAGGACCTGGTGCTTTCCTAATTTTGAGCGATGCTAGAGCAGATATTATTTCTGAGCGTAAGATAGTGGGTTCTAGCTCAATGTTGCTCCAGTTCGACTGAAGGGCTGGTGTTCCTAACGAGTCCTTGTAAAGCTGTTCACAGTAATGGCGCCAAGTTTCAGCAATCTTGTCAAGTTCATTTATTACCTGCCCATTGGAGTCTTCGATGACCCACGCCTTGGGCTTGAACTGCGGCGGACTGAAAGCGGACTTTCTTGAATAAGTCTGCTGTCTGAAACTTTAGGGAGTGCTGTTCGATTTCCGTACAGATTGTGTCAATGAATCGATTTTTGTCCTCGCTACAGCACCTGTCGATCTTTTTGCAGAGGTCGTTGTACTTTTGTAACACCCCTGTGTTCTGCAGCCCCATTATTTTAAGCTCCTTCCTCCGTTTAACAAGTTCCCAGGTGCGATCGGATATCCAAATAGATTTCTTGTGGTCTGTGTTGTTGTTTGTGCTCTTAGTATCGCTCAATGTTTCCAAGACCAGTGCTTTAAAGTTTTCCCACAGCAAGTTGGCGTCGTGCTGCTCGAACGATTTCAACTTTAATTTTGTTTCCAGGGACTCCTTAAAAATTTGGATCTGTGATGGTTCTAGCTGATTGGGCTTAGGTAACAGATGCCTGGGTGCTTTCAACCTTAGTACAAAATTGGCCACGAGAAGATTGTGATCCGAACCGCATTCGGCGCCAGGAAACGTTTTTACATTGGAGACGGATGATCTCCAGCGTGAATCGATGAGGATGTAGTCAATTTGGTTTCTATATCTATCACCTGGAGATTTCCATGTGTAAAGGCGTCTAGCGTGATGCTGGAAGCAGGTGTTCAAGATGGTAAGGTTCCTGGTAACACAAAAATCAATCAGTCTCTCGCCGCGTTCATTCCTGCTGCCAAGACCGAACTTGCCTACTGTGTCTCTGATGTGGTTATCAGTGGCTGTACATCCAACCTTGGCATTCCAGTCTCCAATTACCATAGTTATTTCTCTCTTGGGAATCGAATCTAGCGTTGTCTCAAGTTCTCCGTAAAAAGAGTCAATTTCCTCCACTGAAGCCTGTGAAGTGGGGGCATAAATTTGAACAAGGTTTAATGTGCAAGGTCTGGTGTTCAATTTTAATGACATGACTCTTTCCGATATTGGATTATAACCGAGGACATACTGATTTAATTTGGCTGGCAGTAATATTCCTACACCATGTAGGCTTGAGTCTTCGGCACCTGAGAAATACATGGTGTTTCCTAATGCTGTTCTAAAGTGCCCGTTTCCACGCATATGTGTCTCACTAATTCCAAGTACATTGAGGTTGTGACACTCCATTTCTTTTTCAATGATGGTGAGTTTACCTGGTTTTAGTAGGCCTCTGACATTCCAGGCACCAATACGTTGGGTTGTACGTATTGAGGTTTTATTTTCAGCCGGCAACCTCTTATTGCCGTTCACATTTGATCCTTCTTTCGAAGCTTCGGTAGCCAATTTCACACCACTCGGCCCGGGTACCGAGTGGCGCCGAGTGTTAGTCGGATCGTCCAACAAATCGCTCTCATATATATCTCTGTTCATGATGGGGGGGTTTTCTTGGGAAAGTAATCGCAGTGGGTTCCCACGTCCTTCTGCATCAGACTTTTAGAAGGTATTTGGCCCTCACGGTTTCTGGTTACCGCTTCATGATCGCTGGGTGGTCATGGTGTTGTCAGGCTATTTGCCGCCGCCTGAGACTCGGCGTTGACCTTTTACGGTAGGTATGGTCCCTCCTGACCAACCCTCCTCCTTTTGCATCCGGGCTTGGGACCGGCAATGGCGGAGTTAAGTTTACAGGTGTACTTATTGTACACCTGTGATATTCCACACTTAGAAAATAACACCATTGCAACTTTTGCTGATGATACAGCTATAATGGCTATAGGAGCCACTCATGAGGAAGTAGTGGTAAAAGTTTAATCAGCCATCGATAAGATTTCCGAATGGACAAAAAAATGGAGAATAAAGCTCAATGAATCTAAGTCAGTTCATGTCGATTTCACTAATAAAAATGCCAATTACGACCCGGTATACATCAATGGCCACGTGATACCATACGAAAATACTGCCAAATACCTTGGTATAACACTTGATGCAAAGCTTCGCTACATGATAATAGTGACTTTTCGGTCAATAAGATAACATTAACTAAGTTTGATAATTTCGATAGCAATAACAGCGACGACAATAAAAATATTATAGTAGCCATGTAGTTTCTACTGTGGGCTCGTATTTATTTCTGAATCTATTTTCCTTAAAATAAAAATCGATTTCATCAAATTTAAGGGAAAGCAAATAAACAGCACCGAAACCTTGTCCGGTATCAGACAGAGTAGTGTTATCTGTTCAAATACTTGCCATTGGTGGAGGAATCATGTTTTGAAATTCTATAATTTGTTCGCTGACCATTACATAAGCCCACGATCGTTTACGGAGAATGTCTGAAGATTAAGTTCTGTAAGTTGCTGTAGTATATGACGCTGCTGGAGTGCGTTCTTGCAGCCTTCGGCCAAGAAAAATTTTGGTCTAAGCGCGGATACACGCCGTTCCAGCACTCCAATCGAGCTTAATTTGATCTAGACAAGATTTGATCATACTCGTTCCGGGCGACCTGTCAGGTCTAATTATGTTCTGTCTAGCAAAAACTTTACTACGTTTTGAATCGACTAAATCTTGGCTAGCTGTCAAATGTAACAGATTCTACAATAAATAAAAAAAATTGTCAAGGATTAGTGATTACTAAGGAACCATTGCTTAGTTACGTAATAAGCCCTATATCCAAAACATGCAGAAAAAGAATTATCACCTAAAAACATCGCTATTTCACGTTTTAACAGTAGCTCTATAGGTCGTTCCAGGTACCTTGGAGCAAATCTAGCTCGACCAATATTTGGCCGGACCTTGCAGGAACGCGCCCCAGAGCCTAGTACTAGTCAACACTTTGTTTAACAATATTTGATGGAGGCACTATGAGACTGTATGAAGTAAATATAAAGAGCTTCATGGAGGCTCAGTGACGTATTTTAAGCAAAGTGATCACTACAATGATTTCTATGATTCTCGAGTTGATGAAATTTGAAAACAAATGTTGAACATAGACCACCGGCGATAATTATAACAATAGAATTTCATTCATAAATTGGCCATAGTGGTCCAGTCCGATGCCAACTTATTAAGCCGTTTTCTGTTATTTCTTTATTAATTTTGTGGTTTACTTAAAACTTAATTTTGTACTGTCGAGTGAAGTTTGACAAATCTCCCATTTGGACATTGAAACTTCGTCAACTGCGACAATAATGTTGACTTGTTGTTAATGTGTAGTAACTGTTAACAAATTAAATGGAATTAAATGATCGGTGACTCCAATGATTGGAAGTAGATTGATTATATGAGAGTTAGATCTCAACATATGGCCAGAATTGACCGAACGGATACGGTGATGTGTTTTTGTTGTTATCAGAACATGGTCTTATTTCATGGATCCTACAATGGTTGTGGCACCATAGCACGTGTTATCAACTTGATAATGACGGTGCAAGATGCGCGCAGTTGTGCTATTTTTTCTGCAGGTAGGGGAGCCGGTTACTAGTTGTCACAAAAATTACCAAATATTTTTTTAAATAAAAAATTAAACTAAAACTACCATTTTTTTTCATTATTTATATATTTGGAGTATCAGCCTTCTATAATTGTCCATATAAAGTATAAAATCAACTAAATTCTAATAAACAATTTGAAAACAAAATATTAAGTCAAGTGTGACAAGTTGCCCCCGACATGGGGTTAGTTGTCTCAGTTAAATGTCCTCGTTGTCACACGTCACTATCATCATCAGATGCACAATTTGGGCGGCAATAAAATAAATCTTTATTCCCTCCACATTTTTCATGCACCCAGAGTTTGCACTTTGTGCACTGAACCCATTCTTCATTAGGTTTACTGCTTGACCAGGCTTCAAAACATATTAAACACAGGGTATCCTCCGAATCGTCATCATCTTCACTACTTTCTCGTGTTTGTCTCTTTTTTCTTTTTTTCAACCATTCTTCGCCAGCCATGTCATTATTTACCCATGTTTCAGGGAATTTACGATCTAAAGCAACGGCATATTGATATGCCAATTTACGGACTTCAATTGGAGTCAGCCCAAAATAAATGTCTGCAGCTCTTTGTAAATATTTCGACAAGTTTTCTTCTTCGTCGTCTTTAAAAACTTGTCTAACTTTAACATACCCCACAGATAACAAATCAGTTTTGTCATTTTCTTTATATTTTTTGTAATATCTTGCGAGTGTTCTGTAATTGATATTAAAATCTTGGGCAACACTTCTAATTGAATTGTTAGGTCCCACAGCACTAACGGCTTGGATCATAACATCTACAGACGTCTCGCCCCGTTCCGTAAGTCGTTTTCGATTTCTCGGCATGGTTGCTACATGAGACAAAACATATAAAATAGTTAGAAACATTTAACGCGTACTGGGGTAAGTTGTCACAGTGACAACTAGCCCCAAAAAGTTGAGACAACTAGTACCGGAGACAAAAAAATATATAAATACTCTAAACACTTCCAATCTTGGACAAATAACGGTTTTTTTTCAGTATTACTTTAAAACTGTCTATTTTCTTCTCCAAATATATTTGAAACAACAAAATTACATGACTAAAAACAGTAAGTAAACAATATCAAAAAAAAGAGGTAAAATTACTCACCAAATATATTTTTTTAATTTTCACAACACGCTTTGATTCAAGAGACTGGCGGCCATGACACTTTCTTATGTTGGTGGCATTAGGGTGCGTTCCAAATTGTCAATACTGGCGTTTTGTAAATCCTTCTAGATTATTTAATACTGACGTTGTGACAACTAGTACTTGTGACAACGAGGACACTCTTCCCCTACATAATTATTTACATTATCATCGTATACTGGCTTAATACGGAGCCATTCTAAATGGGGTTTTCAATCGAAGAGAGGTAAAGCAATATCGCTTTCTGTAGGATGTGTAATTTTATTCACATTTTCTATCAATACTACTCTAAAACATTAAGTAATTGTAGCACTCCATTGCATAATGTGTTATTGCCAAGATTTTCCGGAGATGGAAAATATTGTTTTTTTAATATTTGCACTTGTGTTTGGTATTACAATTTTTAACCATTCACAAAGTGGAAACCTTGCCAGCTACAGTCTCGTCTATTTTCGCAAACTCGTAATTCAATTACAAGACTTATTCATTTTAAACTATCATATTTTCATTAAAGTTTTTTATATCGACTTTTGTGTGCAGCAGTGATGGCTCAGTGGCATTGTCTACGGACTGCCGCGCAGCAGGTCCCGCCGCGAGCTTGAGTTTCACCGCATGGTGGTAGGGCATTTTGCGAATACCTGCCTTGCTAGCGACCACCCTCAAGTAGAAAATCTGTCGCCAAGCTCTTAACGGTGTGATCCGGCATGTCCGAACGGTGTCCGACGGTGTCATTGATAGCCACTGAAATTACAGGCACATGAGACTTATCAACAATGTCTCAAGGTGACGGGCGCAGTGCAATTCGTGACTTTTGATAAATTCATCTGTTATAGGCAGAAGTCAGTCCGCTTAACATCAGGTGGGCCTCGAGCCTTAACCTTAATCCGTCACAAAAATATTTAAAAAAAGTGAGAAATTTCGTCGAGATCTTCATTTCGAAATACAGCTCGTCAATTAGAGAGCTGTCATCTGTTACCTGAAATTATAATTTTTATCTGATTTATCACTTCGCTAAAGGTAGGTAGTATCTAGGTAGTCTACAATAAATTGTTTCTGAGATAGACTTTTAAATTATGACAACTGACATAATTTTTCTTTTTTGAAAAAAAAACATGAGGTACGATATGCATGCCTCGTGTTATTTTTAATTGTTGAGCTAATAATTTTTATATTTAATTTTAGTCTTTAAATTTCAACATTGACCTCATTTATATCTCTTTTTCATACTTCTCGAATAATAAGAATATAAGGCAATTACAAAATGTTCTACGTTGTTTACCTTAAACCGTAGTTCTTCCAGTCATCGCTCAACTTTTGTTTGAACATTTCATCAGGATTATATTTTCACCTTTTGGACTTTAATATTCCTGTTTTCTAAATAACTGTTATATTGGCATATATAGTACCACCAACTTAACTGTGCAGTTCTCGAGGGCGCTACTGGTCAAGGAAATCAACTACAAACTGTCACAATTTGAAGGAATGTTGTAGTTCTTTTTTCTGCCACCTGAACAGATAAGTTGGTGGGACTGTAAATGGCAACTATGACTATTGAGTAGCCATCAATCACCATACCAAAAACTTTGCTGTTTAATTATATTTATTACTATTAGGCCGCTCGAATAGTAAGATTTGCAAAAAATATTTGCTCGCAGATATTTTACTTAGCAAAACAATAGGAATAAATAATCTGAAAAAAATATAACGTTTTTGTCAAACTATAGGTACATAGAACAACACACCGCTGTATAAAATGTACCAGTTTTACATGCAGGCTCTCAAATAATGCCATTTAAAACAGACAAGATAAGAATTATTTGGAGTGGGCCTCAAATCTTTCTAAAATTAGAATTAGATATTAGTTTTTGATGTAGCGAGAACGGAATTCTAAAATTAGCAGAATAACTTTCAAATTCAAATGAAGAAAAGTGATCCTCTGCATAATTGTAAATATTGTCCTATAATCTCTCCCATTCTACTTTTTATTTCAAACAAAATTAATAATTTTCTGTTAGAGGTCAGATATATTATTCATCCTTAAGATAAAAAGGTAAATTAAGCAAATTCTTAATTAACACAAACTAAAGTGCACAACATATCTAGACACCGGTGTGATCATTTTGATTCTATCATCAATTAATTAGAAGTAAAAATAATTTCAATAAACATATTTAGAAGTTTTAACATTGGCTTAACACAATAAACTATTTTCATTGGCACAAACGCCAGATGGACAGTTAATCATCAATTTTAGTATATTTTAAGTTAAGTAATGAATGGTTAAGCTATCATTGCCATGAATATCGTTGGGCGTTAAAACTATTTGCAGGTAAATGCAGCGCAGAGTTATTTTAAAGCTGAGTTACACGAAAGGACGGGAATTTTCTAGTAGAACATCAAAATTATACGTTTGAATAAATCAGTCAAGGATTCCTTTAATAAGTTTGCCTATGTAGGTCTCATGCCATTGCCTAAATTAATTAGACATCAAAGGTCTCTTTAAATACTGTATTCCAGAGTGCACAAAGTTTCTTCTACGTAATTGGGGCGAAGTGTAACAAAATACACATAAATCATCAATGTTCATCGCTTTGATGTGACCGTGTCCGGAGTGACGTCATACTTCGGTGTGATATGTCGTACATTCATTATTTGCTCACGTATACTAGATGAAAGGCGACCACAATATAAATAAACGAAATCATGTGAAGCACAAGCCTATGGTGACGACGTTTAAGTTTCTTATTAGGAATTTCTAGGAACTACTCGAACTACTTATAACCGTTCATTTAGCGCATACAATGCAATAAAATAACTATAACGATTAACTTGTTTTCAACGGCATAATGACTTAACTTCAATATATGACGAAATGTAAATGTTCCATCTTCTTACTTATAGATTTCAAACAAACAGTTAAAGATTGGTGTCCTTGAGACACAACAAAACATGAAATTAAAAGTTCAACTCGTTTATGAATTATATCTGAAAAATTGAAAAAGTATTACTTAATTAAGTTGAATATTTAAGAAAAATTGCATTGTTTTTGAAATGATATTATATATAGTACATGTAAAAAAGGTAACCAAAATATTCATCAAATGTACACTTGTTGTGATTACTAGAAACTTTCTCAAGGCCAATCAACATTTTTGAGTGGTGACTCAAACTTAAAAGTAAGTATTTAGAGTTCATAATTCAATTACAAACTCTCTCGCGGCAATCACGCATCATTGTCACCTCGAGAAGCTATAGCTTTGTTGTATCTTTACCGGACTATATCGCCGTCATCGGTTGGTATAATAAAGCCATCCAAACGATTCATAATATAAAAGCAAATTCTAGCGTCTCTTAGCACTAAGTGACTTGAAGATTTCATTCAAAATCGTGAGAGCGATACGAACTGGCTAACCGACAAGAACCCATCGAAAAAAAGTATAAGTTATTTTTACAAAGGCTCTCAGGGAGAAACGTTTTGTGTAAATAGTCCAACATGTTACTGTAACAAAGAAATCTTAATAGTCGATGACGTGCAAGAGTCAACATAACAATCTACGCGTTGATTGCTCATAATTCCACGCTCACACACATACGTAGATGTTCTGTAATAAAATCAAATTCCTTAGGATTTATTATTGAAACTACAAAACTCAATGACCAAATAAAATAAGGACATTGACAAACAATTTTGGAAATTTGTTAGTTATGTTTTCTTCACAAAATTAGCATAAAACATGGTTATCTATTGCATACCTGGTTACTTAAGCGTTGTTCGAACGTTCCAATACAGTTTCATTGTGCAAACAACCGCTCAAAGAAATATGAACTTTAATAATATTAATTTACAGATGTTTTTCCGCGATACGATTTGAGAGAATGTGGAATAAGGAATTTTAGTTCCATAGCGGCGAATGCTATGCCATCTAAAATATTGGACATCTCCATCTGGGTTCGCGTTTTGCTCTTTCTGCAGCCACAAACAATGAGTCGGGATCGTCAACGGAATGTATGCATACCTTTAAATACGTTTAAAGCTTTCTCCCACGTGGGCACTAACAACAAATTTTTAAAAACATTATGTTTTTACATTTTTAGTAGGTATTATACTTATGTAATAACTCAATTTAATATAAAATACGCCTATGCGATCTATACGTTTTATGGATAAATAAACTATTTTGCTATTTAAATAAATCTTTATAAAATAAGACAGTATTTTTAGGCTTAACCTTTCTTTTTCTGCTTTACTCAAAATCTTGCTTTTGCTTAAGCTAGCTTTTGAGCTATTGAACTGATTTTTATTTTATCTTCACAAACTTGTATAACTTTTCACACATTATTTAGGTAGGTATTAAAAGAGATTATTGTAAGTATAACAAATTTAAAATTCCCAGGAAGATCATTAGCACCCAAACTAGGACCAACCTGTGTTAAGGCGTGCCAACGCCCTCGTCCTAGAACAGGGTATTTACTAATATAACACAGAGTAGTGTGTCACTCTTTATCAACTAACTGTCGTCAATTCAAAATTATAATATTTGCAATAGACAATGACAACTAGGCATGTTTATATTGAAGTGTAGTTGTAGGTACCTATGTAAGAAAGAAGAAGAGAAATTAATTAAGTAAGTATTAATTATTAATAATGAGGGGGTAGTTGTGAATGTGAGAGATGATGCGTGTAACAATAAATAATGTGTAGCATGTTTATATGTTCGTAAATATGCGACGCATACGTGTGAAGTTATAAAAATACATATAAATAATTATGTGTGTGTATATATATATATTAGGTCCTTACATATGAAATTGGCGTTTTGTATGGGAGGAACAAAAAGTCGAATATTTTTTAATATAATATATTTAATTAATCAAAGTATGAACCATTATTTTCTATGCACTTTTGCCATCTCATAGGTAGTTCATTGATCCCTTTACTAAAAAAACCAGTCGGACGGGAATCAATAAAATCTTTGAAGGCGATTTGGACTGCCCCATCGGAGTTGAATTTTTTCCCTTGCAAGAAGTTATCCAAATTTCGAAAAAAATGGTAATCTGTTGGAGCAAGGTCCGGGGAGTACGGAGGATGTCTTAGACTTTCCAATTGAAGCTCTTCTAATTTAGTAGCCGTCTGTTGCGCAGTGTGTGGTCTAGCGTTGTCGTGAAGCAGCAGTGGCGTGGAGCGATTGACCAGCCTAGGTTGTTTAGCCGCTAGCTTTTCCATCATGGTTTGCAATTCCTGACAATAGACATCAGCCGTAATAGTCTGGCCAGATTTGAGAAAACTGTAATGAACAAGACCGGCACTAGTCCACCAAACGCTTACAAGTAACTTTTTTGGGGTTAATTTTCGCTTGGGGCAGGATTTGGCTGGCTGGCCAGGATCTAACCATTGCGCTGAGCGCTTCCGATTATCGTAAAGAACCCATTTTTCATCACAGGTAATGATTCGGTTTAAAATACCTTCATTATTGTGCCGGTTTAGTAATGTAACGCAGCAGTCGACGCGCGTTTGCCGGTTTGTTTCAGTCAATTCGTGAGGTACCCACCTTTCAAGCTTTTTAATCTTCCCAATTTGCTTCAAGTGAATTAAAACAGTTTTATCACTAACATCGCAGCCTGCAGCTAACTCGGACGTAGTTTGCGATGGATCCGCTTCCACAATAGCCTTCAACTCTTCATTATCAACTTGAGTCTCAGGCCGTCCACGGGGCTTGTTCTGCAGGTCGAAATTTCCAGAACGAAAACGTTGGAACCAAAAACTAACTGTGTTTTCTTTTGCAACACGACCGCCATACACATCATTCACCCTTCGAGTTGTTTCCGCAGCACTAGTGCCACGGCGGAACTCGTACTCGTAAATAATGCGATATTTAAGGTTTTCCATTTTGTAAAATGAGTGGCGCAAACAGAAAAAAACAGAAGAAAAAAAAAAATTAATGACGATCATCGAAGCACAAATACATGAGTCTATAGCTGTACAAATTTGAATTTGGAATTCCTTACCAAAGAGGAGAAATTCGTGATTAAAGTGCCCAGTACGAAAAACGCCAATTTCATATGTAAGGACCTAATATATATATATATGTATATATATATATATATATATATATATATATACAATTATGTATCTGAATAAAAAATGTAATATTCGTCAAATGGAGGAATCACTAAAAAGAGTTTTCTTCTCTCAACCAAACTAAAATATTTAAAAAAAAATTGTATAAAAGGTTGTTTTGGTATGCCTTGATTTCAGTGTTTTAATAATGTAATAGTTAAGTAAATAAAGTGTATATTAAATAAGGTTATATAATTAGATTGCAGTGATTCACTAGTTTCTAAATGTTATGTTTCTAAATGTAACTATTCGCTCATATGTTTCATTCATACTTAAGTAATAGTTAGGGGAGCTTCTCAATATTGTTTAAGGTGATAAGTATGTTCATATACCTAGATTTATATTGTATAAGGTGAATGCCGGGAGCCATCACAGTTGTCGGATGGCCGAATGTCATGATTTCAGTGTTTTTATTGATACTTTTATTTAAAAGGTGAACTGACGGAAACTGTTTGGACTCGCATTAAGAATACGAGTATTTCATTTTAAAAGTAATTCATTTGATTCCCACAAAAGAAAGATGACATTCGGAGGTGGAGGCAGTTTTAGAAGCTCATTCCGTGCAGAGCTCTGGTTCAGTCAAGACGTAGTAAAGATTCAGGGAATGGGATTTTAGTACCATGGCATTTAGCTTACCTATCAGATATTATACATCTTTGACCACAATCTCACCTGATGGTAAGTGATGATTTGGTCGGAGGTGTTAACAGGCTTAACCTAGAATTACTGGCCCTCAAGGACAGCTGCCGGAACACACCACTAGGTGCTTGGCGACAAATTTCTTACTTGAGGGTGGTCGCTAGCCTGGCGGTGAAGCTCAAGCCCGCGGCTTGATTCAGTCCATAGACCTGCTGCGCGGCAGTCCATAGCCAATGCCACTGAGCCATCACTGCTTCGAAACGTGCATTATGCGAACGTGAGTACTATCGAAACAACGATTTTTCGTCTATAGCGCAACGAAAATTTGGCACTCATTACAACCTATAGCACAAAATGAAGCTCCATCGATTCAATTGATTAGGAAATTCCTGCAGAAGTTTGAGGAAACAGGTTCAACCTAGAACTTCAAGAGATGCCGAAAATGTAGAGCGTGTAAGAGCATCGGTCAGCTGAAAAAGCCCATGAAGCACGCACCACCATAATCTCTACACATTGAAGATCGGATTCCACAACATAGATTGTGTGCATTGAAATGAAATGGAGAAATATTTATTCTACCCCGGCGCAGCACTTGCCCTCCAGTAAGTAGGTTAGGAAATTTGTGAATAACCCAGCCTCTCTATCCGAAAGCGGTCTAGCGTCTTAAATATACCCAGACCATCTTTGAATCGTATTCTCGACAAAGATTTACATTTACTTCCAAAATTCAAATGGTACAGGAATTAAAGCCAAAGATCATGCTCACAGGCTCGAATTTGCTTACGAAATGCTCGAGAGGTTCAACAGCTTTACCCAAGATTCCTGTATAAACGTTACTGTAGTTTTGTCAGCTGAAGGCATTATTGGTCCATATTTTAATGAAGATCAAAGAGGACATGCTGTTACAGGGAATACAGAGCGGTATATTGCCAAGCTACAGAACGTTTTCGCTCCAACGCAACATAATTTCAATGGTTTTAATCAACAATCGTGGTTTCATCAAGATGGGGCAATATGTCACACCTTCAATGGGTCCAGAACGTGAAATTTTTGGGCAAAAAGTTATCTTTAAAAGAGGTGACATTAACTGGCTACCTCGTAGCCCAGTTTCATTCCCAATGTTTTTTTTTCTTTGTGATACCTTAATAGTAAACTTTTCAATAGGAACTCAGTCTCTTCAGGAATTAAAGGAAGTTTTTTGCGACGAAAACAGCAAATTAAAAAAAAACACCTGTAATGTCCCAGGACACAAATATACAATTATGTACCAAAGTCTATCAAAATTCGTTCAGCCGTTTCGTCATATTTTAAATACCCATTGTTCAAACTCTGTGAAATTTTGCATACATATCCCTAAGCCTACAATCTATGCTTCTTCCACACCAATTAGCAATATGCCAAGCATGCTGGCAGCAAAGCCCCATAGTTTGTTTGCAATGCTTATTCGTTGTATCAAATAAATGCCAGCATTTCGATCATGCATCGAAACAATTAAACGATTTAATAAATTTTGGAAATACGATGAGCCCTTTACACAAGACGGCTCAAATATGTAACTACTTTCAAGATTAGCATATTTGCGTCGCTTGGGATGCTCCACAAAAGTAGCCGCGGGTCTAGCCCCACGTCACGTTTTTAACAAAAAGATGTGACGGCGGCGGCACTCAATAAAGTGTCAATGTTTGCACCAGTGTCTGACACTAATGACCGTCCTAACTTCTACGGAATAACAGTAATTCCGTCAGGCGTTTTACCATTGTCACGCACAAGATCATAACGATTGAGAAAAGCTGAAACCAGGCTGTAACATTAGTACTGGCAAGCGTTTGGCGGATGAGATTGTTAATGCTGGTTACATGTATTTCAAACAAACATACAACTATAGGCGACGTTTGGAAACATAGATTATACTGCAGTGTTTGAGCTCCCGTTGTGACCACAAAAAGATCGAACTTACGAATTTAAAATGATGTATTCATTAATTTTTTTTTTTATTTTGGTTCTTAAATATAAAACTTTTTATGTTTTTTTTTTTTACTTATTACCTACATATATTCTGGGATGGCCAATAAATATTGTGCGTCAATCATTACAAGAAAGGAATATGATGTCTTTGAAACACTTAAAATTAACGCATCTCCCAAAGGATCGGAACTGCAATTATTTTACATTTAACTTAAAGATCTTATTGAATACCTACTGGATAACTTAACATGTTAAAAGTTTTTACTTAAGAACTGGACAGATAAACCAGCACTTTATAAAATAGCTCATTGGCTAAATGGAGCTAGAAAGCATTAAAACTTAGGTAATACAGTAATTCCACGACGACACATGGCTCCTAACCTAATCAATATCTTGATATTTATGACAATATATAAACAAGATCCTAATGTTATTTTGAGTTCACATTTTGTATTGTAATCGTGACTGAGTTGTAAGACGTTAAGGTTGGCAAAACATATTGAAATACCTATTGTTTGAAGAATTTTTTTTTTTTTTTATTGTAGTGGTTGTTGGTCTTAATTTGAAACGTATTAATATTATGCAAATATATCTAGCGCATTTATGCTAGATTTGCATGATGGCTCCAAGGCCCCAAAAGAAACAGAGCGCAATATATTTCGAAATATAATTAAAAATAAAAAAATTGCTTTGTTATGTATATACTTAGAATCAAATATTTGCCTGTGCCTAAAATCAAAATGATGAAAACCTCAAAGATACGATGCGTTTTCTTAGGAAATTATTTTTTATTGTAATAACTTTCGAAATTCAAAACAGCCGTGTGAACTGTATTTGGAATCAAACGCTTTGTTGTTTATAGTTATTTTGACAGATATATTCTAGTTACAAATTCTCAACCCTACATTTGAATTTAGCTCCCACCCATCCACTGAACATCAGACTGTTTGTATTATTTTTTGTGAACATACCATGTCATCGGAACGATTGTGGTCGGTTCCCTATGATTTATCGAAGTCCATATTACAAATACGACACAACTTTATGTTGTATTTTATTTCTTCTTTATGCCATATTAGTATTCCACAAACAATCCTGTCCAGCGGTGGTTTTGTCATACCGACTAAATGTTATTTCGTTGGAATTTCAAATAAACAATTGTTGTCGTTTTTTACCGACATATTTAATATAAATCAATAATGAGCCTCAATCAGCATTGACAACCTCGGATGGCATATTAAAAGAGAGCTTATGAATTAAAACTTGTGAATTAAGCTTTCATTTCCAGTGCAACTTCATTTGCTCAAAATAATTAAAGCAACCATATAGTTTTAATATAAAACATATAAATAGTACTACACTAGCGATCTCGATAATTATCTACAAAATGATGCATTAAAATCAGTTAATTACAACTTATTTTATAGAAATAAAAACATAAAGAACCAAAATCAGATATACTAATGTTTAACAGTAAAATATTTACACTCTATTAAGATTCGAACTCCGAGTTTTGCACGCAGGGCAAGTACATAGTAAAGAGTAAAATACATAGAAAGTACAGAACTTAAAAAATAAAAAGCGCACTCGAGCTACGCTCATAGACGTCGCTCACGAACACGATATCTCGGAACATGTCTCACAGCACAGTTCAAATCAGACGCAAGTGCCACACGCATGCTGCGAACACGCGTTTTGCCACGTTTTAGTGAGTAAATGAAACAATAAAAAAAGTTATTATAAACAACTGTTTTATCGTATTTTAGACTACCAGTTGTTGCAGAGAAGTAGGGAGAGTAGTACCTACGTAGATACTTATTATAAACAACTGTTTTATCGTATTTTAGACTACCAGTTGTTGCAGAGAAGTAGGGAGAGTAGTACCTACGTAGATACTTGCTTGTAATTAGATAATTTGTAACTTAACACAGAATACAGTTATAAGACAGGTGCTTGCTGGATTGAATGAGTTTTTAGATAGAGATATTTTACTATCTTTAATAATAATAAGTTTTGTGACTTATTAGGTACTGAATCATCCTGATTGTCCACTGCTGAAAACAGACTCCCCTACTAAGGGGGGATTTTGCCATATACCCTACGCTTGGCATGCGGCTTGGAGATAGTAGTTAAAGATATCAGTTCCTCAGATGGCGCTGCTGCCCACCTTCCGGTATTTAACCTTTAGTCGCAAGTGTCGCACATGTTTTTACATTGGTGCCATGTGAAGTATAAAAAGAACCAAAACACTTAGGATCCTTCACGAAGAGAGCATATTCTTCTTCTTGGAAAATCGTTTAAGGTAGCAGTTCCCCATAAGGCGCTGCTGCCCACCTTCCGGACCCACATACATTACGCAGTAACAGGGATGGCATTCTAGCCCGGCACTCCACGAGCAAACTCACCAAGTATTAGATGCAAATTATTATCACGCTTGCGCTTGTGATCGAATAAACCGGCCTTTGATAAATTAATCATTGAATTTTTCAAGACGAAATATGTAAGTACTTAAGTTGTGCAATCCTATCATCATCATCACCGTAGACGTCCACAGTTGAACAAAAGCCTCCCCCATAGAATGCCACAAAGATCGGCTTTTAGCCGCTTGTAACCATTGGCTACCCGCGACTTTAACGATGTCGTCGGTCCACTTGGTGGGAGGCCTACCAAATCTACGTCTTCCGGTGTTATTGTGGTAACCACTCGAGAACCTTTCTTTCCCTTCAGTTATATATTCATCGAGCAATATGGCCCGCCTATTGCCACTTCAGTTAGCAAATTCTGAAAGCTATGTCGGTGACTTTGGTTCTTTGGCGAATATCCACGTTCCTGATTTTATCGCGCAAAGAAACTCCGAGCATAGCTCGTTCATCGAATCTGAGCTTGTCCATAAGGGCCACAGTTACTAACCACGATCCAGTGCCATATGTCATCACTGGCAACACACACTGTTTGAAGACTTTGGTCTTCACGCCTGATGTTCGACGAGAAGATGTCACGTAACTTCCGGAACGCTGCCCATCCGAGTTGGATTCTTCGGGCGAACTCTGTGTCGAAGTTAGACCTACCTAACTGGACAGTCTGTGCCAGGTTTCTTTTTTGTACTTAACTAGGTAACTGGACCACTATCTCACCTCAGGTTAAGTTATCTATTGACTAGCGTTTTGAAGACCCCTACATTGTACTTGACCGCAAACACACACTCTGGCAGGGTGCTCCATTCCCTGGCGGTTCCTATGATGAACGAAGACGCAAATCGCTTCGTTCGGGTAAATGGAATATCAACCATATAGCGGTGGCGCTTCTGAGTGTCCCTGGATGTCCGATTATAGAATGGGGATGGCGAAAATATCCCAACAACTACTGGTACGGGTGCAACATGGACATTAGACATAACTTTCGTCGTGTACATGTTCATTTCAAGACCCACCTGCTAGGAAACTCTACTGAGATTGCTGAGCATTATACCGAGTTGTTGTTCCATAAGCGATTTTGTCTTTGTGACTATGTCATAATGAAGAGGAATGGAAGTCCTATAGTCTCTTAAATTAGGTATCTACTTACAAACTCTGATATTCCCAATGCCTTTCAAATGTTTCCCAATGGCTTACTGCAAACATCTGTTCATAATATTATACCAACATTAATATATATAATTATCACGCATTTCAACATTGTAGGAATCTTTGAAAGTTATTTCCGGTAGCAAATTTGTAACATGTGACTAATAGTTTCAAATATTCAAATTGTATAAATTTTGTTTTGAGTTGCTTTTTATTTCTGTTAGACACAAGAGCCTACACCACGATACATCATACGAGTGCTTCGACCTCGTTTTTATTTTTCTGCATAATACCTTATTGAGTTGACAGCCCTAGCGCGACCACCAAGCGTAGTAGTCATAAAAAATGAAGTACATACAAGATCTTTCTTTCTGTTTGTATTGTGGTATAGTTACTATACGGTATTACAGAGTACAAAGCTTGGTTATTCGCAGTTTGACGCATAAGAGTAATATTCTCTTCAAAAGCCACTTTAATTTAAGGCAATCGACGTATATTATCTATGTTTTCATGATATTCGTTTACACTGAGCACTGCAATATACAGAGCAATACTGTAAGTGTTGCGCCCATGGCCGCTTAGATATGTAAGAAATAGTTAACTTCGAACGATAACGACTTTTTAACGTACTCTTAAGAAACTCGTTCATTGGTTAAAATAACTTTTGACGGGAATTTGCGTGCCACTTGATTTTTTTATCACAAATTAAAGTTCGTCGTCCGTAGCAAATGTCAAAGATATTAGGACTATATTTTTATATTATTTTACCACAAGACACTCTGCTCGTCTTCAATGCTTTTGGGAGGGTACCCTTTTGATCACCGTAAGACATTAATTAGTACGCAGAATTTGATCGTGGCCCTGTTTTTTTGTTGTTGTATGACATTGTGAAAGGAGATGAAACATAGATATATCGTTACATACTGGAAAGAAAGCAAAAGTCTATCAACATCTTCTGTATGGGTGTTTAAAGGCAAAGCAAACCAACAAAATTTAGGCAGACAAGAAGACTTGGCAAGCAAATAAATGCGTTTTATTTTCTTCCTGATGGGTTACGTCTGCACGATCCCACTAGAAGAACAAGAGACAGTTAATACTGCGGTACAACACCATTTGTTTGGCTAGTGTATTTGAATAATTACGGAAAAACTGCCAAGGACTCTGTATGTGGTTCAATAGGATGCGTTCTATCGCCCATGACAATGCTTCGGCACACACCGCAAATATGAGACGCATACTGCTTATAGGTTTGACCATGACCTTGCACCATGCGATTTCTTTATTTTCCCAAAAATCGAAAATTTAATTAAAGGTCTGACATTTACTACGCCAGAAGACTCTGAAAGCTCTCAACCAGCATATGAAAACCAAGCCCCAGACCAATGGTCCTCATGTTTTAAAACAATGTTTTGTATGAATGAGGGTTTATATATTGTTACTGTTTTACTCGTACATCGTTTTTTTTTATTTATAAATTACGCAGTACTTTCTGTTATTCTCATTTATTTCATTTTCTTCTTGTTTCGCTTTCGTTTTCAACTGAATATTTAAATTTTAATATAATTTTATTTCTTCATGTCCGATATAATTAACCACCAATTTTTCACTATTATTGGGGATTTGTCTTGGCCTTTGTCAGATGGGCAAGACATCCTCTATGTTGTTTTTTTATATGTTGGCAATTTTGGGGGCAGGGGATTATAGCAACCCCCCCCCCCCCCCCCCCCCCATAATAAAGGAGACTGTGTTTAGCAGTATCCGGCTGATACAGTACAGTAATGCATAGGAGGGTGCAGGAGTGCATTGCTAGTATTTTCCAGTGATTTTCTTTTGTTCATGTTTTCCATTCAAAATTGGCCAATTTCATTATGAAGTTTAATAAAACAATTGAGAATGTGGATATTTTTAGTAAAAATTCCAATCACCAAAGAGATCAATCACATTGTATGAACAAGTTACAGGCATATGACAAACCAAGCGAAACAAATAAAAAAATAGTTTGTGGATAACACGGGAAATACGTTCCGCCTTCGTTCATGACACACAATCACATCACATTTTTTCACTCGAAGTTTACTTAGTTTTATAAAACATGAGTATGTCTTACAGTAGGGAGAAGGAGTGTATTATGTTAACTCCACAGAACATTGTATCGGAAGCTAAAGATGTGATACAAAGTCTTTTACCAAAAATTCCGTGAACTATATATGAAATCATATAATAACACTTTCATCCTTTGGAGAAAAGCAAAAAGATACGAAAAATGTGTTTTTGGCCTATTGACCAGATTTAGCCAATTTTAAACAACCTACAACTCTTTGGAGTTATGTTTTCTAAGTTCTGCCGTTAGTCCCAATAACGATATTAAAATCGAAACATACCCAAAATTATTACTTTATGTGAAACGACAATCCGAATGGCATAAACAGAAGAAATCCAATGTTTTCTCCTGCTACAATTTGGAACCCTTTTTAATGATCCTCTAATGAATTAAACCTATTGATCCTCACAAAAGTATTGATGTACCTGATATGTATATTTAACAGTTTTGTAAATATTAAAATGACTTAGCAGCGTTTTTATTGTTACAGTTTGTGTTAATTTTTGGAGCTCATGGGTCTTATCGTATTGATAATCTTCTTAATCTAACGATCAATAGCGTTGAAGTCCACTCATATGAATTATTTTGGTAAAGCTGCAAGACACAAAAATCAAAATGTACAGATCGTTTATTACCCGAGGTGTGTACAAAAGTATTGTTGAAAAATATCAGAAATTCCGCCCTCCTGATATGAAAACCAATCGATTCTTTATCCGTTACCAAAACGGCCCATACATAAAACAACTAATTGGAAATAATAATTTACGGGTGTGCGCCTCAGGAAATTGCTACTTATTTAAAGTTACCTGATGTTAAGCTGTATACATGCCACTGTTTCCGGAGAACATTTGCCACTCTTTTAACAGATTTGGGAGTGGTCATGTATGTTTTAAAGAGACATGAAGGACGGAAATCATCTGCGGTAGTTAAAGGATAAAGAGATGAAGGTATAGAAAAATCTATTGAAAGCAAAGTCAAAATTTGCCAACCAATTGTCGAAAATATCAATTTAATAGAGCCGTCTCTACATCAAATTCAAAGTCAAAGTCAAAATCATTTATTCAATTTAGGCGTCTACGACGCTCTTATGAAGGTCAATTACAAATTTTAGTATTGAAATATTCTACATTGTACTGCCACGTTCAGCAAATAAATTGTATAGAGCCACTGCGAGAAGAACGGGCAAGAAACTCGGGGCCATTTTTTTAAACATCTTTTAACAATGTGTTACATACTTACTATCATAAAATATTAATTAATTTTTCAACCACTAACACACCCTTACCTACACATACAATAACTCTCTTACACTTAATCACGAGTACACACACTTTTGTTATGTTACAGTTAAGTATTTAAGTATCAAATTACAGGCAATTATTTTTGTTCCCCGACGAAAGAGACCTGGGACCTATCTCACGGGTCTAGAGCCTAGTTTAGGTTCCAGGTACTCCACCACTTATGTTTTATATCTACATTGTATCTGCCTTTTTTTATTATTATTATTATTATTATAGAATAGAGTTATTACAATATTTGATTAAATTAATAACTCTATTATGTAGGTGACAGGCAATAGCTTGGCAGAGGCGGAATTATCCAGGCATTTTTGTCGTTTATGTAATCAAAAACTGTGTAGTAGGATTTTTTAATCAATAAGTTTTTCACATGCAACTTGAATTTCCCTTCTGTGAGCGTTGTAATATGTTTGGGAACTTTATTATAAAACCGTACACAATTACCTAAGAAGGACCTTTTATTTGTCTTTGCTAATCTAAAACCTGGCACCGCTATTTTATCTTTATTCCTAGTATTGTAATAGTGATTGTCACTGTTTAATTTAAATTTACTCAAATTTTTACGAACATACATAATATTTTATAATATATAAGAACTTGGTAAAGATAAAATATCAATTTCTTTAAAAAGATCCCTCAGAGATTCTAAAGAACATAATGATCACCCATGCTAGAAAATAATATAGTTTCTAAAAAACTGAGACAACGATTTCTGAGACTATTTCTAATTCTCAAGCTGTAAATAAATCGACAACTGTAACGGATGGTAGTGGTAAAATTGTTACAATGCACTTTTACAATTATTGTTCAAATAGAAACATTGGCCTCTAATTATTTGTACGCTGTGTCTTATTTTTTCTAACAATATCTAAATGTGAGTGTTGGTTCCAACACTTATATATGCTAGTGAAAGTTGGGTATGGCAGAAAAAGCATGAAAGTAGAATAAATGCAGTGGAGATGAGAGCATTGAGAAGCATGATTGGAGTGAAACGGAGTGACAGGATAAGGAATAGTGTGACAAGGGAACGATGTGGTGTGAATGAGGATTAGTGATCAAAATCGAAAAAGGTATGTTAAGATAGTGTGGACTTGTGGAGAGAATGAATGAAATGAGAATGACTAAACAGGTATACATAGGACAAGGGAACGAAAGTATTGGAAGGGGAAAACAGGCGAACGTTCCGAAATCAGTTTGAAGACGTTTCGAAAAAGACCAGTTCAGGAGTACCCTTAACCGACGCTCATGTATGAAAGGATTCTTTAGTGTAGATAGATGAAGTGAAAGAGGTAAGGACCGTAGTAAGAGGAAATCTATGGTCTCTGCCTACACCAACAGGAAGCAGGCGTGATTTTATGTGTGTATGTATATCTAAATAAATAAACTTACTATTCTTATTCATAAGTTGCACTTACTTATTTTCAAATACAGGGCGATAATAAGTAGTGTCCATCTTGGATCCAACAACTATTTTAAGCTTCAGTAACTTTCTGATTCTACGAGTACTGTAGAATCCTTCATTACGCTCTTGAAAGTTGAAAGCAATAACATTATTTTGCAGTTAATCAATGTAATGTCTTTACCTTTTTTCGTGGTACAGCAACAAAACTTAGTGACCCTAATTTTGTTTTGAGAAGTATATATACATAATAATATACCTCTAACATAATATTGAAACTTTAGAAAACAGAACACGATAGGTAACGTACTTTAAACATGCATCCATTGATCATTATCGTTCAATATTATGTTGTAGGTATAAGGAATAATAAGATCAATGGATCAAAGAGTTTGGTTGTGGAGAATCCTCACAAGTGTCACGCGATCACTTTCAGCACGCACTGGAGTTAATTGTTAGGTTAGCGGCTCTTTATGGTATAGACGAGATTGAATGCGATCAATCGGCTATTCATTGCAATCCTTTTAAGCTTACTTCTGAAATCTGTTACACACAGAGTCAGGTATTTGAACTAACTCAAACGATATTTTTTGTGCGTACTAGCTCAGTTAAATTCCAACTTATTCAGATTTATTCAGTTACATTCCTACTTATTCAGATTTATATGTTTAATCTGATATTATTATATTATAACAAAGAAAGATTAGGTGAAAGATATTTTGGAATAAGTAGGCTAGTTGGCTCGACAAAATACTATCGAATTGTGAATTGCTGATGACGGATGCAATAAACCTAGCGCGGTGAGAGTCGCATAACGAGTCCTTGCTAATAATGCCTTATATTAGTTTCATATTAACTACATTGTTCGTATTTTTCACGCATGTCGTACTCGCACTTTTTTTTTTTTTAATAGATTTTTGTACTATATCGCATAGAGTTAGACGCTATTAAAGTTATTCTAATAGACAAAAAATCAAAAATTGCGTGTCACACTTTTATTTTCGTCTATGTCTTTTTCCTATTATTTGTAAGATTCACTTCCCGGAATGCTGTAAGATCAACCATATTAAGTCTATCAATGGTTTTAATAAGAAAATAGTTTAAATAACAGGCCTTTAAATGTCAGACGGACGGATTGACGGACAGTGGAGGCTTAGTAATAGAACCCTTTCACAATACGAAGCTGATTTCATAGTGTTTATTAGCACCAGTTCATCATTCTGTACATTTTTAGGGCTAACGGGCCAACGATAAAACTAATATTTAGTCTACCAAGCGTCCGTCCATCCTACCTATATGTTAAACCGTAAAGAGTAAGGCCTTTTGAATTTTTTATGTTGCGATGTAATGGCACATTTTCTAACAAATTCAAATTAAACTGAAATCTTAGTCGACCACATGAAATATAGATGATCCCAAACTGCATGAAAATTAACGTTTTTCTAATAATAAATACGTACTACAAAATACCCCCCCTTCTCTACCAGAAGGTGGGCAGCAGCACTTTCTGAGGAACTGATATGTCACACTGCGGTCCCCAAGCCGCCTGCCAAGCGTGGGGATTATGGCAGGCCCCCCGTGATGGGGGAGGCTGTGTTCAGCAGTGGACTATCCGGCTGATACAGTACTACAAAATATATTTACTGTAAGTTTGTATGGAGCCTAAGTGAATCTTAGTCGTGGGTTAATGGCCGGACTTATTAATTTAAATGTCTAAGTTCTAAGTTCTATAAATAGATAAATATTTCTTGTCAATCCCCTATGTATTTATTCGCCAATCTGGTGAACTGTTACCTCTCAACTCTTGAAAGAAGCGTTTAATAATAGTGGGGGGTAATTTTTTTTTTACTTATTATGATCTAATCAACGATCCCCGGCATTTGCAGACCAGCCGATCACTTGAATACTCTATAAAACAATGGAACGTACATTGAACTTCATGCTCCTGGCATGAGTAATATCCTAAATGACCGATAGTATGTGTTTTCGGAAACTGGTAAACTGGAGAGCTTCTTGCCAATGCTATTCACATACCATTGAAGAATGTAGAAGAGATCGGTGTATCCCTAGATATTTCAAACACTTTTGATACACAGTTCAACATGAGAGTATTGTGTGCCTCTAATTTCAACACTACTGGTTCTCAGGGATTGCTGGCAGAACACACTGTTAAGTACTTGGCGATAGATTTTATATTTGGGTATTCACAAAATGTTTTTCCACCACGATGGGAAACTCAAGCAGCTAGCGGCGGGATCCAACCATGGACAGGCGGCACAAAAATCCACAGCAAATACTGCTCGGCTATCATTGGTTCAAAAATACAAATTCCGCAAGGATCAATTTTAAATTGTCGAAAATCCGTCATTTTTATTTTTTTATTCCTGATAGGTTAGCCTTTGTCCACTATCTAACCTGATGGTTATTGTTGATGTGGTCGAAGATGTTGTTCAGGCTTACCTAGAAGTACTGGCTCTCAAGGACAGCTGCCGGAACACACCGTTAGTACTCTTTTTAAACTACCAACATGCTATAACGACTGCCATCCTAAGACAAACACAGGGATAGACGGGTTTATTGTGCTCTCCGAGGCACGGAAGCGCTCATTGATAATATAACTAGCGGTCATCCATCCAAGTCATGACCACGGCAGACGTTGCTTAACTTAGCTGACTGGTTAAGAACGGCTAATCAAACTTCGATACGAGCGCTGCAAAAGTATTCAATTTGTAAAAAGGGAAATATTGTAATAAATTTATAATGATCTTTACAACACACACTTTTAAAAATAATGTTTTAGCTGAACGTAGCAGTAACATTCTAAATATTTCAATATTAAAATTTGTAATTTTCCTTCATAAGAGCGTCGTAGACGTCTTAATTGTATAAAATGATTTTGAATTTGAATCGATATTAGGGGTCAGTTTTCATGTCTACTCTCTTCTTGCTGCATATAAAAAATCTACTTAAACCGGGTATCATCGGGTATGCAAACGGCAGGATAGTGTTAGAGAGGTATGTCTGATTCACAGGCTAGCGATGCTTATATTGGTTTCCCAGAGAGGTTATGGTTTGACCTTATACGCAGTCTCCAAATGGGGCCGTTATTTTGACAAAATGGTAAAGTACAATTTTTCGAAAGTTCGGGCATGTTCATTTTGAGAGGCAGCCCTTTTACTTTCACCTGTCTTCCGAAATGACATAACTCCAAAACACGACCAACTTGAGTCATTGTAACATTTACACGGAAACTTAACTCTAATCGTGTCGAGGGCTAAATGAGCTGCAAAGAAGCTGGAGTCATTTGAAAGTGCGATGGCATTTTAGACGCGGATAGCTTCTAAACCTTTATCAAGCTCAAGCCCAGTCTTGCATGTACTACAGACGGGCCTGGAATGGATCGAGTAAATAGCAGCTCTAAGCATTTGACTCTATTAATAATCGAGCAATTAACCGTATTGGCGTCTACGCATTGATAGAAACTAAAATCCAAAATCAGCCTCGAAAATAAGCGTAAAGTTGCCAGTTTATCGCAATTTTCCATGTTACATTTTTGGGAATCTTCAATCAATCTACTATTCCTCGATCTCATTTCTTTCACCTAACAATAAGTCCCACACACATCAGACATTGCCGATATCCCTGTGTGCCACAGCAATTGTACGGGCGTTTTTTTGAAATCTTGTAACTGGATTAAACGCGAATATACCGGTTTGTGCGCTGAACTGGAGCTTTACTTCTCCGCTATGGATATTGTGGCACAAGGGTCTTTTAAATCAAATTATATTGCTTCAGGCTCAACAAGCCCCCTACAGAGTTTGAAAAGATCATTAATAGACTATTTAGACACCTCTTCCTTAAAAAAACTCGCTTACAGATCCGTTAGCAGCACATAAGAAGATAACAAGTCTGCTTTACATTTCACCCGTAAAGTGAAACTACAACTCGCTTTTCTAACTCCTTGGGGATGAGAATTGCTACTTTACCACCTACCTGTAAAAAAATCTTTGATGTGATGTTCAAGAACAATAATGAAGCCCTTGAATGTATATTATATATCCCTCAGGCTCGACAGGCTTCAGGTGATTTCAACCACCTGCGCTAATTGGGTAGCCTTTGGCCACAACCTCACCACCGCACAAAATGGTAAAGAGGTTTAACTTAAAAAGGAAACTAGATCTCGAGGACTTGTGCCGGAACATTAGGTGTTTGTCGACAATTTTCTATTCAGATGATTATTTTTACGTTTAGCCATTACACCATTAATAATTTTATATTTTAGTATATACCTATATATAGCATTAACAACAGCTCCATAATTTTATCATAAAGATTATCCTCAACATGATCAAATGCTATTAAATAATCTTACTATTTATACAATGCCTTTACTTCGAAAGTCATGTAAGCAATTTCAAAACTTTCCTAATCTCTCTTTGTTTAAATTTTATTTTTCTCTTTATGTTGTTTAATTTTAAAGCAAAATTAACGACAATGGTAATTGTGTAATTATAACTAGCTCATGACATTCCTCAAAACTGGCCATTGTGAAACATTGGTTTATCTTTATACTATCACACCACCGTTATCTTGCCAACATTACCATACAATTCAAATTTATAGAGCCATCGAGGTAACAGCCTTATTATACGGAAACAAATGTATTTTTTTACGTTATTAATTTCAAAGAAAGTCGAGGTTTTATGTTCGTTTGTATGTTCTAATCATTGGTTCGCTTTATAATTCGCTAATATAGTACCTAAGGCGAAACTTAGATCGAAGCAATGAAGTCTGAGCGGTAATAGCTACGGACTGCCGCACCGCAGGTCCCTGGTTCGATCCCCACCGCCGTCTTGAGCTTCCCCGCATGGTGGATAGGCATTTTGCGATTGCCCGTCTGGCTAGCCACAATCTTCAAGTAGAAAATCAGTCGCCAAGCACCTATGGGTGTGTTCCGGCAGCAGTCCTTAAGAGCCAGTGAAATTACAGGCACATGAGACATCAGGTCAAGGTAACGGGTGCAGTGAAATTCGTCACTTGTGATGAAATGCATCTGGTCTAGGCAGAGGTAAGTCCGCTTAACATCAAATGGGCCTCGAGCTTGTTACGTTACAAAAACATCAAAAAAAAGATTTTTACATTATATTTACTGAAATAGTGAATCTTTTGCAGCTTTAGCTAAGTCGCGCTATTTATTTTTAGAAGGATCTATATCGCCAATTTCAGCTGTATCTTGCCTTTGCTACGTCATTAGCCGTCTGCGTCATAGGTTATAATTTAAATTTTGTTTTCAATGTAATACTCGTACCCAAGCAAATTTTAATTACTGCAACATCTTAGGATGTTTTTGGTGACAAAACTTTTTCATATTTTATTGGGTAGAGAGACTTAAGTTGTAGTGATATAGGTATATCCTAGATTAGGAAAACTGAACTCTTCAGTCTGAAATCTTAGTAGTTAGAAACGAATTAAACTTGTGATAGGCTTTCATGAAACGAAAGCATTCCATGGATTCACCGTGCGGGTGCCAGGTCCATAGCGTTGCAGAGGAAGAGGCTAGAGATATTAGATATTAAGAGCCGCAAGGAAGCTGCAGAAATTGTTTTTGAGATTGTAAATATCTGTTCGAATATATATAAGATAAAGATATCAAGGCCCCAAGAACGTAACACGTTAAAAGGCGGAACTGCAATTTAACCGCACTCTCCAGAACTTCCCAGATCACACAGGTTTAGCTGTGTATGGATTCGCTAGTAAACTATGCAAATGTAAATAACAGATAGAAAATTATAATTTCGAAATTATGCTAAATCTTAAAACGGATCTCACACGGAATCAGAGCGTAAATTTTCAATTTTCATTTTGCAGCTTACCTTGTTATTTGGGAATGACCCTAAATTTCGTCCTTTTTGCAGATACCTCTTAATTTGCATATTAACGAGAAACTCTGCATCGGAAATACCCAAAAATACCGTAGGTCGACTGTGAAATGGCAGGTGGCGGGGCCGACTAATTCCAGAATATTCTCAAATTCTCCGATGCTTTTGTCGAGACTTCGTCACAACGCTCATGCCACGCTTTGCGTAGCTACTACTTTCGCCTTTAATAGCTTTTTCACTTGCTGTTCCTTTATTCAGCACGGTTCTATCTTTAAATTGTCAGCCCCACAAAGCAACTGAGCTCTGATTACATCAAAAAATCTTCTTGGATGTATCTATTACTTAGCTAGTCTATTATTCAAATTTACAGACTCAACGCTAGTGTTGGTACGTGCGACAGCCACGAGAAATAGAATCGGTAATTATAATAACGTAAGTAGGAAAGCCATGACAGCAATACGATATTAGAAACGGCTCATTAGGTATTTAAGTGAAGATGACAGCTCTATAAATAAAAGACGGGCGTCTTTTGTCAGTACACAGGCTTGTTTATTTTTACACAGTGAAAAAGAAAGCTTATTTGTGAGCAAAGGTGATGCTATGACAAAACATCTGTTTCATGTGTGGGAGGCTACAGGCATTATTCCGACTAAATCGTTTACCACATCCGCGACACTCCGTAAACGAGCCTAATGCGGCCGTCGATGACAAATATAATCTTTACTCTAAGACGAACTGACTTGACACTGTTGTTATTCCAAGAAACGGAAAGATTTATTTTTACTCAAAGAGCTAAATATTCAGGTGAAAGATTTCTGTGAGGGCGTTGTTTGGTCGCACCGTTAAATCTGTCGACAGAGACGCGTCTTCTGTGTAATCAACTCCAATGATACCGAAAAGTCTGCCGGATTTCATTGCTTTGATATACCTCCTCAAAGAAAGGTAAACATTTTATTTCGACTAAAATACATCGAAGCCATAAGTTTTTGATTGATTTTTAATGAGTTGACGACAGCGTTTGCGTATGTTCAAGCATAAATATTATTTCGTAGTAATTTAAAAAGTAAATATGAAGCATGCATAAATAAGTTCATAACTTCTTTAATAAATCTACGATACGCATGAGTTTACTTCACCAGTGGTCAGATACGTGCGTAAAACTACGTTAAAATCATCATCAAGTCTAACCAGGAGGCACCTCTTTAGACGTTAAAGAGGTGCCTTCGGGTTAGACTTGAGCCAAGTGCTAACATCTGCCAGCTGTAAAGCAATTAAAACACCGCTCGCTCACTTAGTAATACATACACATAAAGCAATCTCTATTTTTATTACAACGATCTTGCTTACATTACTTCCTTATTATCACGTTTTAGACATTATATTTAATATACAGCGCTAATTATAAACGAGTTCTTTATTACGCTTAGTGAAGACCCGTTCACAAAAATCTAAGAGGTTAATCGCCATTGTTTTTTTATTTCTCTTTTAGGGTTCAATTATGTGGATTAATATTAAAATTTCGTTTGTCATCAAATAATGACAACTATGGTTCTGCGTAATAGTACGTGCAGGAGACTTGCACGCCTCGGACTGTCAGCGTCTGTACAGGCAACTTCCATTCACCAAAAAAAACCTGTGTTATTGTTATAAATATTTTATCTTCACTATCCATTTCATTATTATAAAAGCAAATGTAACTCTATCACTCTGTATGTTTGTAGGGTTATTTATGGCAATTTTTATATAACATATTCAGGACCAGTAACAAAAAAACTATTCAAGAATAACTGAACATTGAAGCTCACAGACTCTACGATACACAATAGTAGTTACACTCCACAACTTTCTATACGCTGTTGCTGCATCATCGTCGCCGTGGCAAGCCGTCCGCGTCCTGCATCGTAGATGTGTCTGTTCTATAGCAAAGCAGTTGTAAAAGGCTGCTCAAAGATACTTACTCGAACGAGAAAATACGTAAGGGCAGACGGCATTGTCAGTTGTGTACATTTTCTACTCCCGGGTGTAAGTATTGGTGAATAAGATTAGTGTTTTAAGTATATTTTTCAACTCACTTTAATTTAAAGGAAAATAAAATTGACAGATTTTATAAAAAATACTAGAGCATCAAACCTTACCTTCGTATTAACAAAAGTAGTTTATTTCATGCACCGTTCGAACATCAATTTGATAATCTACAATATTGCCAAAAAAAAAAATTGTTAGCCATTCTATTTTGATTATGTAAAAAATATGTCGTGTCTTATAGCTAATAAATTATCAATTTTAATAATATTAAGTAAAAATATAATCTTATTTTTATTTATTCACAATTTAATAATAATGTTTTCATATATTTTTGTGACCGTTTTCAATGCCATATATTTTTCTTTACTAGGTACTAAGCCGATAACAGCTAATGCATTGTTAGCTGAAGCAATCGTGAAAAGATATGAAGATCGTTCTCTATCTGTCGTACAGAGTGGGATGGACGGAAAACTGTACCGTTTTGTAGAATCGTTGATTTTGAATAGTTCGTCAGGTTACTAGTAGAACATCATCAACTGAAATACGTCCAATGATGAACAAAGGCCTCCCCAATAGCTTTCTAGGGGAATGCTTTATTCATCTATATGAACGACTATTAGCTACTTATCTATCAGTTCTCCGTAACATTAACGATGTCGTCATCCCGTCTAGTGAGGAAACTGCCAACTGTACGTTTTTCGGTGTAAGCTGGTTACCGTATGAGGCAGCTCATTGCCATTTCAACTTGCAACTCTAAAAGTTATGTCGCGACTTTCACTCTATCGAGTAGAGCTATAGAGAGCTATGAGCTATCGATGTAGCGACTCTGAGCTGGTCCATAAGGGTCACAGTTATGGATCACGTCCCGGTCATAAGTCATGGCTGAAGACGTTGGTCTTCAGGCTCTGCGGGATTTTAATCCTGAAGACGTTGCGTAGTTTCCCTAACGCGGCCCATCTATGTTAGATTCATCCACCAACCTCCATGTCACAGTGGGATCTTCCTACTCTGACAGTCTGTATCAGGTAAATATAATGGATAAAAAAATCGCGAATCTGGTTTATAACAACATCTGATACGAGTGCGTAAAGGTGACATGACTTTCGTCTTGTTCATGTTTATTTTATGACCAACCTGCTGACAAACACTTCAGCGTTTCGATATATTCTTTTTTTTATGTTATTTTGACGGAACAAGCCGAGGCCCACCTGATGTTATGCAGACTAACCTCTGCCTATAACAGATACATTTCCTCACAAGTCACGGATTGCACAGCACTGCGCCCGTCACCTTGATACATAGTTATTAAGTCTCATGTGCCTGTAAATTCACTGGCTCTCAAGGACTGCTGCCGGAACACACCGTTAGGTGCTTGGCGACAGATTTTCTACTCGAGGGTGGTAGCTAGCCAGGCGGGAATTCGCAAAATGCCCTTCCACCGGTTTGCGGTGAAGCTCAAGCCCGCGGCGGAATTCGTACCATGGACCTGCTGCTCGGTAGTCCATAGCCATTGCCACTGAGCCATCACTGCTCCAAAATATATTCAACTTACCTATAGTCGATTTGTCATTGCTGAGTCACTGAAGAGACTAAAGTACCACTCAGGCTTCGATTAAATCGAAGGCTTTTTAATACGAGTAGTCCACAAATGCTAGAAATAATGTCCGATAATATCTACTTCTTGATCTTCTGTGTAATTTGACGTAGTGCATGGGTGTGGTTTATGGTCTTCTCAGAAAAAGGTTTATTCGGGCAGCTGGAAGTCATCAAACCTGGTAGAAAGACGATTAGTAATGACTCTCGATAACAGTATAATAGTAATAAGCGTGGCTAATAAATAGTGAGATGGGCCTGTAGTTCTCCAACAAGGTGAAGAAGAACTACACTTCTGCTCCACGCTTCTGGCTGACTTCTGTACGGCTGAGTGTACCATTTTTCTACCCGCTCTCAGAAGTTCTGTCGTGATTCGGACATCACCTAGCGCCTAGTTGTTATTAAGCTGTTTGAAAACGTCGACGAAATTCTAATCTCTCATAGGTCAATTTCCGCGACAACATAATATCGGGTCACTGAAGTGACTCAAGTCTACAAACACTAGATATAATGTCCAATAATATCCACTTCTTGTTGTTGCCGAGGCGATCCAGTCTTTTGGAAATTGATCTACAGAAACCTATCTTTAGGTACCTACAGATACGTGAATATGAACGGACGCTTTTAGTTTAATTTTGTCTTAAAGTTGTTAAGTAGTATATTTTCCAGAATAATTTAGTTTCAATGTTATTTTAAATATTTTTTGCAATACTTTTATTTTTATTGAGTATTGACATTAAATATTTTTACAACTTCAGGGAAAGGTAGGCCAAATTTGATATTCCAATCTAATCTAAACAGAAGAAGTCATTTTATTCAGTGATGTTTCTAAATTCTGTAGTATTATCTGTTTATATAATTTCTACGTGTTTACTATTTAGCTTGGTGGAAGTAACTTTTGAATAATAGATAATTAATAGATATTTTGATTTTTCAAAAACAAGAAAATAGTTTCTCATTCTATATTTCCTTACTCTGCTAATATGTGTGAAGTGAGTTTACGACGGTAGTGAAACAAGGAATCTGTTAAATTATAGACACACGAGCTAGATGCTGTTTCAAAGGGTAACCAAATCGATAACCGTGAGTATGAACAAGCCCAGTCGTGACCACTCGCCTAGCCATCAGGGTACGAACTATAAGTTTCTAAATATAATCCGATTTCAGTAAAATGTCGTTGCGGGTACTAAAATCACATAAAAATCATAAAGATAGAAACAGCAAAAAGCCATTAATAAAAAAAATTATATATACTCCTCTCAACGGAATTCTAAGCATATTATGAGCTCACTCTTGACTGGTCTCAACTAATTTAATTACCATATATTGTTGTGTTGGGTAAACGTATTTAAACATGTAATTTTTTGGTGTAGGTTAAATGACGTGTGTACAAAGTCTTGTTAAATTTTATTTGCCATACAAAAATGTTTCTATTATTATGAGAGAGTTCTTTTTCACCGCGGAAGTGAATATTTGACTGGATGCCAGTGTCTTTTAGTAAGCGCGGTTAATTACCGTATTTTGAGAAGATTACATATATTAACAATAGTTTGAATATAATTATGCACAGAGTTTCACAACAGACCCTTCTATGAGCATTTAAACCTACCTCCTCTAAACAACTAAAGGGTGTTGTCCTTATATACCTAAGCATCGTAGTAAAATAGTACTAGTAACAAATGCAGTTATACAAGGATATTTGTTGAGTTATGTTTCATTAGTTATTGTTAGTGCATGACAATGATCCCTGAATAACACAACAGCATTTGGTTGATGCGACGCGATTTATATGCTGGCTCAACAAAATATCAGTAAAATTTAGCATGCTAAAAATTTAAAATGCATGTTGCCAGCACGTTGAAAGTATGAAAATAAATAATTAGCCGTAGTTTTCAGGCCTCACGTATTGCAGACTAACAATGCTCAGTATACTTCCTGGTAAGATTTAGCTTCTATTTAGTTGCCACTCTTGAATCTAAGTTTGATCCTAGAAACACCATATTATCGACTTTCTCTAATATTTCTAACTTCTCGTAACACCAGCTTAATCTTAGCACTTGAATTTATTCATGTAATCTTAGTACGGTGACGTTGGATAGACTAAAATTTTATATATTTTGTTTTGGTGGTGTTTTATATAGGAATATACTCGCACCAAAACAAAATTTTCACCAACTTTGAACAGAAGCACGGCAACATATCTTATCTGTCATTTGAAAAAATTACCTGGTCCGTATATCCCATTCTCTTTCTAAACCCTGCTTGTGCATCCCATACTTTCTCACCTGTTTCTTTTATCACTCGTTCAATCAATACTTTCGCATATAGTTTACCGATGACGCCGTGAAGGCATAATCCACGGTAATTCTTTCAGTCATGATGTGACCCTTTACCTTTATATAGCGGCACAATCACAGCCTAGCACTTTATTGGGCCGCTCCTCCAACACATACTATAAACGGGGCGGTGCAACAGACTAGCTACTTAGCCTACTTATTTTTTGTGCTGTTTTAAATGCTTTCGCACTGCCCCTCCACAACGGGGGTGGTGGAAGGGGATGTGTGGGACTTGAACCCACTAAAACCCCCCGTGAGCAGTTATCCGCCAAGGTGGGGCAAGATAGGGTCGCGTTAGCATTCGCGTTAGCATTTCTGGTGCAGGTGCTTTCTGGACACGGATTTTTCGGAAAGTACCTGCACCAGAAATGTTCTCTGTCTGAATCGGAAGGTCAGAGACCCGAATGGCCGCTTTACTCACCTCCTAAGGACCGGGCGGGTCGCTTCCACCGTTCACTGCCCAGGGCCCGGTTAGCATACCTCGCCCAGCTCTCAGCATCTCGACTGATACTATCGTATCCTGCAGCCTTATCTTATTTCATACCCTTAAACGCAAACCTCAAAATTTCATCCAAACTTATTCCATTTTCATCATTACTTGTATTCATATAGGTTTCTGGCACCTGATCCAGTGTTTCCCTCTGTTTCAAAATAGTTCATTCATGTTTTCAACACACATTCTTCTCCTTTTATAATGCTGCCATCATTACCTCTGATTTGATTCAGCTCTTAGGTCGTGCTTTTGCCTCGAGTTGTTCTAATGAATTTCCAGAAAAACTTTACATTTGACTGGAAATCATGAAAAAGCCTTTTGTCAAACATATCTTTTCGTTCATCTTTCTTTCTGCTTACCACTTCCTTATCTTTTTAATAATCTCTTATAATCTTTTCTTGCTTCACGTATGTCACCATGCGTCGCCATTTGTACTTTTCATCCAACTATGTCTTAATTTTCATTCACAGCCTTTTGTACTTTCTCATCCATGGACACATTCTTCTGCATTTTTCCTTTTTGCCTTTTAAAAATTCCACAAACATTGATGTCAACGTCTTCCAACCCTACCTTAATCTTCTTGCATTGCTCTTCTTAGATAAAATGCAGTCGGGGCTTAATGGTACTCGAGTAACGGATTCAGATGATAATTATCCGTAAAAAAATCGCCTACAGCGCCGATTGTTTCGTTCAACGATAACAATGATCACCACCAGCGTTCCTGCGGTTCCAGCGAGATACTCGTATTACTATATTTGTAAATACATGTTTCAGTAAATTAAATTTCAAAGCTGTTTTACTAAAGTTCCTAAATTTAAACTGGATCCATTTGGAGGTATAATAGGTTGGTTACTCTTCCCAACAAAAAACCGGCCAAGTGCAAGTTGGAAACACACAGCAAGGGTTCCGTACCAACACTGAATGTACCATAAAATCGTTAATGCTGTTGTCAAAAAGGCCTTGCCTCAGCACATGTTTCAGATGTCTTAAGACACCCGACGCTGATTTTCAGGCAAAGCCTTGCGGGTAACGTTCACAAAAAGTGATCATTGTTTTTTCTTAAATAGTATACATGCAAACAAAAATAAATGTAGAATAAATATTATATTACTAACACTAATACTTACTTAGTAAGTTTCCTACATAAATAATATTTATATAAATAATTAAATAATATGGAATACATAGAAAGAATATAAAAAAATTCAAATATATGTATGTTTATTATACAAATAAATATATAGTGATTAATAAGATATAAACATAGTATAAATGAGGATATAACAATATAAAAATGTCATTATATATTTATATATACTTCCTTAAAGCACTAGCGTGCAAACATTCCTGTGTTTAAACGTGAAGGGCACTATAGCAAGTAAAATTTTATTATTAGGCAGGCAAACTGGGAAAACGGTGACGCTGCACCTATGATGGACAGGCGTGAGGCTGATGATAAGCGTCGAGCCTGTGAGTTACTTATTCATTTCATCACTTAATAACATAAAAAACATATTTAAAGTCACAGTTGTCAAACCGACAACGCAATTTCGTTCTAATGGTAAAATGACGCGTCAACAAAATGTTAAAACTAAAAAAAAATAACTTGCAATGGTTATGATGTATTACCTAAGATATACCAAATTTTGAAGGACTAAATTAAAGGCTTTTTTTTAACAGTGTTTTTCAATAAGGACGCGCGAACTTTGACAGCGTATAGCGGCCATCTTGGTAAAGCGATATCTGTCAAGTTTCGCATGAACACATATTTAGTCGTGAAATTTCGCCATAAAACGCTACACGCTTCAACAACACGTAGAAATTGTTAAAATTTATTATCAAAATCAGTGCTCTATTCGCCTAACGTTCCGTGCATTGCGTCCAATTTATGCCGTTCATGGCCGTCCTGCAGAGTCCACGATCCGTCGTTTAATGAAGAAATTTGAGACAACCGGGTCGGTGATCGAAGAAGCAGTGCCTGTACGTCAAAGAAACGCAAGATCGTTGGAGAATATTGTTGCTGTTCGGGACAGTGTGCGAGAAAACCCCAGTCAGTCCATACCGCGTCGTGCACAAGAACGTACACATTGGCGGATTTTGCGTCGAGATTTGGGTTTTCATCCATACAAAATTCAACTAGCTCAAGAGCCACCCAACGGCCACAGACAGCGCCGTGTATTCGCTGATTGGGCTTCAGAGCATATGGCGGCTGCTTTCGGAAAAAAATAATCTTCAGTGATGAGGCTCATTTCGGGTTGAGTGGATTTATTAACAAACAAAATTGGCGGATTTGGATGTGTGGATTTTGGTTCGGCGGTATCATCGGCCCTTATTTCTTCAATGGCGACCGATGTCGGACGATAAAAACAATTTTTTATGGCCTAGGTTAGATGGTATGGTTCTGACAAACATTTGGTTTGAACAGGACGGCACCACTTGCCATACAGCACGGGAAACATTAAATTTACTGGATGAGAAATTCGAAAGCTTTGTCATCTCGCGTGGTGGCGACAACAACTGGCCACCAATATCGTATGACTTAACACCGCTTAACTACATTCTGTGGGGTTACGTGAAGTCTCTAGTCTATGCAGACAAACCACAGTCAATTGCCGCCCTGAAGGCTAATATAACTCGCGCTCTTCGTGTAATTGAGCCCAAATTATGCGAAAATATCATCCGAAATTGGTCCACCAGGATGCACCACCTACAGTGGAGTCGCGGCGGCCATTTGGCTGAAATTAAATTCCATACATAATATCAGCAAATATCCTTTTAAATAAAATAAAAATTGTGGCAATATCACTTAAACAGGTATTTTTATTTAATTTGTAAGTTCGAGCGCTCTTAATGAAAAACTTTTTATAAGTAGAGCCTTTTTCTAGTATGTTTAAATTGTTTTTCTATTATATCACCAAAATTACAGCGTAACTAAAAAGATACACCTTTTCCATTTAGTTTATTTGAAGTTTGGAAAGTGCATACGTACATTTTTTAAAATTTCGATATCCCACTAAAGGGACGATAGTTCATATGGGTATAATATCATTTACTAAGCCAGGTTTAGATTTATTGTGAAGGTATTCAATTTAAGTTCTTTTGACAATTATCAGCTTTATTTTGTGAATATTTTATAATTTTCCATCGATGACCCTATTATGATTTCGCTATGCAGATGTCACAACTTGGTGAGTAGTGAAGGTAATTCAGTCTCGTATTAATAAATGCATCTCGGAGTTGGGATCTATCACATGCAGTTTTGAAGTTTATCGTCAAAACTGTGTCATCAATGTATGAAACATCTGTCGATGTTGCTTCTTAAGATTGATCTCAACTTTGAAATGTATTTATTAATACGTGTCTTGAGAACAAATTAAAGAGTTCTGGAAATGATATAAGGAGTGTAGGTCGTTCACGATTTGACGCGCTAATGTTTCTATGTTCTATTCAATTTGGGTAACAGAACACATACTCTACACTTACTATTAGTACCTAGTCCTATTTACTTTTAGTTTTTTTGATGTAATACTACATAGGTATATTTTAAATTACAATGTTCACAAACAAACTCTACATAACTATAAGATAATTCTATAGCCACGTCAAAGGATATACGAATTCCGTGATTGAAAGAGAGGCGCGTTGTTGGTGAATAAAAATTTTAGATCTCGTACCGCTTTACAAGCTGAATTGCATTTAAGAGGCATTTTACATTTTAATGCGGTATATGAAGATTTTAAGCGCTTTATTTACTATCATAGGAAATATCTACAAGTTGTTTAATAATTGATAAAAATAGAATAATCTGTTCTCTGTTCAGTTAATGTACCAGATTTACAAACATAACATTAATTATTTTGTAGTGACCAATCTCCCGCACCTTGTTTTACGAATTAAAGTACACATAGCCAACTTCAGAGTTCTATGTCTTGTATAAAGATTCATCAAATTAGCTAAAAAAAAAAAACTGTGCATCAGACATATAATCCTGTTGACACATAGTGTACTAGAATATCGATAATTAATCGTCATTGTAGAAAAAAAAATAAAGATCTTGCGCCAATTTCCACGAATTATATCAGCAGTTTACCACGATATATTGCGTTTAATAAAGTGTAATTACAAACAGATATTATATGAAAGGAAAGTTCATTATTTTATTAATCTGATCTTTAATAAATTGTGATATTTACTCTGTTTTGTTAGACAAGAAAAAATATTTAACATAACTCGAAATGCTCATAAATTGAAATGTACAAGCGCAAGGCGATCAGTACCGCGCGAGCGCCCATCGAGGTAGGACCTGCGTTCGTTTTGCTTTGCTCTGACGTTTCGTACGCGGAACGCTTAGACGCAAGTTTATAGTGCGACCACAGAGTTTTGATCGTGTCTTTATTTTTTTAAGTAACAAACTATACTTTATATTTGTTGTCCATAATATAAGTATTGTTGTCTTGTTAAGTAACTACATCTTTAGTTTCTGTTCATCCATTGTGTTAAAAAAAGGAAACGTCACAAATATGCAGCCTTATACAGCGTTATTGGAAAAATGCTAACAACCTCAAAGGGTTGACTTCTTCTTTTTGGTCTGCTAGTTTTTATATTATTCTAGTTTAAATTAGTAACTCACTATAACTTTTGTTTTAGGAGGATAAGATCACAGGCGAATAATTGATTTCCAATATTTTTGGATTCAGTTAATGTCTAAAGTGAACACAGCGTATACTTCAGCTGGAAATTAAACTACCTTTCTAATTTGTACATACCGGCCTCCCGGCTTTTCCATCATTTGTACAAACCGGGATACCAGTTAGCGGTCGATAGTCGTATTTACAAATTTACCATAAAATCTGCGTAAGTCCGACTTTCATAATCCAAATGGTTTTCAAAAGGATGCATCCTTGCCCATACAAGAAAAAATCCATATTTTTCTGAAATCTGAAACCAGCACAAATTACATTTTGGCCCCAAAATATTACGTCATTTCATATTAATCTCGTAACTACGTCAACAGTTATAAACCTAGAAAACCGCAATTTTGCATATGTATAAGTAATTTTTCACTCGATACATTTTGCAACGCAAACACTTACCGATGCAAATTTGCGTATTAAATAATCTCGTAACTAATTTTAAACTTCTAAACCAAAAAATCGGAAATAATACAGGTGTTTAAATTACATGCAAATAATAATATCAAAGAAGGACCAAAGCCGTAGGTGGTATAGTTTTTCAGAAAAAAATATTGCTCTCCAATACAGTTTTCCCGCCAAAGTTCTTAAAACAATTGGGTTGTTTTAATCTTGTTACTTTAAGATATTTGGCGTCAAAATCTGTAACAATTCATGGCTAAAGAACAATAGTAAATTATTATATTAAAAGAAGAATCGAAGTTCTAGGTCAGTTAGTTACGAAAAAATAAAAATAGCAATTACATTACTATTTCCCACCATTTTTGTCGTGTGTTCAAACCCCATTTCCAGTATTTTTTCTATAAAAAGGTGTATTATCATTTATTTTCCATAGAGGAAATAGTGAGCATAAGAGTATATAGTGAGGATTGCATTGGTACCAAGAAGTACATATGTTGATTATAGATTGCATCAAAGATATTCGATTTAAAAACAAAAAAACCTCAAAATCTGTAAATATATATTAACATTTCGCTGTTTGGTCTACTCAAACTAAATGGATGAAAATGTTATTTTTTTAATGGTATAGGTGATAAATTGTGGTATGGGAATATGAGGGTGACATGTTTAAGTAATGGAAAACCAAAAACGTCATGGGACGTTTGTGGTTGGTACTAAGTTGTTTTCCGGATGCACAGAAAAATAAACCTCAATCCTATGCATGGTCATTATGGCAGACAGTGTTGACGGCTGGATATAGATACTGAAGAGTGTGAACGAGGAAAATAGCAATTTTTGGAAAATTTCAAAGAAAGAGTTTTTAGTCCGCAGCTTTTAATCAATGCCGTTACATCAAATATTTATAAAATTTTAAGCCGTATAATTTTTTAATTATTTAAGTTTATTGTTACAATAAATGATTCAAACATATCTATATTTTATTCATCAAGGATGAAATTTAAATAAAAGATTCACGATATAGGTTGACTATTTAATGCACATGCCTACTTCTTTTCTATAACATTAGCAAGTAATCGACAAGAAATTGATTATTTACTCATGCCAATCACACAATTTTTAAACTCGCAACTTACATTTCTTTATTAATGTCGAGTGCTAGTATCAAAATATGTTACTCACAGTCACGCTATTCCGTCGTCACTTCTTTCGCTTGTGTAAGCGATGCGCTGGCATTTACCTAAACTTCAGTAGCGTGATTTTGTGAAATGGCTCTTAATATGTTGTAACATATGTAAGTCGCTTCTTTATTTATAGGAATTTAAGGTAAGGAGAGATCCGCTTGAACCTACCTTTTATTTATTTTACATCAATCATAAGAAAAAGAATTTGAACTCAGTGTAAAAAGTAAATTAAGATTATTATTTAATTTAAAATGTTGATAAATAATAGACTGTTGCATAGGCCAGGGGCTGATGAACATATTACAAGAAGATTTCAGTGTGTAAGTAAGGATAAATTTAGATGATGACGAGGAAAGTAAAGGAAAAAATGTTGTTAGGGTTTCGCGATTATAACACGTAGTAATTAAAAACTTTGAAAGGTTTAAATAAATATATGATACAATGTTTTTATAACGCTCATATTTATCACTATTATTATCCCGAAGTTTCAAACACATAGTAGTTTAAAGTGTTTAAAATTTACTTTGGGGAAAATATGGTTAAGTGAGTAAGTAGGTAATATGTGTACCGGGTGTTTAGTACTGAGATGAGCGGAAAAATAAAAATGTTTGAATAAATGAAGAAGGCAATAAAAAAAGGAATCGAAATTAAATATCGTACAAGCATATGCAACGTCCTTTTATTTTATGATGACGCGGCTAGTATGTGTGCGCGCATGTATGAATGCGCCATATCACATCATGTACAAGACGACTAATATCTAGCGTGTCCAGAGTGCGCTATTCAGGGCCGTACTACGTCGCGTGCTCAGAGCCCCAACCGGTACCGCTGGTCGCGTCCGAACCGTTTGTTTATTTGTGCTATGAAAAACAAGTGTATGCGGCAGTGCCTCCGATGTTTTCTGAGTTCTGACCTTTCACGGAATTAAAAAGGATTCGATACTTTTCATTTAATGCATATATTACTAACACTACTTAATATTTTAATTACACAATTTACCCAGTATTATACGAGTATTATATTTGCTATACATATATTATATACCTTCTACCCACATCATTCAGTTATTAATTATTAGTGAGTCTCCATTTCTGAGTGTCTAATAAGCATACATATATTTGTAACATATAAAATAGGTACCTAATGATCAATTTGATTTTATATACCTAAACTAAAGTCTTACTATAGTAAAGCCGAGATCTATTACCACAGTCTATGTAACTTATGTTATATAATATATACGTCATATATTACATATATACGTCATATATACAATACTTTTAAATTTTTCATCATATTCCTGGTAGGTATGCTACATACACATACTTACTACAAATACATTAAACAGATTATATAAAAAAAATATTGTGACAGCCATGCAACAATGATGAATGCCTAAACAAAAGCGGCATTTCGCGTTTCATCGAACGCGATGTCCCACAGTAACTTTTTACGCTATGCTATTACTATGTAGTAGACCAGTACCCGCTGCTGCTGAGAATATTGATTTATTTTTGGATAATTTACTAATGAAAAGTTATAAAAACCATGACTACAGGTAGCTACGTATTGATTTACTGTAGTTTTTGAAGCAGTGATGGCTCAGTGGCATTGGCTATGGACTGCCCGCGCAGCAGGTCCATGGTTCGAATCCCGCGGCGGGCTTGAGCTTCACCGTATGGTGGAAGGGCATTTTGCGAATGCTCGCCTGGCTAGCGACCACCATCAAGTAGAAAATCTGTTGCCAAGCACCTAACGGTGTGTTCCGGCAGCAGTCCTTGAGAGCCAGGGAAATTGCAGGCACATGAGACTTAACAACTATGTGTCAACGTGACAGGCGCAGTGCACTTTGTGACTTGTGACGAAATGCATCTGTTATAGGCAGAGGTTAGTCCGCTTAACATCAGATGGGCCTTGAGCTTGTTATACCACAAAACATTAAAAAAAATAGTATACCTACATTTAACATATTACCTAAAAAACTAAGAGATAAGGATAACCCTGCGTATTCAGACTTGAAGAGACATTTCAATCTCCTATGGGTCTGTAGTCAAACTAGGCTTCTGGCTTTAGGGTACCGTCCCAAACAGAGTTGAACCCTAACGAGTGAGATTTGTGATTCATATTGAATAATTAGTCAATATCTTTCCTCTTTAGCTGAAATCATAAATTTAATAAGATCTAAGATAGATTATGCTAATCATATAACAAGCTCGGAACAATTTTATGTAAGAAAACAATATTACGCATTTTATACCACTTGTTTACTTAATTAAATTACCGTTGAGGTGTTTAAAACGGTAAATACGTTCCTGACGACAAGCATAATGTATTCTGCCGTTGCCTTAACAATAGAAATACGAGCTTTATTAAAATGCGTTTTTAAATATTATTATATCTTGGAAAGACATAAAGGTCATTCACACTGCTTGGTTTCCACAAATCGTGAAGTGCGATGGCGACCATTTATGTTCTACAGTTTTATTTTACTTCGTAGGTAACATATTAGTGTTTTCTTGTAACATAAGTTTACATTTTCAGATCATTTGGAACTTTTATGTTATATCGGATCCAATATTCTTATTCATATCGTGCTAGACCGGCTACATTAAGTCTCTAACGGTTTTGTCTGGTAAAAAATGTCTCCGTAAGTAGGTAGTTAAAATTGATGTACCATTTATTTACAAAAGTGAATCCGTATTAGAAAAACTAGCGTTCAGAATTATTAATGGTTTGTTTGAATGGTGCGTCACATGGCCTATTGTTGGCGCGCACTCCGCCCGGATGCGCTCGCTGACACTAATTATTCCCATAGTGCTTGAATGATAAATTAACTTGGACAAATCACTTCTAGCCTCACTCTGAGAAGCAATAAAAAAACCTGTGTAATTAGTTTTTTTTTCCTTTATACAGAACGTGGGCCGCAGTTAAGTTTCTAGTAGCGCAGACCGCAGATTAGTACAAAACACACTTTATCAAGTAGAACTACGAGGGATTAATTATTTTTTTATACTTGGTGATTGCTAAAAGAACAATTGTGATGACTTTTTACGCATATACAAGCGACCAAGCTTCTGAACAGACTGGAACATTTGGAAAGTCTGCACTAAAGATAAGAAGAAACAAAACAGAACACAATACAATACAATACAAAACACTTTATTGTACACCAATAGAAAAATACAAATATTCAGGAAGAATTCTATAAATCGCTTTATGTGTACGGTCCTCTTTCATAAAGCTCCCGCACCGCGGAATATTAGTGGGGGTTATTAGTGCCTTAAGTGTCGAGTTGGATGAGAAGATACTGCCCAAAAGTTCAACATTTTTGACTAAAAGATCGTTTTCACCGTGGGTTGTAGTTGTGTGCTGAAAATACGGTAGACAAAAATTTTCCTCGACAGCTTTTGCGAGTGACCAGAATGCTCACGTCCCGGAAGGAAAGCTGTCAAGTCGTTCGTCAAATCTAAAGATGTGCTCGAACTTTGCCCTCGCAAGCCTTTTTTGAGGGACTAGGAAGCAGCAAAGCAACTTCTTTTTAAAACGGATCTTGGGATCCTTATTCTTTTTAGCCGGCTTCCATGGCTCATAAGATGCCTTTTTTTGGCTAACAGCCTCCGCTATAACTTTATTAAAACAGGGATGGCTCGAGCCACCCAACGGAATCACAGAGTAAATAACATTCCATACCCTGCAACACCACATCGGAGACTAAATTTGCACATGTGTCAAAATCGTCCGATGCATAACAAATCTGCCTCAAAGGATAGGATGCGTAAAATGAAGGCAGTCCATCCCAGTCTGCTCACCGATATTGCCAAACGTTCCAGTTTCCATTGGGCGCAGACCATTTAGAAAAAGCGAGGGTGTTGGCAAATAAAAACGCAACCATATTTATCATAAGTTGGCAACATTTTTTATTTGCCTTTAATCTGTGTTTGACTCGTAAGCTTGTAAATCTGTGTTAACAATATACGTTCGTTGCATTTATATAGTAATCATTTATTTATTTCCACCTAAATATCGACATGGTATCATAGCGTGTGGTTGATCGCTACGTGTGGCAATAACAGAAAAAGTAAAAGCAGTAAAAACTAAGAAAACCGGCCGACGCGTTTTGACCGTCATACATTTGGAGGGTAACCGGGGTGGCGTGCTCTGTCAGGAAACACGTAAGAATCATAAATACGCCTAGAACCTGTCAAATTCAGGTTACTTTTCATTTCGTATAGACAGATTAGTTGGAAGACATAACTATGTCAGTTGGAAATTTGCAGTCTAAGCGTATTTCGAACAAATCGAGTTGTATCACCGGTGCCAATACAGAACAAAATAAAGAAACCAAGTCAAAATCAAGTTAATTTTATTACTGGACCCTATCAGTTGCATTAACATAGTAATCATTTATTTATTTCCACCTAAATATCAACATGGTATCATAGCGTGTGGTTGATCGCTACGTGTGGCAATAATAGAAAAAGTAAAAGCATTAAAAACTAAGAAAACCGGCCGACGTGTTTTGAACGTCATACATTTGGAGGTTAACCGGGGTGGCGTGCTCTGTCAGGAAACACGTAAGAATCATAAATACGCCTAGAACCTGTCAAATTCAAGTTACTATTCATTTCGTATCGACAGATTAGTTGGAAGAGATAACTAAATCAGTTGTAAATTTGCAGTCCAAGCGTATTTCGAACAAAACAAGTTGTATCACCGGTGCCAATACAGAACAAAATAAAGAAACTTAGGTGAAATCAAGTTAATTTTATTACTGGACCCTATCAGTTGCATTTACATAGTAATCATTTATTTATTTCCACCTAAATATCAACATGGTATCATAGCGTGTGTTTGATTGCTACGTGTGGCAATAAAAGAAAAAGTAAAAGCAGTAAAAACTAAGAAAACCGGCCGACGTGTTTTGACCGTCATACATTTGGAGGTTAACCGGGGTGGCGTGCTCGGTCAGAAAACACGTTAGAATCAAAAATACGCCTAGAAGCTGTCAAATTCAGGTTACAATCCATTTCGTATCGACAGATTAGTTGGAAGAGATAACTATGTCAGTTGGAAGTTTGCAGTCCAAGCGTATTTCGAACAAAACGAGTTGTATCACCGGTACCAATACAGAACAAAATAAAGAAACCAAAGCGAAATCAAGTTAATTTTATTACTGGACCCTATCAGTTGCGTACATATTCAGAATGCAATTTCTTGTAAAGAAGTCTGAGAGAGTTTGGTACAGGCTTTAATAACAGCGGGTTGTACAGAAGAGTAACCTTGTTGAGGGTCCAGATAACAACTATATTGGAATCTTCCCGAGGCGTAGCTGATTTTGTGAATCAAATAACGTCCATCGCCCACAAGCTCAGAAATATTAAGTTTTACATTGATGATCAATGCCTCGGTACACTGATGTGTATCGTAATATGTATAAAATGCAGGTAACTTTATTAAGCGCAATTTCCGCAATATTATTGTAGTATGGAATATTTTTGTGGGTAGCTGTAGCTGAGATAGAGACAAATAATATCTTACAAAAACATACAATTCGTGCTATACATAAAATTGATCCTAGCTAATCATTGGGGGCTATTTTAAATTTTAACTTGATCGAATCTGTATATTTTTGAAAATATTACGTATATTTGTTAAAACTTGAGTAAAATAACCATAACAATTACGAATATAACACTAGGAATAAAGATAAAATAACGATGCCAAATTTTATATTATCAAAGAAAAGAAAAAGCCAGTCGATATTTTATATTAAATTTCATATAGATATTACAGGGCTCACAGAAGATAAATTAGTACTTAATACTTAAGTGATTATATGAATATCTTAGAAGCTTGTTGATTGGCCTATAAGAAAGAATATGGTACTTCCTTGCTAATATTTTTCTTTTAGTTGATAATTGCTTACAGACACAACAAAGTATAAAGTGAGTCTCGTAGTAAACGGCTTTAAATAAGAAAAAAATGAAACTTTTGCCCCTGTTATTTGTCATAGTTCACTTCGTACATTGTTTGTTTTAGCTGCAGAATTGGGTCTGACAATGAGACACTTGGACATTAACACAGCCTTCCTCAACGGAGATCTTGAAGATGAAAACTATATAGAACAACCTCAAGGATTCGTGAAGAAGATTCAAAAGGAGACAAACTTGATGCAAGTTTGTGTGTGATCTGACAGTTGGAATCTTCCAGAGATTTGAGAATAGAAACCCAAACGTTAGTAAAAATACATTTATCTTGATGGATACTTGGCGATAAGTAAGTTAAGTGCGGGAACTGGAAAAGAGAATTATCCGTTTCAAAACCTAATTGGATCGTTAGTGTTTTTGGTTCTAAACAGTAGATTTGATATAGCTTCGTAACGAGATAAGCGAGTCCATTTAATGCTGAATATAGTAAACAGCATTGCCTTGCTGCAAAAACAGTGTTACAAATTTTGAGAGGAACTATCAATTACACTCTTGTCTACAGGAAGACTGGCAACAGTTGTGATGTGAAAATCAACAATCGATGTGAGTTCTGAGTTTTATGTAGGTAACCTAACCATTATTTTATCCTTTTTGGAATAATTTTGTGTTACTATAATTTGTGCACTGTGTGGATTAATTTTCACGGCAGTCGTAGACAATTGTAAAAATGATTTACCAATAGGCTAGGTTTGGCTGTTGTAATAATTAAAGTGCTGGATTTAGCTGACCTTATAGGATGTTTTGGGAGTTTTGGGCTAGAGCAGGTTTAAGGAAATTACCAATGTGAATTTTAGGCTCCGGTGGCCCATGAAAAAATCACGCTCAGAGACAATAAGGACATAGTCACTCAAGACTGGGAGTGTTTCTTTGACCAATTGAGGAAGTTGCACCGGCAGAATGCGCATTGTCATATAGGTGAAATTAATTTACACATAAATCAAAATTATATCAAACGAACAAAATGAACAAATTCAAATCTTTGTGAGATTTAAACTTTTTCCTAAAACAGCTACATATACCTTCAGTAAAAAAAAATCGGGAGTGGATAATTTGTTGATGGTTCCAAATTCATAATTTTTTGTTGTTGTTATATTGGCACAAATGTTATCTATTTTGGTGCGGGGGTTGAGTTGCATCTGTTATTAAGATTTAACACAGTGCTGTTTTTGGTTATTTAAAGTGTATTGCGAATTTAATAATTGACAAAAACATCGAACAAAAAGTTTGTCATAAATTTTGCATCACCAATAGAATTTCGTGTCACTGTCGTTCGGAGTCACTGAAAATGTTACAGAAGGCTTACGGTGGATCGATGTTATTAAAAACACGTGCTTATGAGTAATAAAAAGAGTTCAATAGCGGTCCAGATGGGATGGAAGATTTGCTTCGCTCTGGTAATCCATTAACGTCTGCAAGAGAAGTTAACATCTAAAAAGTGAAGGAAATAGTGACTGAAAATCTTCATTAAAATTTATGAGAGATAGCCGCGGAACTTTCTGTGTCACGCGGGTCGATTCGTACCATTTTAAATAATCACTTTAGTCTTAAACATATTGGGCTTGGTTAGTTCCAAAAGACCTGAATTTTCTCCAAAAACTCATAAGAATAAGAGTCGCTGTGGTACGCATGGTGGAACAAGTCAATTCCGACCCAACATTCATGAATCGCATTGTTACTGGTACCGAGACGTGGGTTTACTAATTTGACATGTAAACTAGTCAACAAGCTTTGGAGTTGCGCCTTCCATCTGAACCGAAACTGAAAAAACCACGCCAAATTCGATCAAAACTCAAAGACTTGGACTAATCGCTGTGATGTGCACTCAGAATTCTTGCTGGAAGGTCAAACAGTAAATAAATAATATAATTTGAGCGTTATGCGACGTTTAAGAGAGCAAATTTGCGAAAAGTCTATATTTGAGAGAAATTTCTTGGATTTTGCAACACGGTAGTGCGCCTTTGCAAAAGGCCATCATTGTGAACGAATTCTTGACCAAAAAATCCACAAATACCATCGTGCAACTAAACCTTAATCACTAGTAATGGCTGAATACTACTTCTTTTCATTGGACGATATAAAGGAGAATTCGTGGTGAAAACAACATTTTGTGAACGCTTAATGCCAACGAATAATCCAATCATCAAAACATTTTATGCCTACATTTAAAATTTAAAAAAATATAAACATTTTACACCTACAAATTATGGACCTTCAGAAATGATACCCTTACGTATCATTTCTGAAGGTGCATAATTTGTAGGTGATAAAATAACTAACATGTTGTGTATTACTGAGTTTTTCCGGTACTTTCTTGACAGAGTAGTAACATCAGTTATAGCAATATGAATTGCTTTGAATTTCCTCTTCTGAAAATTGAGGAGGTAATCATATCAACTTTGACGCATGTCAATTAATAGATTTTTATATAAATAAGGAAAACAGATCTTGTATATTTATTTAAATTTTTTATATGTTTATTTACATATTAACTTGATTTTCTTATTACTTATGTAATTTACATTACATCTATAAAGAGCTTATTCCAAAGTAATGGGCACAAATTAATTTATTAAAATTTATAAAAAGTTCATGTATTAATTTTCTGTATCATTACTTTAAACAAATCACATAATTAGATAATAGTGGCTATCAACAGCCTGGATAAGTTTTATGTAGCCACTATGTCGCCCTTACATACTACTCTGTACAAAAAGTTCCGGAATGTTTTATGGAACCCTAATAACTGGCGTTGAGATATGAATTTACGAATGCGAAGACCAAAAAGTCAATAGTTTGGTTAGTATCAGTAGATTTGATGAATGATTATCTTCAAAGATGAATTTAGGACGATTTGCTATTTAGGATTAAAAACTGAGTGATAACTTATAGAGTAAATATTTTGAAGGTACATTTTTAAATCGTCTTTTCCTTATTAATATATTTCGTATATATTGTAAATTTCTAAGTAATTTTTTTTTTATACCTGATAGGTTAGCCTTTGACCACTATCTCACCTGATAGTAAGTGATGATGTGGTCGAAGATGTTATTCAGGCTAACCTAGAAGTACTGGCTCTCAAGGACAGCTGCCGGACCACACCGTTAGGTGCTAGGCGAAAGATATTCTAAAAAAAAAAATTTTAATAAAAATCTAATAAAATAGAAATAGAAATAAAAATTTATAAAAAAAAAGGAATTTTTAATTTCTAAGTAAAATAAATACATAAAAGTAGTGATAATTTAATAGTTTAGTATAAAATACAAAGGTGGTCTTTTTGATTTATATGGTAACACAAGCAAGAACCTATTTTTATTATAGAACTTAAGTAAAATAAATAATATATTCAGGCGTTAGTTTGCGGAATTAACAAAGTGTTTTCTTAAAATATTTTATTAAATTAAAGTAGCAATTTAAAAGGCACTAAAATCGGCATAATTTATCTCAATACTTCAATTACCTTGCTAGTCAGATGTTTCGCTTGATAGTTTGGGTTGACCTATCAACCTTTGTGAAAGCAACAGAGATAACATAACAAATCGGTACAGTAAAACGATAGCGTCGCTCGGCTGCGACGGCACCGTTGCACCGTGCCCAGTGAAATATTATCTCTTGGCTAAGTAACGAGTACGAGTGCGGGCTGCGGGTCTTGGAACAATCCGGTCATAATGACATTTTAGTATTACAACATAATATTGTTATCTTTAGAAAACGTAAACTACCAAGATAAGTTAAACGCCAAGTAGTATACTGTTTCAAAAACTTGACAGACGATGTAATTTGTTAACGTCAAACGGCTATTGGTCATGGAGAATGACGGGCCACACTATGAACGGTGTAGGCGAACGGGTCGTATTGACGCCACCAAAAATACTTTGTCAACACAATCACAAACTATTTATATGAAATCATTATAAACCGACTTCCTACTCTAAAATACTCGTTTATGTCAGTGTAATGCTTAAGAAGGAAACCCAGAAAGTTGCATACCTTGCATATTTTTTATTATTACATCTCTTAACCACATGCCAAAATAAACATTTAGTTATTTTCTAAATATTAGTGTGTTTAAGCTATCTATTCGATTATATTAATACGCTAACTGTATATAAATATATTAATATGATTATTATGATTTTTTTTTCTTTGTTAACAAAATATAACAAACTGTATACAACACTACAGCTACTACAATGAGAGCATTTAGACAACCTACGTCATTGCAAACTCACAGGCCGTCTAAATGCTCCAGCCCACTACCAATTGGCAGCATGCCCAGCATGCTAGTAAGGATTATGATTATATCATGATTTAATAAGAAACTTAATTAAATAATGATTTAATAAATTAAAAAAGATAATCCCTATCATCCCTTCGGGGCTACAAACAGAGGGTTGTAGTCTCATTGCTGTGTATATCGAGCACTCTCATTTTCAAATAAGTAAATTAACGTGGAATTGAATTAAGTCCCCAGTCGAGATTATGGCGATTTAGTGAGATTATCTGAATGTGTTAAACGTCGCTGTTGGGATGTAATGGAAGGGCATGGGTCAGGCCCATTGTTTAATTATATAAAGTGCTTTAGAAGCCGCAGAGTTATATATAAAACACGGTGTCGTGATAATCTAAACCAAATAGTATCGGTAACTGTTAGTAACGCAAGTGTACTCGTACCTATATAAACGATTTTCATCTGCCGACTATCACATTTGTAAGATTTTATTTTATGTAAGACTGTAATTTTAATTAACATTATATAAAAATATAAATCAGTTTTACTTATACATGCTTAGCTTGTATTAGTAACACTGATATAATCTACATATGTCATTGCCCCAGAAAAACTAAAGCCTTAAAAACTATGAGATTTTCGACTATTTCGTAACAACCTAATGTATTTTTTAAAATTTCAGTTGATTTGACTTATCCTGTCTTCTACTGTCGGCTACTCGATGATAAAGTTTTACGGGTATTTGGGGCACAGATTCAGGGTACCAATTTGTGAGCCCAATCACTGTTTATGCGGCATTGACGTCGATAAGAACGTTGTTGACAACACCTGATGTTGTATCCCATCAAAAAATGCAGGCAGGCTATTGTCACCATGAGTCCCTTAATGACATTATACGGCACCATCAACATACATAAGCTCAGGGGAACTACTCGTTGTCACAGAGGTACGAGATGATATTCGGTAAATCAGGAACAATGCAATCAGGAATAAGGTTAACCAGGAACATTGAAATCAGGAACACGGTGATACCATGAAGAATTAGAAATAAACTTTTCACTTAATTTTATGTTTTAAATAGGTATAGATATATAAGTACATATATTTTATTTAAAACTGCTAGGTAATGAGTACTGCTCGCAATGAGATTTTAGGTAGGAATGCATCAAATCAGGCAAGTGCGTGTTGTGACAATTGTATTGAAATTGAATGAAGAATTGGAGCACGAAAAATGTATATGGATAGTAGCGAATTACGAAATGAAATGATAATGTGGTAAAAGAGGATGACTACGTTAAAAGTTCCGTTCAGTGAGAGATAAGGCAGATTCTACTGTGGGACGCCACTTTCGTTGACAAGCTGACCCACTCCCACATCCGAGGTCCTATGGTCAGCCCTTGATCAACGGTGAAGGTATTTAAACTCCAAACATGTCAAATCCGAAGTATTACCCACGATTTTATTTTTGCGCAGCTTGGAGTGTAGACGTTTGGCCGTCAGCGACCGAGTGATTAGGCGACTTATAAAAATCTTTTATTTTTTTGGCGTATTGTCTGTTTATATAAAGCTTTCTAATTGATATGTCTGGGATCAATTTAAAACGTAATATTGTTTAAGCTTTTTCGAAATAAATATACCCTGACAGTAAAAAATGTATGCTTAATTAAGTATATTTAGGTATTACATGATGAAGAAAAATCGTTATACACGACAGAGATATTCAATACGTGCTTAGCCAACATAGTGGCCAAATTGAAGACAAAGTACAATGTACAAGTGTTGAGACGATTTTCCTTATTTCTCTCAGAAACCACGCCTTGGCGTGTTCGAGACTCGGTAGCTATCGTTAAGCTACGTAGAGATCGTGGCTGATAATTGAAAAAACGTTACGACTGCTGGCTGAATCGTAACATCGATTTAAAAGTGCGATGGATAAATTAAAAGAATTCTACCCCGGGAGAATTGCTTTTTTTTTCAGATTCTTTGGCTCAGATTGCATGGATAAGCGTGAAACTCTACGTTTTGAATGTGCTTTTGTTTAGTGAGTGTAGGTGGATCAGTGCTGCTTTTGGTGTTTTATTTTTATGATGATTATAGTTTTCTACCTAATACTAGTCATTATACTAAGAAAAATTGCATATAAATTTTAATTTTATTTATACCCTTTTTTCAACTGTTATCTTCCATCCGAAGCCCGGCCTCTTATTATCTGCGTGCCCTGATGTAATATCTACTCAATCTAGATAAAACGTATTTTAAGTGTAACCTAGTATTTAAGGTATCTTTGTCGCAAATTGAATCTACATCTATTCAGCCATTGTGACATTGAGAGAAGAAAAACATTGCAACATACGAAATTTGGTCCGAAAACTAACTGACTTACCATTTTGACTGTTAACATACTGCAGTAATAATTACTTCTTTATCTACTAATTTCTAAAGTCTTCTCAATTATGATACAAATAAATATAATTATTATAATAGTGCGATTTAGGCTAATAATGAAAAAAAAATACTAAGAGTTCAAGCTATATTGATACAATTACACATTGAAAACAAAATCGATTTCGTGAAGGGTAGGTTACCTCAGACCGTAGATATAGACCTCAATAGAAAATCAGTCGGAAACGATCTATCGGTGTGTTCCGGCTCTTTACGTCGCGTCGGCATAAGCAGTTACCGACATTTGAGATAGTTGTCAAAGGCTTGCAATATAAAACTTTGTTTCCTGTACCGAATTCACAAAACAATATAGCGGTTGTAGCTGTGACTTTCACATCCCCGTTTTTTTATCAAACTAGGTAAAATTTATGTAGGCATTTATATGTGTATTTGAAATTTACGTTAAAAAGGAATAAAGGATTAGTAACTATTAAAAAAAATCCTATACTGCCTTGTGTCCTAATAATTTATACTAGTTTAGAGTTTGTTAGGGATAGACTGAGTGTAATAGTTGCCTAATATAAGTTTTAAAATAAGTAACGCAATATAAACTTTACCGAAAAATGGAACGGAATTGCAGTAGTATTGCGATCAACAGTGTTTTAAGAAAATTATAGTGATTGTAGGAAACTCACTGGGCACTTGAAATAAAAATTATGGTTAGAAGATTTATATTATAATAAATGAATTTAAACTAAATATTTATTTGATATTTTTTTGTGAAAGGAGAATACATTTATCACCGATCGCTCTTAGCATGGGATAAGGACCGACAAGAACAAGTTTGATACGGTAAAGCGTTGGCTAAAGACATTCCTGCGATTTAATAGCATGAGTAGTCATTTGGTGTAAGGGTATTAAAAAGGCGAGGGTGCACGACCGGAACAATAATTCACAAAAATTGTGAGCAGTTAATGTCCTCAAAAGCCTGAGCGCGACATAATCATCCGCAAAACTAAATTTAATGCTAATAGCACTTTTTAAAATAAAACCTCAGCAGGGTTGGGCGCTTAGTGGCATTATTTAAAGTGATTTTAATTATGTTGAAAGCAGATGACTCCACGTTCCCTCCTCTTCATTGTCCGCGGTCGGCCGTTTCGTTGAAGTCAGCTCGAGCAGCTTGTTGACGTTTTGGGAGTTCAAAATTCACTGTATAATAATAATCATAGAAATGTTACTATTATAAAAGATGTTTTATTAGGTTCACTATAACCACACACACCACTATACAAGAACATTTTGCTTATTTGAGAGAACGAATTTCACAATTTCAAGTTAAAAGCTTAGGCCGTAGACATATTTGTTTGAGCTGTTAAGATAATTGAAATGCATTGCAATACAAAAATTAAATTATAAAAAGTCTTTCAAACACATTATTACATAATTATGTTTATCAAATCTTACAGTGTGAATATAATACCTACGATTTATTATTGTTATATGTGTCGAGTCTGAAATAAAGAAATATTATTATTATAATGTTGCAAGACGGAAAGGGCAGCTTAGCAATGCTCAATTTTACACGTCCGGAATGGGTTTAGATACTATAATAATAAGCAGATTTTTAATTGTCAAACACCGCGGCTACGAGTCTTTGAATGTGTTTTTATTTGTTTAATACATTAGTATTGAGATCTCATTTTTATAACCAGTTGTAGTAAATGTAAATAATCTACATGTTTTAGCCTTCAGAGTGCAAATGTTTAAATCTGAAGCTAAAATTATTATTTGATTTAATATAACATGGCATAAGAATTTATACTGATAGAATAATTATTAAAACAAAATTAAAATATATCAAAATTAATATACATGTATATAATATAGATATAAGTAATTTAAAATGTAAATTTTTATGAGTAATAATTAACTACAAAATAAAAATTTAAAGCTAAAACTATCTAAGGAGCATGATGTGTAATTTTCTTTAAATTTATATACTAACGTCTGTTAAGAGAGTAAACACTACATTTTGTTAGCCTCTTAAGAAGTATCGGCTTAAATTTTTTAAAAGACGAATTTCGTATTTTTACTTGTATATGATTATAAAATTTTATCGCCATTATCTTATATAAGGCATTATCTTTAACTATTTTAGGTTACCTCTAGGCATCACTAAATGGTCCTTGTATCGGGGTGATCTGTGAGTACATCCCTTTTAAAAATTGCATACTGCTCAGCAAACAGACCTATTACTTCTTTGTACATACTTGGTAGAAGTAGCATTTTAAGGTCTCTGAAAATGGGTTTATCGGATAAAGTCAATTATAGACGATGCAATTACAATGGCCTTTAAGTTGCCTAACTACTTTCATTGCATCAGCAGTAGTGTTGTATTTCGTTTGTAGTGTGTGTTGTTAACATATTTACTTAATATTATAAACGTGGTAATAATGGATTGAATTTTGATGCGCTCGTGGCGAAGTTTGCTTAGCTGTTCTTAACCGATCAGAAAAGTTAAGCAACGTCCGCCGCGGTCATGAGTTGTATGGGTGATCGCTAGTGATATTACTACTAAGCGCTTCCGTGCTTCGGAGGGCATGTAAGCCGTCGGTTCCGGTTGTCTTCTTAGGATGGCAGTCGCTATAGCATGGTGGTAGGGCATTTCGCGAATGCACGCCTGGCTAGCTACCACCCTCAAGTAGTAAATCTCTCACCAAGCACTTAGCGGTGTGTTCCGGTAGCTATCCTTGTCCTTACTTACCAACAGGTGACTTAGTCGTCAAAAGCTAACCTATCAGGCATAAAAATAAGTTAATTATAAACGTTCGTGAACAATTTTAAGTAGGTCCTTTCTGATAAATACTGCTTTTTTATCTTTTTTTTAAACGGTCTCCTCATATTTAATTCAAGTTTTGAGATATTATCCAATATACTATAAATCGGCTTTACTATTTGAATTATGATTTTAAATCATTTTTGTTTAGTCAAATATTTCTGTTGGATACAACACGATCGGATATTTTCCTTTGCAATCAGTAGTGACGAAATATGCCTATCGGATTGATGACAATTGCGTAGAAACGCGACGTCTCACGAAGTGTAGTACACATTTTTAATCATCATCATCTTCTGTGAAGGATATCGTTAATTCACTTGAGAACGTTTCCTCAGTTCAGATTGTTAAAGCAAGTGGGCGTCTGCGCATGGGTCGTAAGTAAGCTTGATTGAACATTGCGTTGGTTAGGGAAGGTGTACCGGAATGTCCGTTCAATCACCTCAGTATATGTCATCTGTCTTAACATTTGAACATGTTTTTTGGACATGTCCAGTTGCCATTTTGATTAGAACGAGTAAACCAACACTATTTGACTTTTAAAAGGAAGGATGTATTCAAACAATTATCAAACCACCACAGAGCTCGGAACCGAAATTTCCTAAGCTCTTGGCGATAAAACTGCATATTTTGGCCAAATTTGGTTGAATATTTTTTAGAAAAGCCAAAACAGATACAATATTAGAACTGCAAACAAATCAAATAGGTCTAAATTTAGTAACCTATACTTGAGAGCAAAGTAAATTATTATTATGACACTAATATTTTATTATCACACGATAAGCAAAATTACAAACTTGATCTAAATAATATTGATAACGTAAAATTAAGTACTAATTTTACGAATATAATTCTAATACAATAACTGATAAAACTAACAAAACATTTAAGAATAGAATCTCTATTCAAAATAACAGGGCCAACCTCGGAATACTACGTTATGTTAGGTTAAAATCTGCTTCTACATGGCGTGCGCGCGCCGCGCATCTAGATTATAAAATATATTATATGATATAAATACATTTTAAAGAATACTAAAAAAGCCTACATGGGTAGACGAAAGTCGAAACTATTGCGTAAAGTGCGAAAGGATTGGGTAGTAACAAGAAGTAAAACATAATGCTAATCTCGGTAGTGGTTACATATATTTGGCCCGTTTGGTGTATAGACATTAGGTCTGTGGGGAGCTCATCTTATTTTACAAAAGTTATCAGAGCGCTTGGTGGATGCGACGACGCGTTATCAAAATGCTGTTACTTATTTGACTCATCGAATACCATTGCAATCCAACAGGGTAATGCTGCCAGCATGCTGGGCACGCTGCCAAGTAGTGGGCTGGAGCATTTGGACTGCCTGAGGCCTTCAATGGTCTTTAGGTTGCCTAAATGCTTTCGTTGTAATATAGTGTTGTATTTAGTTTACAGTGTTTTGTTAATAAAGGCATACCGCCGGTTATAATAATCAACAGAATTGATTGGCAGAAAAATACAATGCGTTGTGTCAAACCCATTAAGCGTAGGATAAGGTTGAAGGTAAGTTTTGAAGCGCTCGTAGCGAAGTTTACTTAGCTGTTCTCAACCGATCAGCAAAGTTAAGCAACATCGCCCGCGGTCATGAGATGGATGGGTGACCGCTAGTGATATTACTACTGAGCGTTTCCGTGCTTCGGAGGGCACGTTAAGCCGTCGGTCCCGGTTGTTGTCTTAGGATGGCAGTCGTTATAGCTTGGTGGTAGGGCATTTTGCGAATGCCCGCCTGGCTAGCTACCACCCTCAAGCAGAAAATCTGTCGCCAAGCACCTAACGGTGTGTTCCGGCAGCTGTCCTTAGTTGCGGGCGCCCTTTCGTGGCTCCTCCCAAATATGGGAGGGCCCAGGGCACGATGCCGGCGCTTGTACACCGGCATCCTGAAGAGCATGGCCCTTTACGGGGCCCCTATATGGGCTGACTCCCTTCGAAGGAGGGAGAACGCCACGGCACTCCGCAGGCCCCAAAGGGCCATTGCACTGCGGGTGGCTAGGGCCTATAGATCGGTGGGATTCGCGGCGGCGTGCGCTCTGGCCAGCACCCCTCCTTGGGAGCTCGAGGCGGGAGTGCTCGCCAGAGTGTACGAGTGGACGGCGGGGCGCAAAGTCCGTGGGGAACACCCCACCCTGGAGGAGCGAGAGGCCGTCCGGCGTGAGGCGAGGGAAGCTGTCGTCCATCATTGGACGGAGGACCTCGCCGCCGCCGCTTTTGGCCGCCGCACTTTAGATGCTCTAGGCCCAGTACTGCAGGACTGGCTAGGGCGGCCTCATGGGTTCCTCTCTTTCCGTCTAGTGCAGGTGTTATCCGGGCATGGATGCTTCGGCTCATACCTGTACCGGATCGGAAGGGAGGAGACAGCGGTGTGTCACGACTGTGGCACCGCGGTGGACACGGCGCAGCACACCCTAGAGGTGTGCCCTTCGTGGTCCGACCTGCGTCTACACTTAGTCACAGCAGTCGGGCCGGACCTCTCGCTTCCCAGCGTGGTGAAAGCCATGCTGGGGGGCGACGCGGCCTGGGCAGCGGTAGCCTCCTTTTGCGAAGAAGTGATTTCGCAAAAGGAGGCGGCAGAGCGTGCGAGGGAAGAAGACCCCCTTGCTGCGCCAGTGCGAAGACGTCGAAGGGGTGGGAGAAGGCTATTGAATAATCGCCTTCCCCCTCCCGGTGGTGAGTAGCGAGAGACAGGCGCGGGGGCGTCTTCTCTCGCATTGCACATACTCACCACTTCCGTCGGGCGGGAATGGCCAAGCATTCCTGGTCATTCCCGGGCCCCTCCTGCTGGGAGGGGCGTGTAGGCCCCGCTGTAAAAGCGGGCGGTCGTAGAGGGAGGACTGGACGCAAAGGCTCTGCCGGTCTCCCAGTCCTCCTCCACACAAACGATGCTGGAATGTCGCTGGGTTGTTTAGTGGGTATACCGGTCGTCTACCGGGGAGTCCCACATCCCCCCTCCATCCCCCGATGGGGGGGCATGCGTAATGCATTTTTCCCAGCGTCAAAAAAAAAAAAAAAAAAAAAAAGCTGTCCTTGAGAGCCAGTACATCTAGGTTAGCCTGAACAACATCTTCGACCACATCATCACTTACCATCAGGTGAGATAGTGGTCAAAGGCTAACCTATCAGCCATTAAAAAAAGAAAAAAAAAAAAAAAAAGGATGGCAAAATAATAGATAAGCAAGCATTTGACAGCTGGTGGAAAGCGAATACAATTTTAAGCCTAAACGTGCTCGCTTAGATGATACTTAAAGTACTAAGAATCCGTGATTATATCTATCGAAACTATCTATCTGTTTACAGATCATAATGGAATTTCAAGTGATGATACAACATCATAGGGCGGGGGTGTTCTAATAGCCATAAGTAACGCAACACCGCGCTTGCTGTACTTCGGGGCCGAGTGCGTGCCTCCAAATCCTCCGAAGCCAATAAATCACACGAAGGCAAACATTACGAGGGCTTTCTATGTATACTGTTACGCGAACTGCCCCGAGTTTGTATTCTAAGCGACTGTTTGAGCTCGGCTAGTCGTTACAAAGCAGAGTGATTCACAAACAGAAATGTGGCTACAGGGTGGGATTCGAGCGCTTCTATGCATTTCAGTTTCTAAACTGAAGAATAGCGTATTTTAACCGATTATCAATTATGAAAGAGCTCCTCAAATAATGGACGGCTAAAAGTTAATTCGAGAATGATGGGTTGTTTGAAAATGGAACCAAATGCATGTTATTCATTTAGAACATAGTTATCGAAGAACACTACAAAATTTCCAAGCTGACCATTTTAGTAGTTTAGTCTATAGGTACTCGTCCTTGTATTTTCTTTTTAGCACTTAACCTCATGCCGTCAACCTCTGTGATTTAAGATTTCCTAAATCAGTTATTCACACGCAATTGATTCTTTACGTTTGTTAAAGCAATCCCAATTTAAAAACCGACTAAGTTCGAGTCGGGCCTTGCTGTATTAGAGTTTTGCATCGCAAAAACTCGTATGCAACGAAATTGTTTATTCATATTTAATTATAAAGCTAAATTGCCGTTTTCAATATTTTATGATTACATATACTTAGTATATTACCAAAAGCTCAACCAAGTATCAGCCACTAGGGTTTGGTTTGGTTGGACCTAGTTCTAGCGGGAATGATACCAGCTAGACCTAGTTCTACCCGAAAACAATCGGCTTATACTAGATTTAACCAAGAGTAAATGGCTACACCTAGTTCTAACCGGCTAAAACTAGACGTAGCAGCACTTCGGGTTCTAGCCGTAACATATACACAAACAGGGAGCAGTCCTTGAGAGCCAGTAAAATTACAGGTACATGAGACCTAACAATTGTACGTCTGAGTGTGACGGACACAGTGAAATTCGTTGTTGACGAAATGCATCTGTTATAAGCTGATGTAAGTCCACTTAACATTAGGTGGATCTCGGGCTTGTTCAGTCACAATAAAATAAAATAAAAAACATTTTATAAAAAGTATACCGACTTCAAACATAAAATATTCTAAAACATAAAATGCACTGCCATCGTATACAGCTTTTTGTTTATTTTACATTGACAAGTGAAAATGAGAACATCATTAATTTAGTCGAAGTCAATTAAATACGCCTTATTAGGTATAAATCAAATACTACGTAAGATCTCACTGAAATGTAAGGGACCAACAGACAAGAAATTTAAAAATAATCATCGAAATCGGTACATACTGTTATTATGAGGTAGCACACAAAAAAAGTTACAGTCGAATTGAGAACCTACTCCTTTTTTGTAGTCGGTTACAAATGAAATGCTTTAAAATCGGCAAAACTATCCTATAATTCAGTAGGTTAATTTATCCTGATTTAAATAAGAGGCGAACTTCTAGATGCAGTTGGCCTATGAAACATTCGTTCGAGTATAACAACAAATAGTAAGCGCTTTTTCTGCAAGTCTAAGGAGCCGGAATTTAATGAGCGACGAACAGATGAACGTGCTCAACGTTCATCTCTTCGTGAGAGCGACGATCTTCCACGACCATCCATTAGTGCCATACCATAATACTTAGAATAATATTTTATGTTACTTTGAGTAATTAAACTATACAATAACTTTAATCTATGAAGTAATTTCCTGTTTTATGAATTTAGTATCTTACAAAAATTCTCTTATACTTAACACAGTAAGGCATATGACAAAAGCTTTTTTTTTTAAAATATATATTATGTTTTTCTTTTCATCTAGCCACGCAATAAACGAGGTCGTTGGACACGCAACGTTGAGATCAGAGCTCAAAAGTGTCATTATTTACTCGAGAAATTACCGTAGGCTTACTCTTCAAAGTGAAAAATGAGCCACACGGGATTATTATTATGTAATTTAAGTAACTTTAGTTAAAAGTGGTAAATTAGTAAGTCGAAAATTAAAAAAATCTATGAAGTAGGTATGGTGAGATCAATCCCTACTTAATAAAATTCCTAGCAATGCTGAATGCCGGTTTCCCATTTCAAAATTCAACCGAAAATAAAACACTATTGTTTTTAATATTTTAAACATTGCTATCACACACTTCACCCTACGCGTGTTTAAGTACGTCATATTACCTAAACACACGATATTATTAAAAGGTTATTCAATTTATTTTTGGTTTATTTAGTACGCAGTTTACATTTATGTACCCAATATGGAAAGCAGAACTCACAAAGAATAACGTAAGTTATTTTGTAGAACAAATAGTAACGACAAGAAATTTAAGAGTTTAAATGCTTTTCGTGCTGGGCTTTAAATCGTTAGTTGCTCATTATTGTCCCAACAATAGGAGGCGGTGCGCAGTTAGGCATTAGAAAGGCAGTGCTTTCGCTAATGACATCCCGGCGCGCCTAATGTAGTTATGCATGCCGACAGAGCGTATTTTACAGAACAATTGTTCGTGAAAAGCGGACGTTTTAATATTTGAAAATGATTTGTGTTATTTCAACTGTTTACCTATTCGACGGTCGAATCAATATCTGAAACGTCAAATAATTAATTCTATCTAGGTATAAGTACCGACTTCTAACTTACCTAAATATAAACAGTGAGCGGCTTACCCTACTTCTATAAATTAAATTATAATGAATCTGTTGAACTGCAACGAATACTCTATATGAATACGAAACAAATCTCCATACGTGATACTTATCGCCATCTGTGAGGGATGCAGCGAAACTTCTAACCGCTGCATTATCTTTTTCACCGGTGCCGGTGGGACGTGTTAAATGCAACGACTGACAGACCCGCTTCGTGTCAATATTGATTCAAAATCCCATAATTTCGACCGCCATGCACACAATAGATTTATAAGATAAACACGGAGTAAAATGTCTGTAAATAGGATTGACAACATTTTAATATATGGTCTTGTGTTTACTTTGGGTTGGTTCACCTCTCTGTTATGCCTACATGCGTTAATGCTGTACCGTGAAATCATTGTTTTTTGTAGACGCTTTGAAGATTATATATGAATAAAAGGACAAAACGCTGTGAAGTTATTGTTTTTTTTTGTTCAGTTGACTCTACTAAGCCGGTGGGATTTTTAGCATTACGGAGTATGATTTCAGATGGTGGGAATAAAAAGAGCATTTATTATTTAAGGGACGTGATAAACTTTGTAGCATTTAAAAATAAATTATCTTTCTGTAACACTATCACTCGACCGCGTGGTCACTTAACATCAGCGGGAAAACTGGCAAACGCAAGTCTATATAAGATTTACATATAAAACGTAGTTCAAATAACATTATTTTTTTTATGCCTGACAGGTTAAAACGTAGTTCAAATAACATTATTTTTTTTATGCCTGACAGGTTAGCCTTTGACTACTATATCGCCTGATGGTAAGTGATTATGTGGTCGAAGATGTTGTTCAGGCTAACCTAGAAGTACTGGCTCTCAAGGACAGCTGCCGGAACACACCGTTAGGTGCTTGGCGACAGATTTTCTACTTGAAGGTGGTAGCTAGCCAGGCGGGCATTCGCAAAATGCTCTACCACCATGCTATAACGGCTGCCATCCTAAGACGACAACCGGGACCGACGGCTTAACGTGCCCTCCGAAGCACGGAAGCGCTCAGTAGTAATGTCACTAGCGGTCACCCATCCAACTCATTACCGCGGGCGACGTTGCTTAACTTTGCTGATCGGTTGAGAACAGCTAAGTAAACTTCGCTACGAGCGCTTCAAGATTGACATCAGGTTTCTTTTGTAGTATATTTGAATATTATTACCAAATGGCAATTACTTTTTCAATTGGTATTATATATCATAAATAAACTATAATATATTATACTAAGATTCGATCACAATCTACAGACAGATTTTTAATATTATTTATATGTATTACTTGATAACTTCGTCAAATTAGATAAGTTTTATGTTAAGATGAACTTGATGTTATTTTTTATTTTAAAGTAAACCAAAATACTTGATAATAAAACAAACCTGCATTTTTTATATTCACAACGAGATAAAAATAACCTTTGAAATATATTTTTCTTTGTGATTTTATATCGACTATTTATTATACACTGACGATTTTTTTTAAAACCACTTCAATTAATAGAAACACCACGATATAATATATTGTACGCACACACACGCATTTAACACATGCATTAATGTGAAAAGTATTGTTATCTCGCGGATCTCGGTCGGATTGATTGTCCTCATCACCACTTAGCGCGGGCTGTATGAAACTGATTCCAATGGCGTTTTATTTTGTTTTTATCGATCTGCAAGAAGCTGTCAACTTAGGTCTTTTGAGATAATATCACTATTCGCAAATATAACATTACGTTTTTTTTTTAAATATTAGTGTTAATTGAAAATAAATATATATTGAAAAGTATCAATATTCCAGGACACATAATTTTGCTTGATTTTATCAATAACTTAACCAATCTGACAGAAGCATCTACCTTTTAATCATTGCGAATTTAAGTTATAGTATATAACAAAATATATTTACGTTATTAAATATTTGTAATTTCATATGCTGTCAATATATATTTTCAAAAAATGGTTGATTTTATAATTTCAATATATTAATCTTTATAGGGTTTTCAATATTGTATACAAAATCTAAAAGTTTATTTTGATAATATAAGTAAAGCTTATAAGTAAAAACGGCCAATTAAATTTTACAACAATAATAAATTGCAGCAACTACTAAAATTTCTTACAATTACAATCGATCATTGATGGGTGTATACACATTAAGTTGACAATTTCTTTATATATATCGATTATATTCCAACAAAATGTCAAAGAAATTATTATATCGGATCAGTGAAACCTCACTATGCAGATGTTTTTGCTTTAATTTCTAAAGCTGTCACCGATATAACTGAAAGGATGTGGACCAAAAGAAATGACACTGAAGAGGCTTATAACCAATCTAATATAAAAGGGTACACCTGAGTAAACCCGGCCAACTCTCCGTCAAAGAGCGGATTTTAACAGTTTGTGTTTACAGATTACCCTATTGACAAACAGAGTTCAAAGCAGGTAATCTCCTATAGGATATTATTGGAATACCGGGGCCCAGCGGATGTATGAGACTCGCATCACTTTCCACATTCATGACTCGCATAATAAGAACATTTTGCATGGCCTTATTTCGTTTCTAGTACGCGCTTACAATCCTTATCTCTATATATTTTATTCATTTCATGTCTATCAGAAAACTACACTATTAACACAGTAAGAGGTCTGATATTTTTTATCTTTAAACATGTTACTAACGCAGTTTAAATATTACATATTTATATGAACTCTGTCAATATAAAATAGTTCCCGCTTATTAAGATTTATGTCTTACAAGTTTTGTGAAAAAGTCAGTTATAACATAACAATCCCATCGCATTACTTGTATATCAATGAAACTGCAAAACAGCACGATGACAAAAAAGTGAGATATATGTGCCATACTAGGTAAAAATATTATAAATAAAATATTTTCGAAGATTAAATAATAGTTATATCACCGTCGTGGCTTTCTGGTATTTTCCATTATTTTTACGTTAATGTTTCAAGCCGTTTGCAGTTGTCGTGGTCACTACAGACTATATATTACTTACAACAACAACTTCAAACTTTCTTGCCTTTTAAAATATTTTTATAGAATTCTTGAACATCAGATGATTTTAATTATAACCGAATATATGTTTACAATCGATTAATGCCTCAAACGTTGAATTGGAAACATGACATGGATCAGTCAGTCATTTGGGTTATAATTAAAATCATTAGTACAGTACAGTACAGTACTAATGATTTTAATTATAACCAAAATGTATGTTTACAATCGATTAAATCCCTCAAACGTTGAATTGGAAACTTGACATGGAACAGTCTACCCAAAAATATAGGCAATTTAAACATTGTTTATGTGCAATAACTAAAATATCTAACAATTATTAAATTATTTATAACAATATACAATTATTCAGTTATAAAATCAAAAACATAAGTTCAACATATAGACATGATGCAATTCTAATCTAAAGCTATATATAAATATACGAATATATCAAACCAGTTTGGTTTTATAATAACAAATAAGATATATACAAGGAAATTTCAAATTTCCAATACCATACCATAAATAAATCAAGGATAAAATTAAATTAAATACTTTATCATAGTTTTAAATACGTTATCATAGTTTTATTAGTGTCAGGTATTTATTGGCCTCATTCGCATCTTAATAGATGATATCCATCCATGTATTCGAATAGTTTATTTGCAATCTATTACAATGATTTTGATACATATTTAAGTATACGCGGATATCAAAACTATTGATTCCGATTACAATGCGATCAAAATAAGAATAGGACTGGCCTAGCGCCATTTATTGACCTCACAACTGAAACTTGGTACAGTGAGCAAAACAAGAAATTAAAGGTAACCTATACAAATGAAACCTATCTATATTAATAGATAGGTTTCATTTTGTGCGAAATGCACTTTTTTTTAGCATTTATTTTAAGTGATTTTGTTTCCTCATTTTTTTGTGGTAAGGGGCGTTGTCCATTGTTTTGTACGAGTCGGGAAAATTTGTATTAGCTTTTCATTTAACCATTTTTCGTCGTTCGCCACTTTTCTGTATCACTAGTTTACTTGTGCTTGCTTCTGTTGCTTGTCTCTGTTCACTGCGAATGCGACGGCGAATCAATGTATTTTTGTCACTCGCTCGGTTACCTTCGTAGCAGTTTCCAAATGCTTCATGAAGCTTCCTAATATATTACGTGGTATATAAATATTGTCATCTAGATCTGGTTAAATTCTTGCTTGTTTTAATTGGTCCAGCAGCGTGATGACATATTGTTTCTCTTCCTTAAAGTACTCATAAATTTTTTTGATAATCTCTCAAGCTCGCCAGTTACAAGCACTACATCTTTTGATCATTTTAGAAAAATAAACTAAATTTGATTGTTAACAAAACAAATATAACAATCAGCAAAACAAATATAAAAATCAGCATAACAAATTATTCAGTCAACAAAAACAAATTAAAAAAGAAAATCAACAATAGGGGGTATTAACATGCACTCGGAAACGTGTCGCATAGTACACTGACGGATAAATAAGACCACGCCCGCGATGTCATCAATCGATGACGTCTGTGCTAACCACCTTAAATCGTTAATTTTAATATGAATTTATGTGTTGCGTCACTTATTTATAATTATGTATTATATAAAACCTAATTGGTGCTGCTCTATTTTTAAGTTTGTTCTGCTGATCGTACATATATGAGTGAAATTAGCCGAGAGCCCGTCCTATTCTTATTTTAATCGCATTGTACTAACCATGATTGCCGACGTAATGAATAGCCGTATGCTCGGCTACGTAAGTTTTTGGGATAACAATATAAGGACTGTTTCATTTACTCTTGTCGGATGTCGTAATCTAATGGAATAAAATGCGCCTCATGAGGAGCCTACCACCACGGACGTTGTTGTGAGTGGAGGTATTGATTCACCTGTTAGGCGCACGACAGGCCTCTCTTAATACTGAAGGACAAAGCCTATTCCAATAACGTTTTTGTGTTGTTAGCATAAACATATATTTTGTTAGGTGTGTTCTGTTGTCCTTTGTGTTGTGAGAAGACCTATTGGCGACCCTATTTAAAACGGACAAGGGTAGGAATATGATTATAATGGTCGTCATAGAAAACTGGTAGCTATATTTCACGTATCTGTCTTTGTATTACACGACCGTTGAGCTACTTATATACACAGTAAAGGCGAAGGGGTGATATTTAACTCAAAATCAATGCCAGCACCATTGTATGCACACCGCGTCTGCTCAAGAGGGGAAACTTTATTTCTTTTGCTAATACTAATAACAGTACCCGTAAAGGGTGGTTCCTTTCAAATAAGAACCTAAATTTCGTATGGTAGTATAAATACCGATGTACTCATAAACACGTTATTTAGTATTTTAAGAATTAGTTATTATTATTATTATTAGTTATATTAGCTTTGTTCTTTTGAAATACCTCAGTACCCGGGCAAACGTCGTACCAATTCGAACCTGAAATTGCTGTATCTATTGTACTAATATTTATCTAAATTAAGAAAGAAAGAGCTTTATAGTATTTAAACAACTTTAAAAGGTTGAAATCGCGTATATGTATCATTATATTTGTCCCGACGTCTCAAACACTCACCCCGTGACCACGATCACTGCAAAGTGTTTGAAACGTCGGGACAAAAATAATGATAAATATACGCAATTCAAACCGTTTATAGTTGTTTAATTACTATGTGTAATAATCGCGAAAACCTGAGACAACATTAAGAAAGAGCAGAGAATACATGAAATACACGAGTAAACGGAATATATTTAATAGTATAATTTTTATTGGTTATATATAGGTAGAGTGGTGTAAATAATGCAATTTTCTTAGTCTTGTAAGCGATCCCTGGGCTGGACAATGCTTGCTTTTCTTGATTGGGTTTTTCTGACGGAGTAACTTTCTGTTGCAGTCATGAGTCTAGATCTATGCCCGGTATAGATGACAAAATGTTCGTCCCTCACTACATGGGATCTAAATATTCTTGACGAAACGTGAATGTTTAGTTACCTTTGCTTATCTAAAGATGTTTTTGAGATCAAACATACTCGTAGCAAAAAGAGTTTGTTAACATTTCAAACAAAATTTTCACTGCCTTCATGTAAATGAGCGGAACAAACTCGGAACGCCGACAGCGAATTCGTAGACTTACTCGTAGGAGTGTAGGAGCAAGATTCAGCGTTCGGTTACATATGTCGGGTGTGGGGCGAGGATTGTCGCGGCGTCGGGCGGACACGTGTTGTACGCAGCCTCCTCCTCCACTCTTGCATCACATGGATGTGGCAGTCTCAACTCGTAAGATTGTGTTATCTCCCAGATTCTTCTGATCATTAAATGTACATAAGGTCTTTGAACAACCGAATACATTTTATTCAGCAAGTAAAGGCCGTCATAAGGTTGTATTAATTTAACCTTTATTATTTCAGTGCTGGATGCGGTTACACTTCCGTTTAAGCATACACCCATAAATAATAGTTGATAGCGTGGAAGTAAGTGAAGTTAACGTGCAACCAAGTATGCAAGCCAACCTAAGCTATACGAGCTAAATAATATCTGATTTCACACGGAGAGAGCGCTGCCAGTCTCAACTTTGCGTAGTACACGCCGAAAATAACGACACACACTGAGTTTAAAGTAGGCAAAAATCGTTCACGTTGCTAGAAAAATAACTAAGTGTGTTTTATGTTAAGCTATGTTAAACTTACTAAATAAACATAATTTATATAATCTCATTCGGTAATATTCTAATTATGAAATGAAATACAGACTTTTATTGGCATATTTTATTTACATACTTCTTTAAGAAAATTAAAAAGTTAAATTAAAGCATTATTCTCCTAACAAAACAATGCTTTAAAACAATTTTTTTAAAAGTACAATGTGTCCCGACCAAGGAGGTTTCAATTCAATTTAAGTACACATTATCTGTGGTGAGCGCGCTGCGCGCGCAACGCAATGGTTCCGAGCCATAGTAGACCAATAACAGACTTTTTCCATTTTGGCGCTATTTCGTACATACGAATTTGAGTAATGTTTTGGTGGATAACATTTTTATTTAATGTAGCTACTTATAGCCATGAGATTTAATAAAGTAGTGTATACAACTGCACATAATTAGGTATAAAAATACTCGTGTAATCTATAATCTAAAGTGTACATTTAAACCTTATTTAATGGACCACGTAGGACATGCCGAATAAAGGAAAAATCATCAATTCAGTTCACAAATAACAATACCAAGGAACATAATAAATAAAAAACATAAAGTTTTAAAGGAAAAAGAAATAGTCAAACAAAATGATAAGGAAAAGAAAGAGAGAAAATATAATTTTAATAATCAGTTTTGTTTACTTGGATGAAGAAACCTTTTTTAAAAACAAATACGTAACCGAATATGATAAAATTTGTTAGGGTGCAAGTACACTCGAGAGCAATGAATCCGGGTCACTTAAAGAATGTTAAAAATCTCGGAAACTAAAAATGATAGGTTAATGCAATAAATTGTATTTAATAGACAATGTAATACTCCTTAAATGAAAGTAAAAAAAATATGAGTCACCATACATTTTATTAACACAAAATTACATAAAGAAAAAAACTGCTGATCTCTCCTTAAAACAAAAATAGGAAACATGAAATTTTTGAACTTTATTACGATTTACTTGAATTTTAATACTTCGTATTGCCTCCTCGTGCTTCCATTACTGCGTTTACGCGGTTTGGCATGCTGTACACCAAGTTCCTTATACGATTTTGGGGAATATTCTCCCATTCCTCTGTGAGAGCAATTTTGAGCTCACGAAGCGTGATTGGGGGAGGGTTTCGTTGTTTTACGCATCTGCCTAGCTCGTCCCAAGCATGCTCGATCGGGTTGATATCCGGGCTGCGCGCTGGCCACTCCATACGAGTAATGTTCATCTCTTGAAGGTAGTCATTCACAATCCTACCTGTATGAGGTCGGGCATTGTCATGCATAAATATAGCATCCTCACCTAAATTGACCATAAATGGACCAACGTGATCATTGAGGATTTCTTCCACATATCTTACGCTAGTTAAAGAGCCGTTTTCTATGATCACCAGCTCTGTGCGACTTTCAGAAGAAATTCCGGCCCACACAAGTACAGACCCACCACCGTAGGCTACTTTTTCTTCGATGCATGCTTGCTTGAATCTTTCCCCTGGTCTTCGATACACTCTGTGTCTTCCATCGTGCTTGTAGAGCATAAATTTTGATTCGTCGGAGAACATAACTTTTGACCAATCTTCAATACTCCAATTTACGTGGCTCTGGGCATATCTTAGTCTCGAAATACGATGCCCACGCTCCAGTTTAGGGCCGTTTGCAGGTCTAAGGGGTTTTAAGTTAGATTCAGCAAGCCGACGTCTTACTGTCCATGCACTTGGGTTACTTCCTCCGAGGCGTCGAAACTGATTGGTGAGTTCAGTTCCTGTGAGAATGCGATTTCGAAGCATGGTGTTCACCAAGTATCGGTCTTCTCGTGCTGTGGTACACCTGGTTCTGCCCGTTCCTGGTCTGCGTAGGTTAGAACCAGTTTCTTCGTAACGTCGGAGAACTCTTTGTACTGTTGACAGCGACACACCGACAGTCCTGGCTGTATCGCGCTGACTCCGGCCGGTTTCCAGCATTGTAAGTATTCTGGTGCATTCTTCAGGCGTAAGCGACATAATTTCAGCTTGAATAATGAATATAGAGCACTATCAACATGGTTTATGTACCCACATAAATGACAGATTACAAACAAAAGCAAAACCAAATGCTGTAATTTCGTAGTTCCATCTTCGAAAGTGGCCCTTTTTCAAATTTGATTTTTTTATGATATAACTTTACAATAACTAAGAAGTTTTAATACCTTCATTTAAGGAGTATTACATTGTCTATTAAATACAATTTATTGCATTAACCTAGCATTTTTAGTTTCCGAGATTTTTAGGATTCTTTAAGTGACCCGGATTCATTGCTCTCGAGTTTTGAAATATCCTTTTCACTTCTCATACTTGTAAAGTTCTTGTATATATGTCCGGTATAAGCGATACAGCTTTAAAGCTCTTGTGCATTAAATAATTATTTTATTTTAAATTGTTAATAGGTATATCATGTAGGAAGTTTGTCTGGCTCTTCCATAATATCCAGCAATCAGGGGTATTATTAAAGATCCAGACAAACCTAAATTTTGACGAAACATTGTTCAAACATAAGGTTTAATTTTGATTTAAGTTTTATTACTTACAAAGTTGTTTCCGTTTCTTGCAATTTAAGTGACGATCTGAATGTATAACTTGTGATAAAACCCATTTTACCTTAGACCTAAATATAAGCCGTCGCTTTTGTCTCGGGACATAAAACATCTCCGACAAAATGACTTGTTTTACGCATTAGCTGTAGAATCTACTATTTAAATAAAAAATATTTTTCTAAACGGGTAAATGACGGAGTTCTGAGTTAAATAACATGAGAAAAACAAAAAATACACCCTAATTGAAGAACTGATCCTTTGGCGTCAGTTAAAAATTAAAAAAAATCGTAGCTATTTGAAATTTTATTTTTTTCGATGTCTTTCAATACATAACTGAACTTCCATATTATAAGCTCTTATAACTAGGGAAACAATTACAAAAATCATCATTTTTTACTTTGATGTAAACCTGTTCAGATTGCCACCTACCAGATGTAAGTAAATAAATAACTTAACCATTACGAAGGAGCAATCATGGAGACTCAAGAAGAAAATTCACGAAATCGACGTTTTACTGTTTCTTCCTACAAAACTGAGACAATTCAAATATATCATTGCATAATTTAAAAAAAAAAATAGTATTATTTGTTTTTGCAGGGTCATATTTTCTTTAGTAATAATAATTAGTTGCTGAAAAAAAGGAAATGACGGGGACGTGTCTATGTATAGCTGTGTATAACTAGTATAGACTTTATGCAAAATATTTTATAGTAATAATAAGAAATTAATAATGATATAATTTTATTTTCATAAATTACTTGTATCCATATAACAATGTGTAGAGTCCTTCTTTAAAGTTAATGTATACCTGTTTCAGAAGACTTCGCTCTTCCATATTTATAGGAAATTCATTAGTACTTTACGTACATACATACATAAAACCACGCCCCTTACCCGTAGGGGTAGGCAGATACCACAGTTTTCAACGTAACGATCCTTACATATCTGTTTCGTTTCATCTACACTCGTCAATCCTTTCATACATAAGCGTCGGTTTAGGTTTTAGGGTACCTGACCTGGCCTTTTTGCAGGACGTCTTCAATCTGATTTCGAAACGTTCGCCTATAGGTCTTCGCCTTCCAACACTTCCATTCACTTGTCCCATGTATACCTGTTTAATCATTCTCATTTCATTCATTCTCTCCACATGTCCAAACTATCTTAACACACTTTTCTCGATTTTTGTCACTACACCCTCATTTACACCACATCGTTCCCTTATCACACTACTCCTTATCCTGTCACTCCGTTTGACTCCAATCTTGCTTCTCAATGCTCTCCACTGCATTGATTCTACTATCTATATTACTACATTTATTATACTATCTAATGTCGGAACCAACACTCCTCCATGAACATCCAGACGAGAAAAGCTAGAATGCTTTCTTAGACACCTTCTGACTGTTAATAAACGCGTACAATGCTCCGTTCTCCATGTTTACAGCATTCACTCACCTTTCTGTATCACTTTCACACTGTCCATCTATTCTAAATATGGATCCCAAGTATACAAACTCTTGCACTTGTTCCACTTTTTCACCTCCAATCACAATATTTCAATCGGTCACTCTATCATCTCGTTCAAACACCATAAGTTTCACCTTATTTACGTTTATTTTCATTCCCTTTCTTTCTAAAGCCTCATGTATAATATTTACCATCTCCTGCAACTCCTTTACCGACGACACAAGTATCACTTGGCCATCAGCGTAGAGAAGACATTTGATGAGTAACTTGTTCATTCTTAATCCACATTCACTGTCTTTCAGGTTTGTCAAACAATTATTCATGGAGTAAGTTGAACAGCCACGGTGACGCTATACATCCTTGCCTAACACTTTTTTACTATAGTTATAATTTATAATAAGGTCGTATCAATCACCTCTTAGGAAACTTCAAGCATAGTAATTACAACTGCAATGCGACCCAGTGCTATGTTGTTATTGTTTAATATTGTATTCCACTACACTGCACGATTGCAGTGTAGAGTAATCGTTACTCTGATACGTCGCTCGGTAGGTGCATGCTAACTTAACGTTTATTTTGCATGGTTTGTGGCTATAATGACAGTCAAGATTCTATGATGTTGGGCATATAGCAAAAGTTCAAAGTCTCTGAGTTTGATTATCATTCGGCTTCGTAAGCCCTGACCTGAATAAGATAAAACTTATTATGCAATTTTTGTGGTCGTGGCCTTTTGGTTCCATGGGCAAGGGTTAATAAAATAAAACCGTATAGATGGGATGAAAAAATAAAATCGGTACTAATTAAAAAGAAAACAACACTAGATTCGTTTGGACACTAGATTGGTTCTACGCGCCCGGGTTCCTGATAAGTAGCACAATAGTGAGTTTCCGCTATAACATATTTTACAAGGAGCTGTGTCAGTTCTGTGTATGATATGGATTTACGTTTCCAGGACACAGATCTTTGATTAACTTTTTGAGTTATTTTTCTCTAAGTTCTTTTCACTTACCTACAACTCGAAATAAATGTAGATAGCCATTAAACTAGGAATCACTCCGTATGCCTATATACTGTAACTTTCTTGTCAATATTGTGTATTGATTTTCTTTATTTTATTTTTCTTTACACATTTACATTACAACTTTCGTTTGAAGCATAAATTCATTAAGTCACAGCAGCGTGCAAATGATTGTCAGACAGGACACGGCTCGTGACGAATGGTTGAATGTTGTCACCGACACATATAGGGGAACTTTTAATATTTTGTAGTCTGTTTCTAATTGCCGTCATCACAATACTTGGTAGGTTTAAAACACGACCAAAATATTTGTTAATTGAATTTGATAATAACGGCTTGCTTTTATATATATTGTGGCAGTTATAACACAAATCTAATAATTGTAAAGGTGGGAATGTGTTTTCCATTCATAGTTAACTTTAGCAATTGACTTAATTGGTAGGTACCCATATGTTTTTGTATTAGTGTTAGAATTATATTTAAAAATAATCACTCTGTTCGCCGTGTATTATGCAAACAAATTGTATATGAACATATTCACTCTTAGATACTATATTTTAACTTTGAAAATACGCAATTTTACGGATAACTCGAAATCAAATTTGTCCCACTTTGAATACTTAGTATTTGAAATATGGCAAAACTACGTTTGTCTATTATATAAATAATAATCATCAAGATCAAATTATCCAGCAAAATTCAATTCTTGGCCATACATTAGAAATATATATGGCATGAAATAGATAACTTACCCTCCTCTTTTCTATTGGAATGTCGAGAAAAAATCTACTCTTTTCCTACTTATCTACGCAGCCACTGCAAAAGAATCACGACACAGTCATGCTGTTATTTATTATGATCATAATAAAGCTATACACGTGAAGGTGTCTTTGTGGTATAATAATATACCTTTTACCAACTAATTTAATATTACACAGATATTGATAACCTTCTCTACAAATGCCGAGCCTTCAGCCCGGTCCAATATTTCCTAAATCAACGAAGATGATATTGTTTTAAAAATTTATGAGCGCAGTATCTAATTCTAAAATAAAAGACTTGATTTTGTATAATAAATTTCTCTGACGCTTTGTTTTTGACTTCCCCTTGCTCTTCCATCTTGTTATATGAGCCTTTAGTACCTATAGTGTAAAAATAAAGTATTAAATATATATGTACCGATTTTTTATAAAAACTGAAAGCGTATTGATACCTCGTTCTACACTATAACGTCTATATCACTAGACCTATTTGCTCCGTACTCAAGTATAATTTTATCCATTAAGTATTTTAAGCAGCAGTACTATTAAATAAAGAACAGTATCTATTTATTAGGTTAGGTTCGTAAAAACAAGCTATTTAGGCAGTCTTCTTTGCCTGTAATATGTTTCAATCAATTTCAAAAATAACTATTACCACACTATTGAAAAGTTTATTAAGTTATTACTATGTAAGAAAGTGTTTTTACTTAATTTTATTAGATGGTGTAAAGAAGTTTAAGATAGCAGAATATAGGTATATATAATTGCTTTTAAAAAACTTCTCCGATAAAATTAGGAAATGGTAGGTGAGAAGCTGTCATTAAAAAGTATCGAAAGCTAAACATTTGTTTCTAAGCAGCATTTTCTAACTATAAACAAAATATAAGCGGCTGATTAGAAAATGTGAAGTTATAATGATTGTGTAATTTAAATCGCCCTCTTGTGTACTTTCGCCTTTAATGTCGTATGATTAAACATGAACCGAGGACTTTATCAAATTTTGGCACGCGTTTGTTCACTGGGATGGGGAGATAGATGTTTGCCGACCGCGCATGCATCGCCTGCTCTCAGATAGAGCCGTCAATATGTCGACTAGCTACAACCTTGAGTGATTGCTAGATAAATATATACCTACCATCGTTTTATTTTTGGAACATGCCTAATAAACAATCTTGAAGTTAAATAGGAAATTAATGCGTCGAATGGGCAGCATGCCATTAAACATAGGTACCAAGGTCGAAGACGTGACTAGAGTGACGCTGCACATTGGGCGCACAAGAAGGCTAAACGAAAGGTAGTGGGTATAATTGCAACAATAGCATTTCAGCCAGACGGTTGGGAAAACCCTCTACTGAATAAATTGTGTTGTCTTTTATATAGTTAATTTTAACCACACCGAGGGATAAAGTACCTACTTATGAAGATGTATGGTTAATTATTATTTTAAAACTGCACTAGTATAACACGCCTTACAAGTTAAGAGTAGTTTTCCTCATTTACTGTGGTTGTTACCGTTTCTTCCGGGAAAATTCTTTAATTGAACAATTATATATTATGTATCTTCAAATCATAGTAGGAATTCTTTCAGCATTTCAATGGCTCGAAAATATATATAAGATGTCGTATATTATTTATTCATTGACAAAACTACATTAATAAGTAACGGGCTAGTTTTATTATCCAATAAATTGCGTTTATTTTACAAGTTCTTATAATAGTTTTGCCTAAGACTATCTAAAACATTTGCAGAGTAATCAGTACACAGTTTAAAACGACTTACTCCGGAAAATTTGTGAGATTACTAATCTATACCTCGGGAAAGTCCGATGCTAATTAGGTAATTTAACACAGATAGGTAGGTACTGGTAGATCATTGAAATGTGTTTAGTAAACAGGCGTTTTTTAAATATCAATCAGAAATAAAATTGTCTATAATTTTATTTGTAAGTTTTTTCTGATATTATGTAAGTGAATAGGTATAGGTACGAGTAAGTTTAGTTCAAACATAAGAGTGAAGACTGAGGGCAAGATGCGATTCGACGGCCCCACTCCATCCGTCAGGCTGTCGTGCGAGCGCCACTACACGGCAATGCACTTAACTTCACGCCAACCACACATGTGTCTACGGCGATCAGGGGCCAACTTGCTACTTGTTAATAGTTATGAAGGAGCCCCACGGAGTGGTCATCCCATATCTGACACTTAATTATGAACCGCGCGGTGACGGATGTGTTGGTCTCATTATTTTCAGGTACAAATACCTTCTCATACTTAGTATTCATGTTAAATTGTATAGATCTACTAACGGTATTTTGCTATATGTCCTTTTTAGGGTTCCGTACCCAAAGGGTAAAAACGGGACCCTATTACTGAGACTTCGCTGTCCGTCCGTCTGTCATCAGGCTGTATCTCAAGAACGGCTAGGCAGTTGAAATTTTCACAGATGATGTATTCCTATTGCCGCTACAACAACAAATACTAAAAATTAAATAAATATTTAAAGGGGCTCCCATACAACAAACTTGATTTTTTTACCGTTTCTTGCTCGATACTAATAACGGTGACAGGAAGACGCTTTAACTATTCACAGAATATTTAGTTTTATTTTCTCTTTAAATACAATTAATTAAAATAAATAATTAAGGGGCTCCCACACAATAAAAGAGGTTTTCGCCGTTTATTTGTTAAAAATAATAATAATGAAAACGAGATAATGGTAGATAACTCTTCGTGCGCGAGTCCCACTCGCACTTGGCCGGTTTTCAAACTACTAGACACTTAAACGATTGTTGATTGATCATCTAGTAACTATCTTCGAAGACAGGTATTACAATTTTACAAATAAGTTACGTAAACATGATATGTGAAGTGTATTCATAGCGTTTTCAATAGAAACGTAGTTTCTTCATTATTACAAATACCGAACTTACACGCATGGCTTTGGGCCTAAAATATATATATACCTATATATATATTTTTTTTATGTTATTGTGAAGGAACAAGCGCGAGGCCCACCTGATGTTAAGCGGTATCCTCTGCCTATAACAGATGCATTTCATCACAAGTGACGAACTGCACTGCGCCCATCACCTTGAGGCATACCTGTTAAGTCTCATTTTGTTTGTTATTTCACTGGCTCTCAAGGACTGCTGCCGGAACACACCGTTAGGTGCTTGGCGCCAGATTTTCTACTTGAGGGTGGTCGCTAGCCAGGCGGGCATTCGCAAAATGCCTTTCCACCATGCGGTGAAGCTCAAGCTCTGGGCGCGATTCGAACCATGGGCCTGCTGCGCGGCAGTCCATAGCCAATGCCACTGAGCCATCACTGCTTCATATAATAATATATCTATGCTTCTGGTTTGCCACTACTACTACTATATCAGCCGGATTGTCCACTGTTGAACACAGTCATTAAGGGGGGTTTACCATAATCCCCACGTTTGGCAGTCTTGCGGATCGCAGTATAAGATAGCCTCATTCCTCAGAAGGCGCTGCTGCCCACTTTCTGGTATTTTAGCTTTAGTCGCCTCCTACGACACCCACAGAAAGCAAAGGAGGATGAAATTCTAGCCCGGCATTTATTATACGTAGGTATTGATTTTGCCTATTATGTTTATAAGTGATGCATTGTATACGATTATGAACAAAATAAATTTAAGATTTCACCAAACGCGCCAGACGTGTGTAAAAATAAAAATTATCACTGTGACGAAATTATGAAATCGTTCTAGTCGATTAAACAAATAGTAATTTAGAATATTATCTGGAGCAAATATGTTTTTATTTATATAAGTAAGCAGATTTTATATATGCGGGTACGGCCCCGTGCTTCATCCTATGAAACTCTTGTGCAGTCATTGTGATAATTACCTGCCAATCAATGGATAATTCGTTTTCGAAGCACGATGCCTACTTTCGCCTTAAGTTGACTTTTCAAAACTTGCTTGTAATCGGTAGCACGATGCCAAAAATTTAAAACAACCACGATGACGCTACCCGTCATTATATTACACTTTTTACGATATTAAATAATTCCGTGTGGAACCCGTGTTTTCTTACGAAAGCACTGTAATTGCGATAAAGTTATTTCAGAGATGGAATGAGGTTACCGCTCACTCCTACACCTACAATACCGACTATAATTAATTATTAACCACTTAGCCACACAATAGCAGCAGTAGGTCTTTTGACCTTTATTACAAGGACCATCAAGGAAAAAACTTTGATATGTACATGCCATATCCTTATGAAATCTTGCTTGTACGAGTATATCCTATATGACGCCCATCGGTTTCTTTTACAACTCTTACAATCACTAGGTACAATTTCCGATGGTGCTAAGTAAGCCTGTTCTGTTTGCTTGCTTTGAGCATTTTCCTTTAAAAAGCGGATCGATATCAGCCTTGCAACAATCACTTGGCACTTGGATTTATTGGACACCGGTTCCAGTAAAGATTTAAAATGCAATACAGCTGACTTGCTGCGATGCCATGTCCAAGCTTTCTCAATTTCTTCAAAGCTTATATTATTTTTGTCACCGCTTCCATGAGGCAGAAACTTCTTCCTCCTCTACTTAAGTAGAGGAGGAAGAAGATATTTGTTTGTTTTAAAACAAACAAATATACGCACTTCTTTATTCACTACACTTACATTTAGGTCTCTGATTTTTTCAACTAAATACTGGGCGATGCAAATTGATAAAAATAGATAAAACTAAAACTGATATTTGTACAATGACCTATTAAGAAAGTAATTGTTTAAAAAAAATTAGGTCTTTAATAATACCCCAAATAATCTGTGGGTTGTTAAACACCCGGGCAAACGTATATTATTAAAATATATTAAATACTGAACCTCTTTGAATAATTTCAAATAAGATAATATTTTTTATGTATGTGTGCTTAAACAACTGGCTATTATGCACTAGAGCTTAAAAAACCGTTTTTCTCAGCTTACACTGGACATAAACAAGAACTTTAGGAGCATGAGAAGTAAAAAATCACTTAAAAGGGTCATGGGCCTAAAACGCAAAACTAAGTAGTAAGTATTCTTCTTGCATACTGGCTTTCTTTATTTTTTTACAAATTACATGAACTACTGTTACATAAAATCGTACAAAAAGAACGCAAGGATTAAAAATATACATTTTCCCACCCTTATTATGCTCCATATGTGGGGTAGGTGCAATCTGTCTTCTATATCAACACAAAGGACATCACATTTAGGTATACGTTTTCACTAATAACCCGCAAAAAACATAATGACATACTTAATCATATTTGGCCTTCCTTTGATGGCCGGCCGCTACAGAAACATTTTAAACAATTACATGATCGGTAAACATATTTTCCTAAACTAATTAAAGCTTTAGCTTCGTTTCTATTATATATCATAGGCAATAAACAACTACCTACCTAAAAAGTAGTAATAAAAATAAACAGGAAATACTTTTTTTTACCATAAGCACCTCAGACACAGTTTTACCGTGTTTCTACACCGTGTTAGTTATAAACGAGTAACACTATATACAAATACAAATAAATTTATTTCATCCTTATTGTGATACATTTATGATGAGTCTCTGTCTCTTGAACACTCTTAAACACTGCTTTAGCTATTTCATTATTGAATAAAATAACTCTATTTATTGCACTGTTAACCATTAAATTATCCTTAGTGATGACACTAAGGATAATACATACACTCGGCATTTTTTCTCTGCTTAGGTAGAGATTAGGTAGAGTAATACAACTTTAACTAATATCTCAATCTGTCTAATTCTATCAATGAAATAGAAGTTTTTCATTCCACTCCTGCAAAAATGATCTTTGAGTAATAAAAAATAAATGCTTAATTCAATGTTGTAACTTATCTAATAAATATTCAGTTACGTTTGTACTTTGTTTTGAAATGCATGGTAATTTATTATTCACATTTTGAAATTATCATTGTACTGCCATCTGTACTCTACTCAGAACTTCACGAGACGACAGATTGCGTATGTAGCGTTAGATTTCTACCCAGGTTTAAATGTATAACACTGTAGCTGCTAGATGGCGCTTTTTATGATTATGTCAATGGAGGAACTCCCAAGGTTTAAAAGTATTTGGGAAGTCCTCCACTAGATAGCGCTACATCTTTGTTCTGTACATAGACCAAATATTTAGCGCCCTCTAAACCGATCACTTTGTATGCGTAAGTCTGCAAATAATATCATCATCCACATGCGTTATTGTAAGTCGTTTTGTACTGTTTGAATATCAACAAATAGGAGTCAACGAATTCCCGATTGGAAATTCGTCAACTTCTGGGGAAAACCTATGAAAGATGTGTTGCGAATGGAATACAATGTTTGAATTTGTTAAACACTAATATTTATCGTAGTATAAACTTATTGAAATTAAGTAATACGAATTTCATTCACTTCTTTATTTATGATTTAAATGGTAAACTACTAATAATAATAATACTTCCTCTACTATGTAACGGTGGTAAAAGACCTGACGGTATGTTTTTGGTTCAATAAAAATTAGGGCGCCCCTTAGGCTGTGTATCCACCAAAGAAATGCGACGAAGATGAGCGGTGCGAGGATGCGTAGCGGACTCTTTTCAGCTCCCTGCACATCTTCGCTCGCGTCCCCAGCACACATTCCTCGCTGGCAAAAAATCCTTCCTCACATTAAACCCCCCGTCCACACCAGGACTTTTCTACAGGTGGGAAGAGGGGGTAACCCCTTCACCTTTCCCCAACTGTACTATAGTGGCACAGATGATGAAATATAAATTATGTTTCCAACTTGCTTCAGGCCGCATTCAGCGAACACACGTTGTTTTTTATGGTCGTTTACCACAGCTGCTGGGCCAGTTGATTTTTTTACGGTTTCCCAAGTCAGGACCCAAAATTCGCAAAGTTGTGGTCTGCAAAAGGCCAAATTTAGTGAACGACGCGAAATTGACTACCTCTGATTCTTCTGCACGCTATCATGAACAGCGGCGATGGTTTCGGCATATCTCGCGTTTCGTCAACGAACGGGCGTTGGTTGATTGTATACAGAACCATTAGACTTAAATTTATCCACCACATTGCGAATAGTCTTCTCGGTAGGTCAATTATGGCGATCATAAAAAGGGTGAAGTGGGCGGAACGTTGCCTGAACACAACACCCATTTTGATAAGATGTCCGTCTACGGCTACGAATAAACAAGTACCTAGATTGTTTATTAGATTAAAACCATAAAACATCAACAGTCACTTCGCCAGCTGTCTTACCTAAGCCTATTTGAAGGTGTTTTTAGGTCAATTGTATCCCAAATAAACTACTTGAAACAAAATTAGGGCCACTAGCTTATTTATATCTTAGTGCACTTTAGTACTGAAAGTATCTATTAAGTAGCATTATATTGATATTACAAACTCTTTGGACTCCGATCTCTTTCATGCTGGTGTTCGTGTTCCTATGTTAAAAAGTACTGGCCATCATTTTAAGAAAAAAACAAGTTGGACGTTGTTGTAATATTTTGCTTCGATTGTTTTGTGGTTTAAGATTTTTGTCTTCTTAGCTTGTATCGCTTGTTTCAGGAGAAGTTTTACTTTAATAATTTTAATTGTTTATTTATCTCACGTTCAACATGCTACCAGTACGAAGCACATAGATTACTACCAGATCAATTACAATGATTCAAGAAGGACATTCATAGCTTTATGTGGGTTTGCAGTTGGGATTTTTACGCAGAGCTATCCAAAATGCATGGAACCGCTTCCAAGAGACCGGCAGTGTTGCCAGAAGACCTGGTTCAGGTACAGTTCGTATAACAACGGCGCACGAGGATCGGAACGTCCAGTTAAGTGCTCGTCGGGATCGAAGAGTAACAGCCCGTAAGTTACAACACCACCTATGGCTGACAGCGGTACCCGTGTCAGTCACCAAACTTTTTTTTTTTTTTATACTGAACTGGGTAGCACTTGACCACTATCTCACCTGATGTTAAGTGATGATGCGATCGATGATGGAGCGCGCTTACCCAGAAGATACCTATTCACTCTTGTTTTGAAGACCCCCATATCGTACTTAACCGGAAACACAGACTCAGGCAGGGTGTTCCATTCCCTGGCGGTTCGTATGATAAACGAAGAAGTAAATCGCTTCGTTCGGGTAAATGGAATATCCACCATAAAGCGATGGCGCTTCTGAGTATCCCTGGAAGTCCGATTAAAGAATGGGAATGGCGGAATCAAATTGTGAAGTTCCGTTGCACACTCACCGAAATGTATCCGATAAAAAACCGATAAACAAGCGACTTTGCGGCGATGTTCGAGACTCTGGAGTCTCTTGTGTACTAGGTGGTCGTCGTTAATGAGTTTCTTGGCTCTCCTCTCAATAGTTTCCAGTGTCTCCAGCTGGTATTTGGCAGAACCATCCCAAAGGTGAGAACAGTACTCCATACACGACCGGACTTGGGCTTGATAAAGATTAAGCAACTGTCCTGGTGTGAAGTATTGTCTCACCTTAGCCAAAACACCAAGCTTTTTTGAGGCAAGCTGGGCTTTGGACTCAATATAGGAGCCGAAATTGAGAGTTGGTGTTAATGAGATGCCAAGAAGCTCGAAACGGTTACTTATCGGCACGGACACATCCCTGAAAGTAGGAGCCAGGTGAAAAGGGCTCCGTTTGGCGGAGAAAAGACACGCCTGGGTTTTAGCAGCATTGAACTTAACTAGATTGGCATCGCCCCAATCGGAGACTGCCTGCAAAGAAAAGTTCAAGCGCTGAACCATCGCTTCCCTATGAGACTGGATTTGTAATGCACTGGTTCGTGCGTTAGATGTGTAACTCTCCACAACGGTGCTGTCATCTGCGTACCCAAAAATACCGGGTTTCAGCAGGTCATTAATATGCAGCAGAAAAAGTGTTGCAGAGAGTACTGATCCTTGGGGGACTCCGGCATTTATAGCCAATTGGGCGGAAGAACAGCCATCGATGACCACTCGAATCGACCGATCCCTCAAGAAATCTGAAATCCAAACACACAAACCAGTGGGAAGGCCGTATGAAGGAAGCTTGCTAATGAGGCTATCGTGCCAGACCCTGGTGAAAGCCTTCGAGATATCGAGAGAGACAGCAAGCGCCTCTCCGTGGTTCTCGATGGCCGAGCTCCAGATGTGAGTGGCATACGCTAGAAGATCCCCAGTAGACCGGTTTCGGCGAAATCCGTATTGTCGGTCACTGAGGAGATCGTTCACTTCTAGGTATGCCAGGAGCCTGTGGTTCAGTACACGTTCCAACGTCTTACATAGTATGGAAGTGACTGAAATAGGCCTGTAATTGGCAGGGTCTGCGCGACTACCTTTTTTGGGCACGGGCTGCACGTTTGCAAGCTTCCAGGACTTCGGCACTTGACCAGTCGTCATAGACAAGCGAAAGAGGCGAGTCAATACAGGAGTCAACTCTGGCGCACACATCCTCAAGACTACAGCTGGTATACCGTCTGGACCACTAGCTTTGTTCACGTCTAGATTGCGCAACGCTTTGCGTACTTCAGACTGCCGAATACGGATTTCTGACATTAACGTCCCGCAATTTGGCAGACTAGAAGGTACAGCATTACCAGCATCTAGACGTGAAGACTCTGCAAACAGAGTGGCAAATAAATTTGCTTTCTCTTTAGCAGTATGCGCTAGTGAGCCGTCGGGTTTCAGCAGTGGAGGCAGTGAGGGACGGCAGAAGTTCTCTTCGATCGACTTCGCCAGGGACCAGAACGCTTTGCTACCCGAAGGGTAAGAAGCAAGTTTGTTCCCTGTTCGGCGTATGTGGTCGAAGCGAGCCTTCTTGAGAGCCTTTTTGCAGGACTTGGCGGCAAGGTTAAATGCTTTCTTCTTCACACGTACATCTCTAGATTTGCGGATAGCTAGATTTCGAGCATCAGCCCAGGCTAAGTAGGCCTCATGCTTTGACGCTTCTGCATCTCCACATTTGGCATTAAACCATGGACGAGCTTTGCTGGACAGCGGGATGTCAGAAAATGGAATGAAATATTCCATACCCTGACGTAACACTTCTGTCACAGCATCCGCGCAAGCTGAGGAATCGCTCGAAGAAAAACAAACCCTCCACCAAGGATAAGACGAGAAAAAATTACGCATCACATCCCAATCTGCTGACTTGTATCGCCACACCCGCCGGGTGCCTTTTGGGCTAGGATCGGGCGGGGAGTAGACTGATACAGATTTCACCAGTCAGTGGTCGGAGCTACCCAAGGGTGATGAAACCGACACCGAGTAGCGGTCTGGATCTGTTGTCAGCAGAAGGTCCAAGCAGTTGGCTGTGTGGCCATCAACATCTGGTATCCTTGTAGCTCCTTGAACCAGCTGAGTGAGGTCTAGCGTCAAGGCAAGCTTACGCATCTCTCGACCAGCGTGGTCTGTGCTCTGGTATGGGTATAGCCAGTCTTGATGGTGGGCGTTGAAATCCCCCAGCAGCACTAATTGAGCAGAAGGATACCTCTGTTGGGCCACGTCAGCTGCCTCACTGAGGTAGTTGTGAGCCTTGTTGTCTCCTCATCTCCGCTGTGCGAACGGTAGACACTAGCATAAAGTATCTTCTCCATGCCGTTGTCCACCAGAACCCACATGATGGAAAATTTGGGGTCTTCAAGGTTACGGAGACGTCGATAACAAATGTCATCGCGAGCATACATACAAACTCCTGCTCTGGCCCTAAAGCTATGTTCAAGAACGTAGCCCGGGTAGGCAAGGTATGCAGCGTCAGCTGGACATTTGATCTGCGTCTCCGTGAGGAACAGAATATGCGGTCTTGCGGTCTCAAGATGGTGGTGGACTGAGTCGATATTGGAGTGCAAGCCTCGAATGTTTGAGAGGTGCACTTGAAGAGATAGGAGGTGCTTCCGCTGTTGGACCTTTATTCTGTTTTTGTTGCCTTTCATTTTATGGGGAGTGAAGATAGGTAAAGGGAAACGGAAGTGGAAACGAGGCTCATATTATCAACCCGTGACACAAATTAGGCTTTTTCACCCAATGGTAACCAATCCTGGAGACCGCGGGGACGCCCGAGCCCCCCCAGAGGTGTCCATCGGGACCTCTCGTCTGGTCGCCAACCAGCACGATGGCGCACCTCCAGGATTTTTCGCTAGATGGCGGGGCAGCCTTTCATTAGTGGCTGGCTCACTACTTGGGCCCCCAACTATCTGCGGTCGGCCAGCGGAGAACCGTGCCTCGGATCCCGCTGCTCTCCAAGATTGGCTGCCAGGTAAATTGACCCTCAATGTATCACGACCAGCTAAAGTAATAAGCGCAACTGTTTCCGACCCGTTTCCCATAATGGCTTCACCAAACATCATGCCGTAACGCGACAGCTTGTTAGCATGGCTTTGTCTGGTGGGTGGTAACACGCCGCGGCCTAAGCCTACCACCTGAAGAAGTACTGCTCTTTTGGCGCCACCCAGGGGACACGTGTAGGACATCGAGGGCTAAATCCTATGGACGCGAGCAGTATAGTCCCCCAAAAAACTATCCGTAATCGATTGCAAGAAGACCAGCAAATGTCAAGACGACGCCTTGTTCGAATTCCTTTGGCCAGGGTTCAACGTACAAACCGTTTAAGATTCTCCCGTCATATTTGAACTGGGGGATTAATCAGTAGGGCGAGGTGCTTTTTACAGACGAGTGTGAAGTCAAATTAATAACATTATTTTGTAGTTACATACAAGTTAAACAATGTAATGTCTTTACAGCTTTCGTGGTACATTAACAAATCTTAGTGGCCCTTATTTTGTTTTGAGTGGTATATGAAATAAAAAGGAAGAAATATGAGATCAACTGTCACTTTAACAGCTATCACACCTCACAACCGACTTGATATTATTCATTAGATATAGGAAGCCCAAAACTAGAAAAAAAACACTGAAAACTGCAACATTGACTGACAATTTGACAGCTGTCACATGTATGGACTACCTTAAAAGTTAACCCAATTGCTTATAGTACCACCAACTTAACTGTGCAGTTCTCGAGGGCACTACTGGTCAAGGAAATCAACTACAAACTGTCACAATTTGAAGTAATGTTGTAGTTCTTTTTTCTGCCACCTGAACAGATAAGTTGGTGGGTCTGTATGTTATAATCATGTGATTCTCAGCAATTATTTTTTGTTACAATTTAATCCTTTTTCAAGAATCGATGTGATCTGAATAACGAATTAAAATAAAGTGAATTCATATAATTCTAATTAGTCGCTCTCGACTCATCTAGCAACGATGCAAAAAGTTATGTTCCCGACTTCTGTTTAATGATATATGTGATAACGAATTTCACATTGTACCTATGTACCTATTGAACGATCAGGACATAAACAGAGTCGACTGGAGAAGGCAAGAAGGACGTTGTAAATACTGAAACTTATTTATCAATTAAAATAGTACACTACAATATTAGTTTGCTTTCAAATTTACAGTTGCGGTGTTGCCGTTTTTACAATACACGAATTATAAAAGTACTGACTACTGACATTGCCAACATAACTATTACGATATGTTTGACTGAACAAGCACGAGGCCTAATAATTGTCACAAGTGACGAACTGCACTGCGCCCGACACCCTGAGACATATAGTGGTTAAGTCTCATGTGCCTGTAGTTCCATATTTTACTGGCTCTTAATGTCTGTTGCCGGAACACAGATTTTTTTACTTCAGGGTGGTAGCTAGCCAGGCGAGCATTCACAAAATACCCTTCCACTGAGGTGAACCTCAAGCCGGCGGTGGGGATGGAACCATGGACCTGCGGCAAGGCAGTCATAGCTAATACCGCTTGGCAAATTTGCTGCTCTTTTCAACAACGTAGTTCGTTAAAGCTTTGGGATACCTACATTAGCTATTTCAGTGATGTAACAAAAGTAAGTACTCGTAAGTTCTTTGTAAGTACCTATAGCAAATAAATTGTCATGTTACTAGAGCTCTTTTAGTGACTCTAATCGTCTCTATATGTAGGCATTGGGTATAAAATCACATTTATGAATCAATTGTTGCAAAGTTACCTTACAGGAAGCACTTCGAATAGAAACAAAGAAATAAAATTCAAATAAATATATTACCTTTGTAACAACAGCGTATAAATTATTGCTATTTACAATTTTAATTCTAAGAAGACATGCGTTTTCTTAACTCATTAATAACACAAAATAACGTTGCTTTTCAAGTATTAATAGACACCATAGTTGCTGTCTCCATTTGATAGCGGTTTCATGAATATTTGGAAGAAGACTAGATAAATAACACAATTCCATTTTCAAAAAAAACAAACTATTTCTACAAATTAAATAATGGGAGTTTTATCAAAAGGATTATTATGTAATTCGATTACGCCTCGCTTCTGCTTTATTTATTTTCATACCAATACTTTTTATATCTATTCATACCAATACCAAACATTGAGTTTAAATTATACATAGATAATTATGAAGTCACCATAGATACCGACTGTTATAAAATAAAATATTACGTTAACACTACATTGCAATTTATAGCAAATATCGTGGTCCCTTAACTTTATATCTTCATTGAATCGCCGTGTCTTTTATGAACTTTGTCTACGTATTCTACCAATTAACCTATATAATTATTATATACACCCAAATAATTAATAGTAACAATATTTGTATAAAATGGTATTCAATTTTGGGTTTCCCATCCAAGAGATCTATCCACAGCCATTTTCCACTGCCTGTATCTCATGTCTCTTTCATCGTCGTTGATTCGGGAAACGTAAGTGATACCGTCACTCATAGGTATAGGTGATATATTCTGTTTGCTCTTCACACCCCAAAAGGCAGCCAAAGCGGCACCCAGCGCAGTACTTTCGGTAAATCCCGCCTTAATAACATCTATTCCTATCAAATCTGCTTGCATTTGCATTACCAAGGCATTTGAAGTCATGCCACCGTCGACCTGGAAAATACAGTAATATATTTAACTTTGATGTGAAACATTATATATAAATGTCTGAACCAAATTCAAGCGTTCATTAATGAAGTTAGGACCTAGATTAATATTCGTAAAAAAAAAAAATAGAAAAGTTTTTATGTAACAGTATGTATGGCCAGACTAGTTATAATATTGAAATTGTGCGCGAAATCGTTGAAAAAATAAAATGACTACGGGTATATTTGCTACAATGGTTCTATCCCTTTTCTGCCTGGTTTTAAACCGAAAACGAAAGTGCAGGTGAAATCAGTATTTTGGCCTAAACAATTTTATACTGTTAAGTAAGCGGGCAGCGAATGAATCCAAGATTACCTTAAGAACCTGTAGAGGTATTCCGCAATCCTCATTCATAGCGTCCAAAATATCCCTAACCTGATAGCACACGGCTTCCAGTGCTGCTTTGACGATGTGATTTGAATTAGTATCTTCTGTTATGCCGCATATTACACTGGGAACAAAAAAGTTTAATATGATGTTATATTATCTTGACATTTACGCTTTTATGACCAAAACCAAAAAGCAGAGCTAAAAAATAAAACATTTCCATAAAAGTATTATCGAGGGTAGTGAAATGGAGATCAAAGATTTGTTAAAATAACACCAATCAAACATTTCGTTTCTTGTTTTGACTAAACTAAATAACTAAAAAAAAACCTACCCCCCTTATCCATAACATTATAAAAAGTTTGTCATGCAATTATGAGACGATTATATATAAGGGTGTAAGAATTTAGGTTTTTAGGGGTGGTATGGTTGCATCATCCATCTCGGTAATTGGGTCTTGGTGTGTACCGACGCAGTCTCAGATATTCTGCCTCGAAGCAGAAGTGTACAAACACTACTGTGAAAGGCACTATACTAAGTCAAATTACTGGGCAAAGGAGACATAAAGACAAACGTTTTGCAATCGAGTGCACCTGAGGTGACGCCTGTGTCGACTCGTCCCTTCCGCCTCTCTCTCTAAGAACTGGTAAAGTGAAAGTGGCGAAATAATCGATGCTGCATATGTGCAACCCGTACCCCAGAAGGGCAGTCTTGCGAACTCTGCTATTCGTGTAAATTTATGCCAATATGCATTTGCATTTAGAACAGGAAAAAAACTAGACATGTGTTTGTCTTTTCACATGTCCTATAGTACGACATATTAACTTAAAAATCTCCAATGACTTAACTGCACAAAAATGTTTAGTTGCTAAAAAAAATAGAAATTAAGGAAAATTTGTACTGATGTTTCTGTTAATATCTTTCAGTTTAAATTGACATCTGAAGTACTAATAATATAATAATATACAATTAATTATTAATAATATACTAATACTAAGCCCATAATGCTGCCAAAACAAAATAGAAATTCATACAGCTAGCTCCTTGGTACGGACGGTTATATGAGATAATGGTAGCAGGTGTTTAAACATTGCCTGAAACGGCCACTGCACCAACAGCAACAGACACGCCTGCAAAACAAAGCTAATTGACAGTTGAAAACAGGATCAACGAATTATGTCCAAATTCAAAGCCAAATGAAAACCACCAGGAAAAAAAACAAGGAACTGTGCAATATGTCCAAATGTATACTGCACAGTGCCTGGTCAGTTTAAGGGAAAGATTCTCACAGACAACTATGGGCAAATATCGTTTAGAGAACTTCGTGAAAACTCCGTGAAAGCTGGATGGTAGAGAGGAGTAATTGACTTTCATGAAATAAATAATTTGAAATAAGGAAACGAGACGAATGTATGACAAATTCAAATACGATTACATGGAATGTAATCTAAAAGAAGTGCGAAGGCTTCGGTGGCTTAGGACGGACTATATGGGAAAAGAGGAGGTACGTGGGGGACCCTAGGCCTTATGCTAAAATATAATATGGCAAGAATTTCGAATTGTTCTCATAATGATAACATGACGTGCCTTATTTCTTGGTTTACCTTCAATACTTGTATGAATTCTTGTCGTCATATGAATATGTCCTTTCAAATAAACTTAGGCTTTATAACAGAAGTGGCGACATGAGTTGTAGCTCAAATTGATCCCTTCGCTTTTACCGTTTAACCGATTTAAGAGCACGGAGCGATATCTGGACAATAGGAGCGTGAGGATAAACACTGCTCGATCGTTGAGTGAATCCTACAATGAACATTTTTGACGATTGTTTTAGAACGAATTGAGCCCCGAGCTCTCGGGTTAGCTTGTCAGAGTCAGTTCAAAGACCATAAAAAGAGAAAAATAGCTGAAACACCAGTGAAATATATATAAGAATAAATATAATTAATACCTTACTCTACGGCATAAATACGAATAATAAATGCAATATGGACCTTTTGACATAATTATTTGATAGCTTTTTATTTTCAATTAATTTGAGCAATACTCGTCTTATATCTACTTCCGAAGCAAATTCTGAACCGATACGACAATGCCATGGAATTTCAGGTACTATGGCACCACAAAATAAGACTTTAATTTTATAGCTTTTAAACGAGAAAAGACTATCTATTTCATTGCTAATTCAGATATGGATACGTGTACACGACAAAACAATTCACTGAAAAGTTAAGAAAATACGATGTGCTGTAAGAACTCTTGATCCCACATCATCCATTAAATTTGATGATATTAAATCTTTGTGCACGGGGAAGATACGACTTCTCACAAGGGCAGGTATGACGGAGAAAACTCTGGCCCTGCAAAGGTGTTCCTTTGCAGGGGCAGAGTTTTCTCTACGAGGACCTCTGGGGCTTAACACTTCCCTGAACCACGTAATAGAAGTCCGTACTTTGAACAGGACGCCGATAAAAAGAGAGGCACTCATGAGACTGTTCTGTATTAACCCGGCCGATGAATAACTAACAAAAAACAACTAATTGAAAGGTAAAAAAAAGATGTGCTCTACGAGCTCTTGCTAAATCGTCCATTAAAATTGATAATATTAAATCTTCCATGTGAAAGACTATAGTCACGCAAGCTGTGAGCAATAAATCCAAAAAACCCCAAACATGACGTTGGAATATAGCGAATAAAATTTTTGGTTTAGCTATTTTCAAATATCTCTCAATCCCGAAAATCTCAAACATGATGTTGGAATATAGCGAATATAATTTCTTGTTTAGCTATTTTTAAAATATCTCCAAAAACCTACAGATATTTACAACATTCGCAATGGTGATGTTGTTAAAAAAACCGTGAAAGCTGGAAGGTGGAGAGGAGTAATTGACAAAGCATGAAGAATGGATTGGATGAAAGTTGGAAAGACAGACATCACAGACGATGAGAAAGGAAATGAATAATCCTAAAATCAAGTACATGTAAGAATACAGCGTGGGAATCTGCATAATCCAAGATATTGAGATGCTTAATGCACCCCAACAGCACGAAGAGAAAGAAAATACTAATGTCTTAAATGGTGAAATATGCAACAAAATTTCAAATATTCTATGCTACATCCAAAAAATGCAAGCTCTGAATCAAAAACTCAAAATACATTGCCCGAAACTGTTGCAAGATAAGATCTAAGATATAGTATGTTCCTCAAGGAAATTGAATTGGTTGAAAATTTGGCTGAATGGACTCGTTGACTTGATTTTTAGCTAAAGTAAAAACCAGCCAGCTCGGGAGTGTCGTGAACTATCGCGAACCCTGCAAATCGTAAGTAGTCTATGGAATATTAATGTGTGATTTTTTGATGTTGGTTTCATTATATTTTTATGTTGGTTTAATTCATTGAAAAGTATATTAAACACGATGTGATCTACGATTTCTTGATCCCAAGTCATCCATTAAATATGATGATATCAAATCTTCGTGCAGGAGGAAGACACGACTTCTCGCAAGGGCAGGTATGACGGAGAAAACTCTGGGCCTGCAATGGAACGCACCGGAAGACTCGCTGGAGCTTAACACTTCCCTGAACCATGTCAAAGAAGGCCGCACGTTGAACAGGACGCCAACGAAAAGAGAGACAGGCACTCATGAGACTCTGTACTGTACTGACCCGGCCGAGGCAGTGGCATTGGATACCAACGCAATTTGACGTCGCAGACGTAGCAACGCAACCTAAGAACAATAGTTTACAACTTATAATTTCAAAATTTATTTATATATGATATATTATGGTATTGTAAAACAGAAATAATTTCTTGCGTATAAATAATATATATTTAAATTATTTTCGAAATGAAGTCAAACGAGCAGTCCATACAAATTTCTTATGGCTAAAAATTGACTTATTTGATTTGGGGATCACTGGTTGAAGACAAAACAATTTATTGATAGGTTTAAAAACAATAATGTGCTCTACGAACTCTTGCTAAATCATCCATTAAATTTGATGATATTTAATCTTCCATGTTAAAGACTATAGTTACGCAAGCTGTGAGCAATCAATTCAGAAAAATTCGAACATGAAGTTGGAATATCATGCCTTTAAGATCCGCCTAAAACGCTGGCTTATCGACTAGACCTTCTACACTTTTGACGATTTTATTAATTCAAAATGGAATGTATAATATTATTATGATATAAGTTATTATAGCATACTTCATCTCGATTATGCATATTTTGTTTATTAATATTTTTTTGACATTTAGAATTTATTAATTATTATTGTATTTATTATGTTGACATTACTCGATAAAGTAATATTTCTTGTAATTTATATTTATTAAACACTCAGTGTAACATCGCATGGTATATAGGTATACCATGTCCAAAAGAAAATAATTATTTATTTTGTTAAATTAAATTTTAATTTATTCTTGACGTGTAAACAAGCTTTATTAATAAATGAGTATTTGAGTATTTGAGTATTTGAATATAGCGAATAAAACTCACACGCATTTACGTTCGCTGAGCGTCCTCTCGCGTTTGTTATAACATCGAATTGATTATATTTTTATTCCTCGGTACAAATGTAGGGAGTACTTACATTCGGCGACTCATTGATCGTGAAAATTCCGAAAAGAGGTGTGTTTTAAGGAAAATCGTGAATTGTCACGATTGTGCTTCAACTTCATGACTACTTTGAACATAATAATCAAAATGGCGGTCCGCTTATACCTATCTCGCAAGTACGAAACCGTTTTGCGGCCGTGTTGGGTATCAGTCTTACAACTGTGACTAAATCCACTACCGATTTTTTTTTCTTATTTACACTTAAGTGTAAGTAAAAATAGTTGTAGGTTATGGACATTCATTATATTTTTGTTAATGATTTGCATGTGAATGATTTCCTTAAATAATAATTCAACTCGCTTGATGCTGACTAGCAGATTTATGGTAATGTATGTAGAAGTTACTAGTTATTAGTTTTAAATAACCTATACTACTATATCGTCGACCACCCCGCTAACTGCACTATCTCAGAAACTGTCCGATCTACTTGACCATTACCTACGTGTCCGTCTCTTCATTTTGAAAAGATTCTCTCTAATCGTCGTTTATATATCGTTTACCGTTTAAAGGATATTCGCGTTTTTAGTTTAATCTATCTGTTAAAGGAGGCAAAAAAATGTTCTCACTACTGTCGTATGAACATACTACAGTTAGTATTTTTTCTTTTCATCACCACTCAAAATTACTGTAGTATGTTCTTCTCTCTCTCGGTACACAGTACTATTGGCTATGCTCTTTAAAAAAGTGGAGATATTTTAGTACCCAGCCAGCTACCTTCAATTTATAGAATAGCACGGAAAAATAAACCATACGAAGTGAAAGTTCTTGCATACAATGATTTTCTTGATTTAAAAAAAATATTAGTCGAGCATCGGTTGTTATATATCCGGAAAAACGATGAGCGTCGTTGCTTAAACTGCGCGGAAATTATGGATTTTTCTGTGAAAAAAGCGGAACCTGAAAAGTTTTTCTTCAAAAACTAGCCACGCTGAAGAGATTCCACGCTCTCTTTCTCTTAGCAGGCAGGTCTCTTCTTGAAAAAGGCAATAGGACTGCTCAAACCCATAACAGAAAAAGTTTCAATGGAAAAATACAATGATCTTATGTGACTTACAAAAGGGTAAAATGTACTCCAGTCATTAAGCTGCCAGAGCATGTTGCATTTTATTTTTTGCTTTTGAAGTAATGTACACGTCACAGCCATTTTTTGGCGATTTACAAGCTAGTTTCTTTGTTTAATAAATAAGACTGATTGATTGTACGTGTAAGAAACTTATTAGTTCTAGTTTTAAGACTGTGCTTGTGGTAATAATGTACCTACTGAGAAACTCACTGTAATGAAAAAAAGCTCATTATAATAATGAGTTTCTTTGCTAAATTACCTATACTGTAAAAAATATATTATTTTAACTTGTGACCTATTATTTAGCTAACTTTTAAACGTTCTTACAAGAACTATTAATTAATGAAGATAATATCATTAATGTTTCATTTATATTTTCCAACCAAATACTGACAGTCGCATTTAACACAAGTTGTAAAACCAAGTTCTCACAGAGTGACCTATCTGCTTCTAATGAGTAAGTAAATAAATATATACATTAGAAATTTAAGGCTTCTATTCAATTAAAGAGTAAAATAAAAGCTTCAATAAAATGTTACTCAATTGTCAATAAAGTAAAAACTTACGCAACCTCAATAATATTATTGTAGTGCTAAACCGAAAATCGGTTCTCCTGACAAAGTGTCCACTTTCACTTGGAACAGTTAGCGGGGAGGGTGACGATATATTAAAATTTTCATTGATAAAAAATATTATAGAACATGTTGTGCTTTTGTAACATTTTTTTTTCTCCCGCCAAAATGAACAATTTTCTCGTGCAACGTGCTCCATTAATATTGCAATAAAATCATCGCCAAGGTCGTCAACCCAATCCTTATCACTATTGATCATAATGTTTGATGCATCGACGTGGTTAGCTACAAAGCTTATGATTCATAGGTCTCATGGATTATCGACTAAACATTTTCGAGCAATTAATATTTGATCAAACTGCTTTAGATTTCAAGTAGGGACCCGCCTAAGCCACGATAACCACACTTAGATAGAAAGAACCTACCTCAATATATTGAAGTACCTATCTGAGCATGTTATGAGCTGTTTTGGTATCGAGCCGAATTACGAGTATTGATGATCCTCCATAAGAAAATTATTACTGTTTGTGTGCCCAGGTGGCCGAGCGGTTTAGGCATCCGGCGCGAAATCGGAGGACGTGGGTTTAATTCCCGCCCAGGACATAACATTTTGTGCTCTAATAATTAGTAAAATATGTTACATATTTAGGAGTAGAAAGAAGTGTGGAAATACCTCTGAAAAACATTAAATTATAATTATATATTATAGATGGTGTGCTGTTTTAATAAGTAAGTAAACAATATTAACTAATGCATAATAATTCAACACAACTACTTTACATTTTATATAGTATCGCTGAAAGTAAAAACTTTTTCAAATTCACTGATGAAATATACTAGCCATTTTGTAACACGAGTAATAAGTTGCAATTATATTTTTCTGTTTTATCGGTATTTTTAGCCCATTTAGATAGGAAATCAGATTCTGTGGTTCTATCATTACATGCATCGAAAAATAGTAAAAATATTCCCAATTTCAAGATTTCTGCTCGAAATCATCAATATATTTTTGTAACGTGAGTTATCGGTTATTTCATTACACGGATGTATCGGCAGTTACCGACAGTTTATAGTTTTAATTCGCATGTCCTCGGTCATTTATTAAAGATATATTTATGGACAGACTAAACATCGCTCGCTCTCTGCGGCGGACAAGATTACAAACCGAGAAAAATTTAAATGAGAGAGTAAATATGAATATTAAAAAAGAGTCATAGAGAAGTACGCCAGAAAAGTTGGGCAAAGAAGAAAAATGTGGTTGATGCCTTTCCCCCAGTACCGCACAAGAAGTCAATAAAGCAAATTTAAAGGGCTAAAATTAAAGACATTTAGATAAATGCAGATTACTCCAAAACCTTCATAATAATCCTCAAGTTTACGCCAGCTCAGATGCTTCCATGACCTCTCCTCAATCTCTAGGATAACGTGCTCATTGAGCACTACCATATGGTATTACTAAGAAAAATATGGTTCTGAACACACTTCTATCTGAAAGTAATATAGCCCATCCGTGCACTCCACAGATTCAAAAACAACACGCTTCAGGTTTAAAAGACGACATTGTCCAAAAATATTAAGATTTCTACCAAAGAGAGACATAAGCCGTCAGGCACCAATTCTTAAGAAAACAAGGCTCGAGAGGAGGTGTAAATAAGATATTTGCTAGCTTCTGTGTCTTACTCACGCCCTATTTTTGAATGAATATGGCGCAATTGTACTGTGGCCAAAACATGTATATCTAATAGATATTATCTATCAAATAAACTTCCACACAATGTACATTGTAGGTAGCATGATATTTATGTGTGGGCACTGAACTCATATCAAAACTTAACTGGACTGGAAGGTTAAATTATGATCAGTTTTCTTGGGTCTGGCAATTGTAATGATCCCCACAAATATGTGCTTGTAATAACGGCGAAAGATTTATAAAAAAAAATCCAAAGGTGTATGTACAGGCTTGTGATAACTTGCCTGCCGAATTTTCTGGTACGTGTGGAAAGATTGCGATGGTATCCTGAGCAAAGTACAAGAAATTGGTGCTGTCGTCGAATTTTTGGAACACATCCTAGACAGCCCGATATTCTTCAATCATTCTTACTTAAATAGGCGCCAAGCAGACTCTTACAATTAGGATACACTTGCTGTATCTTCATTGCGATATGATCCTGATGTCTTACTGTAAGTGGTCTTCGAAAAGAATGCCAAATGCATTGCTCAAGGCGAGATCCAGAGCTTTCACTGGTGCCAACCACAAGTAACTATATAAGCTTCTCTGTGGTTTTCCGATGAACACCATTCAAAAGTAATTGCATCCAACACTTGACAATACAATAAAGAAACAGTCACAATCTATATAGATAGAATCTTGGCTGATTTACCAGAGTTTATAAAGGAAGTAGGTACACATGTGATCAGATAGGCTAAGTTCCCAATTTTTAAACAAGTACATATTCAAACTACTCGAACAACGACAAGCAAACTAGCGGTCACCCATCCAGCTCATGACCGCGGCGGACGTTGCTTAACTTTGCTGATCGGTTAAGAACAGCTAAGCAAACTTCGCTACGAGCGATTCATAATATCTTATGTATTTTTAAATATGCCTTTAAATCACACCACAAACCTTTGCTCACTAGTCTACATTATTCTGGACTTCTTCCCTAGCTCCAGGCATCAAAGTCGATACTCGCGTCTAAAAATTAATTTGCTCTGGGTATAAAAGAAAAACTATTGCAACAATGGATTCCAAAGATTTCACATGACACCCGCTCTTACCCTCTTGCGTCTTGCCTCCAGTAAGGAGCATATAATCCACTGAAAGCAGGCACAAACACTACGCTTCCATTTTCCGGCGCATTCTCAGCTAGAACTTGAGACTCTTTGGCATTTTCTAACAATCCAATGTTATCCCTCAACCAACCCAAAGCTGCGCCAGCCACAGCCACCTAGAAAATTAAACGGAAACGTTAGCGTAATGCAAATTTTTATATTAACGTAAATAAGTTTTTTTTGCGTTCCAAATGATAACGGAATTCTACCAGGAATAACGCCGTCCGTCCGACAAACCTTTAAAGGTCTATTCACACATATCAGTGAAATCACAGTTCCAGCAACATATCCCACATTTCATAACAGTGATGCCAGTGTCTTCAATTTACACATGTCAGTGGTTTCTCAGTACTTTGCGGATCTCTGAACCGTCTTACAGCCCTTCCGTCGATATAAGCTTTGCGATCTTCGATTTTTGTTGCAATGGCTCGATTCACAAATAAGGAACTAGCATTCATAGCAATTGGTTTAGTCGATAATTAATCAAGAGAAGAAAAAGGAAGAAAAGGGCGCATGAAGCTAGTACAACAATGAAGCAGAAGTTGAATTTATAACATTATACAAAGAATAAATAAAAAATATAAAGATTTTGCAATTTTTTTTAGGACGGAAAGCTATTTAATTTAATTTTGCAGAAACTGTAAAGTTAATAATTGATGGAAGGCTATATCGCCAAGACACAGGCTTCAAATTTGTGTAATAAGCACTTAGTCAAATCATTTAAATAAGTTTCACGAATGACGAACCACTTCAAACGATCGCTGGTACTCATATTATTTTGAGTGGAATCAGCGATACAAAAAAAAAACTTAGCCGAATCAGTCCCCCGTGCTTGTCAGCGCCGGAACTGACACTGATTTATTATGATGTCACTGACACTGACAAGAGTTGCATTTACAAAGAAGCAAACAACAATTATCCCGGTATTGCGCCGGCACAGTGTGATTTCACTGTAATGTGTGAATAAGAAACTTTTGAAGCGTATAGCCCTGTTCAAAAAATAAAATCACTCTAAAATGGCGCCCCTATTATTCTCTGTCAACCTCTCTTGCACACTAGACAGAAATATTGAGCAAATATTGATTAGTCGCCATTTTAAATTCATCTCTTTATTACCTGGTTTTAGTAGGTAGGTTTTTACTAAATATGTGTTAATATGGCGGATAGCCCAACAAATAAAACAAAACGAAATATGAGGGGGTCTTCGAGTTATATAAGAAATTATTTATTTTCATGTATTTTTATGGTTGCTTACTAGAAAGCTGTTCTCAAGCCTACGCTGTCCGTCTTTCCAACCAAAAAAGCTTGAACATACCGGTCATTCTCCATACAAGCATCGAAGGGTCACTCCCTTATTTGAGGTTTTAGGTCCAGTACTACGCATGCTATAGATTTATACTCCTTTACTTAAGGATGAAACGTTACAAATTTGTAATCAGATAATAGATTTGAATGTTATGATCCTCGAACTATGCCTACAACATATTAACAAATTTTAACGCATTTAAAGGCATATAAATAAATTACTTGTAAAGCATGATATTATCTCTAGAAATATTTCTATAAAGGCATAGATTAGTTCATAATCATTTTGAATAAAATAAGTATATAAGTGAAATAGCATGCATAGTATCTTCGCCCAGTGATGATTTTAAGCCGTCGGTAAAATCAACCTTATCTTTAAGACCAGTCAAATACAGTGGGAAACCCGTATTAGAATTACTTTTAGGAAAATCGATTCAAGATTTCGATTGCAGCAAATCCATGCAAATCATGAATCTTGAACAAAATTGAAAATAAAAGAAATAATGAAAATTGAGTCATGAACATTTAGAACGGAAAACTACTGTACGTATGTGATAGATTGAAATCTCAAATCGATAGTCCAAAATCGAATTCTAAAACGGGATTCCAACTGTATTTAGAGACAGCGCAATGGCTTGAACATTTTAAAAGAATATGTGTTAGTATAGCGAATTGGCTAACAAATATAAATAAAAGTTAAAGTAAAAGCCACCTTGTTGATAAACTACAGACGAACCGACAACTTATAAAGGTTGTCCAGTGGTTACTACAATACACCGGAAAACGTAGAATTTGTAGGCCCCCACTAGGTGGCCCGACGGCATCGTAAGAAGTAAGAAGTCGCGGGTGCCCAATGGTGACCAGTGGCTGATAACCGTTCATTGTGGCGTTTGCTGTTCGGCCTGTATTTAATGTGGGCTGTGTCATAGTCACAGTTTAGTAGTCAAAGTACATTATAAATCAACGTTCTGAGTATTTGTAGGTTAAAAAGAGGATATGTCACTTTATATTGAAGGGGAGGTCTCGTAATTCCCACGCTGCAAAGGCCTTGCTGGGCAGGCCACATACCTTCTGGTATATTTCACTTCGTTGCCTCTTAATACTCCCCCACCCGTCGGGGCTTTGTTCCTATAGTTTTGGGCAAATGAGATACAGGTAAATATACTTACCGAACCTTCCAGAGCATATACAGGAGGTGTGTTACTACCAAATTGATACGCAACAGTAGTAAGTAGGCCGCGGCTAGAGTTGACTCTAACATCTCCTGTATTGTAGAGGACAAAACATCCAGTTCCATATGTTGCTTTAGCTTGACCTTTCTGAAGGCACATCTGACCGACCAGGGCAGCTTGCTGATCACCAAGGCACCCAGCTATAGGTACACCGCCCAGTGGTCCCTCAAGTATATAGCCATATATCTAAAGTCAAATAAAACTAATATTATAAAAAAATGCTGATAGTAGATACATTGAGTACATACTGGACAAAGGTCTCAAATGCCTTTCACCACGATCTCATCTGAGAGAGTAGGATGGTTAGTGACGAGGATGGTTTTGAAGCAATGATGGCCGAGCGGTAATACGGCCGGCTTGAGCTTCACCGCATGGTGGAAGGGCATTTTGCGATTGCCCGCCTGGCTAGCTACCACCCTCAAGTAGAAAATCTGTCGCCAAGCACCTAACGGTATGTTCCGGCAGCAGTCCTTGAGAGCCAGTGAAATTACAGGCACATGAGACTTACCAACTGCGTCTCAAAGTGACGGGCGCAGTGCAATTCATGACTTGTGATGAAATGCATATGTTATAGGCAGAGGTTAGTCCACCTAACATCAGGTGGGCCTCGAGCTTGTTCCGTTACAATAACATAAAACATATAACAAACATGTTATTCAGGCAAGCCTAAAATTACTGGCTCTCAAGAATAGCTGTCGGAACAAACCGCTTGGTGCTTGACCGCCGATTTTCTACTTCACGATGGTAGCTAGCCAGTCAGGCTTAACGTGCCCTCTGATGCATGGAAGCGCTCGGTAGTTGCCACTAGCTGTCATGCATCAAGTCATGACCGCAGCTGACGTTGCTTAACCACGTACATCGGCTAAGAACGACTAGACAAGCTCCGCAACGTACGTTTCTATTTAAAAGTTATTGGGTAGTTATCTGTGTAACTACCCAATAACTTTTAAATAGTTATGTATCAAGTTTATTCAGAAACATCTGCCTGATTGCGAAATATATGATTACAAAACGTATTGTTTGAACCTGTCATTTGTGACAGGTAAACAAACGCTTTTATTATGTTTTATTCATATTTTTTATAATAGAAAAGCTACTGCGACGCCATTTATATCTATCTCGGTCTGGCAAATATAATTTTCTAAGATTCGGGGCTGTGTCGAACTCCATAATGTGAAAGGTTACGAATCAGGGTGCGGTGCTCTACACAGTCAAATGCCTTGGAAAGATCACAAAATACGCCGATGGCATCATGTGAATTCTCCCAGGCGTCTTTAAGTATATATGTGACATTAATTTTAAACCTGCATCGGTTGTTGATGCAGACCGTTTTTGGTCTGGAGTGAATTCATGAGAAATCAAGTCGGAGAAAAGTTTTAACTTTTAAATGTAAGTTTTAGTTTTGATTTTAATTTGCCTCATACCAATCCCCAAATGCCATTGTTCTGCATATCAACGGTGCTCAAAAGGGGTGATTCCTTCCCAAAAGCATTTAGGATACGAGCAGTACAGTCTTGCGGAGTCATTAAACTTTGGAAAATATAAAAAAAACGGCGCCTTAAAATCCTGTACCAAATACTAAAATAATTATAAGGGTTTCATGGATCAAGGAATGTGTCTCTGCTTTCCTTTTGTACCTTGTTGTTTGTTGGGTTGTAAAGAAATGTAAATACACTTCTGGACTCATCTATTGGCCCACCTTGTATTTTCAGTTTCGTTTGGTCCTAGCTAAAATTTTATATTAGGTCGAGCAAAAAGTTTTTATGCAGTTTTGAACCTGGCACATTTTACCATCTTTTTCGATCGTATTGTTTTAAATTTGAATTCAGAATACCATACGACATGGAGCTACGCCTAACAAGTCGGATATACGCCTTGTTAAAGGCAATTGATTTTTGAATAAAAAACATGTTTTATCAAATAAAGGTTTAATTTAATAACGCGTGTTGCCTCCATGGGCATCTACCACAGCTCTCATACGATTAGGCATAGAGTTTATCAACCGCTCTATGAAATTTTGAGGGATCATCTCCCATTCCTCTTCTATGGCAGTTTTCAACTCCAGCATCGTCTGGGCAACTGGCTGACGAGCCCTAACACGTCTTTTTAGCTCGTCCCACATGTGCTCAATAGGGTTCATGTCTGGGCTTCTGGCTGGCCAGTCCATAACTGTGATGTTCACATCCCGAAGATATTCCCTGACGATGCCGGCCGCATGGGCTCTTGCATTATCATGCATAAAAAGGAAATTTGGGCCCACATAGTCCGCGTATGGTATCACGTGAGGTTCTAAGCACTCACGAATGTACCTTTCAGCATTTAATGTTGGCAGCCGTGGTCCTGTAACAACCTCAAGTTGAGTTTTGCCGCTCGCGGATATACCGCCCCAGACAGTCCATGAGCCACCGCCATAAGCAACCCTCTCTTCAAAGCAGCATTGTGCGAAACGCTCTCCCTTACGTCGGTAGACCTTCTTCCTTCCATCATTGCCATGTAACACAATTTTAGACTCATCAGAAAAGAGTACACGGCTCCAATCTTGCTGTGTCCAATTTAAATGACTGCGTGCGAAATGAAGGCGCGCTGTTCGGTGGGCTCGCGTTAGTTTGGGCCCATTAGCTGGCTTGTGTGGTACCATATCGCGTTCTTTTAACCTTCTCCGAACAGTTCGAGCGCTCACAGATACTCCGTGGAAGTCGCGAAGTTGGTTTTGTATCTCAATGGAGGTAAGGTGACAATTTCTCAAGCTGGTCGTCACGATGAATCGATCCTGCCTTTCAGTTGTGACCCGAGATCGTGGCCTTCCTTGGCGACGAACAAAGCCGCCAGTCTCTAGGTACCTCCGATAAACATTTCGGACCGCAGATCGACTTAAATTAAGTTGAGCACTCACGTTTCTTTGGCTGTGTCCGGCCTGAATAAGTGCCACAGCTTGGGCGGCGACTTCAGGTGAAGTATCCATAGATTATTGATAGAACCTCACCTTAATGTTAAGAATAAGTAATGTTTGTTGCAAAACCAAAGATATCAATCACTTTTTCAAGAATTAAATCCAAGTAAACCAATAAAACCAAGTTTTCTTAGTATTCGATTGTTTGATATCAACAAACAGGCTCCAAATTGTCTTTTGTTTCTTTAAATTCTGTGTTCGAAATTCAAAAAAAGACTATTGAATGAAATTGTGAATGTGCCAGGTTCAAAACTGCATAAAAACTTTTTGCTCGACCTAATATAAAATTTTAGCTAGGACCAAACGAAACTGAAAATACAAGGTGGGCCAATAGATGAGTCCAGAAGTATCCACTCCATGCATGGTTTAAGGAGATTGCGTTGAAAAAGTTCAAATGTCAAAATGAAGTTTTATCTCTATTACCATTATAGTAAGACAATACTGCTACTTATACTGGGTCACAATACTAATAATAATAATATTATCCGTAGGGGTCACCTCACTCTGCTATATTTCGTAAATATGATAACGTACTGCACACTTATGCAAATAACTGTTTACTTTAGCATATGGATTAAATAAAGTTGATAACAGCATTTCTTTGAGAATTCACACTACCAACAAGTATACGGGCAAGAATTGAACTATTTGTAACATGCATGTGTAAATATTTGGATATCATACCTCTGAGCTTGATTTTATATCAGGAAGTACAGATTTTGGCACTTCAAAAAATTTCAACATAAGCGGGTCCCAAGTCAAATTTTCAATGTTCATGAGCATTGTTCTTGAGGCATTGGTGACATCTGTTACATGTTTACCACCATTAGGTCCACCTGAAAATGCCGTTGTTACACATCACAAACAAGTTTTGATATGATTTGACGATGCCTGCCATCATTCCTGACTTAGTAACAACACGATGCAGTGGCTAAACTGAATAAATATATTGAGATACGCCCAAAGGTCTAATGGCTAAGATTCATAATAAGTTGTGTGAATCCTTGTAGACTCCTCAGTAACAAAGCGAGAAAACATATAGTTATACATATAGACAATACATAAAAGATGATCGATTAAATGTTTTGGTATATAAATAAAAAAAAACCTGTCTGTAGAGAGACGGAGGAAGGTGACAGGAGTCAGGTGCACATTATTTTAGGACTATGCAGTTATCTCATCAGAACTACTAGCCTTATTCACGTTTAAGTTGCGAAGCGTCCGGCGCACTTCGGTCTGACGAATGTTTATTTCCGGCTTTGATGCCTCGCATTTACGAGTAGGCGTGAAGACTCCGCAAAATCAGTAGCTGAAAAGTTAGATTTCTTTACAGCAATGATTCGTCAGGTTTTAACAGTGGAGGCAGGTTAGGTCGACAAAAGTTGGATTCGGTTGTTTTCGAACGGAGCTCTTTGCTGCCCGCAGGGTGAGAAGCTGATTTGGACCCAACTAGGGGTAAGGGGTAACTAACTGATCGAATCGCACCGTTTTTATGGCCTTTTGCCGGACGTGGCAGCCGTGTTAAAGGTTATCTTCTTTTTACAAATATTCTCAGCTTTGCTGGTTCAAGCATCGACCCAGACTAAGCATGCTTCTCGTTTCAGCGCGTCCACAATCAACACTACACTAGGGAACAACTTTGCTGGTCTAAGCCTTATTCTAAAATGGAATAAAATACTCCATTGCTTGATGCAGCACATCAGTCACAGCATTAGCGCAGGTAGAAATCCTTCTACCTGCGCTAATGCTAAGGCACAAGATCCGCTAATGCACAAGAAGAGAAGCAAAGAGCCTACCAAGATAGGATGCAAAAAAAGACCGCATCCCATCCTAATCTGCTGACTTATATGTATATATTCGCCGGGTTCCTTTCTATCAGCGATCGGGCAGGGAATATAGAAATACAGAGTTCACACAACAGTGGTCAGAGCTACCCAACGGTGAAGAAACTGACATTGTATAGCGGTTTGATCTGTTGTCAGGAGAAGGTAAGGCAATTTTCTGTATGATCAGCGACGTCAGGATCCCTTGTTGCCACATTAACAAGCTGGGTGAGGTTTAAGGACAAGGCTAACTTGTGCGCCTCTTTGCCAGCGTGATTTGTGTCATGTTATGGGAAAAACTGATGATTAAAATGATGGTGACCTCTGAAGTACCCCAGTAACACAATTCGCGCCGAGTGTTACTGTTGTTATGCTATATCTGCTGTCACACTTATATGTATAGTCCATAAAATCGTTAACCACCTGGTTTCCAGTGTGCGATCTATATACAAAAGCGTAAGGATTTTTCCTACACTGGTTTCAACCAATGTCCGTTGAACCGAGAATCTGGAATCTTCAAGATTACGGAAACGCCGAAAAAAGATGTCGTCATGAACACACGCCCCGGCACCTGACCTAAAGTTATGCTCCAGGACTTAACCATGAAATATGAAATAACTTAACATATGAAATATGACGCGTCATCCTGACATCTGAACTGGGTTTCCTTAAGAAACAAGAGGTTCGGTTTCGTTCGTCTCCAGACTGTGGTGGACCTGGATAATATTGGAGTGCAGGCCTCTGATGGTAGAGAAGTGCAGTTTGAGAGTGAGATGTCCTACATCCACTGTGAAACTGTTTTCTTATTTCGTGGCTTGTACATAATATGTTTCGGAGTGAGAACAGGTAAAAGTATTTTCATTTCTCATACTCGGAAAGTACTGTTTGTTTGATCTGAGTAGCGGGTGGAAGACGCTGCTTCTCACCTAAAGGTGGGAAAAACTCATAATAAATGCTTCCCTCTCTTGGGCCGGAATGACTTGTAACCATGGCAACCATTGTTGTAAACAAGATAAAATGTTTATGTTTTTTCGTTCTAAAGTATTCTGCTGTAACTGTAACTATGGCAACCATGGTTGTAAACAAAATTAGACGTCTATATTCTTTATTTCTAAAATAATTTGCTGAATTATAAAAATTATTACGACTACATTTGTGTATATGTAAAGGCTAAAAGAACTAGTTTGTAACATAATTAATGTGACTCTCTCAAGTTAGTGTATCTTATATGAATATTTTAGTCACTGTAAGGTTCTATGAATAGTTATCTGCTATCGTGGCGCACGTCACTTATCAAGGTTTATATGTGCGCCCTTATTTCTTCCATATGCGTGTTCTTAACTGTCTAATGGGAACGGTAAATTAAAATACTACATTTCGGTGATCACCATTAAGTATTGTCCGTCAGAATTACGTAAATTTAAGTACATAAAAGGTTACACTAATAAGGTGGGCTGAGTACGGACGCTCGGCACAATCGCGGAGGGGCAACTGAGCGCATGAGGTGACTTGCAATATCAGCAAATTGCGCTCACGTTGCATGTGTCCCTACAGTCACTAACTATGTTTATAAGCGTAAATTAAAAAAAAACTAATACTTGGGGGAGCCGTGTTGTGTTCCATGTTAAAAATTTAATAACGACTTGATATATAAATTGGCAGGATAGTAAGTAAAATTATAAGGGAATTATAAAATAAGAACAAAAAATTTACTTAAATTTCACAAATTGTTCTAATCTCTCAGTTAATTTTATAAATGTTTCTTCTATAAATGTTTATGGTTTTCAGTAAATAATTGAGTTTTTTTATAGAATTTAAGAACAACTACTATTATTTTTCTTATAATTATTATTGAATTGTAGTAGTCGTGTTTAAGTGTAGTGTTAAATTTAAATTATCTTTTAGTGTTTAACACGGATGTAAGTTATCAACTCCTAATTGGACTATAACTGCATTAATTTAAATAGTTTCTACTCATGTTCTTGGAATCAATAAATATTATAGAAAATCAATTTTTATATTACTCATATTCGTAGTGAAAAGTAGAGTGTTGAAACAAAGACACAGAAAAACAAGGGTGAAAGTTATAAATTCCTATTCGGACGATAGCCCTCCATAATTAATGCAAGCAAAATTTAACTTTAAATTTCACAAATATTTATAAATCTCAATTACCTACCTAATTTTAAATAGGTGCCTATTCAAGTTATTATTATTAATGACCAATTTAGAAAAACTACTATTATTACTTTCCTTAAAATCGAAATGAAAAGTAGAGTGCTTAACACGGGTGAAAGTCATCAATTCCTACTCGGAGTATAGACACCCGAGCGTAGCGAGGGTGTCCAGTCAATCAATGGCTTTAATTAGTTATTGCGGATTCTAATTACTGTCCCATCCGGCTTATTCTACTGATTTAGCTTGAACTTACACCTGTTTCCAAACTTAACCAAACACCTCGGTGGACAAAAAATTTCATTAAATGTAGAGGTTGAGGAATCTTGTTTAAAACAGGTATTCAAGCTTTTGAAACCAGGTGGAAAAAGTGCATATAGCTAGAAGTAGAATATGTCAGAAAAAGAAATATATTTAATTGCGTTTTTTTTAACTATGCTGAGAACTTTTCAGTCCACACTCATAGTTAATGAACTAATAAAAGATTTAAACCATTAGTTTCGAAAAAAAAACAGATATTATTGTACAAGACTTCGTGTAGATGAAATGAAAGTATAGTATGAAATAAAGTATATATAATTTTTAGTACCATACTTAGAGGCAAAGTACTCTATATACCGAATATAACAAATGTTTCTCAAACTATTATTTTACCAGCTGTACCTGCGACTTCGTTCGCGATTGCCGTACCTGCAGACTAATTATTCACATTTGAGCACTGTTTATCTCATATTAAGCAAACGCTGTGGTCTGCGGTGAAGCACTCTGAGTAAAGCATAGCTCAGAGAGGAGCTTTTTGCTTTGGGCTTGAAAACTCCCGGGTTGTATTTTCCAGAAGACAGTAGTTAAGTAACTCAGAGAGTTCCTTCGCGGTTCGCACATAAATGTTGAAGCAAAGTACTTTATGCGTTTCTTTGTAATTTCGATTTTGAAACGGCGTCTTTTTTCCGAGGTTCTCCTTGTTTAGCGGTAGAACGAAAATATATTAGATCGTGCACTTCCATTGCGCAGTCTCCAAAATATATCCAGTAAAAGATAGATAGTTAAATAAAACCGCCAAAGTGCGAGTGGGACTCGCGCACGAAGGATTCCGTAACTAAATATTCTGTGACTAGTTAAAGCGTCTACCTGCCACCGTTATTAGTATCGAGCAAGAAACGTAAAGTAAAAAAAACAAGTTTGTTGTATGGGAGCCTCCCTTAAATATTTACTTTATTTTATTCTTAATAGGTATTTGTTGTTACAGCGGCAATAGAAACACATCATCTGTGAAAATTGCAACTGTCTAGCTATCACTATTCTTGAGATACAGCCTGGTGACAGACGGACGGACGGACGGACAGCGAAGTCTCAGTAAACGAAACCCTAAAAACTGATTGTGGCGAATGTTTCAGATTTTAGAGTTTTATCTTTGCAAGCTTGCAAAACTAATTAAGGGGCTGCCTTTGGGGTGCTGAGCTGCCCGTGGGGTGCCAGGCTGCCCGTGGGGTGCCAAGCTGCCCGTGGGGTACCGGGCTGCCCGTGGACTGAAATCGGACTAGACGTTCATAAATTACAACTAAGTAACATTTTGATTTTCATCCCCTTTCCCGATCTTTTACAAAATTACAAATATACGATAGGAAAAATTTAAGTCATGTACGGGATTCGAACCCACGTCCATCCACCTTTACACCTACCTATGTATCTTTTGACGGATACTTTTTGGAGACTGCGCAATGGAAGTGTACAATCTAATATATTTTTGTTCTACCGCCAAACAAGGAGGACCTCGGCAAAAAGATGCCGTTTTATAATCGAAATTCCAAAGTAACGCACAAAGTACTTTGCTTCAACATTTAGTGTGCGAACCGCGAAGGAACTCTCTGAGTTACTTAACTACTGTCTTCTGGAAATTACAACCCGGAAGTTATCAAATCCAAAGTAAAATGCTCCTTTCTGAGCTTAGCTTTACTAGGAGTGCTTCACCGCAGACCACAGCGTTGCTTAATATGAGATAAACAGTGCTCACATGTGAATAATTAGTTTTCAGGTAGGTACGAAAATCGCGAACGAAGTCGCAGGTACAGCTAGTTTGAAATAAAAGCATTTTGAAATGTTTGAATTATTAAGTGCAGAGTAGTTGTATATGTAAACTAATAGTGGATAATAGATAGTAGCGTAACATATAAGTATCATAATTCAACTTAACATATACCTAACTATATGGAGCCTTGCATCAGGCAAAGTAAGTAATCATTTAACAACTAAGGTAGGGCTTTCTTCTACGGCATCCCAATGCCAATGTGTTACAAAACTATGAATTAAGTTATGACTAATTTAATAATATTGTCTTTCATCTTATATGTTGACGAATTTATGTTCCCATTTTATCAGACTATGAAAAACAGATTGTATAGCCTAGCATTTTAACTGAAAAATATATAATAAATAAAATATATAACTATTTTAAGCTTATTGTATTAAGTTTAGTGTAGGTCACGAAGAGCACATTATTATGAATATTATAAGCATATATTTACCTGTTAAGTTCCATATGATCCAAGTGTCAACAGTGCCAAATAAACAGCTTCCAGTCTTCATGGCAATTTTTACTGCATCAATGTTATCACATAACCACCTCAACTTAACAGCACTGAAGTATGGTGACAAAGGCAGGCCACATAATGGCTGAAAATATAGTGTACATTATTTCAGTTAAGGCACAATTAGTAGATAAAACAAGAAATCCTATTCATCTTGTTATAACTCTTCAAACTACATAAATATCTTTGACCAGAGAAATTTATTTTTCAATTTCAAGGTTGTATTAATAACACATTTAAGGAACTGGTAGGTTATTAGTAAGGACAATTGGGACCTTTAATACTAAGTCTATGTTGTCAGTGTGCCTACAGGTATCTTAGCAGTTTTTTGCATAGGGTTAGGTATTAAATTTTCAGATGTTACTTAGCATATTATGGAATGGGTGACAAAACGAGATGTCACATCAGCTGCACTCGCAGGACTCAGGCTAATTAAGCGGCGGACACGATTTCCAACCACCACCCCAATCATTAACTGACCATTGATTCAGATTAACTGTCACCTATGAGTTTCATAGCAATGGCTTAAACTTTCTAAATAATACACCAGTGAACTTGACCAGCTTTGTCAGCATGGGCCTCTATCAATACTGCCTAGTCTAGATGTAAGTACTGTGCTAACTCAAACGTCAAAGGCGTATGGAATTGAAAGGCGTCAATCGTGACAGCCTCAACACAGGTGCCTCCCTGATATAATGTTCCTGCTTTTTCTACAGCTGAAGCCACTGGACTGGAACTCCCAAATGAATGGGTAAGCAATGGCTGTAATTAACAACTAAAATAAAAAAGGGCCCTATTACTAGTTTCTGTACATATTATTTTTAGTTTTGATTTGTGTGACCTTCAAGGACTTGTCACATGTGGATGCGCAGATGCGTTCTGTAATGCATCCAGGAACAATAATCCATTGCTTCATTAGGCCGATCTAATGAAACACATCCTGCACCCTGTGTGAACATCACTTGCATTTTATATGTATATATTTATAATTTGGATAAATTCTAAACAACCATGCAGGCAGAAGGAAAGAATGCAGGGAAAGCATTGGGCAATGACACAGTAGAGCTTTTATTTATGTGTGTCCACTATACAAAAAAGCTTACTTTGAGCCTGTTTGGTGAATTATAGGATGTGGATGATTTCTGTGATTTAAAATGCCTACAACTTGTGCATCAAACTTATATATGATCAGATAATAACAAAGGGTAAAAACCATTAAGATATAAGAAATTAATGAACTTGAACATTTGACACAAGAATACAACACAGATATTGCCTCAGCACCATACCAAAGTCACTTTGCCTTAGTCTCATAACTTCTTGAATGCTTGCCCCAAGTCGATATGATGCTGTTATGGCTTTGATAAATGTGTATTGTACTGTATAGAGTTCCATATAATAAATATATTCAAAGAACAAACCAAGTTACGTTACGGCCATTTGTTATGGCCAGGACGTTCAGTATGCAACACCCATTAAACAAGCAATATAAAATATTTACCTTAAGATAGTTCTGATTCCTTGTCTTATTAGGAACAGTGTCAAGCAATTTATCTATTGTGGAAGAAGTTCGCATATCCAGCCAGACAATGGCATTATGCAATGGTTTCCCTGTAGTCTTATCCCAGACGATGGTGGTTTCTCGTTGATTTGTCACTCCTACAGCTATAACATCCTGAGAAACATAAAAGATATATCAATGATTTGAAACAGTGTCATAGTCTACAATCACATATTTGAAAAAGAAAAATAATATGAACACAACCTGTTCGTTAATTATAACTAGTATTGACACGGAAACATGTATTATATTTCCAGTCATACAGAGTTTTTCTGGAAATCCATAAGAACAGCTCGAGGCAAAATCATGACCTCAGAGCTGAGTCAAATCGGAAGTTGGAAGCATTATAAAAGCAGAAGAATGTGTGTTGCGTGTCATTAGAAAAAGAGGGAACACTGGAGCTGGTTCCTGGAACCAGCTCCAGTACATGACCACAAGTTATGATGAAAATGCATGGGTAAGATTTTGAAAGCGATTAGGTAGGGCTGTGGGATATGATAAGTCAGTCGAGATGCTGAGAGTTGGGCGAGGTATAGTAGTTAGTGTGTTGCACTGCCTTTTTAATTTGTGTTGGAGGAGCAGCCAAGTACCAGGTGACTGGTGCAAAGCTGTGATTGTGTAATACATAATAATTATTATTATTATTATTATTGTGATACACTCAGCAGCTTAGAGAAACAGTGCACATTAATTTTATAGTTCCAAATGTTTGTCTCGTCTATTTATAAACAATTCACCCTAGGGGCAGTAATAATAGAAAAGGGTCGTCAATAATACTGTAAAAATTACCGCGGAATCAGCTTCCTCAGCGTCGTCAGTAAACTATATGCAAAAGTATTGATTAAACGGGTGATAAGAGACCTGATTCAAGTGCTGAATTCCCTTTATGAGGATTCCAGTGATTGTGTTAGAATAAATGGAACATACACTGAATGGTTTAACATCAAAAAAGGTGTCAGGCAGGGATGTGTAGTGTCACGGTGGCTATTCAACTTATTCATGGATAGCAAAATTGTTTGACAAACCTGAAAGACAGTGAATATGGATTAAGAATTAATGAGTTACTAATCAAATATCTTCTCTACGCTGATGACATGATACTTGCATCTTCAGTAAATGAGTTCCAGGAGATGGTAAATGTAATGCATGAGGCTTTAGAAAAAAAGCAAATGATAATAAACATAATAAGATGAAACATATGGTATTTGAACGTGATGACAGAGAGACCGATTGCAATATATAAATGATTGGAGGCGAAAAAGTGGAACAAGTGAACGAGTTTGTATAATTGGGATCCATGTTTACAAAAGATGGACAGTGTGAAAGTGAAATAGAAAGGAGAGTGAATGCTGGAAACATGATGAATGGAGCATTGCACGCGTTTATGAACAGTCAGAAGGTATCTAAAGAAGGCTCATCTGGCTGTTCATGGAGGAGTTTTGTTTCCGACACTAATGTAGTAAAAATTGGGTATGGCAGAAAAAGCATATAAGTAAAATAAATGCAGTGGAGATAAGAGCATTGAGAAGCATGATTGGAGCCAAACAGAGTGAAAGGATAAGGAATAGTGTGATAAGGGAACGATGTAGTGTGAATGAGGATGTAGTGACAAAAATTGAGAACGGTATGTTAAGATGGTTTGGCCATGTAGAGAGAATGAATGAAATGAGATTAATATATGTGGGACAAGTGAACGGAAGTGTTGGAATGGGAAGACTTAGGTGAATGTTCTGAAATCAGATTGAAGACGTTCTGAAAATAGGCCAGGTCAGGAGTCCCCTAAACCGACGCTTATGTATGAAAGGATTGATGAATGTAGAAGAAGCGAAAGGGAGTAACGATCATAGCAAGTGGAAATCTGTGGTCTCTGCCTATCCCTACAGGGTAGAGGCGTTATTTTATGTATGTAACATATTTTTTGCCACAAAAAATATTGAAAAAATACTGAACTTAAAGTTTTGTTACAGTAAAAGCCTGAAAAATACAAAAAAAAAAATTATGCTTCAGGAATTGCAGGAATAATCAACCAAAAATAGGGGAGTCTAATAAGTGGAGTGAGCTTAAGTAAAAATCCTGGGAAGTAAGTAAGCGTTGCAATTCAACGGGAAAATGCTGCCAGCATGCTGGGCAAATGGTAGTGGACTGGAGCATTTGGATTCCCTGTGAGACTGCAATGAATTATAGGTTGTCTAATTGCTTTTATTTTAGTAGCTGTTGTGTTGTATATAGTTCTAAGTATTTGTTTATAAAGGCATACACAGGTAAAAACAACATCATTATTTTTGGCTACACTTCTAGCCTGCCTCAATTTTAATGGTTTGCTGTCACCTTCAAACACCCATAGTGCACACTATTGCTTTCATTCCAACATGGATTTATAGTGAATTGTGGGTATATAGCATTAACAATGTATTCATGTTTCATCTCCTGTCACAGTGGCATTTGCATGTCAGATTATACTTAAACAATATTTATTTACACTAACTCAAGCCCTGTTTATAACAGATTGAGATATTGTTGATCTCATTTTTATGCAATGGTCAGTCTTATTTAACAAATTTTCAGATGAAGAAGTAAAATGACAAGATAATGAATAGATTCAGGTATTACTTTGCGGAAATTTATCTTTAACCCATTGATATCTGCGATAATGATAACAATAGAATTTCATTCATAAATTGGCCATAGTGGGTCAGCCGATGCCAAGAGATTAATAATAACAAATATTTTAACACAAATCTTAATGAAAAAAAAAACAACTCGAAAATCTTGTGGTATCAAGATTTCCTGAGGATGCTTAGTGTAGAATTGAAACAAGTTGAAGATTCTTCCAGTTAAGCTGGGTAGCATTTGTGATGTCACATCGGCTTAGCAGGTAAATTAAGCGGAATTGTCATTGGATATATTTTTTATGTTTCATTAAAATGTAAAATGAATGATTTCTTTAAATATTTGTTATTATAATATTGACTTGGCAGTTAACCCACATGGAAAATCCAAAAATGCTACATAGCATTCTATGGATTCACTGTAATTTTATTTGTATTTGTATTTAGCCTTTTTCCTTTAGCTTCCCGTAAAGTACACACTGACCCAGTCATCTAATATTTTCTTATTTGGCACATGGCAGCAACAAACCTTGGGTGTTCCGCCTAGTAATACTAATTTTTCTACTGCCTTCTCAATGCACGTTTGAACCACTTCTAAAATATCGTAGGGGTCTTGTTCCACCCACCCTTCTTGAGGAAATCGCTGCTCAAGCTCTTTTTGATGTACAGCAACTACTTCTGCTGTCTCCGCTTTGAAAATGATAAAGCGCGCACTTGAAGTGCCCTCATCAATGGCACCGACGAGAGGACCGAATTTACCAGTAGACATACTGTTTATTTTATTATTTCTATCCCAAATCTCCAAGCAAAGCTGATATCTAATTTCTATTGCAAGTCGCAACGATTCAAAATCTCACGACCACCACTGATCACTGAGCAAGTAACACAGTAACACTACGTCCTAGATGAATATATGCACTACGTTCAGTATTGATTACTTAAAGACTACGTTTTAATAATAAGACTTATGTGTTGTGTTGGCACTTGGCGGGACTTGTATTCAACAATTCAATCTTTTCTTGGCTTGGCACGTCCCTCCTTTCCTTGTACTTTGATTTGAAGTTTGAACAATAGTGAACAATAGAGAAAAGTAATACCATAGATTATAGAACATCTACTAATACTACGCCCTACGGGCGTATACCATTAGACGCTAAATTCGTTGTTTTCGATTAATTTGATCGCATTTTGTGTCTATGGTTCATATTAAATCTGCGCAAAATGTGGTCCAAATTATCGAAAATAACTCAAATGGAGTACGGCCGTAGTAATACACCGGCGGGGCGATCACGTATCTTCTGTAGCAATGAACTGCTGATTGCAACAATCAAAAATGACAGTTTTCCGATTACGTATCCATAATTTGACAGATCTTGTAGCAAATAAATCTTGATGGCTACAGCAGGGCGATCATGTATCTTCTGTAGCAATGAACTGCTGATTGCAACAATCAAAAATGACAGTTTTCCGATTACGTATCCATAATTTGACAGATCTTGTAGCAAAGAAATCTTGATTGCTACATAGCCTCGTTTGACGTATCTTGTATCTATCGATAGATACTGTTTTGTATGAAATAGCGATCACGTAGGGTGCGTTCGTTTTGGCTCGATTGCGTTTGTAGCAGTTTCGAAAGTGGCATTTGTGTATTAGCGTTCGGATAGAAGCTTTTGCTATTTTTGACCACCAATTACTGCATGCTATCCGAACGGCTTATAACATACTTTGACAACCGACAATGTTTTAACAATTTTGCACAGTACGAAACATGGAAATAATCCCTAAAATTAACAAAAAAGTAGGTACCTATATTATTATTATTTCTTTGTTAATGGCTTCTGCTAGTTACATTTATAAAAAACTTGTGAAACTCTTCAATCGCGCCAAATACAACTGTCAAACCAGCAGTTGTCAAAAAACGATCACAACGATCCCACGGTAAGACGTGGGTCAAAAATATCACTTTTCTCTGTCATTTGTAGCGTTTTCAATGCTATCCGAACGGTGAGCGAAAACGATATTTTTGCTCACGAAGTCCCAAAACGAACGGCCCGTGTGATCATTTTTAGCGTTTGTGAGTGTTATTTTTGGCACCGATAGGCTATCCGAACGCCCTAGTACAGTCAATATCAATAATTGATATAATAATAGAAACTGTCATTCTAATTATTAGAATGACAGTTTCTGTAGCAATCTTCATTGATACAAGTATTGGGTTGTATCAAAGTATAGAAATCATTAGCTACAGCCAAAAGTAAATTACAAAATTAAGATTTTGCAGTGATTATGCTGAATATAAATAGGAAATTACTGCATAAGTTAACGTAGGTATTTAAATACCTACTGTAGAAAAAATAATATTGTTATATTTTCCGTTTTAGCTAAATTATGTCGAGAACTTTTTTGTTGGCATTGGCGGACGAAGAGCGGCGCAAAAAGCTCCACAAAATCTCGAGACGAACAATGAGAGACTAGCGACCCAACAACGAGTTTGTCTCTCATAGACCCCCATCTTGAGAGCAGCAGAAGGATCCTCTGAAGAGCACTACACTCATTTATACTGCCGTGCACGCAATGTTGTGATACGGTGCTTTGGGGTTCTGAAAGCTCGATGGCGGTGTTTGTTATCACATCGTGTGCTTCACTATACTCCTAGGAAAGCTAGTGAATGCATGTGTTGTACTACATAACATTGCCAATGCGCACAATGGCCCAGTACCCCAGCTCTCCCATGATGATTGAGAGGCCCTACAATGCAGTCAGTAAGATTTGACGATTGCTGTTAATGCTGAATCAGACACAAGGACCATGCTGGTCCAAAGGTTGTGGGCAGCAAGACGGCAGCAGTGAATGATTCATAGCCTCTAAATACCCAAACCCTTCAAACCAGAACACAGTAATGCGAGCATTACTACTTGGCTGTAGAAATAGGTACCTATAGTGGCAGTCTTCCTGCGGACGAACTTGTTTCCAACAGAGTTCTACTATATTTGTATAACAAGCTTCCAAGAGTTTTTATTATTAGGACATACATTTAAGAAATGTATAAGTGACTGGCTCTTGCATAATTGTTTTTATGACATTAAGGAATTAGTAAGTTGTTGTGACAAACTTGTATAAATATATTTGCACGTCAGCATGCAGACTGATTACAATGACTGATGCACTCTATAAGACCATTCCACGAATATTGTTTACTGTGTGTTTAGGCTGTTGGGAATGCTATCTTAAAAATAAGTATATTTTTTATGTAAGATGTTCTTGAAATAAAACCAATATAAAATTAATATTTTTAAGTTTTATTAGGTATATAATCTATCATCTAAAAAGACATATAACTGGCTTAGTGTCATATAAATTTTAAATTTCCTGTTGTGTGACTTTGTAAGACCTAACAAACGATAATAATAAATTACACAATAAGGAACTCAGAGTTACTATACATATATATATAGAGATTTTTAAGTATACATTAAGTATTAATTAACAGTAATGTTAGTAGAACTTTATATTAAACAATTATATGCAGCTTTGCAAGCACAACTTAAAACTTCACATCACATACAGTTTGTAAACACAAGCACATTTCCATAATTATGGAATATTGTATATATTTTAATAATATTAACAACTTGTTACATACAATAAGTTTATAATAATCTTGTATCTTTAACATGACAGCAACATGTTGCTTTACAGAAGTAGAATTTTGGCAAGCATTTGTAGACTAAATTACAAACCTTGCCGTATACCTAATAAAAAGTCCAATGCAAATTGAATTTTCTTTCTGTAAACAGACTTGTATTTTTTTAAGTTTTATTCTGCAAAAATTACACACTATGAAAGATGCCAAAACACATCATCACTTATGAATGAAGGTCATGAGTGCAGCTCATTATTGCTGACCACCCCGCAGTAACTGTATTATTAAGTTCATCTTGTGACGCGGCAATTTTCTGCAACCAGCCCTCTGTCCTCTCAACCACACTCAGCCTGCCCTCTATCCTTTCCACAGCACTTGCAATATGTTCTTCAGTGGTAATCCGGCGTTCTTCTAGGTCGTATGCCCACTGAGGAGCGTTTGCATCGTGACCTGTAATAAAGGTATTAACATAAATACAATTTTAAATAAGTACTTGGATTAAAAAGATCATAAAATAATCTTTGGTATGAGGAATAAATTTTCCTAATTAATAAACCATTCTTAGTTACTGGTTCTTGGGGTACCACAGCTTGGTCTTTGCCCAGAGACTGAGGGCTGGGGGCGGCTGATCCCTCTGTTTTGAAATGATACTGCAAAATGTATTATATATTATTATCACAATTAAAAATTTGTATAATATTTTCTGTTTTTGTATTTTAATCTTTAAAAAACATTAAGATTTGCTCTGAAGTGTACACCATACTAACTGCACTAAATTTCACTAGATACTTCTTTGTACCTAGGAACTTGTACTTGATAATTCCAGTTATAATCCATTTTAAAACTAACAATTCAGAAATACTAATCTTGAGATAGTAGGTGGTATGGAAGTAGAATGGAATGGATGGTATTGTCTACCATCCAAGTATTCTACTTAATGAGTCGAATATCTTAACAGCCAATGTAATATTTACCTAGTGTCAGCTCAGCTGGTTGTATGGGTATGGTTGTTGGCATCTCTATCAGTATTTCTATTTCTGTATCTGAAATATGTCATTAGTTACTTAGGTCAAAATTACTAGGCATCAATTACGGTAGACTGTGAGAATGCTTTGTGAATTCAATAAATAGTTTTTAACCTCTGACTGATTTTGATTCAATTATATATTGTAACTTAAACTGAGTGTTCACATTTTTGAACTTTCTTTCAATGCCATATTTCTGTCCTAAGCTAAGGGGCATATGATTGATGAAGCTGCCTTCACTCTGCTCATAGTCTTATAATTTATATTCATTGTAATTTTGTAAGCATGTTTCGCTTAGTAGCAGCACTGAATAAAGATACTATGTAGTAGCAGTTTGTTCAAAAGGAACATTATTATTTTTAAAACAATGTTTACTATAGATTTTTTGATAATTAACTGATTTGCATAACTTCTAAGAAACTTACTTGTGCTGTCTTCTTCCACGGCATGCAACGGTTCTACCACCATCTCTATTTGAGAGGAAGCCCCAAGATAATTAGGGTCATCATGTAGCTGAAAATGACATGCACAACTATTGGTTCAAATAAGTTGATTACTTAGATCCTAATAAAACCATAAATAGCCCACACTGTATTATCTTATGGTAACAATGTTCAGAGTTTAACGGCTGAAACAATCTAAACTAATATAATAATGAGGAAAGATTTGATTGTTTGTTTGCATTGAATAGGCTCTGAAACTATTGGACCGATTAGGATGAACTTTGGTATGGAAATAGTTTGAGACACGGGGACGGACATAAAATTGCCGCTGGTGACCAAGAGGTCCGCTACCACGGCAGGAGTTTTGCGCCACTTCGGGGTTTTGCATCGCCAACTCCACCAACAGTTGCAGCTGGCGGTTCGAAACCTTTCGAATTGGCGCCATAGCTTTTAAAGAATCACAAGTACGGTCACACTTATCCTGCGTAATTATTCTATTGAGAATTTTTTTTAATGATCCATGATAAGTACATACCTCTTCGCAATACAAGTTCTTTCTTGAATTGAAGTCAAAGCTCACAACATTATCTTGCTATTCACAATTTCAATTCGCTTCGCGGGAATAGGTTATATCGTTTTTGACAGTTTCTGTATCAATCACCGATTAGAAAGAGACATAAAAGTATTATACTATTGAATAAAGTTGTGCCTTGGTTATTTTGACATTCATAGTAGATGGCGCCATTTAAATTGGTCAGATAGCCAATGATTCGCATCAACTTCACTTTGCAATTTATCGATAGATACACAATTACACATTGATATTTGGATGCTACAAGATACATGATCGCAAAATATCGATTGCTACAAAACTTTGATAGCATCAACTGTCTGATAGCTACAGAAATACGTGATCGGCCCGCAGGTCCCCTGAGCGGAGACGGATTGCGAGCGCGATCGGCTCGCCTCCTTATCCACGCTCTGCGGAGCGGAACAGAAAGAGGATCTTTCTCCCTTTCCCGCTTCTCAATTCTTTATTGCATCATATGTGGTGTGCATGCTGGTCTTAAATACATTTTTATAAAGTTTTACATATGACCCATTTTGGGTATAGCAACAGATATAACTAATAGTAGTAGAGCGACCGATCCCTTTAATCATCTTTTAAATTTGTCACTAAGGAATTCATTTATGGTATTACATTTATTAATTAATAGTTTTTATAAATTATTGACGAAAGTCGAGAATTTTTCTTCACTTCTTAGTGTATTTGGTAGCGTGTTAAATATTTTTATTGCCATTACATTAGGACCAAAACTGTGCATCGCTAGTTTTAAGCTTGGTAGTATAAGGTTATGTCTAAATCTAATGGGATATCATCTAGGTAGGTCAACTTCTTTATTAAAAAATTGAGGGTATTTTTTTTACAATTTTTTTTTTTTTTTTTTCATTTATTTATACAGAATCTACAGCTCTTGTTATACATAGATACAACTTATATATATATCTTACAGCCAATAACAGATTCAATTTTTGTAGTCTTAACTTATATAATACGACAGTCACCAAGTGGGCCACATCATTACACATTATAATAATAGAAAAATAAAGTAAACTAAACATGGCAATATATATAAAAGGCTAAAAACAGATACAATTAAACAATCAAATAAAAATATATCAATTGTTGTGAAAGAGTAAAAATAAGATAGATTTCAAATACTGCATATAAAAGTTTGTAGTGTAAGTGAAAGGTGCGTGCGCGCGCGCGCTTGTGTGTGTGTGTGTGTGTGTGTGTGTGTGTGTGTGTGTGTGTGTGTGTTTGTGTGTGTGGTGAGAGAGTGCCAGTTATTTTCTAACAGTTTTCGTGAAGCATTTTGAGAACTTCACGTCTAAATGCTTCCCTGCCATCATTGAAAATATCTGTGGATCCAAATCTTTTATTATAGCTATTGTGCAACCGACTGATGATAGAGTTTTGCGCATAATTGGTGCTTGTATGTGGAGCAGCAAATAGGTTAGTCTGTCTCGTTCGTATTTTCGGAACACAAAAACACAACATTTTAGATGATAGCTCACCGCAATCCACGTAGCCATTACAGATACCATGTAGAAAAGACATGTCAGCGAGAATTCTGCGATTTTGAAGAGACGTAAGGTGATGATGGTTGCATGCTTCATTATAATCAACAAAAGTGCAATTGGATCGAAAATTTAGATGTTTTATAAACTTACTTTGTATGCTCTCAATAGCCTGAGTGTAGGTTACATAGCTAGGGTTCCATATAGAGCTACAGTATTCCAATATGCTTCTTACGTAAGCATAATACAGAACCTTCAGACAGCCCATATCGGAAAAGGAGCGACTTACTCGCAAAATAAAGCCTAGGCTTTTATATGCTTTATTGACAATTACATCTACATGGTCAGAAAATGTTAATTTTGAGTCTAAATGTACACCAAGGTCCCTAACAGAAAATAATTTGGTTATTTTTACATTGTCAATATGGTAATGAAATAGAGTAGGATGTTTCTTTCTGGTAAATGAAACAAATGAACATTTACTTGTATTAATATTAATTCGATTAGCAGTATAATAAAGTCCCAGTCTATTTAGATCTGCCTGAAGTTTCATACAGTCCTCGAGATTGCCTATTTTCATGTAAATTTTTGTGTCATCGGCGTACATAAGAAAACGGGCATGTTCGAAACACTGACCTACATCATAAAGATAAGAAGCATATAGGAGGGGTCCCAAAATAGAGCCTTGTGGTACTCCAGAAGGAACCTCAACAAAGTTAGAACAGAAGCCCCCTACAACAACTGCCTGAGAACGATTACGCAGGTATGACTCTACCCATCTGAGTAAGTTACCACGGATACCGAGATGGTAAAGCTTACGCAGGAGTATGATGTGGTCTACACGGTCGAATGCTTTTTCAAAATCCGTGTATACCACATCAACCTGCGAGCCACCATCCATGCTGCTCGTAATGTGGTCAAGAAAAACTCCAAGATTAGTAGTAGTAGATCGCCCTTTCATAAACCCATGTTGTTCTGAAGGAATCGAAAGTGCAATAACTGGGAAAATATGGTTGTGAACTACTCTCTCAAAGACCTTGCCTAAAACATTCAAAATCGATATAGGGCGATAATTTTCAATAGATGTTTTGAGACCTTTTTTGTGAATAGGTACTATAAGAGCTTTTTTCCAAACATTAGGAAAGTACCCTTCTTGAAGACATCTATTGAAAATTAATGCTATAGGGGCAGATAAAGACTCGGCACACTTAACAAAGAATATCGGTGGGATTTTATCACAACCAGCTCCCTTATTTATGTCAACGCCTTTAAACATTTTTGTAATAACTTCTTTGCTTATTTCGATCTTGTGCATTAAGTCAGCATTAGTGGTACTGTCTAAGACACTAAAAGAGTAATGATCAGCTGGCTTACTAAAATTTCTCTCAAAGAAGTTGTTAAATGCGGTACATATATCCAACTGTGAGTTTAATGATGTATTGTTATAGGTCATGTGTTGAGGGTAGTTGCTTATATTTTTCCTTTTGGATTTTATGTAAGACCAAAAATATTTTGGGTGACATTTGATTTTTTTCTGAGATAGGTCTATGTATGAACTATGGCATTTATCCTGCAGCATTTTTTGCTTTTCTCTAAGTTCAGCAAAATCTGCATAGTCATTAGGGTTACTAAAACGCTTCCATAATTTGTGCATCTTAAATTTTTCTTTTATAACTTTTATGAGAGCTTTGCTGTACCACACAGGATATACATAAGTGCTAGAACAACGTACTTGTGGAACATAAGTATGTATTAATTTATTTAAGATTGAGTACAAATGATTTATACTATCTTCAATATTGGTTTCTTGTGTAATGAATGACCAATCATGATTTGTTAATGAATAATTTATGCTGTCAAAGTCAGCACGTTTAAATTGATATTTTATACGGGGCTGAGGCTTAAGGGCAGGGATCACAATATCAGTCGCTACAATACTAAAAGATGGATGTGCAGAATCCTCCTTTACAAGAGGTAAATCAGGTTTTTTGATAATGATGGGAAAGTTTGCAAAAACAAGGTCCAAAGTGTTGTTACTTTTATTAAGAAATTGATTATGCTGAGAAAAACCCAAAAAGGATGTTTGTGCAATGAGACTGGACGCTGCAATCCGAGATTCAATGAGTCCTTTCTTTAATATTATTGGATCACTGAGTCGCCAGTCTATGCACGATAGATTGAAATCGCCAGCAATTAAAAAATGGTCATCAGAGTGTGCATGGTGAAATTTGGTAATTGTATCTATGAATGAGTGAATTCTTGATGGAAGAAGTGAGTTTGGGGGTACATAAACGAGTGCAATGTGCAAATCACGTGTAGAACCCAGCGCTTTAGAAGGAATTGTTACCCACATACATTCGGGGTCATAGCATTGCCAATCCAATCTCACACGAGCTTGTAACCGTGGTGCACACAGAAGCATTATTCCTCCTCCCAGTGATTTCCTATCATTACGAAATACGATAAACCTACTGTCACAGAGCTCAGAATCCAGTATCCCATCGCAAAGCCATGATTCTGTAATCATCACAATATCTGCGTCTAGCATTAGCAAGTTATTGTAAAATATGGTTGTCTTTGTCCGTAGTCCCCTGACATTCTGGTAAAAGAGTTTTAACTGTTTAATGGTATCATCCATTTTTATAAAAGAAGTATCCACACTTACAAACAATGCAGGCAAAACGATTAGTTAGACATGAAGGTAGGTAATAATATGGCACGCTCAAATTATTCCTGGTACCTCGGGAGCATAAGCAAGGATTATTATTATTGCATACTGGCAAGGCGTATATTATACGTATAAAGAGTGCAAAGTGTTTATGTGATTGTGGTTTAGAAATTGTGTTGTTAATAGAAATTGTGTGTTTGTTATGTGAACATAATATACGGAAAAACTGTTTTAAATATAGTGGTACAATATTAAGATATTGAACACGAGAGGGTTCGGTTCTAAAAAGATTATTTACATGAATGTATTTAGTGCAAGATATGGAATGAACACAAATCATGAGACCGGTACAAATCAACATATTTTGACAAGGTCGGACGTGCAGTTTATGGGAATCGGGGGCGAAGTTTCGTTTTTTCGTACAAAGATTCGACAGTTTTTTGTCCAAATGTATTGAAAATTTGCTTCTTTAGCCTTTTGTTTGCACGAATTAAGCAATAACTTGTTGTCCCTAGTTAGGTGTTCATTCACAAAAATTTTCAATGATTCGCTTCCGATTCCCACCTCTCTGGCAGTCAAATTACGGTGTTTACGCGCGGCAGCAATTATTTTATCTTTTACGGCACGCTCTCTCAAGCGGACTATTATAGGACGGGCACGTGCTGCACTCTCGGCACGTCGCGGCTGTACTCGGTGAGCAAACTCCAAATCCGTGGGCTCGATGGCGACGCCAATGTGGTGTGTAACCTTCAACACTAAGTCAGTAGTGCTTTCATTTCTTTCCTCAGGTATACCAATCAGCTCAATATTCTGTAATCTAACCCATTGTTGATGTTTCAAATTTTCAATTTCTAGGGCTTTAACGCGAGTCAAACAGTCGCCCAAGTCCTCCTTTAAGCTTTTATTTTCAGCCTTGATACAATTTAGTTCCGATGACGTTGAACTCAAAATTTTTTTAAGGTCTGTAATTTCCTTCCTAAGGTCTTCATATTGCGTACTGACATACGTAATTGAGTCCTGAAATCCTGCACATTGAACATTAATAGCCTTAAGTTCACCAGATACTGTCCTCTTAATGGTGTTCTCAAGCATAACTTCCATCTCCCGCTTCATCATGCCCACCCAAATCTCACGTAATTTATCTTCCGTGATGTACTCAGTTGAACAAACCTGTTCAACAGAACGCGAAGACTGAGTAGAACCAGGCAATTCAACGGGATGCGAAGATTCAGTAGGGCTTGACAACTGTGCCGTACGGGAGAGTTCCGTAGTACGTGCTGACCCAGCAAGACGCGATGAATCTGCAGGGCGTGACAATTCTGCCTTTTTTCGTGTCGTTACATTACTGCTGCCAGACGTCACACTAACAGCCTCCTCATTTATTTTATGCTGAACGGGGCGCAAAGGTGTGTTGGTATTATCAAATTTAGGCAGCTTGCTTTTACACTCATAGCATCTCCATTTAAGTTTTCCCTCATGACTCAGCTTTTTAAAGCGCTTAGGCGAGAGGTTAGCGCATTGTAAGTCATATTTTTTATTGCATCCCGGACAGTTCATGAAGTCTTTAGAGACAATCGGAGATCTGCAGCCAACACACGTATTTATTTCCCCGGCCATTAGTAGTGGTATTGATTTATTTTAGTTCGACTAATAGGCAGGTGTAACACAAATATTATTCTATAGGTATAACGTTAAACAATAATAGTAAGTCCGTTTTTACTACGCCAGGGTATTGCAGTTAAAACGTCGTAAGGCGCTATATGCAGGCAATTGTTATATTGCACTGAGGCGGGATGTCAGTGAGCGGCTACCTACGTCACAGCGAGCGAGCCGCGAGTTGTCCTAGGTCAAGGTTAACCGGAATGCAGCGAAGATTAATAATGTTTTTGTTAATAACTCACTAAATACCAGGTCCTTTTTCTTGCATTAAACACAACGTAGAAGAGCACACAATCAGCTTCACAACAATATATATCACTTATGATAAATGCTATTTTTAACACAGTTTTAAGAATATTTTTATAATGATTCAATCGAGATGTGGTGTACTTTAGTGACGGTCGCGGTCGGAATGACATGTTTCTAATAATAAAGACACAAGGGTTAATATATTATATTTTATAAAACATGGCTTGCAACTTTCCATGGCTTTAATATTGGCAAGGATACGTACGGATTTTTTTGGGATATAAAAACATCTGAACATACCCTATTTCCCCACAATATGATTCCATAGATGAGCCTAGCTCTAGCGAATCCAAAGTAACTCGTTAAAGCTGTGTTAAGATCAGTTGCGCACCGTAGTTCCCGAAGTGCATATGCTCTCCGCCTCCCTCTGTGAGACAATTGTCTCACAAAACGAGGCCCCGCCTCGCACGACCTCTGGTTACGGACCATCTTTACGATGATGGCCGGCAAGGAGAGGTAGTAGTCACCATCGCCAGAGAGGGATAAGAGGTACAATTACCGAGCTCTCGTTCGGCTTCAATTTTGCAACAACAGCTCATTCCTGTTGTACGTAGTACCTATTACTTCCATGGTGATTATTTCATAAGCAATACAAAATTGTCCATGAAAAAATGTTCCTCCCCAAACTTATACATTAAATTAATGAAACTTTCTAATACCCTTGTACTTGAAAGATTTCCGTATAAAAGAAATGCATACTTCCCGATTAATGTAGCTTGGATTCCCAGTCACAGCGGTAGAATGGGTAACGAGAAAGCCAACGAACCCGTTATTAGTACCGTACAATTTGGTGACTTGTACCCTTATAAAAATTATAGTGTAGAATTTGGCTCTCTTCTTCTTCTCATTGCCGCTCTTTTCAAGCTTTACCTTCAACAATCTTGTAGTGAAGTATGGAAAAACGGTGCTACATTGAAGGGCAAATATCACTACTGCATTCAACCTAACATTCCAGTAAAACCCTGGTTTTACATAGCTAAATTAGATGAGACAGCCACATCCGTGCTTATAAGAATATGATTGGGACACATGTGCAGTCCAGGACACCTTGCCGTATTCGTGTAAGGGTATGTTCCATTAGTCGCTAAGAACGTTAATTTCGATAATTTTGATCACATTCTGCGTCTGTGGTTGTGATAACTGTGATCGTTTGTAACTGTCATCCCCTGTTCCATTTAGGATAAGAACGCTAAGAATGCCACTAAAATTTGCCACTTCTGTCACTTTTGACATTAGATGTAGGGAATTCAAACTGTTCCAGTAGCCTCATAGCGTTTATGGTGAAAATAACGCCAAGACCCATGTGGAACAACTTTTTGGGAGTGTGATCGTTTTTAGCGTTTTTAGCGAATCTAACTTCCAATGGCATGCACCTAGGGCGTTCGGATAGCCTATCGGTGCCAAAAATAACACTTACAAACGCTAAAAATGATCACACGGGCCGTTCGTTTTGGGACTTCGTGAGCAAAAATATCGTTTTCGCTCACCGTTCGGATAGCTTTGAAAACGCTACAAATGACAGAGAAAAGTGATATTTTTGACCCATGTCTTACCGTGGGATCGTTGTGATCGTTTTTTGACAACTGCTAGTTTGACAGTTGTATTTGGCGCGATTGAAGAGTTTCATAAGTTTTCTATATAAGTAACTATCAGAAGCCATTAACAATGAAATAATAATAATATAGGTACCTTCTTTTTTGTTAATTTTAGAGATTGATTCCATGTTTCGTACTGTGCAAAATTGTTAAAACATTGTCGGTTGTCAAAGTACGTTTTAAGCCGTTCGGATAGCATGCAGTAATTGGTGGTCAAAAATAGCAAAAGCTTCTATCCGAACGCTAATACACAAATGCCACTTTTGAAACTGCTACAAACGCAATCGAGCCAAAACGAACGCACCTACCCTATTATTATTATTTCTTTGTTAATGGCTTCTGCGGTTTAATGTTACCACAATTCTGCCAATGTCCGTTCATGCTAGTTTCATAAGTCACGTGGAGTTATTACTTTAATTTAGAATATGATCGGTATTTAGAATGATGATACGACCAGACTTTTGAAGACCATGATGATTTATCTAAAACAAAGAAATGACACAACTACATAACTAAAATAATCTCTAAAATACTTATTACTAACATTAAACTGCATAAATTTTACAGTACATACAGCTATATATATATACATACAATATGTAACAAACAATATTTACAATTTAATTTTGTTTATATTTACAAATTAACACAATAAATGGTTGATTAATGGGGAAAACATAAGAGAAAGAAGATATTTAAATGATGTTGGACGAGAGACTTCAGGAGGGAGGATATCATATAGTGAATAGCAACGATTTGGACATTCAAAGAAAATATGGTCCATGTTTCCTTCGTCGAGACCACACTCACATAATGAGTGGTCCCTAACCCTAATTTTCATTAAATGAACTGGAGTACAGGCATGACCCAGTCGCAGACGGCATAGTGTTGATGTGGTTACTTTATTGGACTTACGAAATTTGAAGAACCAAGGAGTTTTTGGAATCGTGGGTTGGATATCTCCATAATGTCTACCTCTATACTTAATGGAATTTTCCCAATATTTGGACCAAGATTCAAATAGCTGCAATTTTGGTAGAAGACACAAGTCATGGGAGTATATTTTGAAGTGCTCAAGGGAACCTATTTGTGAAGCAGTTTTTGCGCAAGAATCAGCTGTTTCATTCCCAGGAATTCCAGAATGACCTGGAATCCAAGCAAGCACAATGTTGATGCCAAGGGTATGACAATCAAAAAGAGACTCTCTAATTTTTAAAATCAATGGGAAACGAGATTTTGAACGAAATGGATTGGACAATATACTTTGAAGACAACTTTTGGAATCAGAGAAGATTATAGAATTATTTAAATTATGTGATTTGACAAACAGGACGGCTTCCAATAAAGCTAGGGCTTCACCAGAAAATATGGAAGAGTATGAAGGGCATTTGAAGCTTAAAGAAATTTTGGAAGAGGGAAACCATACTGCTGCACCAACCACACTATTAGATGATAGTTTGGATGCATCTGTGAACAAATAATGCCAACCTCTATATTGGGTATTAATCCGTTCACTGAATAAGACACGGGCTTTAGGACAGTCCTTATCAATACCAAAATGAAGTAAAATGTTAGGCTCAGAAATAAGTACCTCGTAAGAAGTTGCAAAAAGGGGATTTATGGGGAACTGACAAAGAGGATCTGGTAGTTTTGTATATTTAATATAGCTAATGACAAGGCATGGGAGACTATCCATGTTCAGAGAATCATAAAGGTCAAGAAGAAACTTTAATTTTGGAATGAGAGGGTGATTGCAATGTTGAATCAATTTGAAAATAAATCTATTTGAAAGAAATTGCCTACGAATGTTTAAGGGTGGCTCGCCACATTCTACTTGCATTGCATTGATGGGTGAAGATTTCATAGCTCCTAGGATAATACGCAGGCATTTTGATTGAATCTTGAAAATTTTTGCTTGATTAGATTTGTTACAAGTGTTCAAGAGAAATGAGCCATAATCAAAATGGCTTCTAATTATGGCGTTGTATAAAAGTTTTTGGGAGTATGGATGAGAACCCCACCATACCCCTGAAAGAGACCTTAGAATATTAACATTTTTTTCAGCTTTTTGTGAAATGTATTCAAAATGGGGGGTGCCAGACATTCTCACATCAAGTTTTATGCCTAAAAATGTAGTATTTTTAACCTGGGGAATGATTTCGTTACATATGTACAACTCAACTGGAGGGATAACTCTTCTTTTGGTAAAAACAACCACTGAACTTTTTGAAGCGGATAAGGCAAGACCATGTTCAAAAAGCCAATCGTTAAGATATGATAAAGCTGTATTTAGTTTATTGGTTGCTTGATCGATGGATTGAACTTTAAGATATAGAGCCAGATCATCAGCATATTGAAGTATATGACAGAATGAGAGAACAGATTGTTCCAAGTCAAAGGTGTAAAGGCTATACAATAAAGGACTCAACACTGAGCCCTGGGGTAAGCCTCTCCAAATATATTTAGGAGGGAGAAAGTGCTGATTGTATTTTACTATCACAGTGCGTTCTATTAGCATATTGCATATGAACCGTACAAGTTTTACTGGTATACCTATCCGAATAAGTTTATTCCTGAGAACTGGAAGAAGGACATTATCATAAGCCGATGCTATGTCCAGGAATACTCCAACGAGGTATTTTTTTTCCTTAAATGCAATGTTGATGTCTGTAGTCAACAGACTTAAATTATCTATGGTGCTTACTCCCTTTCTAATGCCAAATTGAGTCTTTGCTAAAATAAGCCCATTTTCCACAATCCATTCCAGTCTATGCTTAATCATATGCTCCATTATCTTACTCAAAACTGAGGATAAAGCAATTGGTCTGTAACTGTCTGGATCTGAAGCATTTTTACCAGGTTTTAAGAGAGGTAGAATTATTTGTGTTTTCCATTGATCGGGTACTATACCATGCTCAAAAAAATAATTTACAATATCTAAGTAGGTTTGCTTACATTTTATTGAGGACTTTGTAATAAATGAATAGGGAATTCCATCAATACCAGGAGTTGAGTCAGTCAGTCCGTCTAGTGCAAGGGATAATTCTTGGATGGTAAATGGGCAATCAAAACAATTATGAGAAGGAAGCGGTGATGGGGCCAAAGGAATGAGATCAGCAGAAGGGACTGAAGGAGGAGCCAACTTATCTGAAAAGGCCTCTAGCCATGATAAAGGGTCATTTGATGAAACAACTTGGGTGTTAAAGGAACCTCGGAAACGTTTTATTTGTTTCCATACCAGTGAGGAAGGAGTTCTCGGGGATAAACCTTCGCAATAAGTTACCCAGCCACATTTTTACCTTTTGCTAACCAATTTTTTAAATGTAGCTGCTGCTGCCTGGTACTTTAAAAAGTTTACTTCAGTCATAGAAGAGTTATAATTTAGTTCTGCTTCTTTTCTTCCTAAAACAGCTTTAGTACAATCAGAATCCCACCATGGGGTGGAGACTGCAAAATCTTTTGGTGGTTTCTTCAAAGGAATATGAAGAGAGGCTGAAGATATTATCATATCTATAAATAGGTTATATGAAATTACTGGGTCAATATCTAATGGATAAACAGATGAGGATTCTAATTTAAGGTCAAGAGCTGATGAGTATGAAAGCCAAACAGCTGCAGAAAGTTTGTATTTTAGGGAAGGACTAGGATTACAGTATCGTGTGACTCTATTTTGAATGGAAATGATGATAGGGAAGTGGTCACTACCATAAGTTGAAGGGAGGATTTCCCATGTGAGGAGAGAGGAAAGGGTGGGTGAGCATAAAGTTAAATCAACTGCACTTTTCGGATTTTGATATGGATAAACTCTGCGAGTAGGAGAACCATTGTTAATTACACAGAGATTTACTTCATCAAAAACATCAACAAGAGAATGAGCATAGGCAGATGAGTAGTGAGAACCCCACATAGTGTGATGGCCATTAAAATCACCCATAACTATCATTGGGGAAGAAACAGAAGAAAGCAGAAAGAGTAAATCTGGAATAAGAGTAGAATCTGATTTATTGATATATATGGAAATAAATGATATATTCAAAGATCTGATACCAACAATGTTGATACCATGCTGATGTGAGGGAAATGAGATTTGGGAAAATGGAATAGTGGACTTAATAAATAAGGCACTACCAGCACACCCGTCAGCCCTGTCATCCCGGAGACAGTAATATCCTGGAACCCGAAAGTGGGACCCAGGAACCAACCATGTCTCCGAGATGGCAATAACTGACGGGTGATATTTTACAATCAAGTGTATAAGTTCATGTTTCTTGCGTCGCATGCTCTGAGTGTTCCATTGTAACATGATCAAGGGATCCATATTGACCGGACATGGAAACTAATTGTGTAAGTTTGTGGGCAACGTTGGACGGTAAGGGTTGGGGACTCATCATTATAATATTAATTACTAAAGACAACAATGTTTCGATCATATTCTCCTGCTGAGGAGATGATCCTGATGTTTGGTTGTTAATTAAGGCACAACCATTTGGTAACATTGATGTAGGAGTTGCAACAATTTTGTGGTGAGCAGTTTGATCAAATGATTTTATAAAAGGAGTCTTTGGACGAGACTGGGAAACAGTTTTGCTATATGTTTTGTTATTAATAGCTTCAGAGGAACTTGCTGGTACACAAGTTACATTGGAAGAAGAAGATGATGATGAAATGCTACTTTGTGTGATTTCTGCATATAAGCGGGATACCTTAGGAAATTGTGATGCTGCGTCTTCATACGAAATACTATTTCGAGCCATAACACTTTTTATTGATTTTTGCCTTTCAAGTTCTGGACAAACCTTATTTGTGGCAAAATGCCGTCCTGAGCAATGAAGACATGTAGAATCCTTTTCAGAAACATTGCAATTATCACCAGCATGCTCCTTGGAGCAACGGAAACAACGAGGTTTAGACCTACATTGCATTTTTGTGTGCCCGAACCTACAGCATGTGAAACATTGTATTGTGGGGAATAAATATAGCTCTACAGGTAATGAGGTATAAAATAAAAATACCCTATTAGGCAGCATTTGACCAGAAAAAGTAACCACAACTGTCTGAGTTGGAATCCAGGTAACTTTACCACCTTCATCCACACTTTTCCTACTAAAGCGACAAGCTTTGAGAACTTTACCACAACCATTTGGGAGCTCCAATGAGCTCACAAACTCAGACATCGATATTTCTGTTGGGACCCCACGTATAAGACCCATCCGAGTAATGTTAAATGTAGGAATTGTAGCTACATACTTGCTCACACTCAAAACAGGAGATGAAATAAATTTGTTAGCATCGGATGCACTTGTAAATTCCACAGAAATTTTATTTCTACCTACTCTCTTGATGCCATCAGTACAAATGTTATTTATCATATGAGTTTTAAGGAACTGGCCAAATTTGATGGGTCTTATCATAGTCCCAGCAGAAAGGTCGGATTCTGTGCGAGAAACATGGACCACAAAAGGGCCTTTGTCTGAAAGAGAATATGATAACCCTCCAACAACCATGGAAGGGTCTACATACACGGTTTCAATGGAAGCGGAAGCTAGATCTGGCGAAATTATAGATTTCTTGGCTGGAGGTTGCACATCGGTCTCAATACGTCGCTTAGTAGCAGTCGGATGCGTTACAGGATCTGGGGGATCAGGAGGATTCGTCGGATCGAAATCCATGATGGATGAATAGAGGTTATGAAAACCTCAAATTACAAAAATACACAATGAACTATTATTAATTTAACTTACCTATATCACAAATATACAATACTACACTAAGATAAATCAAAACAGTGGCTTAAACAGCCAGAAACTATAAAAAAAACGAAAAATCTCTCCAACGCAATTAATCGCTATCACTTTCGAACGCAGAATCCGCACCTACCCTAATAGATTCGGATAGTTGTGAATGTGGACAGGATGTGGGTGATGCAAATCACATCTTCCTAAACTTCCCACGATAGGATTACTCTATGGTATACCAAAGTCTGATAGAATTTAATATACCTCTTCACACTAATATACTGTTTACTTTATTACTTTTTTACTCTATACCTATTTATAAAGTAATTGTTTCATTTATTGAAGTTAATGACATTGAGAAGTAAAATTGTAAATATAATATAATAATAATATCTGATATAACCAGTTAGTATCATGAGATGACTTAAATATGTTCAATTGTTCACCTTAATTGTTCATTATTTTGATACGCATCACTAAAATCCATAGACAATATAGATTACTAAATTTCAAAACACTGTCAATAACTTATTTTGTGATCCTTACGTTATTTGATATATTATTTTATATTACAAGTTATCCTGAAAAATCAAGCATCTGATCACTTTTTATTAATACCGATCAGTCTCTTTCGTTTGTTTCCACTCTATACGTGCGACTCGTCATTGGCGAAATTGTGGCAACACCATAGAAGCCACCCAAAAAAGAGTTGAAGTTGAAGCATAAAGTAACTTTGTAGTTGAAGTTACGTTATTTGATTTGTATTTCGGAAAAAACTATAAATTTAAATAATATATGTATGCTATTCGAAGCGTGATGTTTCTTTTATTAGGTCTAGTCAGTTGTGAATGGCCAAATATAAGTGATTATGACGGAAACTTGTGATTTTCTAATAGAGGTATGTTTGTTTACATTTTAGGACAGAAGAATAAACCTATGGAATAAACGGACTGTAGTGTAGTAGTGACAGTAGCTGTAGTCATAAAGTAACTTTGTATATACTGAAATAGAGACCAAACTTGACATCCCTAGCTGTTAATAGATTTTTTTGATGACGTCACGGTTAGTAATTTCCGTAAATAACAGATGGCACTAAAAATAAATAAAAAAAAAAACAGTGCTGCCATCTGTTTTTCATAAATGCTCATCCCAGTTACGTATGGTTGATACTTTGTACCTTTATTTATTTAAATATAGATATATCTATAAGTATTTTATAGATATACTATATATTTAATGTCTAATATTAACCTGTTATCCTATAAATTACGTTCAAGGAACGCGTGAAGATCATTAACTCTTTTAAACATGGACCAAATCACCAATGCTTCCTGCCACGGGTCGAAACATATAGCATCAAAAGTAAAAGCAGTATTAGATCCAGCCAAAAACCTACAATGAGCTTGATAACTAAATACAAAAGTCTATAAGTTTATGTATGTTTTATTATCCTAATTTATCTACTTGCAACTACAAAAAAATATCTTTCCACCTCATTGTAAAAATATCGTATATGGCACCATAACAACGTCCCTATATGATCACAGCCAGCATAAAAATAATGCACCATTCACAGCTAACTTTAAACGAAATAAATTTAAATTCCAGGCACAGAAAGTAAACAAATCGGCAAGATGCAAAATCAAATATATATAGGAATTAGGGATGCTCGCCATCGATTCAAACCGATAATATCAATAATGCACGAGACTAAAATTTCGTGAATTAATTATTTCGATTTGAATTGAATTATTCTTATTTCTTAATAGAAGCTTAAAGTAAAACAAGCCGGGCAAGCAAAAATTTACTGATATGCCTTTTTCTTTTGAATCCAAGGCAGAATAACATTTAAATTCAGTTTGTGGGGACATTGATGGGCTCGTCTGGGCTTATCACCTCGAAGTTGTACCTTTCAATACAGAAATTAAACATATTAAACCAGTTACAGTTAGTAAACTCGATTTCCCATCGGTGAGTATTTTGATTTCTTTCCGTTGTAAGTTTTACCTTTAATTAATAATATTAGTCTATCATCTATCGTGATATTTTTTCTTTACTTTTATTATCTTCGTATTTCTACGAGTATATTAGTCACACCTCTATTGTCTCTTTATTTGAAATCACGTCAGATTTGTGCTTTTTGTCATAAAGTAAATTTTGTATATTTTTGTACAGCGGATTTTAATTAATATCTTCGTTTAGTAGCAGTACGATGTCTGGAAAGAAGTGTTGCATACCTGGATGCCATACAAGCAGGCGTATATATATGACAAATTTTAGTATTTACTCACTGTCTTTAAATATTTAATCGAAATTTATATCGATCTTTGTTACTCAACAGGATCTCACCATGTCTTACATGGTTTCCCAGACCCCACCAAAGACCAAATCAGATTTGATATCTGGCTCTCTGTTATTGGTGGTGAATTCCTAGAGTTGGACAAACGATATATATTGAAGAACAGAAAAATTTGCCACATTCATTTTGAAACGAAATATCTTTGCCGTAATAACAGAATAACTTGTGATGCTGTTCCAACGCTTCATCTGCAAGTGCCACGTAATTTGTATTGTTTTCTAATATTTAAGTACATAATATTTGTAGTGTTAATGGGTAAAAATATTCAAATAAAAGTAGACGATGACACCCCCGGATTATGAAAGGTACTGCATAATGTTATAGTTTTTAAGTAAAGCGCTTACATTGCACAATGTCGTTGCTTTCATGTATATTAGCTGTAGTGACGTGCAGATATGTGCATTCAATATACGTATGTAGTTCGTTTATGGTGTCTTTATTTAATCTAACAAATCCTATCATTACACCCCACACGCTAGGATACGAGAATTATTTGTTGGGTCTTCTCTTCCGTATCAACGGATAAAAAGTTTAATTCTGCAAACTCCGCAAAGCCCACACATCCAATTCAATTCTTCGTTGCTGAATAATTACTCGTTTTTAGTAACAAACACATCACAATCAGAAGTAGCACTGGCAGAATTTTCTCCACTTGAAGGTGATCAATTAATTGAAAACTCAATGCCAGCAAAAAATGACGTCAATGAGGATCGTACTCAAAGTAAGTATATGTATTTGGTTCTAACAATACGATCACATTTACATGCAGCTCGCTCGCAGAGAAGTAATACCAAATGTTTACTTAGAGGGGCAAACGGGCAACACAAAATATTTAATAAATAAGTCATGCCTGAATCATTTGCCGGTAACTTCTTGACTCACAAAGCCGTATCCGCCTCACAAAACACAGCAATCACATAAAAATAATTTTAAATTACATCCTACAATTGTTTTCCAGTTGTAAATACATCACAATCCATAACAACAGCTACCACAGTGCCTGCAAAACTTTCAATATTCGAAAATTTTTCAAGTACAGATGCAGGTATATCAAGAGGTGAGTGTTTTTTTTATAATATAGAGGAATGAAACATGAAAACAATTTTGTATTGGAAATAATTATTCGTTCTTTAGTAACAAGCGCAATTAATTAATAACAACAACAATCTACAATAGCACTGGTCATACTTTTACAGGCTGTCATAAATCAGCACTCAGCAACGTTGTATCGGCTATTGACATTTACCTACATGTAACAATGTAGGTAAAATCAAGCTAATCAGTATTATAAGGTACAAGGAAAATACATGTCAATATAGAATTAATTCAAGTATTTTATTGCAGTTATGGGAACCAAAAATGCTGGAAGCTACAGAAGTGTGAAAAATAAAATAAAACGGGTTAGGCTAACTAAAAAAGAAGAAATTCTATATAGGAAATTGGCTGTTATGGCGGTGAAACTAAGCAGGTGCAAAAGCCGAGAAAAAAAACATATATTAGCGTTAAAAGCAGTCAAAAAATTAACAACAAATCCTAGTTTCCTTCATTTATTAGAAAATTTTACAACTAATGCAAAAATTTTGACCATGCTGCAGTTCCGTGAGAGCAAAAAGAAAGGAAAGGGAAGAAGATTTAAATTAAAAGAAAAATTAATTGCACTATCAATATTTAAACAGAGCCCCAAAGCATACAGATTTCTGAGAAAAATTTTTATTTTGCCAGCACCACAAATTTTAGTCAAATTAATAAGCAATGCAATGTTAGCGCCCGGTATAAATGAAAGTGTGTTTACTCAACTGAAAATGAGATCTAAAAAATTGAAAGCATATGAAAAGCTATGCATTGTTTTATTTGATGAAATTGCAATCAAACCAGGTATAAGTTACAACGAGAAGAAGGACAAAATATCTGGTCTGATCACAGATTCCCCAAATAGTACAGAAATAGGTATTGCGGACCATTGCTTGGTCTTTATGATCAAGGGCATTGTCAAAAACTACAAGCAACCTGTTGCTTATTCATTTTGTAGCGGTTCCACAAAAACCGTCAACCTTGCGAAGCAAATTAGTGAAGTCATTAGAAACCTTTTTGATGCTGGGCTTATACCGCTTGCAACAGTCTGTGACCAGGGTGCGAGTAACCAAAGTGCCTTAAATTACCTGATTAGGAATTCAAGACAAGAATTCTTGTCAAAAGGTGAATCTCATCATCAAAATGTTTTTTATATTAGTGGACAAGAAATGATACCACTTTACGATCCGCCTCATTTGTTGAAAGGCATAAGAAATAACCTTTTAACCAAAGATTTAAAGTACGTCTTAAATGATAAAAGTGGAACCGCTAAGTGGGCGCACTTAGAACTTTTATTTAAAGAGAACCCAGGGTATAAGGGTATAAGATTAATACCAAAGTTGACGGAAAATCATATCATAAAAGATAAAATACCAAAAATGAAAGTTAAATATGCAAGTCAAACTTTTAGTGCTACAGTATCAGCAAACATGGGTTTCTTGGCAGGTAATAAAACAATAATACATGGTGGATATATGAGAGGTGATCAGGGCCTTGTTTAGTAAAATTGACAATCCAACAGGTCCGAAATATATCTAAAATTTACAAATAATAAATTCTGATTATTAAAACTTACAGACAACGTTAGAATATTATAATTATTAGAATGTTCTTCCCATGGGTGTCGTATGAGGTGACTAAGGGAAAATTGTGCCAGATGAGCAGCATGCCACTACTCACGTGGATTTGAGTAGGGTGTTGTGTGCATTATACAAACAACAGGACTGTATACCATCTTAGTGCCTAATATACTGTCTGTTATGTTGTTAGCGTTGACATATTATCCGTAACAAGTTCTTGTATTTCGTCCAGTGTGTTAGAGATGACATTTTATATGACCCTGGGGACCAAAACGTGGGCGAAACGTGGAATTACACAGCTCTGCCTACTCCTTGGGGGAATACAGGCGCGATTATATGTATGTTTGTTCTTTGGTATATGTTGTTATGAAATAATTGCTTTTCTTTTCACCGTTTCAGAGAAGGGTATATTGCCGGAAGAAACAAAAGAAACTGCAGATATATTAAAATTTTTTGATGAATTATTTGATTCAGTTAATGGTAGTTTTAGGAAAAACAAATTTGCAAAGCCACTTTTAGGACCAGTGCAACCAAAATCCCTTCACCATAAAAAATGGCTGGAATTTAAAAAAACATTGAAAACAATGGTATTCGTGGGCCCAAAATCAAACAAAGACGTACCATCATTGAGAAACTGGATTTGGACATTAGAAGGGTACGAATATCTTACAAAAAAAATTCAGCAACAATACGATGTCACATCGATATGGATGCGACATTTCAACCAAGATTCATTAGAAAATTTTTTCGGGTCCATCAGGAGTCATGGGTTCAGAAACACAAACCCAACGGCAGCAGCATTTGAGTCAGCATATGCTGCACTTCTTATTAATAATTTAAATAGCATACATGCTCCTGGTGCAAATTGTGAGGAAGATTTTAGCGAGACACTTTGTCATTTTATTTTACCGGAAAAAGGCACAGCACAGCCCAATACCAGCCGGGAAGTAGTCATGAACCATCTTGAGATAGAATTCACTCCATTTCATTTAAAAAAAGAGAACCCAAGAGTTTTGTGGGCATTGACATACGTGTCTGGTTACATAGCTCGTAAAGCTAAAAATAAATTTTTTCAAAATTGCGCTAAATGTGAAAATTTAACTTTGGGACATTCTGATTATATACGGAGAAGAGAGTATGCACAAGGATGGCTATGCACGCCCAGCGATAAAATAACAAATGTTGTATCAAATATACAAGACATCATTTATCATTTAAAAAATGATTTATATCAAAATCATGTGAAAATGTACATAAAAACCCTTTGTTTAATATTAATTGATTTTAATGATATTGGGTGCCACGAACATAATAGGAAATTACAAATATTTCTTTTAGACTTCTGTATACGATTTTTCTTGCATAATTATTGCAAAGACGTAAATAAAATATTAAATGGCAAGCGACCATTAGAAGAAAATGATGATGATGTTAAAACGAGAGCAATGAAAATATTTAAAAGATCACATAAAAAGAAAAATTGAAAGAGCGCATGTTCCCTCATAAAACTTAAACGATTCTGCTACTGATTTGTTCGAATTTAGCAATCGATCACTAACTAAGTGATTCCAACCCTAATTATCACATGGGAAATGTCTGACACCTGTTCTTTTTTTTTATTAAGGTATTGGCCTATGTCTTATTTAAGTTAATGCAATTGCCATATGTATTAACTAATTTATCCATATTGTATAACAACGCCATCTGTTATTTAACGAAATCCCTAAATTTGAGTGCTATGCTACAAAATATAAAATACGTTAGAGCAATGACTTTGTGTGTATGTCAGATATCTATTTTATTTGTTTGCATTACATGCTGTCATTCTTTCACTTAATTATTTATGAGATTGTATGGTCTGGCTGTAGTGTTGTCTAAAGTTCGTAGTAAGGCATACAGATTACAGCAGGTAAAAAAAAAAACTGACGATATAATATGGTTTTTGTAATCATCATAGCATAATTTCATTAATTGTATTCCTTAACTCTCCTGATCATATCCTTTTATCCGTAGTACCTAATCCTTGTTTAAAAATACTTACCTATCAGTTTCCCCGTTTTAAATGATTAAAAAATACTTATAACTTGCTCCGAAATTACGATATCCTAAATATACCTAAAACGTGGAAGATCTGAAAACATTAAGAAAAAAACATGACTCTGGCAAATGCACAACGTGCGACGCCAATTTCTCACAAGGAAGAGGAGCAAAAAAAAGGACTTGTAGGAAAAAGCGCGCGAAACCCTCTTTTGAACGGTTGTATTTTTTCTGTTGTAAATTTCATTTTTATTACTTTGTGGTTTTGATGATCAGTTAGGTAGTAGTTTGTAGTTAGTTTAGTAACTTATTGTACAAATTTAGTATATTTGTGTAGGCATATAATTTTATGGTAGGTGAGTATTTTAAACTTATTTACGTCGACAATTAATGATCCCCAGACCCTGGGGTGCAACTCCTTCTGTTTGATGTAATGTAACCATTGCATCTAAATCTGGAATGCAGACGGATGGATCATATAGTGCACGGGCCATTAAGCATAGTCGCCTCCTTAAAGTTTGCAAGCATTGTAATACACGCGGGGAAAACATGATTCTGAATTAAAATCTACCGATTGTCATTGTGCTGAAAATGATTCTAAAATGGAGAAATTGAATTCCTAACCAATAGTTCCCGTTGATACCAACCCTCCACGACAGACCCCGGTTGCTAGGACTTTATATGAACCTTCTGATAGTGCCCCTTATGTTGTACACATCCAAAAAGAACAATCTACCCCTAATGATGCAACAGTACTCTACCCCATAGCTTTTGGAAAATTATTTACACAATATAATATTCAAAACATTATCGAATAATATAATATTCGAAACGTTATGGCACTGGTACTGTGCTTGGCAAGTGGGAATGGGCTCGCCTCTATTACATTACATGAAACTAAAAGTTTTAGGAGAAACATGCGTATTGCTAAACCTCCGTCTATACTAACACAGGCTTGACAATGTAAAAAATATTGATTAAACTAGACACCTATGGCCCATTCTAATCTCGACGGTAATCGCAATCTGGTCCGTCCCAGCAGTGATTCCAAAAGTGGTTGATCGGTTGCTTAGAAAACTGTCCGGTGACGTGAACTAAGATCACTCTTCTTTTGTTTCTATACCTATTCGCTATCTTCGCTATGAACCTTTGATTTTGTGAATATTTATGGGAATATTCTTGTTCATGGTATTTAATAACTAAGTGAATGTTTACCAGTGTCAGTTTTGGATGGAACATCTCGCCACCTGCACCAAGTGGGAGAGACTTCTGGCGGTGTCGAGGATGAAGCCATTCCAACGCTCTTCAAGTAATATTGTAGGAATGGAGCCAGAGAGTTTAATTAAGACACCATTTTTTGAAGCAGTGATGGCTCAGTGGCATTGACTATGGACTGCCGCGCAGCAGGTCCATGGTTCGAATCCCGCCGCGGGCTTGAGCTTCACCGCATAGTGGAAGGGCATTTTGCGAATGCCCGCCTGGCTAGCGACCACCCTCAAGTTGAAAATCTGTCGCCAAGAACCTAATAGTGTGTTCCGGCAGCAGTCCTTGAGAGCCAGTGAAATTACAGGCACATGAGACTTAACAACTATGTCTCAAGGTGACGGGCGCAGTGCTATTCGTGACTTGTGGCAGAGGCAGAGGTTTTTCCGCTTAACATCAGGTGGGCCTGGAGCTTGTTCAATGAACAAGCTCCAGGCCTCCTACTCAGTAGGTCAAAAGATTTTTCTACTAAAGCAGAAAAGCAATTGTCCGAGCTTATACGACCAGTGAAATTAATAAAAAGAATGTATTTTATCACTATAGTCAACGACGCGGATTTTTTATGTCATGTGGACATAGGTAGCCAGTGTACACTTACAAAGCATGCATTTTTAGTTCTATCGTTTACATGTTTACCATAATTTTTTAATATAAAACTGTTCAATATTCTAATTTCTTGGAATGTTTGATGGTTTAGAATCAAAACAATTATTTGAATTAGTATTAATGCAATTATTTTATTAGGATTAATGTTCATTCAGAGCGCGGTTTTGAATCTGTCAGGTCACATACGAAAATTAATCTTGCTAAGGAAACTCCGTGCAATAATTTTCTATAACTTCCGAAGAGGCCTGACACGGCTTCAGTGTTTCGAAAGATTTAGCAGGAGTTTGTAGAGCCATTAGTGTTTCTTTTTACTTTTCAATTATTATTTTTTTGCGTGAACTCGTATCCATACCTGAAATAGCAATGAAAAAGATTAATAAGCTCTTTTCGTTTCGAAACTGTAATTCGGATTTCCATAATTATAAGCGGTTAAAATATTATAAGGTGCCATAGTACCTGAAATTTCACGGCTTTGCCATATCGGTTCAGAATGTGCTTCGGTAGTACATAGATATAAGACTAGCTTTTCCCAAAATGAAAAAAAAAACAGCTATCAAATAATTATATCAAGAGGTCCATATCGCATTATTGTTAATATTTCGTAATCACATTTATGCAATAGAGTAGGGTAATAATTTTATTTACACTTATACATATTTCACCTGGTATTTCAGCTATTTTTATCTTTTTAGGCTCTTTGAACTGACTCTGACTGGCTAGCTGATCAGGGGTACAATTCGTACTCATATAGTTGTTGTCAAAAATCTTTATTGTGGGACTAACTCAAAGGTCAAGTAGCGTTTATCCCTTCGTTCCTATCGTCGAGATATCGCTCCGTGCTTTTAGGACGGTTAAATGATAGGAACGAAGGGTCAGATTACCTACGACTCACTACGATAGCTCTGGAACTGGCACTGAGTAGACGGCAATAGGCTGTATGATTAGCAACGTGTTAAGTATTAAGGGTACCTGTATTCTTAACATTAAACAACTAACATTCTAAGCGTGTTCTTCGAAGCACGGTAGGTATCAGTATTAATGCCACCGCGGTCATCCAAGTAGTGACCGCAGCGGCACTTGTTTAACTTAGTTCACGAGTGCTTCAAATTATTTATGAACTATAGGCGCCCGGCAAATTAAATATATTCATGTTTGCAGGACAATTCTAATTAGACGTCTGGAATATCTGCATTCCTACCACTTAACTTTACACGTACTAATTAATTTTATTAGAGACATAAATAGACGAAACACGCTGAACGCCGGCGTCACCATCCACGGTCACCTTTAACTATTTTATAAATGCCTAATTATAAATGCCGCTACTATTATTTTAAGTCTTATTAAATCCTCTTATTATGGCTAAACGTATTTTTTAAATAGACATGACAGTTTTCATGCGCATTGGTGGTCATTAAATGGCGAAATCTAGCATTCCGTAGCCCTGAATTAACACGTACTACTTATGGTCACTGTCAGTGAATCGAGCAATCAAAAAGTTCACAAGCGTGTCGTTGTATTGTAATATCGTAAAACCGGCCACGCATATCTTGATATGTCAAATTGATAAAATTATTCGAAGCGGAGCTTGCTAGTAGTTCTTAGCCAATCAGCAAAATTTTAAATTTTCACTGCGGTCACTATTTGCAAATGAATAAAGAACCATAATTTATTCATGTGCTATTTGTATTGCTTGTGGCATTTAGATACTACTGCACAACGTACAGTATCACGAAAATTAAAAGTAATCGAGTACATAAAATACGACATCAACTGTCACTTTGACACCTGTCACAAATCACACTTGTCTATATGACATAAACTGTCACTTTGACAGCTGTCACACCGCACACCAATATACTTTTATAGATTAGTTTAAAAAATCCCAAACAAGAAACGAAACTGAAAACTGCAACATCACGTCTAAGGCCTTTCTTCAGTAGTAGTAGTAATCAAATTGCAAAAGTATTATTTATAATATCGATGAAGCAGTTGATTTGGTTCCAACTCTAGTGCAGTGGGTGGAGGGGGAAACTTCACCCACCAGTGGGAATGTCCAGTGGGTGGACGGGGCATCGCCCTACAAAGCACGGAGCACATCCATGCTTTGGATGTTACGTTAAGCCGTCAATCCTGACAATCGTTAGGCTAAGTCAGAGACCCTTGGGCGACCTGAAAACTCCGATAGTATAATAAGAGAATTTTGCGATTAGAAGATTTGGTCGCGTAGCTAGTCATCCCACTCAAGCAGCAAATCTGTCGCCAAGTACCTAACGGTTCTAGGACATGCACTAACGATAATAGGAGACAGAGCTGTTAGAACGTTGTGTTAAGGAGCTCTTATCTTTGTGATCAATTTCCATTCTATGTAGTTCCGCCTGTTTACCATCATCAACTGTAATATAAGGTCATCTTGCAATAAAAATAATTGTAGTTTGATATAAATAAATTAACATGTACTTGTTCGGGTGACGGGCTAAAAGCTGGTTGCAAGATTCTTAGTAGCTTCTAATGTCAAAAAGGAAAAAAACCGATCTTTATTTCCGTATTTCGAGGATTCGTCAAAATTTCTGCTGGCCGTCGTCTATGCACCTTTAAAAGGGAATTTAAACAGTAGCAGGTTGTAATTTTCAAAGAATGTGTTAACATGGCGGATTGTCTAACAAATAATAATAGTTAAAAGCTAAAAGTGATATGAGAGGGTTAACCCGTACAACATATGTATATCTTAATGTGTATATGTATACAGGGTTATTGCAAAATGCTAAAAACCTCTTAGGTGTGATTTCAAACACACACACAAACATATTGAAATAAATAAAAAACTATTTTTAGTAATTTTTTTAGATATTACCTTGACTATGATAAAACTTTTCCGAGCTAGTGATGCGAAAAATAAAATTATATTTTGGTACGGAACTCTAAGTTTGTGAGTCCGACTAAAGCTTGGCCAGTTTTAATATACTACTGAATTAATATTTTTTTTTGGTATTTAGAGCCTGCAATGCATAGAATAATTGAACTAGCGAAAAAGACGCACCTAACTTCTAAGTTTTTTTTTTTTTTTTTATGCTTTATAGGTTAGCCTTTGACCACAATCTCACCTGATGGTAAGTGATGATATGGTCGAAGATGTTGTTCAGGCTAACCTAGAAGTACTGGCTCTCAAAAGTTACGTAACCGGTAAACGATACAGTAGTTTACTTTGCATCACAAGAGTACCTTCAAGCCGATCACGTTGAGCTATTTGAGTAAGTACCTACTACTTATGTCATATTGAGTCTTCATTAACACCAATACGTTGCCAAGTTTTTGTTTCCGCTGTAAATTAAATCATAAGCCATGGGTTATACGTATCAAAATTCAGTATCATCAGTTAATGATAGTAGATTGAGTATTTGATCCATTTATTTCTTCGAACAACCAGTTGCCTAAGTGGCTCTTGTTTATACACTACGCCTCAACAGTAGTTTCTCCGTACCAGTAAAAAAAATAAGCCGACGCGCAGTGTCAAATTTTTCTGGGACACGTGATTTAGTTTCCAACTAATTTCTTTACAGATTATAACTGTTAAAATACTTGTGTAATTTGTGTTAAAAACATAAAATTATTTTTAAATTCGGCAAATACCTTTCTATAAATATATATTCATAATATTTTTGCATTACTTAATTGCACTTAGATTTTCATTCACATATTTAATTAAGTACACAGAACAAAATTTAGTTTATAATATCCCAACTTTGTTACTTCATATTGAAACATATATAATTTGATATCGATAACTAAAAATACAAATCATATTTCATTAAAACTGCCTATTGTTTTCAATCAGAGCCCTTAAATATATAATATAAAATATATATATTTAAAAATGATTTCGAGTATCATTGCCTTGTCAGTTGTAATATTATTTGTATACACCATCAAGACTATCATCAAGCCAAAGAAATTCCCTCCAGGTATGTTTCTTTTCTTTTTACATCATACATGACTATAATAAACTTCCCCCACTTCGTTTGATATTTCGAATGTTTCTATCTCAACGCATCTAACTTATAGCTGCAGGTACCATAGGCTCTCCATATCACGTGGCTTAGCAGATATGTGTTCAAGGAAAGCCATTTTACTGGAATTTATGTAGATACCGAAAAAAACGGTTGTATATATTACGCAATCGATTACACAAACGTGTAATCGAGGGCCACTGGAAAATACTTATAGCTAACAGTTAACAAAAAATATATGTCACTCAATCTGATTATATTAAGTTGAAAAATGCAATAATATAATAATGCAACCAATCTGAATAAAAAAACCGAAATAGTAATAATTATTTTTTTATGAACTAGGTCAATCTTATAATATGTATGTGTGTGTGTGTTCTATAGCTGGCGATAATTTCACTTTCATACGTTGAATATATGGGCTGCCTCTTTATTGGAGAAAATCAGACCCATTGTCAGTAATTCTTAAAGTAAGGTGTTCTTTACCAGATAGTTGATCGGAAATAACTGAAACACCAAATAAATTAACTCCCTACAAACTTCAATTAAACAATGAAATGCGTAATACTACATAAAAAGAACCCTGGTAGATTATAGACCCATGTAGAGATGTGTATATTATTAACCAAATGTAATAATATACACATCTCTACATAAGTTTAGGGCTTATTTATATTGTATCACTTGCATTAAAGTACAATTTGCAATAAATTGCTAGACTAAAAACATCGAAAGAATTATAAGTAATTAAGCTGAAAATATATTGACCTGGCATGTAATTAAAAATAAAAATGGTTATATTTATAATTAAATTTATGACGAAATAATGTTATATAAAATGCAATTAATATAAAACTAGCTGACTCGGCCAACTTTGTTTTTTTTGTTGAAATGACAACTGGAATCAAATATCAATACATATATTCATCCGGTCAATATTTTTGAAGATAAACTGGCTGAACACCTGAACTTGGTTTGTCACGTTACACTCTGTCAGAGTTTTGTCAATATATTGAAGACGTCTCAAAGTCTTCTGTCTCATTTGCACACTGACTTTTCTGAGATTTTTTAATATTTGCTATTTTGTATATATATTTTCATACAAAGCTTCTCATTACAATAACGAAACATAAAAGAAATATTTATCCAATTTCGTGCATTCGTTTAGAAGTTATGCGCGTACAAACATTTCACTGATTCATTTATATTTACATATATAGATTATATGGAAGTATACAAAAATATACATATTAATACTTGTTGAGCAGTAACGCAACAAATATTTTCAAGCATAAACATTACTTACCGCTAAGAAAGAAAATAATAGTTCTGTTTTTGCAAAGATTCAATCATAATCTTCAAGTACTACCGCATTTTAACCACCATCCAACGCGATGGTGTTCGTAATCATATTTAATAAAATATAGAAGGGTAGCGACATCACTACGAGAGTTACGTGTTTGATAAGATAAAGCGCTTCTTTCGATCAGATGAAATATATGTAGTAGTCTGGTTGATAGCTGCACCCTTCTCTAGGACGGATAAAGTAATATTAATCCGCAGAATTAATCTACTCATTACCATTATCTCAATACAATTACCTGAGATGGACCTTTTATTTGTCTTTTATTTATCTGTATTTTTGTAAATGTGGTTTTCATTTTACACGCCATAGTGCTGTAATCGTATCAAAAATGTTGTTGTTTTGTAAGTTGAACACATAGTTTTTGAGAGATTGCAATGGAAATCTCTCTTTAGATATTTTATGCTGGTGTACGTTATTTACAGGTCCTAAATGGTACCCATTTATTGGCTGTAGTAGCGTGGTACATAGTCTAACACAAAAATATGGCTGTCAATTTAAAGGTCTGCTGGAATTGTCAAAAAAATATTCTACTGAAGTACTTGGCCTGAAGTTGGGAAGTGAACTAGTTGTTGTAGTGTACGGAGAGAAAAATGTCCGTCAAGTGTTTACAGAAAAGGCATTTGAAGGGCGTCCGGACAGCTTTTTCTTAAGGTTAAGAAGCCTTGGAAAGAGATTGGGTATGTTGTTAAGGGATTTTTATATAATTTATTTTATATGAGTATAAGTAATTAATTTGTTCCTTTTTTTAACGTGGTAAGTTAACTTTTATTAAAAACACACTGTTAACTTAATACAACACTATAACTACTGCAACGAAAGCATTAAGGCAACGTAAAGACCATTGCAGGCCTACATGCAGTGCAAATGTTACAGCCCAATATCAGTTGGCGTGCCCAGCATGCTGGCAGCATTGCCCATTGATTACTTGAACATGATCAAAACCGTCCGTTAACCGTTACCGTCAAAGTTTTCTTTTGCCGTTTTTATCTCGCACGCTTAGTAGGTTCTTTACAACATGTATTGTTACCATCGTATTCTGGGCAAAGTATATTATTAGGGGTTAAAGTATGAAATTGGCGTGTTGTACTGAAAAATAGAAATTCGTTTGTTTTTTTTAATTTTAAATTTATATTTAATCAAAATAATAACCATTCTTATCTATACATAGCATCTAATAATGCATCTAATAGGAAGGTCATTTATGCCTTTGCGATAGAGCTCTGGTGATATTGATTCGACAAACTGTGTGAAAGCATTTTGTACAGCCTCCTGGCAAGAAAACTTTTTATTACGTAGAAAATTGTCCAAATCACGAAAAAAATGGTAGTCCGTTGGAGCAAGGTCTGGTGAATACGGAGGGTGACGAATGGTTCGTAGTTGCAGTTCCTGTAAATTTAAAACGGTTTCTTGGGCTGTATGTCTCGCGTTATCATGGATCAATAATGGTGAAGATCGATTCAGGAGCTGGGGCTGTTTCACTGCTATATAGTTTTGCTATCGTTGTTCGGAGTTCGGCACAGTAGACATCTGCCGTAATTGCTTGACCAGATCGGAGAAAACTATAGTGAATAACACCATGCCGAGTTCGCCAAATAGTTACCATTACCTTTTTATTGGTAGGCTTTGCTTTAGGACACTGTTGCGGCGTTTGACCTGGAGTCAGCCATTGCATTTTTCGCTTACGGTTATCGTAAATAATCTTTACGATAATACGAACTTTTCATCACATGTCACAATTTGATCCAATATTCCTTTATTTCTGTATCTATATATATTATAACATATATATTCGACAAGGCAACACGCGTTTCTTTTTGCATATCAGTCAAATCACGAGGCACCCATTTTTCATATTTTTTTATTTTTATTAAATTGACGCCAATGAGTCAACATTGTTGGTAAGGTAACGTTAAACCATGTCGCTAATTCTTGGGTAGTTTGGTTTGGATCGGCTTCCACCATCTCTTTCAATTCATTGTTATTCACCTGTGTGGGCGGTCTTCCACATGGTTCGTTTGAGCCACTTGATGCCTCACAGCGTAGAGCTATCAGGATTGTCAATAACCCCAACCTTTCGGAACCCCTTGAGCCGCTGAATATGCGCAGCAACAACGCAGCAACATGTGCATTAGATCTCTTTATTTCTTTTATTGCTTCTATAACGGGGAGTATTCTGAAGAATTATTCAACCTAATAAAGGCGTTGCGGTGCAAAAGCACCACATCAGAAAGCTTATCTACACATTATAGACACGTGGAGATCACATTTCACGCGATCTTTTCTACTTTACACAAGCAGAATGTGGAATAAAATTTGTCTCACGGTATTTACAAGCAGCTACAACGTGGGGTTCTTCGAAAACAAGTCAACAGAGTCCTTCAGAGGTCTGCAACGTATTTGTGATGCCCCTGGGTATCACAGATATCCATAGGTGGAGATGATCGCTTTTCGGCCAAATAAAAAAAAAGTTTACTTACAATCACTGCTTGCTAAAACTTTTAAATTAATATATAGTATTTTATATATAATAGATTATTAGTTTCTATATACTTTAAAATTAATTTGTATGTTATCTGATCCAACTGGTAATAACTTAAACAGTAACTCTTCTAACTTCACATTTTCAGGCATAACATTTACTGATGGTGCATTATGGCAAATACATCGACAATTCACCTTAACCCAGTTGAGAAATGTAGGCTTCGGGAAGACTCCAATGGAAAAAGAGATCCAGAATGAACTGAGTACTGTGCTGGAATTTATTAAGAGAAATAAAAGTCCAATAAATCCGAATAGCTTTGTTTCCCAAGCAGTTATGAATGTGTTATGGAAATTTGTCGCAGGTAATATTAAAACAATGCATTCTTATTGGTAAATAATTAGAATATGTAAACTTTTCATTTATATGTGCTTAAATTATTTTGAAAAATGTTTGGTTGATCTACAGTAATAAAATAATAAGAAAAAATGTGAGATCGGATCTCATCGGAGTTTCATCTGCCTTTATATTAAAGAAATCTGCCATCCAGAACACCCGAAAAAGGCCACCATATGTGGTTGAAATTATGTCTTAGTGGAGTTTATTTACATTGATCAAGGGACATATGTTATTGCCTTTGAAATTCCGATGTCATTGCTATATAATTTTTAAACGTTTGATTTTAGGTGAAAAGATTATTGAAGAAAAATGGAAGCACATGCAGGAATTGTTTCGCGATCGATCAAAAGCTTTTTCCATGACAGGGGGAATACTAAATCATATGCCATGGTCCAGATTTTTTATTCCAAAATTAAGTGGTTATTCTCTCATAACTGAATTGAACCGACAAATATCAAACATAATTGAAGTAAGAATATTTGTTTACTCGTAGGTACTGCAATCTTGTCGTGACTAATGTTTTTATTTGTCTTACGAATAACTATATATATTCGCATTATTTGTCGATAAATTTCTCTAATTTAAAACTGTACGAATCGCGCAATCCTTATTTTTTGATGTTTCGCCTTACATTTGTTTCCAGACGGTAAACCTTTATTTGAAAGAACACCATAAACTATAAACACCACTACAGATATTAGAACGGTAGCATCATCCAGCTTTAATTATTGAAATATATTAAATATTAATGAAAATGGACCATTTGGGCAAAAGCCATTACAGATAGAAGTCGGGTCAATAAGTCACAGAAGTGTATAAGCCACGCTTTAGGCTAGGTTGCACAATCTCTCGTTTACACCCAATCGTCCATCACAGTCGAAATCAGCCGTTATTGCGTTATCAGATCAGCCACTGCATTTTTCACTTACGATTATCGTAAAGAACAAATGTTTCATTACATATCACAATTCGATCCAATATTCCTTCATTTCTGTATCGATTCAACAAGGCAACACAAGTTTCAGCGTCTTTCTGCAGATCAGTCAAGTCATGAGGCACCCATTTTTCATATTTTTTTATTCTATTGATTTGACGCAAATGAGTCAATATGGTTGGTAAGGTAACTATGCCGCTTATTCCTGGATAGTTTGGCTCGGATCGACTTACACCATCTCTTTCAATTTCTTTTATTGTTATTCACCTGTCCTACAGGTGGTTCGTTTTTCAAATCAAAGTTTCCATCACGAAAGCGTTTAAATCAAAATTGCACGGTGCGTTCATTAGCATTCTCCTCTGCAAAACAACATTGATATTACGAACTGTTTCTGCCGCGTTAGTTCCGCTTCGGAACTCGTATTCTAAAATCACTCGAATTTTCGAAGTATCCATATTTCCTGTCTAAGCTGAATAAAAAAAAACAACTGAAAGTCGATAATCGAATGTTGCACATTTTTTCACCTCGTAAGTACGATGTGAAAAAAGTTTCACTCAAAAATCTCAAATCGTAAAGGTTCTCAAATACTCAAATACTCATTTATTAATAAAGCTTGTTTACACGTCAAGAATATATTAAAATTAAATTTAAAAAATTAAATAATTATTTACTTTTGGACATGGTACCATAAGATGTTACACTGAGTGTTTAATAAATATAAATTACAAAAAATATAACTTTATCGAGTAATGTCAACATAATAAATACAATAATAATTAATAAATTCAAAATGTCAAAAAAATATTTATAAACAAAATAGGCATAATCGAAATGAAGTATGCAATAATAACTTATATCATAATAATATTATACATTCCATTTTGAATTAATAAAGTCGTCAAAAGTGTAGAAGGTCTGGTCGATAAGCCAGCGTTTTAGGCGGATCTTAAAGGCAGCGACACTCGGAGCAGAGACAATGTCAGCAGGAAGCTTGTTATATACAGTCGGGCCCATGATGTGGGTTAGTTTAGAGGATTTGGTAAGGGAATGGGACACACTTACGAGCTTATCCTTATTACGTGTTTTGTATAGGTGTACGTCACTGTGCTTGACGTATAACTCGGGGTTATTTCTCACAAAGACAGCTACTTGGAAAATGACAATAGCTGGCAGAGTCATAATTCCCGTTTCCTTAAGAATGGCTTCACAGAGGTATCTACCGACACTCGCACTATTGCTCTGACGGCTCGCTTCTGCAAACGGAACGCGCTTTCCCATTCTGCACAGCGCCCCCACAGCTCTGCTCCGTACTGCAGAAGCGATTCTATGCCAATTCGAAGTACCTATTACAATAAAACGGCAATTTCATACTTTATCTCCTAATATAATAATTTCAGCAAAATAAAGTTGAGTATAGAACGTTTTGCGCGGATTTAGCCATAATCAAATTTGGTGATATACAGCCTTAGCAAAGTAAATCCACACATTTTTAAATCGCAAAGAACAATCAAAAGTACAGTATTTATTATACACTCGTACAATTTTAACAAACACTTAATAATTCACAAAAAAACGCATTACCACATTTTTTTTTAAATTACTAGCGAAGGATGTATCATTTCAAACTTTCATTTTACATAATTATTCATCACAAACATTTTATCCTTGTTTAAATTTATCATTTAGAGTCTCTGCATGTTGATAACGTTACCAAAATGTGCAGTAATGTAATTTTTTTATTATTACAGGAATCTATAGAAAAGCACAAAAGGAAAGAAATTGAAGGGAATGACTTTATTTATGCATTTATGGATGAAATGTCTCAAAGAAAAGAAACTTTCACAGGTGTACACTTGAGTAATTTATTGTATCGCACTAACAAAGGTGTAATCGGAAATAAAATTCTAATCTATAACATAAGATAATATCTTAGACTACATCATTACAAACTAATAGGTCAGATAGTGGGGAAAGGTCTAATAATAATAAAAAGAAGTATCATGAAACAATTATATTAAAAATGGGCTTAAGCTCTAGCTGTTTTTGCGTATATGACAACCTGAATTTTATACACAAAAAGTGCAGGTTCCATATTCGGATAGGGAACTTGAAGATATTACTTCAGCCCATAACGATTTACAGTTTTAATTACAGTAGTTGGTGTGACTGCATTTGATTCCTGGCCTGAGATAGTAACTGTTAAGCCTCCTATGCCTGTATAATAACATTTTGAAGCGCTCGTAGCGAAGTTTGCTTCACTGTTCTGGATGGGTGACCGCTAGCGACATTACTACTGAGCCCTTCCGTGCTTCGGACGGCACGTTAAGCCGTCGGTCCCGGTTGTTGTCTTAGGATGGCAGTCGTTATATCATGGTGGTAGGGCATTCTGTTGTTAAGCACCAAACGATGTGTTTCGGCATTTGACCTTGAGAGCCAGTAATTCTAGGTAAGCCTGAACAACATCTTCGACCACAACATCACTAACCATCAGGTGAGATAGTGGTTAAAGGCTAACCTATCAGAAAAAAAACCAAAAAGAGTTGGTTGGCGCCATAAAAGCGTTTTTTAACTGTAAAAAGGATCTTCTTATACCTTCTAATAGCTATCGCTTATTTGCACAATATTCAGTTTTGATTATGAAACTCTCGATTAAACAAACTTATCAAATAAAACAAAACTCACTTTTTACTTTTCAGAGGAACAGCTGAAGACTGTATGCTTAGATTTACTCATCGCTGGCTCTCAAACTACAAGTAACATTCTCGAGTTCGCGTTGTTGCAAGTTTTAAGAAATACATCAATTCAGCAGAAAATTCATGATGAAATTGATGAAGTTCTAGGAGACAATATCCCAAGCTGGAGTGCTAATGCAAAGTAGGTATTGAATTTAGCAATTAAAAAATATAACTAAATACTTATTCTTTTATATGTGTAACTATGCTGTTTAACAAATATACGAACTTATAATTGCCATGCATATCGATTACTATAAATAGAAATCGTCATAATAGTCGGGTGCAAACCAAAACAAGAAATCAAACTGAAACTAAAGGAGCAATATAATACATAAGAGGCTGCCTAATCACTCAAAGCGAATTCTTCCTGACACGTCTATTAACGTCTATATTTGTGTGTATGTATGTGGCATGGTAGCTCTCAAATGGTTGAATCGATTGTAAGTAGTTTTTTTTGGTTTGACCGGTGAATTGATCGAATTAGGCTTAATCAAGGAAAATCTGTTCAGCCGTTTGAAGATATACTCGTAGCTTTTTCATAGTTAATGCAGAGATATAAGCACAGGTGAAATCGATTCATATTTAGTATCTCGTAACATCATTGATATTGCAAGAACATGATATAGTCAAACTGATTCTCCAGCATAATATGGAATTCTGCGGGATACGTCATCTCATCGCTAACTAAGTTCAGAGTTATGTTGTTGGCTCATTGGAATGGTCTGGTTATAAGTCATGTACAGATAGATGGTGACCAGAATTAGTTGATGTTGGGTTTGTTTTAGTTTTTATTTTATGTTATATGTAAGGGTATATTTATTATTATGTTCAAAATGTGCAGAAGTTTACAAGTTTTGTAAGGTTAAACTGGAACTGAAAAACATTAAAAAAAATATAAAACTAAGCAAGTGTTGAAAAAAAATAAAAATAAACATTAACTAGCCCAGTGCACCCCACTGCAGGGCAATGTCCTTGGGGAGTGTAGTTTATTTTTCTATCAAAGCAGTTTCAGTAGTAGGCTGGTGTCTGGAAATGCGCCTAAGTGAATTTGGTGAGAGGTCTTCCTCTCACCTCTCAGAGAAGAGCTCTTGCTCTTCTCTTACTTAATTCACACAGGCACAAAGTCTTTTATTTTTGGACAAAATGCGACAAACATGAAAATTCTTTAGATAATTATCTTCATTTAAAAGTTTTTTTTTAATTTCTCAATAACAAATATTTTTAAAATATTTTATGAAAACATCAAATTAATATTTTAATAAAACACTTAACAAGACCTCCTGAGGATGCTTCGTGTAGAAGCAAAACGCGTCGAAAATTCTTCCGGTTTTGCTGCGTGGCGTTTGTGACGTCACGTCGGCTTAACAGGAAAATTAGGCGGAATTGTCACTAGATATATATTTGTAGTTTAAGTGTTTTATTAAAATATTAAATTGATGTTGTCATAAATTATTTTAAAAATATTTGTAATTATTAAATATGGTTTTCAAACAAATTATAAATACCAGTCAAAGCAGTCACTGCCATCTTTTTCAAATGAGGTTTATCGCTGCTTTCTCACGTTGACCGTACTGAATAATATCAAACAATATTTGCCTTGTGGTACTATGGAAAATTTTCCCAAGTTTTGCCATTTTTTAAAACAAATATCATAATAAACAAACAACACTATTATATACAAGCTCATGATAGATGAGTTTGACATTATTCAGATATTAGAGGTGGATAGCTTTTTAAAATTCGTAATCTTAGTTCACCTTTTGGCCAAGTCCTGTATGTCTTAGAACAAAGTCCTTAACATTTACTTTTTTCCAACATATGATTGCTACGACAAATGAATTGAACAATCCATACCGAAGTCGCAGCGCCAAATTATTTTCGACTTTGTCTTGTCACTACAATGCACACTAGGGACAATCTGTTGTATCGTTGAAAGACTGGTCCGAATTCAGCCTTATGTTTATCATCTTGAAAAAAATATCCTTTGAGCATATACCCATTATATATAGGGTTCTTGGAAAAATGCTAACAACCTGTTAGGGTTGACTTCTGTTAGTCCTATCCTAACAAACATTATAAGATGAATGTATTTATTAAAATGTTTTTTTTTTACGGAACAAGCACGAGGCCTTATATTAAAAGTCTCTTGTGTCTATAATTTATAAGTTCATATTTTTTATTTTTCATATCTTTCCTCGATGTAAATATTTAAAACTCTATTCAAAAGTAGCTTGTGGCATACTTCCGTTTAACAAGACACATCATTAGTTCTACGACTTTACTCAAAATTTAGTACATCTGCCAGAAAAAAAAGAAAAAAAATTGTTTCGTAGTAAACGACAGTGCCTACTCCAAGCTAAGAGCGCCCACCGCGGCAATACTGTATCGCGCCGCGCTCCCTTTCAGTAGAGTTTTGAATATTTACATCGAGAAAAATAATCAGAAATATGAATATATAAACGAATCTTAAATAGATTTTTAACATCAGGTGGGCCTTGTACTTAATCCGTCACAAAAATAATATAAAAAATATTAATAAAAAAATGTTTGTTAGGACTAACAGAAGTCAACCCTAAGAGGTTGCTAGCATTTTTCCAATAACCTGTAATATGTATACAATTATTTTTTATAGGTTAGCTATTGACAACAGTCTTACCTGATGGTAAATGATGATATTTGGCCACAGATTTTCTATATGAGGGTGGTAGCTATCCAGGTGGGCATTCGCGTATTGCCCTACTATCATTCTTATATATATATACATATATATAATACTTTAGCACCATACACCTAAAGCTTTAATTATGTACTTGTCGAGATGGAGTCATGTAAATTATTGACACCCAAAAATCATCCTTTAACTTCGCGCTATGTGTTATTACGTTCGTGTTGGGACGTGTTATCATACTGTCAAGGTGTGCGTGCTTAGGATACCTGCTATAAAATATGTTGACTACGTTCCTTTCAATTAGAGGAAGGTTAAATAAAACATTTATTTAATAGATTAGAGTTTTATTTAACCGCTGAGGATCGGCTCTGAATATATTTACAAGATAACAATAAATTTCTGTTGTTATGCATTTACAGATAAATGTAAGGATTAAATACGCAGCAACAAAAACTTGGCTGAAATAAAATAATATTGTAGATTTAAAGCCATCTTTTGAGTTTTACTGCTTAGAATATCGAATAATGAACGTGAAACTAACCAGAGTTTACACAAAATAAAAAAAAAACAGATAAATAATACTAAAATTTCCTATTATGCCCAGAAAGGCTTTTCTGCCTTAGCCTTATTTATAAGAGGAAGAGTTGTTTACTTAACAAATAAGTTATCTTTTACCATAGTGTCAACTGGGCGAGGAGGAAGCTAGCTCTAGACTGTCAGATCATGGCATTGGCTGGATAAAAAACTGAAATATAACATCATTACTTTCTTCTGTTTCAGATTAATTTATACGGCGGCATTTATGCTAGAGCTGCAAAGGTTTTATACAATTACACCATTGGCAGGCCCAAGGCGTGTTTTGCAAGATACATTCATAGACGGTTATTTAATACCAAAAAATACAACTGTGCTTATATCCATCGGCGATATTCATTTCAATCCAAAACTGTGGGATGATCCGCATGTCTTTAAGCCAGAAAGATTTATAGATGAACGTGGAATGTTAAAACATTCAGAACATACGTACTTTTTTGGATTAGGTGGGTATTTATGGTGGTGGTTATTTATGATCTTAACAACTTAATCACATATTAAGAAATCAAAATGAACAGTAAGTATTGAAGTAAATAATTTATACATTTTTAAATCAAGATATTCTCTACTAGATGTCATCAGATTTTGGAACTCAATATACCACCGTATATGCAGCTTAAATAACATACCACCAACTTTATGTATCGATTCTTCTATTGGATATTTTTGTATTTTTCTGACGACATAGGTCTAGTTATTTTTATATTATATCAATATTTTAAAGTACGCCGTCGTTCGCTGAATTGCTTTACTATTTGCACAAAATCAGTGCCGTATTAATCGCGGATAAGAGCGGATTAAGGATTAATAAGGTGGCCTCCCCTCCCACACCCCGCAAACTGGCTACACGTTTCGTCAAGGGATAATTTGTGATCGACATCTCCCCCCCCCTAATTTCTCTATGGTAAAGAGGCATAGTCTTTAACCACCTATTACCAAAATGTTCTTTTCATTACATTTGGCATCTATAGAATCTTAAATGAACTGGCAACTTCTAATAAACATATCATAAACAACGCTTTTATTGTTGTTATGTATTATTATATAAAATATAAAAAATAAATTAAATCTTATATCAATGTACGATTTAACGATTCCATCGTGAGTCGCAAGACTTCCCCTGTTGATATAGTTGTATATTTTAATACAAGGGTCGAAAGGAGACAATTCCCATACGAGGTATTCAGACGGCCGAGCGTAGCTAGGTTGGCTATAATCCCAGTAGGAATTGATGAGCTTCACCAGTATTAAGCACTCTACTTTTCATTTCGAGTATAAGGAAAGTAAAAAAGTAGATTTTCTAAATTATTCATTTATAATAATGACATGAATAGCACCTATTTATATAAATTTAAATTAATTGAGATGTTAGAAATATTTTTTAGCGAAACTTTGCTTGCAATATTTATATCCATATCGTCTATCGTCCGAATAGGAATTGATGACGTTAAACACTCTACTTTTCACTACAAATATGAGGAATATAAAAAATGTTTTATATAAAATTTATTGATGGTAAGAACATAAGTAGAACCTATGTAAAATTAATGCAGTTATAGTCCAAGTAGGAGTCGATAACATACATCCGTGTTAAACACACTCTACTTTTCAATTTAAATATGAGACAAGTAAAAAAATGTAGGTTTTCTAAAATATTTACTGAAAACTATAACCTGAGTAGAAGAAACATATATAAAATTAATTGAGGGATTAGAACAATTTGTCAAATTTAAGTATATTTTTTGTTAGATTTTATATATATTTATCTATTATATTTTATATATATATTCTATATATCAGATGCGGATTTAATTTAAAAACAAAAATACATGCGAAAAACCGTTTAATAATAATAACAGTTAAAATATTTGAACACAAGCTTGTCACTAAAATTATTTGAGAGAAGGTATAGAACTAAGTCCGTTCCGCACGAAATGTGGAACAATAATGTGAACAAATTAAGGTAACGTCCGTACCGTCCAAGCAGCCGCAAAGAAGTGAGTTAGCACCCTGTGTGCCCGACCGAATATCGATGTCTCGTTCCGCTGCTCGCACCGCTAGTCACGCCACCGCTGACGTCAAACTCCAAGCCCCGCCTCCCTGCCAGGTCTCTCCTAACATTATTTTTTTATAATTACTTACTATCCTGCCAATTTGTATATTTAGTCTTTTTTAATTTGTAAACATGGAACACAACGCGTCTCACCCGGGAGCCATGCCACTTAAAAGTATTTATTTAAAGTTTTATTTAATTCACGCTCATAAACATGAGTAAATTTTCATAAAGATACACTTTGAGAGAGTCACGTTAATTCTGTTGTAAACCAATTATTTTAGCCTTTACATAAACACAAATGTAGTCGTTATTATTTTTTATAATACAGCAAAAACATACACTTCTAATTTTGTCTACCACTAAGGTTGCCATGGTTACAAGTCATTCCGGCCCAAGAGAAGGAAGCATTTACTATGAGTTTTTCCCACCCTTAGGTGGGAAGCAGCGTCTTCCGTCCGCTCGCACTCAGATCAAATAAACACTACCTACTTTCCTAGTATGAGAAATGAAAAATATAATACGTAGTGCGTACCCCACTTAAAGATAGGACAGGAAAATAAAGATATCTCAATTTTAATTTATATGTACATACTACCGGTTGTTGCCGATATTATGTTTTGCATACGAATAAGGTTTTTTGTTTACAGGACGCAGACGCTGCCCAGGTGATTCCTTAGCAAAGTCTTTCGTTTTTCTTATGTTTGTGGGAATATTGCAGCAATATAAGATTGAATGCTCAAATGGGATGTTACCTTCTGATGAAGCAGTCATTGGGCTTATTGCTTCACCTAAGCCTTTTGAAGCAGATTTTAAGCTGCGACCTAAGTGAAGATCTATTTTTGCAATTATTTGTTGACCTTGAATTTGTTTGCTTTTCTTAATAATCAGGTTCAGTGAATATATACTCTTACAACTCTTGCTGAAACGTAAGTATATGATTATTATTTTATTACCTGTCTTGTATCCGTGTTGGAATAAACACTATGATATGTACCTATTTAGTAAAAAAATTATCTTCTTGTGACGGAACAAACTCGAGGCTCGCCTTATGTTAAGCGGACTAACCTCTGCCTATGACAGATGCATTTCATCACAAGTCACGAATTGCACTGCGCCCGTCATCTAGAGACATAGTTGTTAAGTCTCATGTGCCTGTAATTTCACTGGCTCTCAAGGACTGCCGTAACACACTTTTAGGTGCTTGGCGACAGATTTTCTACTTGAGGGTGGTAGCTAGCCAGGCGGGCAATTGCAAAATGCCCTTCCACGATGTAACGTACGACTCGTTATTCAAAATGTGGAACTGTAATTAGGTTTTATCAATTTAGTTAAATTAGAAGCTTCTCGGATCCGTTATTACAAAATATTAGATCCGGATGCAGATACACAGCCGTTAATAGCCACTGGAGTCGATTGATATTATAAGAAAGGAATTGTAGGAAGGAAGCTTGAAATTAAAAAAATTAATCATGCTTAATATTGTCAAAGGTATTCAAGATAGTCAAGGGATCGATATCTTCAGATCGATTTCGGTATCGGATCTATATATTACCGATCGCTTAAAAGTTAATTATTTGCAAGGTAGCTATAGCAGATCCTTATTCTGTACATTTAACATGCTCTTGCAGAGAATAGCCGGGTATATATTAGAGTCGGCCTGGTCCGCTTGCTTGTCCTAGTCGTTTTTAGTCGAACTAGTCGTCTAGGTTAATAAGTTGGCATCTTCAGGACCACTATGTCCTAGTTATGAATGAAATTCTATTGTTATCATTATCGCCGATGCCAATACAAATAGTTTATTTCAAATATCTTAGCCTATAATATTTGCTTAACTAACTTTAATATCTTATATTAATATATTATGTACATACCTAGTTATTCCTTAAATTTGTTGAAAGTTTTTAAGACATGTTTTTGTAGGTGAAGTAATGTAGATACACAAAACTTTAAAGTGCACTTGAGACAGATTATATCACTTCACTTCATAGTCACTTTCAATACAATAACTGATGAGTTATTATAACAAACTTAAACCTAAGTAGATAAATTTCGTATTATGTTTATGTACATAGAATTACTACAGGCTCGCATACAATTCTACTTCACCCTACCCTCCGAACTAGTTCGAAAACTGTACCTCGGTGGCAATGCTCCGCTTCCTCGCATATTGCTTTCGCATTCTTGTGTAGATAGAGATGTAGATAATATTGCCATCTTTGTTTTACAATTTTGTAGTATTCGTAAATTTATCAGACAAATCGATCCATTTTTTATATTAGTCTATAATTAATTATGTTAAACATGTTTACATATACATTATAAAAACATATTATTATTTCCAGAAATTAAATTAATGTATAGGTGAGTTTTATTACATACGATTTTTGTATGAGTTAAATATAACACTAAGAGCTTGGTTAAATAAAACAATTAAGAAACATGGTGTTTTCTGATTACGATTTTAACATAATGAAATTTTATTATTACCTTTGTATGTATGTATAGTAGGTACATGCACAACACATAGTATAAACTTAAATTTCAGAGTAATTACACGATCCCAGAATGTATACTTATAAAAAATATATAAAATAGATAGTAATGAAAAAAAAAATAGAATACATAGAATATAAATAAAATAAACATAACATACAAGTATCTTACTCTAACTCTCTTACTCTAATGAGTAAGAGAGCCAATGGGTTAAGCAATGTCCACTGTGGTCACGACTTTGATGGATGACCGCTGGTGGCATTTACTTCTGGTCGTCAATCTCTATGCCACAATACTCAAAATGTTAACCCAAAAAATACTCTTCGCTATCTTAAATTTTCATCATATAATAAACCTCTTTTTATCATGACACTGACTCCACCTCATATTTATCGAAATAAAAATAGAAAGGAGGTTCTCAGTTCATTTGTATTTTAATAGTTGTTGTTACCTCAAAACGCCATCATTACGGCTTATATTAATAAATACATCTCAATGTTGAGGTTAATCCTAATCTGCAGTTTTTAACAGATGTTCTATACATTAAAGGTCAAAAGCACAACTTAAGATCGCTCTCAATTTTGTAATGCATTTATTAATACGAGTCTCACGAACTAAGATTTCATAAATGACGGGTTTAGGAATTAAGATCGGTCTATACAAATTTGACCAAAATCGGTTCAGTAGTGTGATTTTAAAATCAAAGGCACTGGAAAAAATACCGATGTCATCCAAGATAACAACGACAATTCTTTTCACACTCTCGGGTTTGGAAGTTTTTTTCGTTTATATATGATAGGTTAGCGTTGACGTGATGACGTGGTCGAAGATGTTGTTCAGAATAACCTAGAATTCTATTCTATTAGGCCCGCTTGCGCCAACGGGGACACAGTAGTTAAACTTGAATTAAGTGTAAATTGTTTTACAAAAACCAATTGAACCCAACTTAAACTCTCGAATTTACGTTGGCGCAATAAGCACATCTGTCCTACACGTCTACACTAGGATGAAAAGCTTTTGTTGCTGACTAAATTGGCTTTGTCAAGTGAAGTTACAGAAGTCACGCATTGTTTACTATTATTTAGTAACCGGCTAGGACTCGCGTAATATTTACCGGATATTGCTATATATTAGAGTAGAGACTACGCGAATCCTAGCCGGTTACTAAACAATAATTATGGACAACTCGGGAAAGTTTTTTAGCTCAAATCACGCATTGTTGCCTCGAAATCTGTTAATTTTTTAGCGCTGATGCTTTTGAGCTAGTAAAAATAAGCATTTGTTTTTTGTCTTTTATTACCGGTATATCCGAAATAAATGTCAGGTATCTTATTTTCATCATCATGAGTCATCATCATTGACAGTAACGTTGACCGTTGAACAAAGAGTTCCTTTGGGAGATTTTCCATTACTATGTAAGTTCAGTTAAATGGACTTCCGGGAAAGGGTTCTTAGTAGTCTCTACGATTGCAATACATATTCGTTTAGCCAAATAGGTGCCAGCATTTTGATCTTGGGTCGTTTTGACTAAGCACACAGAGAAGTTTTGGAAAATACGATGAGCTCAGTAGAATAAGATTTATAATTGGCATATTAGGTGGTAATAAAAATAATGTAAATCTATACTTCTATACTAATATTATACATAGAGGAAAGATTTGTACTTTTGTATGTAACGAATAAATATAAAAAACTACTGGTTCGATTTGAAAAATTCTTTCATCATTAGAATTCTACTTTGTCCATGATGACCATAGGCTACAGAATATTATCAAAAAATATGTTTGTGTCTGAAAATGTTGTTGACTACCCGTGCAAAGCCTGGGCGAGCTGCTAGTTATCAATAAAAAATTGATATAATACTTACATTTACTAATTTATAGACCCTTTTTTAAATTTTAACGGCGATGACGCATGTCCTCTCTTTCTTAATCATCGTATGTATAAAGCGACACCTTTGGTACAACTTACGTTGTACTGTAAATCCATCTCGATACGATCGTTAAAAAAGAAAGGACATTTTTTTACCGACTGTATGCCTTTATTAACAAAATACTACGAACTACAAATAATAATTCGTAGACTGCAAACAATTTACAACACTATGGGCCTCTTTCACGACCTTCAAGTAAAGTCTCGAGTAGGCTAATTGCCGGCTAATAAGTCACAAGTAACTGTGCATATGAATTTCACAATGACTGAGTAGTACTAACCCACAGTTAAAGTGACCACTAACTTACTCTTCGGTTCATCTGACTATCATTTATACATTTTTTTTTTTTTTTTTTATGCTTGATAGGTTAGCCTTTGACCACTATCTCACCTGATGGTAAGTGATGATGTGGTCGAAGATGTTGTTCAGGCTAACCTAGAAGAACTGGCTCTCAAGGACAGCTGCCGGAACACACCGTTAGGTGCTTGGCGACAGATTTTCTACTTGAGGGTGGTAGCTAGCCAGTCGGGCATTCGCAAAATGCCCTACCACCATGCTATAACGACTGCCATCCTAAGACGACAACCGGGACCGACGGCTTAACGTGCCCTCCGAAGCACGGAAACGCTCAGTAGTAATGTCACTAGCGGTCACCCATCCAACTCCTGACCGCGCGCGACGTTGCTTAACTTTGCCGATCGGTTGAGAACAGCTAAGTAAACTTCGCTACGAGCGCTTCTAAGTACCAACCTTTTTTTGTAAAATACATGTTTACAAAAAAAGGTTGGTACTGCAAACTCCATATTGAGTAAAAACTTTTTCTTCTTCATAAATGGCTCTTATCGTTGCTTTGACGATGTAGGTACTGTCAATGTCTTGTCTGTGTGGCCAGTACACGGTATAAGAAAAAAAAATTAACGGTCTAAATATCTCAGCAAGTGTATTGAATATTAATTAGTAAAAAATATATGAAATATAAAAGTTAAGGGAAAGTATGTTACAACCTAATATTATTAGATTTATGTAAAATTACTTAGAACTTAAATGAAAGTGACAAGTGTAAACAAGTGATAGAAGAGATTTAAAGTGGACAGGGAGAGAGATATCAGCATTTAGAATATCATATAAAGAATAAGAAAATTTCGGACAGTTAAAAAAGATATGATCTAGAGTATCTTCCTCTCGGCCACATTCACAAATTGAGTGATCTCTCACCCTAATTTTAGCTAGAAAAGCCCGAGAACAGACATGACCTAAATGTAAACGAATTATTATTAAAGTACACAATTTACCAATTTTTAAATATGAAAAATCAAGTTTTAGTAGGATTTTGCGGTCTAATATCACCAAAACGTCTACCTTTGATATATTGTGATCTATTCCAAAGAGTTTGCCAGTTATTTACCAAATCTGTTTTTGCTAGAAGACGTAAATCCCTACCAAAGTATTTCGAGTAATCATCAATACCAGTTACAATGGCTTGCTTGCCCAAATTTTCAACAGTTTCATTTCCTTCAATACCGCTATGTCTAAGAATCCAAGCTAAAACTACATTCACTCCAGAAGAGTGACACTTGTATAATATTTTTCTAATTTCCAAGTTAGTCCAAAGCATGTCTTTAGAGCGGAATGGAAATTAAGATATATCTTGTAAACAACTTAGAGAATCTGAAAAAATGTATAGCTTTTTATATTTTATGTGATTGGACATATTTAAAAGAGCAACAGATTCACCTGGGTACGAGGATGAACAAGGAGGACATCGATAATTCAAAATTATCTTATATTTATGAATCCAAACAGCTGAACCAACGAAACTCATCATTTAACTTTGATGCATCCGTATAAACGGGTATCCAATCCGACCAATGACGATTTAAACTATCCTGAAAAATCTTATCAGCACCAGGTGAATTTTTTGTTAATACCAAAATGTAAGAGAATGTTTGGTCCAAAAATTAAACTTTCATATAAAACATTTAAGTGAGCTAAAAGTGGTGGATCCGTATGACAAAGAGTACAGTTAGATAAAATACTATGATGTTCTCATCATTGAGCAGCTTGAAAGAAGATCAGCTAAGAATTGACGACGTAGACTTAGTGGAGGATCAACGCACTCCACTTGAAGTGCGTTTGTGGGTGAAGATTTCATAGAACCTGAAATGATACGAATGCAACGAAATTAGATAGAATCCAAGGACCTTAAAGACACTTTACTGCAAGGTTCTAAATGGAACACACCATAGTCGAAATAGCTTTTTATAATAGCATTAGGTATATAATATTTTTTGACAATGGGGATGAGAACCCCACCATACACCAGATAAAGCACGAAGAATATTAATACTTTTTTTGTATTTATTCATGTGTTCAATATGTTGTGAGCGAATTTTGAGTCTAAAATGAGACCAAGAAATGTTGGTTCACTATAAGTCGTGAGACATTGATCATTAACAAAAATTTGATTTTCTGGGATATTTCTCTTTTTAGAAAACACAACCACCTTACTTTTGTCTGAAGCTAATGTCAGACCATGCTCATTTACCCAAACAGAAAGACAAGAAAGAGCAGTATTAAGACGGGAAACAGAATCTGAAAAAGAATCAGAAGAATAATATAGAGCTATATCATCTGCATATAGATGATATATAACAGACAGAATAGATCACGTAATTGTGTTGCATAAACTTGGCCATGTCGGCATTCGCGGTAATTTATTTAGGTGGTTTTCATCTTATGTACAAAATAGGTGTCAAACGGTAGTGCTTAATGGTTATACATCTTCTTCTATGTGTACTCCTTCGGGAATTGCTCAATGATCGTTGTTGGGATTGGGAATCATTTTTATATTATTTATATATGATATATCACACTACTTTCTTTTTTCTAAAATTCTTCTTTATGGCGATGATATGAAAATTTTGTGTCCTATTAAAACCATTGAAGACGCCTCACGCCTTCAGGACGAATTAGATAGATTTCAAGATTACTGTCATTCTCATAAGTTAGATTTAAATGTCTCGAAATGTTATGTTTGCTCATATACGCGTAAACCGTCGTCTCTTATCTATAGGTACCTCTTGAAAAACTCCCCCATTGCCAGAATATCTTCTTTTAATGACTTAGGAGTCATCTATGACTCAAAATTACTATTTGATTCACATATTAGCAATATTATCAAAAAAGCCTCGAAAGCCTTGGGATTGTTTTAAGGATGTCTTCGGAGTTTACAGAAATCAAAACTTTTAAAATTGTATACTGTGCCTATGTACGAAGCCACCTCGAATACGCTTCACAAGTTTGGAATCCAAGTTACAACATCTACATAACCCGTATCGAAGCCATACAAAAACAATTCCTCCGTTACCTGCAATACCGCGCAAAAGTCTATATGCCAGATTATACCTCTCGTTGTAAAAAAAATCATTTACTCTCACTGCAGGAGAGCAGACTTATCGCAGACATCGCCTTCCTCCTAAACATAGCAAACGGCACGGTAGACAGTCCGGAGTTACTCGGTCAATTGGGGTTACGTACCCCAGCGGTCACCCTTAGATATCCGGAACTCGTGCAAGTACAGGAAAAATACTTACCTTATTAGGGCATGCAGGTGTTATAACAGTACATCTATAGATATAGATCTGGATCTATTTAATACTTCTGCATTGCAATTGAAACGGCTGCAGAATGAGAAATACTTCTCTTGATGTGGTGTATTTAACTATAGTTATTATTCCCAACACTGTATTCTCGTTTGTGTCTATTGACGACATATAATATTTAACGCCGGTATTACTTTGTCACATGTATATATTTTTATTTTGGTGTGATAGTGTATTCCGTGCCTAACGTAATTTTATATAACTGTGAAAACTTATAATTGGCTTTCTGTTTTTATATTTCGTAAATATTATTGCAACGAGCTGTTAGTTTTCCTAGCATAAAAAAAATTCAAAAAATTCTAGAATATCACAAAATGAGTCCATACTTTTACAGAGGTCTGAAGTTTATAAACTGTATAATAAGGGACTCAAAACTGAGCTTTGCGGAAGGTCCTTCCAAATCAATCTCGAAGTAGAAACAGAATTCTGATATCTGACAGATTCTGCCTGCCAAAATACTAAATGTAATATTTGTCATCCTTATAGGTAAATTTAGTCGTAACATTTTTTGTCTGAGAAGAGGCAGAACAACATTATCTTAGGCTCCCGTGATATCTAAAAAGACACCGATTAAATGTTCATTTCTCGAGAATTCAAGACAAACATCAGTTGTAAAAATACCAAGACTATGAATAGTACCCAATCCTTTCCTAAATCCAAACTGAGATTTAGAATGTCCGTATGGACTGAGGAGCCACTCCAGATTTTGAAATGAAACTCACACCCTGATTTAGTAGCAAAGCTAAAAATTTTGTAGGTCAAATTCTAGAATTTGTAGTATGATGGATCAAAAGTTATTTCAATTTAAAAGTGGCTCCTCAATCTAAACATCTGAATTGAGGAGCCACCTGGAACTCCGAAAGTAATGGACCAATATATCTGAAAATTTGGTATCATTTAGTAGTAATTGTGTATGGTAACTACTAAAAGTCCGAGTTTCGTACTGATGAGATTAAAAAAGATACGATACATTTATTGTGGCTCCTCAATCTATATTATAAGAGGGTGGATTTCCAGTCCTGTGATCGGTCCATTAATAAGTTTGACTTTACTATAGTTTAGTAGGGAGAGTATTAAAATTTGTAATATAGAAATAAAGTAGTAAAACTGAGTAGATTTGGTAAAACAACGCATATAAATTGGCTCCTCAATCCTGACAGTCTGCATACAAACAATTTATTGTACCTATCTGAAATCACATCAAAATAAAAAGCCAATTACACTAACATTTAGTAGTCATGGCTACTAAATTATAAGGTATAATTCATCGCTGCATATATTCGGAATCTTTAAAAAAAGTTAATTTTCAATATTCCTTAAGGATTCGCTAATGAGGGTGACCATATTATTTGAATGAAACCAAGATATATATAGTATTTTCAAATGTATTTTTTTTTTAATTGACCACAACCTCACATTTTTTTCATAAGAAGGTTTTAGTTTTAATATCACTAAGTTAAGAAATGAAAAAATATACACTAAAAAAAGTAGGCTAGCGATAGCCCCGTGTTTTAGTTTAGTTATTGATGGTATAGAATATGGTAAATTAATGGTAAATAATTTATGGTAAATTTGTAAACATGATTAGTGACCGCCGACCGGCTAGCCGGTTTATACAGATGCGGCGGATACAGATTAGGGGAATTTCAAACATTGTTAGTGCGCTAGTATCCTTGTCTAGTCTAAAAAAACATATTACTCTACGAGAACGGGAAATGATTAAAAGCGTGAAATGAAAAAACAAATCTTTTGACTCGATACATTTTACCCTGAAAACACTCACCACTGGAAACGCGCATCGAGTATTTAATAAAATCAAAACTACTTACATCTCAATAATGATCATAGATTATTGTATATGAAAAGAAGAACCATGTCATGGGCAACATAGCTTTTGAGACAAAAAAAATATTGCTTTAAAATACAGTTTTCGCGCCTAAGTATTTAAAATAATTCATGTTGTATGTCGCAGGTGAAGGTGAAATAATTTTTGAAAAAAAAAATACTCAAAAATACAGTTTCTGCGCCAAAGAATTAATTAAACTGTAACCACTTTTAAAATATTTAGCCTAAAATTAATTAATGTGTAAAGACTAATAGTAAATAATCATATTAAAAGAAGAACCTAAGTTGTCGGTTGAATAGTTTCGGAAAAAAAAAAACAATTAAGCTGTTGTATTCGAAGTGATGGCTCAGTGGGATTGGGTATGGACTGCCGCGCAGGAGGTCCATGGTTCGAATCCCGCCGTGGGCTTGAGCTTCAACGCATGGTGGAAGGGTATTTTGCGAATGCCCGCCTGGCTAGCGACCACCCTAAAGTAGAAAATCTGTCGCCAAGCACCTAAAGGTGTGTTCCGGCAGCTTTTCTTGAGAGTCAGTATTTCTAGGTTAAGCCCGTTAACATCTACGACCACATCATCACTTACCATCAGGTGAGATTATGGCCAAAGGCATACCAATAAAAAAAGAAGAAAAAAAATTGTCTTCCGCCACTTTCGTCGTGTGTTCAAACACTATTTTCCATGTTGTTTTCCCAAAAAAAGGTCTTTTTTCATTAATTTATTAATTGTCTTGTGAAGCCTATATGCTATTATTCTAAAGGAAACCAACTGGTACTTAAAAAACATCACGGAGCGTCGAGGGCTGAAAAAACTTGGAAATGCGACTGAACTTTGCATAGAGCATTTAAATTGTACATTTTAGGAGTTCATTTATGAGTTAAATTCAATTGTTATCATTACCTATGATGCGCACGGATTAAGTAGGCGTTACCTACTTGTGTCGAAAAGTGCTTCTTTACAAACATTTTCTAACTTTACGGCCGGAATCTAGACACCAAGGAGATTAGTTGGTTTTATATATTCCAATCCAACAGTCCGCAACCTATTTAATTAGGTAAGTAAAGCAAGGAGTTTTTATATCAGGGGTTATGTATATATGTGCGAACGAAACACATAAAACCTCCTATGTAAGTAAGGGTGTTAACAAAGGTAATGGCCTCTTCTTCTGTTTTGTAAATCTTGCGCGCGTTTTTCTAATGCGTAATGGTGAAATTACATTTATTTTACTCACTATGTAATAAAATTAGATAATTGATACGAACTGCCTCAAACTTTAGATATAGGTAGGTAAGCAAATAAAACATTTTAGCGGTTGACAGAAATAATATATCAACCTTATTTGAATACATTTAAGGTGCGTCTATGTATAAATGAAACCTTTTTATTGTAACTTATCTTGATAGTAAACTTGATTCCCGCCAATACACGCTGATACTTAATAAACTACTAAATTTTACCGTCCCATTTTTCTTTCTTGCGGTTTTTTATACGTATTGAATCCTTACCTATAGTTTAAATTCTAATAACAAACATATTATTCATCACGTTACTCTTCTATTCGAAGTATAAGTTTTCAAGAAACATTAAACACATATATGCAGAAGATTTCATTCCACGATATATTAAACTATTATCAGATCCTACTTCTAATGAGTGTCACATACATAGATTGCGATCCGAAATTGGAGTACTGTATTTTAATACAAAAGAATGCCGAGAAAAAAGCTACTGTGAATTTGCTTGTAATGTGTCCTTCATTTTTGAACACGTAACTTTGAAGTATAGTTACAGTGCAGTGTTCACTAAAAAGTGTAGGAATCATTCATGTCAATTTCCACCAGTAATCAGACAAATAGCATTTCTGCCTTTGAACCTGAATATAATTTCTGTTTTCGGAATTTAAAGTTTAGAAGATGCAACTTATATTGCTGAAGAACAAAACGCTTGTACGTCTTGTGACAATAAAACAGTATGCAAATATGCTCTATCAAACACAGTTTCATTTGAAATAAACCTGTCTGTGAAGTTTCGAGTTAAGGAGATACCAGAATCTTTAGTGATTTCAAATAAATCATATACATTAATGGGCATTATAGAATTTATTCCTGCAATTAGTGAAGCAGGCATTGGTCATTATAAATGTCACTACCCAATGCAGGATGATATGTATTGTTACGATGACTATGATTCTAATTGCGAATTCTCACAAACACCGATCAACCAATATTAATTCATTCTTTAACTTATAGTGAAATTTAAAACTAAAACCTTCTTATGAAAAAATTTAAAAACTGTGGACGATTTTTAAAATTAAATTTGAAAAAATATTATATCCTGGTTTGATTCAAATAATATGGTCACCCTGATTAGCGAATCCTTAAGGAATATTAAAAATTAACTTTTTTTATAGATTCCGAATATATGCAGCGATGAATTATACCTTATAATTTAGTAGTCATGACTACTAAATGTTAGTGTAATTGGCTTTTGATTTTGATGTGATTTCAGATAGGTACAATAAATTGTTTGTATGCAGACTGTCAGGATTGAGGAGCCAATTTATATGCGTTGTTTTACCAAATCTACTCAGTTTTACTACTTTATTTCTATATTACAAATTTTAATACTCTCCCTACTAAACTATAGTAAAGTCAAACTTATTAATGGACCGATCACAGGACTGGAAATCCACCCTCTTATATATAGATTGAGGAGCCACAATAAATGTATCGTATCTTTTTTAATCTCATCAGTACGAAACTCGGACTTTTAGTAGTTACCATACACAATTACTACTAAATGATACCAAATTTTCAGATATATTGGTCCATTACTTTCGGAGTTCCAGGTGGCTCCTCAATTCAGATGTTTAGATTGAGGAGCCACTTTTAAATTGAAATAACTTTTGATCCATTATACTACAAATTCTAGAATTTGTCCTACAAAATTTTTAGCTTTGCTACTAAATAAGGGTGTGAGTTTCATTTCAAAATCTGGAGTGGCTCCTCAGTCCATACGGACATGATTTAGAAAGTATATTCTAGCAACCATTCTAATCTATTTTTCATTAAAATTTCAATTTTTTTACCATAACCGATGATAATGCTATTGGTCTGTATGAAGATGGGTCTAAGGGATCCTTTCCTGGTTTTAAAATAGGAATTATTATCTGATGTTTCCAAATTTCAGGAAATTCACATTTCACATATACTTTGTATTAAAAATAATAAAATTTGTCTCTTAACTTGACCGACAAAGAAAAGAATATGGAATCCCATCTAATCCCGGAGATAAATCTTTAAGATTTTTTAAAGCAGCTTTAAGTTCATCAAATGAGAAGAGAGCATCCATGGATGAAAAAGGCACGTTGTTTTCGGAAAGAGAAAATAAATCTTCAGAAGGAGCAAAAGGAGGGGCTAACTTGTCAATAAAGGCTTCTAACCAAGAAGAATGGTTTGAAGATATTTCATGAGAATTACTACACGAGTTTCTAAATTGTTTAATTTTCTTCCAAATAATTGAAGGAGGTGTTCGAGGAGAAAGACTCTCACAGTAGATTATCCATCCTGTTTTTTTCCTTTTAGATAAAAATCTACTTGATTTAGCTAAAACCTGTTTAAAAAGGATAAAATTAAAAAGATTGATATGTAAACAACAATATTTTTCAACTTCATTTCGTTCTCTAATGACAGCAGTACACTCTGAGTTCCACCAAGGAGGTGATGGAAGCCTCGTTTTTTTAATGGAATAGTGGAGCCTGCAGTAATAAGAATAGCAGCCACAAATTCATCATATACCAAAAGGAAATTATTATCATCAATATCAGCAAGCAAAGCAACTCTAGTATCGAAAGAAGCAGAAACTTTGTCCCAGTCAGCATTTTCTAGTCTATATTTTAAAAGAGGAGGAAGAGGAGGGTTCGTATGAGACATGGTAGATATAGAAATAAGTATAAGAAAATTATCACTTCCATGCGAGTTAGATAACACAGACCAAGATTCTTTCAATGATGGATGAGTCTTCAAATTTCGATAACATGTTAAGTAAGGTGAATGATAACAGTTCTAACAAATTATCACTTGAAACCATGTGCTTACGCACATGGTTTCAAGGGCTTAACCATTCGAAAGTGAGGAAGGTGTATTGGCAGACAGTTCGCGATGAGCATTTTTGTCGTAGGATTTTCCTGGAGTTGGAGTTGGCTGACGTGAAGTGAAAACAGGTTTTTTGTACGAACACGGACGATGAACAGAAGAATTATCAGGAAGAGAAATGGGGATGGGGGAGAATTTGACCATATCAGCATATAGGCGACGTTTGATAGTGGGAACTCTCAGAGCTGCTTCGCTGTTACTAATATTTTCTTCTGCTACAATGGTTTTAATAAATTTTTTCCGACCATGCTCTGGACATTTTTCGTCAGTAGCAAAATGCTTACCCGAACAAAATAAGCATGTGGTTTCATTTTCTATAACCTGACATGTGAGTCCAGTGTGAGGTTGACCACATTTATAACATCTTGGTTTAGATCGACACAACATCTGTACATGACCAAATCTACAACATGATAAACATTGTATCGACGGAAGTTGGTAGATATCAACCGGAATTTCGGCGTTGAAAAAGAAAACTTTTTTAGGTAAAATTCTACTCCTCAAAGTAATCGTCACAGTATGAGACATCTAAATAAAAAATGACTTCTTAAAAAAAATATTTTTGACAATTGAATGAGTGCCGTTGTTGACAGGTTATGAAAGAATATTTGAATTTACTCCAAAGATCCTTTAAGAGGCATTTTACATTTTAATGCGGTATACGAAGATTTTAAGCGCTTAATTTACTATCATAGGAAATATCTACAAGTTGTTTAATAATTGATAAAAATAGAATAATCTGTTCTCTTTACAGTTAATGTACTAGATTTACAAACATAACATTAATTATTTTGTAGTGGCCAATCTCCCGCACCTTGTTTTACGAATTAAAGTACACATAGCCAACTTCAGAGTTCTATCTCTTGTATAAAGATTCATCAAATTGGCTAAAAAAAAAACTGTGCATCACGCATATAATCCTGTTGACACGTAGTGTACTAGAATATCGATAATTAATCGTCATTGTAGAATAAAAAAAAAAGATCTTGCGCCAATTTCTACTAATTATATCAGCAGTTTACCACGATATATTGCGTTTAATAAAGTGTAATTGCAAACTGATATTATATGAAAAGAAAGTTCATTCTTTAATGAATCTGATCTTTAATAAATTGTGATATTTACTCTGTTTTGTTAGACAAGAAAAAATATTTAACATAACTCGAAATGCTCATAAATTGAAATGCACAAGCGCGAGGCGATCAGTACCGCGCGAGCGCCCATCGAGGTAGGACCTGTGTTCGTTTTGCCTTGCTCTGACGTTTCGTACGCGGAACGCTTAGACGCAAGTTTATAGTGCGACCACAGAGTTTTGATCATGTTTTTTTTAAGTAGTATAGTTTTTTTAAGTAACAAACTATACTTTATATTTGTTGTCCATAATATAAGTATTGTAGTTTTGTTAAGTAACTACATCTTTAGTTTCTGTTCATCCATTGTGTTAAAAAAAGGAAACGTCACAATTATGCAGCCTTATACAGCGTTATTGGAAAAATGCTAACAACCTCAAAGGGTTGACTTCTTCTTTTTGGTCTGCTAGTTTTTATATTATTCTAGTTTAAATTAGTAACTCACTATAACTTTTGTTTTAGGAGGATAAGATGACAGGCGAATAATTGATTTCCAATATTTTTGGATTCAGTTAATGTCTATAAGTGAACACAGCGATAACTTCAGCTGGAAATTAAACTACCTTCCTAATTTGTACAAACCAGCCTCCCGGCTTTTCCATCATTTGTACAAACCGGGTTACCAGTTAGCGGTCGATAGTCGTATTTACAAATTTACCATAAAATCTGCGTAAGTCCGACTTTCATAATCCAAATGGTTTTCAAAAGGATGCATCCTTGCCCATACAAGAAAAAATCCATATTTTTCTGAGATAACGGAAGTTCTTTGAACATTTTGATGAAATCTGAAACCAGCACAAATTACATTTTGGCCCCAAAATATTACGTCATTTCATATTAATCTCGTAACTACGTCAACAGTTATTAACCTAGAAAACCGCAATTTTGCATATGTGTAAGTCATTTTTCACTCGATACATTTTGCAACGCAAACACTTACCGATGCAAATTTGCGTGTTAAATAATCTCGTAACTAATTTTAAACTTCTAAACCAAAAAATCTGAAATAATACAAGTGTATAAATTATATGTAAATAATAATATCAAAGAAGGACCAAAGCCGTAGGTGGTATAGTTTTTCAGAAAAAAAATATTGCTCTCCAATACAGTTTTCCCGCCAAAGTTCTTAAAACAATTGGGTTGTTTTAATGAGACGAATTTACTTAGCATTCCATGGTTTCACCGTGCGGGTGCCGGGTCCATAGCGTTGCAGAAGAAGAGGCTCCAGTCAAGATGCCTGGGACTTTCAACCCAGTGAGTAAGGTTAAGGGGCCCCTTTATGATGCATCAATGCTCCCTTTCACCGCTCGAGCCTCCTCCCCTGCCCAACCAAATTTGGTAAGATCCTACTAATGACGCCTTGGATACACGTTCTAGGATAACATCACCAATAACATCAACCTGACAAATCCTCAAATGTTTAGGGTGGGTTACGGTACACGTTCTAGGATGAAAGTTACGGTTGTTCTTGGCATGCCAAGGTCTTTTAGTAGGTTGTATAGGGATTTTGCTGGTATACCCCTTGCTCCGACTTCTACAGCATATAAATGAACCACATAACCGTTTTTGATTAATTCATTTGTTAGGTCATAATATTTGTTAGTTTTTATTGTGTGGTCTTTAGGTATGTTTGTTTCCCACGGCACAGTAAGTTCTATAAGTACTATGCGTTTTAGATTCTTTGAGTATAGAAATATGTCTGGTCTGGATGACGAAACACCAACATCCTCAGGGATTTTGTAATGTTTTTCATACGTGTCCATCAAAAGAGTCCAATCGGGAGCTGCGCCTAAGATGGAGTAAGGCTTGTTACTTTAAGATATTTGGCGTAAAAATCTGTAACAATTCATGGCTAAAGAACAATAGTAAATTATAATATCAAAAGAAGAAACGAAGTTCTAGGTGAGTTAGTTACGAAAAAATAAAAATAGCAATTAAATTACTATTTCCCACCATTTTTGTCGGGTGTTCAAACCCCATTTCCAGTATTTTTTTTCTATAAAAAGGTGTATTATCATTTATTTTCCATAGAGGAAATAGTGAGCATAAGAGTGTAATATATAGTGAGGACTGTGGTACCAAGAAGTATATATGTTGATTATAGATTGCATCAAAGATATTCGATTTATAATTTATCTTTATCTGATCTCAAACTAAATGGATGAAAATGTTATTTTATTAATGGTATAGGTGATATTTTGTGGTATGGGAATATGAGGGTGACACGTTTAAGTAATGGAAAACCAAAAACGTCATGGGACGTTTGTGGTTAGTACTAAGTTGTTTTCCGGATGCACAGAAAAATAAACCTCAATCCTATGCATGGTCATTATGGCAGACAGTGTTAACGACTGGATATAGATACTGAAAAGTGTGAACGAGGAAAATAGCAATTTTTGGAAAATGTAAAAGAAAGAGCTTTTAGTCCGCAGCTTTTAATCAATGCCGTTACGTCAAATATTTATATAATTTTAAGCCGTTTAATTTTTTAATTATTTAAGTTTATTGTTACAATAAATGATTCAAACATATCTATTTTTTATTCATCAAGGATGAAATGTAAATATACGATTCACGATGTAAGTTGACTATTTAATGTACATGCCTACTTCTTTTCTATAGCATTAGCAAGTAATCGACAAGAAATTGATTATTTACTCATGTCAATCACACAATTTTTAAATTCGCAACTTACATTTCTTTATTAATGAGTGCTAGTATCAAAACATGTTACTCACAGTCACGCTATTCCGTCGCCACTTCTTTCGCTTGTGTAAGCGATGCGCTGGCATTTACCTAAACTTCAGTAGCGTGATTTTGTGAAATGGCTCTTAAGTAACCATCAAATTGTTAGTTAAAAGTCTGTTTTCTATTGTGAAACTGAAAAACATAATTGTAACTTTTACTAGCCGAGTAACTCTAATCAGGAAGTAAATAATTGACACTTTACTTGAAGACCATGAAAGAAAAACATCTACTACGTTCAAAGTATTTAGACAACATATAAGTCATTGCAGACTCACAGGCAGTCCAAAAGCTCCAGCTAGAGGACAAATTAGAGTTATGACTCACATGTCAAGTTAATTCAGTGGTCAAAGCATGCCCCGGCTATAGAGGTGGATGGCGCAAGTTCGAACCCCGCACACGACAATAACTTTTCTTCTCGTAATTTTGTAATGTTATCAGCGGAACATGTATTAATAATGTTGTTCGAAGAGACCGAAAGCTGTTGTGATGGCGGTCTAGCTTCGTCCTCTGGAGCGACAGGAATCAGGGTGTAGGCCCGCACCAGGTCTATTTTTGAGTAGATGGTACACCCTGCTAAATTATGTGAAAATCTTCAATGTGTCTAATGGGGTACCTGTCGGGTATGGTGCCTGCGTTGAAAGCCCGGTAGTCTCCACAGGGTCTACAACCATTCTTTTTAGGCGCCAGGTGTAAAGCTGAAGCCCAGGGTGAGTCTGAAGGTCGTGCAGTACTATCACGGACCATGTCCTCGAACTGTTCCTTCGCTATCTTGTGATCGGGTGCTAAGCGTCGTTTTCTGCAAAAAACAGTCAAGTGTTATTAAACGACAGAACTGTCGCGGTTACTAGTAAATAATGATTCTTTCTCACTGTAAAGTTTGATGGTTTACTTCCTCTCCACTGTGGATTATAAATAACGTTAATAACTCAATGACTATTCGATAAAATAAACTATATTACCTATGTTATTTGAGAAGATTACATTTTCCTTTAAAATGCTACAGCACTTACTGCAAATACTTTTTATTGGCCGATTGGCTAGCCTTTGAAAATAATCTCACTTGGTAAGAATGAGAACTGGCAAACAGCGCCGAAACACACGGTTAGGTGCTTGGAAACAAATATTCTACTTGGTAGTGGCAAGGCGTGAATTAGCTGATTGCCTCTGCCACCATGCCAAGTATACTCTTAGTAAAGTAAATTTCAATGATCTTAGTAATGTCACTGCCATGATTTTGACTACTTGGTTGTTACTTTTTCTTCTGCCATTACGGATTCTTCGTTAACAATTTTGCACTGCCTCCTTATTAATTTTGGTTATCAACGTAAATAATTGTGTGTAGTAAGTTCAAACTCTTTGTGGTTTGAACAGCCAAACCATTCATAATTTACTTGAGATAGTAAAGTAGTATGGATTGTCATCCCAATGTCATCTCAAAAATAATTGTCGACGTAGGTCCTAAATAAATTTACAGCACTATCAATCGTGTTACACAATAGCAAAGATGGATATGTGAGGAAAGTTTCATTTTTCCACCATTTTCGTAATAGAATATAGCTGTAAGTCATGTCATCAAGTCCATTGTGTACAGATAAATAATCTTTGTATGTGTTGCAGTCATTTGTTGTCACATGTTTTTTCATTAAGCGATATAATAATATGCTATATATTCACTTAAGTAAACAAGGGGTTGATTGTGTAGTTTTGTTAACCCTTAACCGGAATCGTTATTTTGACCAACCTAACTGGAAACGTGGGTCTATTTGGACCCCAAAGTGAAAACCCTCATATTTCCTAAACTATTTTAGGTAACCACATAAATTAATGAACATTATAATAAAACAAGTTGTCTACAAAATATAAATATGTTTTAATTAAACAATATCTTAAAATTATTTTATTTTTTTATAAACAACACTTACTCTTATTTTTGGCAGGAATTTTTCTATACCACACTTTGATATATAATTAAACCATAAAAAAACATAAAATGAAAAAAATATATATATATAACAAGGTTTTCCGTATCTTCCCCTTAACAAAAATATAGATTCTTCAAAATAAAAGTAATACATAAAAAAAATAACATCCTAATCTAATAAGGAAAAAAGATAACTCCATATACAACCCACTATAGTAACCCACGACATTGTCTCATCATTACGAGTATACACCTATATTGTCTTAGGTCAATATCAGTCTATCAATCTAAGTATGGACTTGATACACATTACTTTTTTTTGTACCATTTGAATCAATTTTTTCCTCGGTAACATGTGTCACTTGATGTTTGTCTACCTTCATCATGATCATCTTCATCAATTATATCATTATCAGAATCACTTGAGTTAGACGAAATATCGAGTTGCAGATTTTCATTGTCGCTAATGTTTTCGTCTTCACAAGGTTGAAAATCACTTCAACATTCTGGCTCTGTATCTATTTCATCTAATAATAATTCGCTGATCTCCTTGTCACCAAAATATTGTGTCATTGTTCATGTAACATGCCTGAAACAATACAAAATAAAAAAGTATGCACTAAGAGAAAAACTTACGTAACTGGAACCGTGGGTCGAAATGGACCCGGCGATCGCACGTACCTCTACTTCCAGTAAACTCCAAGCGCCGAACGTCCGGCCCCCGCCACACCTCGCGACTTCATGAGATTACATGGGCGCACAAGCGTCTAGCTTCACGCGTTTCAAAATAAAACAGTTTTTTAGTTGACGGTGGGTCCAAATTGACCCACGATTCCGGTTAAGGGTTAAATCGGTGTATATCTGATATTTTCCTGTATCGTCAGGAATAGACAAAACTGGAAACTCTTCGTGGACGGCAATATCTAGCGACATAGGTACTGATTCGCTTTTATCGGTGTAATCGCAATCTAATACTATTAAATTGAACAACAAAGTATTATTGTCTTTATCACAGTTACATCCTTTGCTGTGAGGTGCTGATAATCGCGATATAATTGCTGTTTTTATTCCACTTACAAAATGGGAACATGAGGTGTTTCTATTGGTGGGACTCGTCTGTCTTATTATACCATATAAATTGTCTCAGGCATCTTGATTTAGTTTCCGAAGGTTAAGATATTTAAATCCTCGAGCTTTACATTAGGTCCATATGTCTTAAAGAGACTTAATAGGGATTCGTAGCCTTTGATACACCTTACTCTCTTTCCGCAAAGTAACGCCTGAATCTCTTCATTACCTTACTCTCTGTAATTGTAATCTTGAGTCAGATTTCAAAAACTCTATTGTAACCAACTTCTGGAGAAAATTATTCCTATGTTCTATGTGTTTAATTTTTGACGATACATTTTCTCTTTGACCTTTTTTAACGTGGGATGGAGATGCAGGCCCATCAGTTAGATCGGCCACTTCGTTACCAAAGGGTGTGTTTTCATTTAGCAATCATTTTTAGTATTGCTGCAAAAGTATTAGTTAAGGTCTGCGCTGCAAATTTAACCTTCATCTTAATTTTTGTTTGGGACTGAGAATTGCCGGTGATATTTTATGAAAATTCAACATACCTCTGTTTAATTTTTCTGTATTTTTCACTTTGAAATTATTGAAAAATAACAACGATGACCAAAAAACGTGAAAATAATTTTCGCATGCGTTAACCGTCTTTTGTTTTTTGTTCTTTTTCTATTGTTGGCCAGTGCGTGATTTAGAACGAAATTTATTTAGAAAGGTTTTGTTTTGCTTGCATTAATCATCATGTAAATTAAAATTTTGCACTTACCACATTTAGAATTTAATTTATTGATTGAAGAATAATAAAATGAAATTTTCTGTCTATCAGGTAGCTACCCTAGCTACCTGATAGATACAGCAAGTTTTTAAAAGCCAAACGGTATTTTTTTTTAGTGGTTTTATTTTTGAATGGCCCTTGTAGTTTTGAACATACTGGGTAATTTTATCTTTCTTGGTTTTTTTTATTCCATTCAAAGATCTAACTATAATAAATATTACCATACTGAATTGGCCTATCTATCAGCTTAGCACACAAAAAATCAAGCATCTACCACAATAATTCACGTCACCGTAAATAAAAAACACATCGTGCACGGCGAAATAATTAAAAATCACGGAACATACATGGGGTGATTCAGATAGCCCTCTAAGTCCACTACCTCCCAGCTTCAGTATATCACTACTTCTTGGGACACCCTGTAAATTTAATAGTGCCAGTTTCAAAAAAGTAATTTCGGATACTTTTGAATAGGTGTGGTACATCATAGAAAATAAATACTTTTGTTTCATCTACGTAAAAATTGTTACAATCAGGAGAATTATGGCACATTTTTTTAAATAAATTTAAGGCACCAACATTTGTTGGCACCTGATCACACACTGTCGATAAAACTGTGAGGCCAACTTCTTGAAGGCAGCGTACAGCTTCTTTAATTATTATAGCAAGCTTCGCGGAGGAAATTGTGCTGTAAACAAAGAAATATGCCAATGACTGCTTAAACTTTTTCCTTATTCCTTGAATCATTAGCACCAGCGCGTGGTCCGCTATGCGATCCGTTCTTCCTCGGTCTTCGCCAGGTTCAAAATACAATACAAATACATATTTTACATTGTCTGCCGAGTTCAATGTTGAAGCCTACGAATAAATAAAGTAGCTCGTATGTTGATCTACGAATAAATTCATATTTATTCGTAGGTTGAAGCTGTATTTTTTAAATATTTTACAATTGCTGGATTGATACCTGGATTCATTCTAATATTTTTCAAAAGACGTTGCCACGTTCTGACACCTAGGCATGCAGTGTTCTAAATATCTGTACGTTTTTGGAGATCTTTTGAAAATAGCCAAGCATGAAATCTTGTTCGCCATGCTCCAACGTCGTGTTTGGGGTTTTTTTGTTTGATTGTTCACTGCTTGCGTTACTATAGTCTTTAGCATTGGAGATTTGATGTCATCCAATTTAATCGATGATTTTGTAAGCGTCCGTAGAGCACATCGTGTTTCTTTTCACTTTTGTTTTCTTTTTTGCGTGGAGTCATATCTATCTCTGAAATAGCAATAAAAAATTAATAAATTCTTCTGGTTTAAAAACATTTAAACTAAAGCCCTATATTTATATACAGTTATTGGATTTGCATATTACAAATGGTTAAAATATAATATGGAGGTCACATAACATAGTGCCTGTAATTCCATATCGGTTTAAGATTTGCTTTCGTATAAGATAAAGGATGAGTCTTGTTCAAATTAACTGAAAAAAAAAACAGCTGTCAAATAATTATGTCAAGAGTACGACATCACATTATTATTATTATTTTTTTTCATTTGCTCCCTATGTCGGGATATGGTCTCGCACGTCTTGTGCATTTGCCAGTGTCATGTCTTAAATCCTCGTTAGTGTTTCTTAGAGACGACTTTGGTTTTTGTTGAGGTGTAACTTCGAGCATGGCTCGATGAGATATAAAAACGGGGAAACCTTATGAAATCTATAAATGGGAGGAAAAAAGACGGATCACGGGAAATTCGGAACAGGTAATCGGATCAGGAAAGTATAACATGGAAAAGGAATAGAAGAGGAGGATAGAGAAAGGAATAACTACCTTTATATGTACCTATCATAAGATAAAACTACCTATTAATATATTCATTTTAAATTTATGTCATAATACATACAAAGATAAGTGATACAGATTTATATACAATGTATATTTGCATATTTACAGTTTAATATTATTAGTTATCATATTTGTACAATATATTAATCTATTCATTATAATTATACTTATACATATTACGCGTGTGTTTCAGCAATTTTTCTTTCCAGGCTAGAGAGCCTGTTCAGTTAACCAATCAGAGGCAGTTTAGAGGAACTGGCTCTGATTGGCTAACTGAAAAGAATAGGGTACAATTTGTTCTAAAACAATCATAAATTATTGTAGGAATAACTCAACGGTCGAGTAACGTTTATCACTTCGCTCACATGCCATACCCAGGCTATAGGGACGGATGGCCGAAGGTTTGAGTCCCACTCTTAGTTAAAAATGTTAGTTCCTTCCGTTACAATTTTGTAATTTTATGAACTTTGTCACATACCTGTAGCAAGAGCTGGCGCTGATAAAGCTGCAGACGAAGTGGATTTACCTGTCACGGTTTTTGAAGTAGGTGATCCCCTCAAATTCATAGCAGGCTCTGTTGTTTGAAATACTATACAGTAATCATGGTCGTGATGTACCGCATAAAGTGCATTAGAAATGTTACAAGACTTTGGAAAAAATAAGATTAAAAATAATAAAACGTTTTCAAGGCAATAAAATTATCCTCCTCGTGCTTGTAACCTAGCAAAATTACTAACTAAAATTTTTCATTTCGTTGTAATTTTGTGAGTTTATATGAACTTTGTCACATACCTGTAGCAAGAGCTGGCGCTGATAAAGCCGCAGACTAAGTGGATTCTTTTATCACGTTTTTGAAGCAGGTGAGCCTCTCAAATTCATAGCAGGCTCTGTTGTATGAAAATATATACATTAATTATGGCCATGATGTACTGTACCAAGAACACTAGGAACGTTATGGAAGCAGTGATGGCTCAGTGGCATTGGCTATGGACTGCCACGAAACAGGTCCATGGTTCGAATCCAGCCGCGGGCTTGAGCTTCACCGCATGGTGTAAGGGCATTTTGCATATGCTCGCCTGGCTAGCTACCACCCTCAAGTAGAATACCTGTCGCCAAGCACTTAACGGTGAGTTCCGGCAGCTGTCCTTGAGAGCCAGTAATTCTAGATTAAGCCTGTTAACACCTTCGACCACATCATCACTTACCATCAGGTGAGATTGTGGTCAAAGCCTTACCTATCAGCAATAAAAAAAAGACAAAGAATTGTCGTTCCAGTGTTTTATTCGCACAATGAAACCAACATTCTTCCCAGACTCCTCCAGAAACTGTACCATGTATCGGTTAAATATGTTTGTTTACCTGTGATTTTATCTCAAATACTACTATAGCTTTATCGCGCTAGAATATCTAATTTTGTGTGAAGCGCACCTACTTTATCATCATTCCAACCCTGCACTGACAACATGCCATGACAAGTCTGATAAGATCATGCCAACCACTCCCCGTGGGGAGCCGGGCTAGAATTGCACCTCCTCACTAATATGCGAAGGGAGTCTTAAGAAGTAACCAAAAAGGAAAAATACCAAATGGTGGGCAGAAGCACCGTATGAAGAAATACGAGCCTCAAGCCAAGCGTGGGTATTATAGCAAAACCCCCTAATGGGGAAGAAATTGTTCAACAGTGGATTTATTGGATTTAATGTGATTGATTTCCTGACTGGTGGTATTAGCTAGCTAGCCACGCATTTGGATAACGCTTTTCTACAATGCAATGAAGTTCAAGCCAGTGACGAGATTAAAAGTAACTTATTTCGTGCATGGTAATTGCTACTGTTGTGTCATCACTCTGGCATAAATTAACAGTTTATTATTTTATTGGTTCTCAGATAGAAGCATACTTCCAAAATAATGCAAAGAGAATGCTGATGTTTTGCTACTGCTGTCATCACTGTGGCATAAATTAGCAGTTTATTATTTTAATGGTTCTCATATAGAAGAATACTTGCAAAAGAACGCAAAGAAAATGCTGATATTTTGCTACTGCTGTCATCACTGTGGCATAAATTAGCAGTTTATTATTCTATTGGTTCTCAGATAGAAGAATACTTGCAAATAAATGCTGATGTTGTTATGATAATAACAGTAACCATTTTAATACCAATATAGGTTTTATTCAACATAAAGAATTAAGCAGACATTATATTATTATGACAAGGAATTAGTCAAGATAATAGAGTACTATAGTCTATTGAATATACAAATATGTAGTTTGAAATGTTTCGAAGAAGAAAGTCTACTACATTCTCCCCCGCACTAGTGTGTCAACTCATAGTCATGAAGATAGGTAGGCAACTTTCTGTTTCTGGTAGTCCACCGTAGAGTTGGGGCATCAGGTACTGGTGAAGCAAGTGGAGTATCTGGTAAAGCACCCTCAGCTGACACATATGATGAGTTGCTTTCGGTTTCTGTTTCTAATGAAGAGCTTCGATCTTTTTCCTCTTCAAAACCTGCAGGAGCTAAATGCCTGTTTGAAACGGTTGTCTCCCGTCCATCACCCAGCCTAACAAATGAATAGTCTGGGTTTGACTCCAAAAGTTCAACTTTTTCGACACTATGAGTATACTTGTTGCTTCTGTTATGTTTTTTAAGGAGAACAGGACCAGGTGTAAGAAGCCAATTTGGTATAGAATGTCCATTGTTTGATTTTCTATAGTGAGTAAACATCCTTTTATGAGGAGTTTGATTTGTGGCAGTACAGAGAAGAGATCTCATTGCATGTAGTGCTTGGTTAAGAACCTTTTCTCATTCCAAGATCTTTAGTCCTTGGGACTTAAGCGGTAATTGTACTGTTTTCCAAATTGTTCCATTTGCACGTTCTATCTATCCATTTCCTTGTGGATTATATGCCGTCGTGCGACTTGTCGAAATTCCCCTGCTATGTAAATAATCTTTTACGTCGTGAGTAAACATCCTTTCATGAGGAGTTTGATTTGTTGCAGTACAGAGAAGAGATCTCATTGCATGTAGTGCTTGGTTAAGAACCTTTTCCCATTCCTCGATCTAATTGTTCCATTTGCACGTTCTATCTGTCCATTTCCTTGTGGATTATATGCCGTCGTACGACTTGTCGAAATTCCCCTGCTATGTAAATAATCTTTTACTTCTTTAGACATGAATGCAGAGCCACGGTGAGAACGAATGTAAGCTGCCATTCCAATTGTGCAGATAATTGAAATGTTTTATCACAGTTGCAGCACTGCGCATCCTGGCATGGAATTGCAAATGGGAACCTTTAATATTCATCTATTATGGTCAAAATATACTTATTAGGCGAAGACGATGGTACCTACTGTCCCTTTAAAATCTATATTCAATCTCTCTAATGGCGATGTTGCTGTTATCAAACAACTATTGTTTTTGTAAAATCGAGGCTTCACAACTGCACAGACTGGACACATGTTGATAATTTTTCTAACTTCTTCCATAGAATATGGCAGATTTTTGCTTCGTACCCAATGAAACATCCGTGTTGTGTATATCTGGGTGACATAAGTCAGAGTGCAATTCCTTTAGTTTAGATTCAGAGTGAATACTTGCACAAACACGTGATAAAGTGTCAGCAGCATTGTTTTCTTTCCCTGGTCTGTAGACAATGTCGTATTTAAAACAAGATATTTCCAATTTCCATCTTTCAATCTTCTCTTTTTTTATCTTGCTTGTATGTGTGCGATCAAACATAAAAGAAACTGATCGTTGATCTGTAATTAATCGAAAAGACCTGACAATTAAGTAGTGACGCCACTTACGGAGAGCTTCAACGATAGCGTAGGCTTATTTTTCTATAGCTGGATGTCGCTTTTCAGTATTGGAGAGTGTACGCGAAAAAGAACGCTAATGAGCGTCCTTCCTGAGATAATGTAGCCGCTATAGCATTATCAGAAGCATCTGTTTCAACAGTAAACATTTTATTTTCATCTATAGCAAATATTGTGGATTTTAGCTATACAGCATTTCAAACTTTCAAAAGCAAATTTTGCTTGGTTATTCAACGGGAATTCTGGATCCACAAGACTATGAATCTTTTCAGAGAACTTGGGTATCTACTTGGAATAATGCGAAAACATACCAAGTGCTCGTTTTAGTATTATTCTATGGGTTCTCAGATAGAAGAATACTTGCAAAAGAACGTAAAGATAATGCTGATGTGTTGCTACTGCTGTCATCACTGTGGCATAAATAAACAGTTTATTATTCTATTGCTACGAATAAATAAAGTAAAGAAGTATAACTCTGATATAGTGAACGCTTTGATTTCGGCCTCATCACGTTCACAAGTAACAAAACACGCACTATTTTCCAAATTCAATTGAATTGGTTAATTGATTTGGCGCTTAGAAATGATCGCATCTGATTGGTCGCGTCAAGGTGATGTTGTCACCGCCGTCATTGCCTAAGGTCAAACCGCACTACTGCGGTACATACCGCGGCAGCGAAACGGCGCGGCTCGGGAAATATTAATTTGTATGGATTTATAAATGGCGTAAACCGCACTATGAGGAGAGACGCGGTGCAGTAAATTATCTAGTTATTTCACGTTCCAACCACGTTTCAACAATTCATAAGACCTTAATTTAGGTTCTAAAATCTGTGTGCAATCGATCATTATCTCTGAAGAGTCGTGAAAAAGAGTTTTTCGAACGAGAATTTTGTCATATCTTGCACCCAAATATAACACATATTAATTTTTCAGCTAAATCTGCTTCTTTGCAAGACACCACGATTATTTTACATCGACGACTTCATACATTTCGATTTTTTCCCATTAGTTGCAAAAACTGTTCTACTACGCCGTATTGTTATTGTGAACGAAAAAGTCGCGCCACTTAGCTGCAGCACTGCTCTGCACCTCTGTGAATGCATATTAGGTAGTGACAGCCGCTTCGCTCCGAAACTCTGTAGTGCGTTCCCAGCTTTAGATACGCGTGGATGGCGTTATGCTACAATATGTAAGCTTGTTTACGTATTCATTTTCTATAACAGGTTTTTTCAATAAAATATATTAGGTTTTTCATGCAATTTATTTCAGTAGATTGGAATTACTATCTTGGAAATAATATTCTATAATTTAAAAGTCGGTATATACATATAATGCGCTGAAAAAAAGAAATGGATTTCAAGTAAAAATGTTTTATTTAAGTCAATATTGATAGTAGAATATAACTCAGAATTAAATTAGATTTTAAAAATGTCTTATTGCGTGTGTTAGATGAATAAGTACATCAAGTTTTTTTTGTATTTTAACAAAATGCTGCAAACTATAATAAATACTTTTAGCTACTACAACGAAAGCATTTAGTCAACATAGCTGCCATTTCAGGCTTGCAGGCAGTCTAAGTACTCCAGCTGTCTACCAGTTGGCAGCGTGCCCAGCATACCCAGAACTATTATTCTAGTATTCCATTGTACCAAATTAAGTAGATGGATTATATATACGTATTGGCTGTAACAATACCGCAGCCATAGGTGTGACAACTGACAACTATCAACGTGGCAGTTGATGTAGTATTTATATGTTTTAATTTTATGTTTTAGGTACAAATTACATTATAGTTAGCATTATAGTTACATTATAGATCTCAAGCATGACAGCTGCCAAAATGACAGTTAATATCATATGATTCCGTTTCTATTTCATATTTTAGAAATATGAAATAGCAATAAAAGTAGGAACCTAGAAATTACTCTTACGTATGACAGCTATAAGACCTAAAATCAATTTATTTGTAATATTTATGTCCTTTGTATCCCAAAAATTAAATCAATACTGGGAAATACGACATCAACTGACACTTTGATAGTTGTCAGATCTAAGCCCTACTTCTAGGATATTTTTATGTCATTAGTAGCACAAATACTAAATTAGAATTGAGGACCTATATCAAAGTTTTTTTTATGCCATTTGTAGTACATGTTTGACATAAGAAATCGAGCATACGAAAAAAAAACAGAATTGTTTTCACAAAAAAAAAACTCGGACTATCAATGTTCCGAAGTTATTTTTGACTTAATGTAAAATTCATGTTGCATAAAACTATCCAGGATAGTTAAGTATGGCTTTCCAAAATATTGTTATTTACTCGTTTATACAAGTGATTCCTGATTTTTTTATATTCGTATGGCTTCTCCACCATTTTACTACATAGTATGGTATTTTTTCAGAATTAAACAACGTTGAAGAACATTGATAAATTCAGTTGATAATTCCCGTGGTACAACCGCATGACTCCAACCCACACGGCGAACTGACAACGCCGCGCGGTACACTTTTTAAGCCACGCCCGCTGCGGTATAGTTTGCGTTGTGTTGTTTTTGAGCATGAATTACATTTCTTTTCATTATTATTCGTAGTTCTATTGGTTCTCAGATAGAAGAATACTTGCAAAAGAACGCTAAGAGAATGCTGATGTCTTGCTACTGCTGTCTTCACTGTGACGTAAATTAACAGTTTATCATTTTATTGGTTCTCAGCATGGATCTATGGATATATGTCCTTGGTTCTCAGATAGAAGAATACTTCCAAAAGAATGCTGATGTGTTGCTGCTCTCTGATTAACTAGCAAATAACACAGCAAGGGTATTTGGATCTATATTTATAAGGTTTATATGAGCTATAATAAAATTGTGTTGTGCAAAACTTTGAGCAAATCAAACACATTTTTTTATAAAAATAGAGGATCAGAGAGTAATGAATAAATACCCAATAGAAGTAATATATTGTAAATGAATCGAAATAAAGTTTTAAGTAATGTAAATTCTGTTCTATAATTATTTATGAAGCTGTCTGAAATCTATAATTTTGGGCTAGTTTATCATCGGTAAATGATTTTTTTATTTGGTATTATACTTTTGTTATAAAATATATACAATATTTAACATAAATTGTAGATGGCCACAGCTAGGAATTCCTATGAAAGAAAAACAAATTTTGACTTTATAGGGAGCAGCTAGTGCACCTGCGGGCCTGCTTAACCCTTAGATAGTCGCGTTGACTTTCACTACTGCCAAAATTCAATCGTCAATTAAACAATGACTGCATGAAAAACCTGACTTTAGTAATAAAATAATATTTTATACTAATTACTACGACATTGTTATTTATCTGTTTATTATTTAATCAATACTGAAATTAAGGAAAACACCTTGTCATTTAGGAACTATTTTCCTCACAACAATTTTGGTATATCACGCATTAGTGCTCATTGCATACATAATTATTGAATTTGTTACACACAGTCTTTGTTTTACCATCCTTGGATCTTGGATGAATGAGGTATCTGCTACGAATTTGACGTTGGCCAACTTGTGGAGAAGATATGGAACTGCCATCTTCTTCATTTTTCCGCAGGCGTTTTTGCAGCGCACGAAGAAGTGTTTTCATCCTAGATCAAACTAGTTGGAATGGTTTTACCATTTCGAGGGCAAGCTGCTATTGAGGAATATTCTCGTGCTTATATCGGATTCGACTTTGGCCTTATATATTATAAAGGCATTGATACCAATGATGTTGAAAATGTGAAAGAATATCACCATTAGCCATCTACGTGTTCGTTGTAATTTATGCATAATTGGTCATGGTTTCGGGTTAAGTAAATAACATGAAAAGATACAACTAGTTAAATAAACTTCAATGCAACGCAAGTAAGCGTATTTAAGTAAAATCACATATAATACAAAAAATACTTACTAGAATAGTGTTAATGTTATTCCTCGCGTGGGGTCAGGTTGATCCAAAGTGGTCTTTGGATCAACCTGACCACGCATTCTCCTGCTACAACCGTTCTAGGCAGCGGCATGCCCGTTACTATACTCTGGTTTTTAATTCGAGATCAAAAATGTAAACAAAGAAATGTCAATATATGTCATTGTCAAACTGATATGTCAGGGGTATCCAATATTTTTTCTTCAAAAATATCCTTAAGTGTACGGGCTGATGATTGTCCGTACATAAAATTATGATATGATGAAGTAAAAGACGTAATAACAGACCGAAGGTTTGTTGCACACTGATTATTGAATAAAGTTTACATAAAATTATAAGCGGACGCAGTCGCGCTAAGTCATCAAAATGTACGTAAACCGCACATTACGTAATCCGTAGCGGCGCACACTGCTGCGCTAAGTTTCACACATTTTTATTACATCGAAATAATTGCATACCTATAATATATTTTGTATTTACCCTAGTCGCAACTTACAACACCCACGGAAAGAAATAGGGGTGACATTGTAACCTGGCATCCCATGGGTTCTGGGCCACAAAAATACCGGAAGGTAGGAAGCAGCGCCTTTTAAAGAACTGACAACTTCTATTTTGTCCAAATGAATTGTGAATTAGAATAATTTAAAGGTATATAAGGTCAAATGCCAAATTTATAAAACACGATAAGAGTTGATGAAAACACAAAAATTATTTAATACATTTATTTATCAGCAGACAAATTCTTACATTCTGTAGATTCTCCATGCGCACGCTACCTTATTGCAGGGGAAGAAGCTATAGGATACATGAGAGTGGAAACTCAGACCTCAGTAGATAGGAGTTTGCTTACCATCCCAAATCCAAGATATGAAAATACAAGATCTGTGAAGTTAAAAACAAAAATGATAAAAAAATCGAGATAACACATATTTACCTCGATTCGTTTTTACAATTGTTGGATGTAAATATCCAAAATGTACGATTCTTCAACAAAACATAAAAGTAAGAAAAACATTTGGTCATACACAAATATTTCAGCTATGTCAAGTATATTCTGACAATTGACAATCCCTCTGACTGAAACTGACGATATCCCCAACATATCAGCGGTTTTCTTAGCACACTCCATTACTGACTAATGCTCGTCCTTCGGCCACAACAAAAACGTGTGCTAGTACGCGACGTTTCTTAGCGGGAGAAAATACGTGTTTCGTTGTTGAAGGGCCCGGTCAAGGCTGTGTTTCGGAGGCTCAAGCCTCCATATTACGAAAATTATATTTTCCTAATAATAAACAAAAACTAAACACAACTCTATGACAACAACTTTAAACAACAAAAACAATAACTCGAAATTCAACAACAACAACGAATAAGCAAAATAGGCGCAAGCTGGAAAATGTCGCCGATCCCGCAAGTGTGGCTATTAAAAACAAAAAAATCTAACGCTATTTTTAACAGGCTTGAATATATGCGTAAATATGTACGCGAGTTAAGAAGTGTTTTATTGTTTCATACTACTGTAATAAATTATAGCATTAAATAATATTTTTACATTTAATGCTCCATCCGTTTCCAAGATTAGTAAAATTACTAAGTACTTGTAATTTTTTTGCACGGTTAACCCCTTTGTTTACATATTTGATCTTGAATTAAAAACCAGAGTATAGTTATGAAATTAACTACAACTTGGGAAGCTACTTGGAAAACAAAGAGGATATACACAATCACTACAGAAATATGAACGTTTAAATAAGCTCTGGGGTTAATCTGACCCCATGCGAGTAATAAAGGTTAAGATGGTTACTGTTATAGTTGTACGATGTATTCGCTAGAGGGCGCTATTAAGGTTTTGTAGCTAAAAACTCTATTTTCGTATGTATAATATACTTAGTGAATCTACCTATATACTTTGATCAAGTAGATCAGTAAAATACAAAGACTTTGGTAAAGTCATGGAAGTAATAAGTACTACCGTACAACAGGAATGAGCTCTATCTGTGAATATTGCAGCAAAAATAAAGAAAATAAAATCTTACGCTAAGGTCGTATGAGCCTTGTTGCACGCAAAGTAAAAATGAAGCCGAGTGAGAGGGCAACCACTGAACCCTGTGTCCCATTCTAACAGTGACTTAGAGTTGCCAGAGTTAAGTTGATTTCAATCCTTTCGTAGATTGTAGAAAAATATGCGATTGATGTAATGTAATAAAGTAATGTAAGGTTAGTAATTAAACAACTTTAAACGGTTTAAATCGCGTATATTTATCATACTTTTTGTCCCTACGTTTCAAACACTTTGCAGTGATCGTGGTCACGGGGTGACTAATTGGTTTTGTTTGTAACCTGAGTTATTAAGAAAATTATTTGGTCTATCGTCAGAAATTTTATATTAATCATAACGTTCCCTATTCACGCAGTATTCGCTCACAGTGTCCAGAGGTCTTGCAGATTTTAATTTGATAACAGGATCCCAAGCAAGTGGTACTTGCCAACCATCATTTCTATTGAAATTTGGGTACTTTTTGACTTCAATAGCCTCGCGTAACATTCTTGGCATAAACTGGGTCTCTCTGGCGAGGATTTGTGGGTTGTCGAACCGAATGTAGTGGTTGGGTTTGTCCTGGGCATGTTCACAAACCGCAGACTTGGTCGAGCGTCTGTTCTTCATGTCAGCAATGTGTTCTTTTACCCGGATACCAATGCTCCTCTTTATTTGCCCAATGTATGACAGCCCACATTCACAATCAAGTTTGTAAACACCTGCATCTTGTAGGGGAGTATTGCACTTAACAGGTCTTAAATATTGGTTGATCTTCTTGTGCGGCTTAAAGTAAGTTTTTATTGAAGTTCGTCTTAAGATATTACCAATTTTATCCGGACACCCTTGATGTAAGGTAAGATGGCAGAACGGCCCGAAGGGACCGCCCTCCGGGGGCTCTGGGTGGAGATTTCGAACCGCACATATCGGTGGTCCGATAAGGTCTCCACCATCTCCACCCGCCAGTTCAAGACGCGGGCGGCTAGCATGGGGGTGGCGAACGAGACGTCGACCACTGACCCTCCATGTTGCCGCACACACGTCTGGACCGTTCCTCTGTTGAGGAGGGACACACCGGAGGAGGCCGCCCAGAACTCAACGGCGCGACCCCGGACGTTGCAAGAGGTGGCCGGGTTACCCCAGACCACCGACTTGGCGTTAAGATCACCTAGAACGGTGACCTGACGCGGCGCCGCCCTACCGACAACGGCGGTGAGGATTTCGAGAAAATTCTCGAAATCCGAGAGAGGGCGGTTTGGGGAGAAATAAACGCCCACGAAGGCTATATCTCCCCACGCGGCGGCCACATATCCCGGTCCCCTCTCTAAGAGCGAGAGGGGAGGGGAGTCTGTGGAAGACCGCGAAACTACTGCCACCAAGCCATCCCGATCACCCAGCCAACGGCTAGGGATCGAGTATGGCTCAGCAACCACCGCCACGTCCACCAACCACTCAGCCATGGACTGCACCAGCAGGTCCTGGGCTGCTTTGCAGTGGTTGATGTTCGCCTGGAGGATGCGATGCTCGGCCCTATCCATTATTCGGACATCGCACCCCCCTCTACACTCACAGGCGTTCCCGTTTCGGGGATGGCGGTGGGTACAGCAAGCCGGGTCGGCGCCTGCGCTTTGCCCTTTTTAGGGGGAGGATTGCAGTTCCTCCCTTTCATTACGTGGTCCGCCGGGCGGCCACTGGCAGCACACACCGCACAGCGCGGCGCGGTGGCCGTGCAGGAGGCAGATTTGTGCCCCTCTTTGCCGCAGCGGTAACAACTGTCCGCCCTGTCCACCTCGGATGGGCAGAGGGCCCGGGTATGCCCGATTCCGAAGCACTTGAAGCAGCGCAGAGGCTGATCTTCAAGTGCTCGGACTCTGCAGGAACTAAAGCCTACCGACAGCCGTCCCTTGGCGAGGGCGGCTCTAGCCACGGTTACCGGGCACTCGAGGCGGATGGTGCCCATGCCGCCGCGGCCATGCCGGATACCCCTGCCTTGCACCGCTGCGACATCGCAGCCCCCTGTTGCTGCGATTGCCGCCACCACTTCCTCTTTGGTGACCGAATCGTCCAGATCGGTCACCTCCAAGGTCGCCGACTTTACTGGCCTGACGACCTTAGCCGCGTCTGCAATGACCTCTTTCAACTTAGTTGCAAAGAGGTCTGCGTTGGCACCGCCCTGAGCTCCTGGGAACTCGAAGATTCGAGCCCCAGCTTGAGTCCGACGGCACGTTACTGCTCCGATTCCCAGTTGGGTAGGGTCGGCGCCAGCACGGGCCCGCTTCAGGACGGACTCGTAGGTCTCGCCCCGCTCCGCAGCCTCCATGGTGAGCGTCACTACAACGGCCGCGGTTTTGGGGGGAACCAGGGGCTTAGGTTTCCCAACACCAGCGGGGGCCCTTTTGGTTGCCGGAGCAGTGGATGAGAGCTTCGAGGCCGACTTCTTCCCTTTCCCCTTCCCTTTTCCCTTGCCGGTCGTCTGGGACGGGCAGGGAACGGTGGTTGTGGGGACAGCAGGGGGGGCGGCCGCCTTCGTCTTGGCCTTGCCCTTTCCCCTCCTAACCACCTCCGTCCAAGATTGGTTGGACGGGGTGGAGGAGGGTAGAAATGCGTCCTCCGTTCGGGAGGATGGCCCCGGCTTGTTCGGCCTCGTGTCCTCCTTTTGGGAGGTTGGCCCCGGCTTGTTCTGCCTCTCATCCGCCGCTAGTGGTGGACGGATGCGACTCTCTGGCAAGAGCCTGTCCTCGATTCCAGCGAAGCAGGCTCTCGTGAAGGCCCTTTCCTCCATGACGACCTTGCGGATGATTTCCTCAAGGTTGGAGGAGGTGGGGCCCTCAGCCGCTGGAATCGGTGCAGACTGGATTGGCAAGGCCGTGGCTTCAGCCAGCTTTTGGTGCAGCTGTTTGACCTCCGACTGCAGGCGGTCGACCTTCGCCTGCAGTTGCCGCGTTTCTTCAGTAGCGGTGCGTTGCACCAGCTCGCGGATTATACCACGCATACTTGCGGCTCTGCACTTCAGGGACTTCTGAAAAGTCCCCTTTAAGTTGGAGGACTTAGAGGCGACCTCCACTATCTCCTCCTCGTCCTCTTGCGCCATGCGCTCCAGCTCGACCAGGGAGTAGTCCGAGTAGAGGACTATGGACGCACCGTATCCGGTCTTGGCCCGCGCGGTACGTGCCTGCTTTTCCTTGGCAGCGACCTTTTCCTCCAGGTCCTGTTGGAGCTGCGCCCGCCGAGCCAGACATACGTTGGGCATCTGCTAGGCCCACATCGTGGGTATCCGCAATAATTTTGGAAGGCTTTTTGGCCTTAGCCTTCTTGGGCTTGCTCCTACTGGAGTCCGAGGAGCAAGACCCGCCTTTCAAGAAGGCCCGCTTCTTTGCTTGCTGGCGACCTTCCGCTGTCGCTGCAGAAGCATCCGACTCGAATGTGACGGACTCTACGTCGGAGTCCGAAAACTCGTCCGGCCGAGCAAACACGCTAGCCGCGGATGGTGCGCGGCTCGCTTCCGACGCCGATGCAGACTCATCGGCATGGCCCTGAGAAGGGCCTTTTGGTTGGCCCTGAGAAGGGCCTTTTAAGAAACGCCCGGAGGCGTCCCGCGCTGGTTTAGGCATATTAGCTTCCGCCAGTGTCGTAAATAAACCGCTGAGATATCTACGACGCACAGTGCACTTTGGCCGAGCCCAGTCTGCCACTCCGTTACGGTGGTCAGAACTGGGTCGTTTCCAGGGGACACGACAAGGACGTAAGCACCCTTTCCACGGTGGGCTCTCACCCGCCTGGACCGTGAGTCGGCAATGGAGGCGGCGTTCGTGCAGGACTGGCTCGCACCCCCTTTCGAAGGCCTGGGCGTGGACTCCGCAGCGGTCGAGCTCAGGAAGTCCCTAACCGAGGTTTGCAATGCCAGCATGCCTCGGTCTCGCCGCCCGCCTCCCCGACGCGCCGTATACTGGTGGACGGAGGAACTAGCGGAGCTCCGGGCCGCCTGTGTGGCAGCAAGGAGGGCCTACACCCGGAGTCGACGGCGCAGCCAGCGGGATGAAGCCAACGAGGACCTTCTTTACGCTTCGTACGTTGAGGCGAAGAGGGTCCTCAAGTCGGCAATGGGTGCTGCCGATGACGCGGCGAGGGCTGAAATGCTGGAGGGCCTCGACAGGGACCCGTATGGGAGACCGTATAAGGCGGCGCGGAACAAACTGCGCCCCTTTGGTCCCCCGTTGACGGAGACCCTCGAGCCAACATTGCTGGATGGGGTGGTCCGGTCCCTGTTTCCGAACGGGTCCAACTTCACCCCACCAGTGATGAACCCACCTCGAGAGGCGGCCCCAATGGAAGGGGAGGAGGCTCCTCCAGCGTCAGTGGCGGAAATTGAGGCAGAGGTTCTCCGTCTCCGCGCGAAGAGGACGGCCCCTGGGCCGGACGGCGTCCCCGCGCGGGTGGTCGCCATCGCCGCACTCCAAATGGAGGAGAGGTTTCGGGACCTATTCAGCGCGTGTTTCGTGTCTGGTAGGTTTCCGAAACCTTGGAAAGAGGGGCAATTGTGCCTCCTTCGAAAGGAAGGACGCCCGGTGGACTCCCCCTCGGCATACCGGCCCATCGTTCTGCTCGATGAGGTCGGTAAAATGTTCGAGGGGATCATCGCCAACAGGCTCAATGGCCACCTGCGGAGGGTCGGACCGGACCTGTCGGACGCCCAATTCGGCTTTCGAAGGGGGCGTTCGACTGTGGACGCGCTGGCCCGACTCAAGGGCCAGGTGCAGGAGGCTACGGAGGCAGGGGACGGGGTTTTGGCTGTGTCATTTGACATAGCCAACGCTTTCAACTCCGTCCCCCACTCGACAATCTTGGAGGCGCTCCGGTACCATGGAGTGCCTCAGTACCTGCGCAGTCTCTTGGCTGACTACTTGGGGGACCGAGCTGTCCTCCTCGTGGATCGCACGGGTCAGCTCCGCCGTTACGATGCAGGTTCCGGTGTTCCACAGGGGTCTGTCCTGGGACCGCTCCTGTGGAACATCGCATTCGACTGGCTTCTGCGGGGAAGTCTCCTCCGTGGCACGAGTGTCATCTGCTATGCGGATGACACTCTCCTCACCGCCCGGGGGAGAGACTTTAGAGAGGCGGCCAGTCTAGCCTCGGCCGGTGGATCCTTGGTTGCGGGTAGGATCCGCCGCCTAGGATTAAAAGTTGCGCTGGAAAAGACCGAGGCCGTATTCTTCCATGGGCCTCGGCAGCGGCAGCGCATTCCCACTGACGCCCACATTGTCGTGGAGGGCGTCAGGATTGAGGTGAAGGCCCAGATGAAATATCTGGGCCTAGTGTTGGACAGCAGGTGGCACTTCGGCCCGCACTTCAGCGGGCTGTCGACGCGCCTGCTGAAGGTCGCGGGCGCACTCTCTTGGCTCCTTCCAAACATGGGGGGGCCCAGAGGACGGTGCCGGCATATGTATGCCGGCATATTGAAAAGCATGGCTCTTTACGGGGCCCCTATTTGGGCTGACTCCCTCCGTAGGAGGGAGAACGCAACCGCTCTCCGCAGGCCTCAAAGGGCCATAGCACTGCGGGTGGCGCGGGCCTACCGCTCGGTAGGGTTTGCGGCAGCGTGCGCTCTGGCTGGCACCCCTCCTTGGGAGCTTGAGGCGGGAGTGCTCGCCAGAGTGTACGAGTGGACAGCGGGGCGCAAAGCTCGCGGTGAGGCCCCCGCCCTGGAGGAGCGGGAGGCCGTCCGGCGTGAGGCGAGGGACGCAGTAGTCCAGCATTGGACGGAGGACCTCGCCGCCAGTGTTTTTGGCCGCCGTACGTTGGACGCTCTCGGGCCAGTTCTGCAAGACTGGCTTGGGCGGTCTCACGGCTTCCTCTCGTTCCGTCTGGTGCAGGTGTTATCCGGGCACGGATGCTTCGGATCGTACCTGCACCGGATCGGAAGGGAGGAAGCACCGGCGTGCCACCACTGTCCCGCGGTGGAGGACACGGCGCAGCACACCCTCGAGGTGTGCCCTTCGTGGTCCGAGCTGCGCCGCAGCTTGATCGATATTGTTGGGCCGGACCTCTCGCTTCCTAATGTGGTCAACGCCATGTTGGAGAGCGAGGGGGCCTGGGCAGCGATCGCCTCCTTTTGCGAGGAAGTGATATCGCAAAAGGAGGCGGCAGAGCGTGCAAGGGAGGCAGATCCCCTTGCGGTGCCACTGCGCAGACGAAGAAGGGGTGGTAGAAGGCGATTGAATAATCGTCCACTTCTCCCACCCGGTGGTGAATAGCGAGAGAAAGGCGCGGGGGCGCTTTCTCTCGCATTGCACCTGTTCACCACCTCCGTCGGGCGGGAATGGCCAAGTATTCCTGGTCATTCCCGGGCCCCTCCTGCTGGGAGGGGCGTGTAGGCCCCGCTGTAAAAGCGGGCGGTCGTCGAAGGGGGACTGGACGCAAAGGCTCTGCCGGTCTCCCAGTCCTCCTCCACACAAACGATGCTGGAATACCGCTGGGTTGTTTAGTGGGTATACCGGCCTTCTACCGGGGAGTCCCACATACCCCCTCCATCCCCCGATGGGGGGGCATGCGTAATGCATTTTTCCCAGCGTCAAAAAAAAAAAAAAAAAAAGGTAAGATGGCAGGTTGTCTCTCAACTGTGGAAGGCTTGGGCCGGCTTCTGTGACGCATTCTTGGGAGCTTGTGATTATTGCTTCGCAGTACTTGTTTTACATACTGAAGCTCCTCCTTGAGATGGTCAGTGTCGCAGATGCCATGTGCTCTCTGTAACAAAGATTTGCCTACGGTAGCCAACTGACAAGGATGGTGATGGGAGTTACCATTGAGATATTTATCTGTATGGGTGGGTTTCCTATACACTGTATGACAAAGGGAGTTGTCAGGATTCCAGATGACTAAAACATCAAGAAAAGCTAAGCATTTATTAACCTCTGGCTCCATTGTGAATTGAATTTTGTTATGTAAGGAGTTTAGATGGTTTAGAAATGCAGAAACTTTATTACTGGGGAGGATTGTAAAAGTATCATCTACGTACCGTTTGTAGATCTTCGGCATAGCCACAGCTGTGGAGAGAGCTCCCTCCTCGAAGTCCTCCATGAAAATATCGGCATCAACGGGGGAGACTGGAGAGCATGTGTCCCTACAAGTAAAAACGTTTGCTTCTAAACTGTTTCTAGATATAATAATAATAATTTATTACCAACATGTTAAAGCAATTTTATTTGTTGCTACATGTAAAGCCTTATTAACGCAAAACTTTTGCGATTGGCGTAAACTTTTTCTTTTATTTCTATGAAATAATAATACACATGACCTGACAGCCCCACATGAAATCGCCGACTCGGACGTTAATGGCGGAGTGTTTCTTGAATTCGTGATATTTTTGAAGAATTTTAGTTAAAATGGGTAGAATTTGTGTCGTGGAGGCTTGCGGTAGCGAGTAGTATCCTGATTGATGTTTATCTTTTCACAGGTAATAGTTTTAAACATAATTAGTTAGTTAAGAATTACCGCGCCCATGCATGACTATCCAATCCTAGTTCAAGAACAAATAACTTACCTAATACCTATGCATTTTTTATTCCTTTCTCTATTAAAATAACTTTGCTTCAATCCTAATGTTAGGGAAATGTGGATAAATATTATAATTTAAGGAATAAGCTAAGTTTCCGGCGGTAACTTCATAAGACTGTTTTATTTAGCAATGTCTGATTTAGAATTAACATTAAATGTAAACTTAACTGTTTTTTCTTACCTAATTAATTAAACCACTATAGGTAACTTATCGTAATTTTATCTCAGTCCAGCTGCATTTCGTGTCCCATAAGGACCAGTAACTAGGTAAGTACCTTCCTATATGACGCAAGTGTAAAAAGCAAGCAAAAACAGGAATTGTATAGTGCCACAAACGGCAAGTTTATCATGAGCATCTTCGATTAAAATCCATCTGAACCAATGATCTGCTCACGTCAAATCACAAATATTATTTATAATTATTGTCCTACTCCTTATAATTATATCACTCCTTATAAATATATAAATTATATTTCAATATAGTCACCATCGCCAGAAAGGGATAAGAGGTACAGTTACTGATCTTCGTTCGGCTTCAATTTTGCGACAACAGCTCATTCCTGTTGTACGTAGTACTTATCAATTATTCAGTATATACAAAGTTACTTTATGGTACTTATTACTTCCACGGGTAAAGTAACTTCCATGACAATGTCACTAAACTCAAAATCAGTGCTCCATAGAGAAAAGTAATATCGTGCCATGGACATTTCATAGATCCATGTATATTGCTCAAAATGACACGCAAAGCCTAGATAATGTAAATTATAGATCTTTTAAATATTATCTTTTTGTTTATATCCGTAACTTATAAGATTGTTTATAATAAGCGTATATAGCATTATAGTGGTACTGATTGTAAATTAAGAAGGAAGTCATAATGTAAGTAAAGAATATTATAAACAATAAAATATCGTTTAGTGCTTGTACGTATTCCTACTGAGCCCTTCTACTAGAATAGCACAGATATATTTTGATTATTGTATCCCTAACTTGTGCGTTTTATTATCATAATATATTTTGGTTTTAACAATGTTTATCCTCTATTCCATCTGTAGGTAAGTAATTTGGTAGAAGATGCTATACAAGCTTTACCTACAATAAGTCTGGCTAAATCGAAATAATGTCAAATATACATAAGGGAATCAGCTGATGTGTATTTATTTTTACAACGTGGGGTGTCGGGTTAGAATTGCACCTTCCCATATCATCCCGTGGGTGTCGTAAGAACCGACTAAGGGAAAAATACTGGAAGGTAAATAATAAGGTATATAAAAAAATACTGGGTAGCAGCGCCTTCTAAAGTACTGCCAACTTACACTGCGATGCCAAGCGTGGGGATCATGGTAAATACCTACTTAATAGGGTAGGCTGTGTTCAGCAGTGGACGAGACGGCTGATACAGTACAGTACAGTTCCAAACGTGTAAAAATTCGACGTCGCTCTAAAGTCGAAGAAACTTGTGTGCAAGCATCGCTAAGCTAAAATGAAGATGGTTGAGGACACTTGGCTATAAATATAAACAGATAGATCTAGTGGTATCCACGAAATGAACGACGCAGTAAGCAGACAACTAGCCCGATATCAGAAGACACTACCAAGCATCTCAGTAGGCAATGAATGGGGTTCGCACAGAGTCTGCAAAAAGGAGAAGGACAATTGTGTTAGCAAGAGGAGGCGTAGTAGTGAAACATTCATTCTGTATCGTTCTTTATTCATGTTGCACACTGCTGGATGCAGTGATTTAGTTATACAGGGTGGAAACAGGCTGATTAGGAAAATTGATAGATAGACGTAATATACGGGATACAGTATGGGTCAAACCAGCACCCTGGTCCAGTGTGGCTCGCCAGTTAGGCTAGTAGGCAGCCCAAACGTCGGAGCTTTCAGACCGCTTCCAGACCTCTGACCATGCCGATACGCGTAAGGCGCATAAAAAAATAGATACAAGAAAAAAGTATATGGACAAAAATTAATTGATTGTTTCTCGTTATATTCTCAGCCAGTGTTAATCCCCTTTTTTATACGAATTAACCAATTTGAAAACATTATGCCACTCCCCCGTGGTGATCACGGAAATACATTTATCATTCTACCGACTCTTCTAGTGATTGTCAGCATTGTTAATTGGATCTTAGTTTTTGATCTCTAGGACATGAATAAGGTCATGGGTATATTATGCAGGCCAGAGCAAAAGTTCTACATTTCACCTTTAAAAAATTGTTTGTCTGTCTGACCTTGTGAAAGCAAGCAAAACACCGACATGGTCCAAGATGATACGGCGCTCCAGTTATTTTTATAACTGAATACACCTATCATCTGTCGGTTATTATTAAATAACCGACAGACAAATGGTCGTGTACTAATTACTATTCAGTGTATGACGATTCTCCAAAGCAACATCAGCCTCGTGTCGAGTTAAAAATAACTGTTTAGCTGTACATGAACGTGCGCTCTTTGTTTGGTTGCGGCTCATATTGAAAAACACAAACGGTCGATTACTGCTTTTTGGGTTTGTGGCTATAGATCTATGTTTCATCACCGTCACGTGGGCGTTTACATTTTAGAGCCATCTTTAATTATTATTTTTATTTATTACTATTGGCAATATTAACTTTTATAAAATATGATCACTAAGTATCACTATAGTCAATCAAATAACCTAACATGTATCATTCCGAAATAGCGAGCATTATGGGCAAAAGTGCTCATAATACGCTGCATTGCTGCCTTGGATAGCAATCTCCAATTTTAAATTATTTTTGGGAAACCGTGTGCTCCTTAATTCACCTTTTGTATTGCTATGAAAATCGATTATATATTACTTTTATAATTTAAAAAGTAATAAATTGTAGAACCTACATTTATTGGCTTAGATATCTTGGAAACACAGATAGTTATCAACCACATCTCGTTGCAAAAGAATTCACTTCCCTTCTTCTTTCTTCTCGAAATTAGTCATTCCACTGTTGTAGGTAGTGGGGCTTTATTTTTATTTTAATGAAAATAAGCCCCAAGGCCCGTGAGTCCTGAATTTGTTCTAACCGTTAAATTCTGTTACTTACACCTTTATAATTCATAATTAATTTTTGTTATTTTTTACAGCTCATTTAAGGAATCAAGTTCTAAATCACATATAAATTTTCAAAATGGGGAGTGCCATCATAGATTTGTCTATGTCTAGTATGTCTGTATTTCTTGATAAAAGGGTAAGTGCACTAGATTCAAATTTGGTAACCAGATACCGTCAGTGGCTTTGCCCGCATGGGAATCTAAATCAACACGCACACAGGAACGTATGTGTATACGTACACCCTTATTGGTGTATATATATTGATGCTTTGATAAAATATACTACTATAGCTGATTCAGTGTGTCATGATGTGGTCGGAAAAATACGAGCACAAATAAAATTGAGTTTTGCTTTTATCCTGCTTTAAACACATCAAGCTTGATGTTTGTGAGTATTATACGAGTAGTATTTAAATTGCTACAAAAACATTTTTTTTTGTCTAATCACATTTCCTGTACAGAAGACCGTCCTTAATAATTACTTTTCGAAAAATATTTCGAAAATATCCTATCTATATTTAAAGCAATGGTAGATGAACGGTAGATTGCTCTAGAGTCCAGAAGAAAATGGAAGAATAAATTTATGTGGAGAATCACACGCCGCCTGCCCACTTATTAAAATAGCTATGGACTGCTGTGCCACAGGTCCGAGGTCGATCCCCACCGCCAGTTTAAGTTTATACAAATGCTCGCCTGGCTACCTAAAATTATAGGCAAATAAGGCTTTACTTTGTATGTCTCAGGGTATCATAGGCAGAGGTTACCGCTTAACATTAAGTGGGCCTCGAGTCTGTACCGGCAAAATCCCATAAAAAAAAGGTATAACACATAATCTGTATTAATTTCATACAAAGACCTCTTTTAAGATAGTACATAAGGCAAACATAAATATTGTCTAATAAATAATGAGCCTTTACTGTAGTAAATAAAGAAATAATGAAGGCTTACGATGACAGTTTCTATGCCGAATGAGACTAGTGAAACTGTTATAATAATAATAGGCTTTGTTTCGGATTGTATAATTGTAGTGTAAGTATGAGAGTTTTGAATGTGGATGCCTAGAAATCGCTGACTTGATTATGATTAATAAGAGGAAGCAATCCCAAAGAAATGGTGCAACAATTCGCTGATGATCGTCTTTAAAAACAAGGTTGGTGTATAAGACTAATGAACTACAGTAGAGTAAGGTACATATAGGTGCATATAAAAAATTAAAGGCAATCTCGAGACGAATAACAAAAGAGGAGGTTTTCAAAGAACAATTGCCATATTTGCACTTCATAAACAATCCAAAAAATTCGGACGTGCGCACGAAGTCTTGGACATGGTATGCGATAACTAAGGAAAGATAATGGCGTGCGATTCTACATATTCTACATATAAATGAATTTCCCTGTTTTCTTCCCGGATTTTTTCTCTAGCTAGAGCAATCTTTATTGCATGAATTCCAGGCCAGCTTTTAGACACATCCCTGTTCTATCCTTTTTTTAAAGGAGTGTTATGTTTTCAGGGTACATGTATGTAATTTTCTTTAATCCACGATAACTTCTAAACGACTTAACCGAAGTTAATGTATGAGATATAGTTAGATTCGTCTTAATAGCGCAAGTGGCACCAGATACATAAATTATATATATATATATATATATATATAAATAGTTGATTTTAGACGAGCGATAAAAAATATTGTTCTTCCATTCCCATCGATTGTGTTATCAATGAAGGGCTTTAAAATTATTTCATAAATATAAATAACTGGCAGTTTTTATTTCAATGGAACGATAAAAGGCTTAACGAAAATACATAATTTGCAGTCGGATTTTTCAATTTTCTAATTAATTGATACTTTTTTCAGCAACTATGTAGTATAAGAGTGGTCCTCTGCCACCAGACAAATTTGAAAAGTTTTAACGGACAATGATAATAACTTAAAATTTAACTGTCTTAAAATAATTGATTCGACTCAGTTTTGAAGAAGAAAATAGTGTAAAAAATTGTAAAGTGTGTGCCCATGTAGACAGGATCCGTGGCAAGCAAATATTTTCAATAATCTTTTGTTTTTTCATTTTCAGGATCCTTCTGGGAGTCATTTTAGATGGAACAGCATAAAGAGATTTATATATTTGGCAAGCAGTTATTCATATGTTATGTTTAATATTGATTTATTTTCAAAGTTGTGCAATAATTGTAAGCAATTTTTAGTAATACATACTAGTGGTAGCCATACACTTGCACACAGCAGTAACATAAGACGTGTTGTAATGGCGATAAGTTATATGCTAATATTAAATACAGAACAGACGCAAATATGTGTGCCAAGTTCGCTAGTTCAGTATGTTGAACCCCCATAGCTGTATACTTAAGGAAGAATACTTAAGAAAGAGAACTAATGTCTTTTTTATTGGATAGTATGGCAAACGAGCAGGCGGCTGACCTGGTGGTAAGTGATCACCATCACCCAGGGACATGCGCAACATTATATGTCTCAACACTCAACGACGCGTTGCTAGCCTTTGAGGAAGGAATATACTGTTTTCTTGAGAGCTCACAGTCGTTTCGGTGGGGAAATACTTCAAATGGCAGCTTGTTCCACATAGTGAGAATGCCAGACGCAAACAGGCTTAGGGCTAGTGTATTCGTAGCTCTTTAAATATAAACGTAATTTCGTCATATTTTAGACACAAAGTGTTCTAGCTCGTTGAAATTTTGCATGCATGTCCTAAAATATATGCTTTTGGCTTGCTTACGTCTATAATGGCTTGATTGCTTATCAGCAAGTAATATAGTGGTTTAAAGATAATCTGTAAGTAATGTAGTAAAATCTATAAGTTTTGAGCTGTAATTATACTATTCCTCAAAAAGATGTTTGCAACTATTTAGTTAACGTGTCCAACCAACTTGTTGCCGAACTGCCATGTTACTATGAGTGCTGTGGACTCGAAAAAGGGCAACCAATAAAACTTTTAAGGAAACTGCATGCTGATTGGTTTACAGACCCAAATATGTTATTGTTTCAGTAAGACTATTCGACTTTATAATTTTTGAAATAACTGTTGGAATGGCATACATGTTCTTGGATTTTTTTATAAAATTGTATACTCGGAGGATAGATTCAGCCAAACTTTTAAACCCACTCATGAGAGGTGTCACTTTTGGTTTGTTCCTACAATCAGGGCTATGGAGCGTCATGGTAAGAGTTTTATAGAGGTATACAATTTATTCTTCCATTAAATCTTAGGCTGTTCCAAGTATTAGTATTAATTGTAATAGAATAAAATTGTAACAGAATTATATTCTTCTATTTAAAGTCTGATCTTCAATCAAGTTCGGAGGACAAGCGTTGATGCGTGTTTGTCGCATCCCTTAGGAGCCCTTTACTAGGCTGCAGCTCCACTTAAAAACCTCTACAACCACTAAGTGGTAGGATTTTCTGAGGTCCGTCTGGGATGTTACCTGCTAGACTGTGCCGGTTAATAACACTTGTTGTGCAATGATTTTTCCGGCACTAATGCGGGAGAACCAGTATCTTAATAGTAACTCCGTGGCTCTTTCCCACAGAGACACAAATTTCTAGATTTCACAGTCCTGTCGAAACGTTCCATCTCATTTACCCCGGGTATTTTGAGCTGACAAAGTGTTCGATCAGAACACCGTCAAGTTGGTAGTTCTTGGTGATTGTAACCTTTGAAAATTGGCTTGGCTCAAAATCTACCAATTTTTCGGGGCATGCCGTCAATGATTTTAACTTTGTATATGGCCTCTCCTAACTCGTTACTGGGTTCAAAAGATTACTGGCAACGAGTGCTATGACCCTTCTCTGCTGGATCTTTTGATGTCATCACAACCCAACCAGTATCAAGTATTAATAAAGGGCCAATGGGTCGATTCGACCACTGTCTCATTCATACTTCTGTACTACGTTCCGACCATGCCGATACCATTTCCTCTGGTAAGTGCAACGTTTGGCATTATCGGTCAGCTGACTGGCACGGACTGTGTGAATTCTACGCATCCCAGCCTTGGAGGCAGCTGTGCTTCCCTTGAGATGATGTCAACTATTGTGCAGACTTAGTTGCCGATTTTATACTCCAAGGAATAGAACGCTTCATTCCTTAATCTGTAAAATGCGTTGGTGACTCAATCTTCCAAAAAATCCAAAAAATCCTGTGCAGCCAATCACAATTGAAGAGTGCCGCATTTGCATTTTAGTCCAAAACACTTGCTCTACTAAATCCAGAATTCTCCGTCTTGTAAAAAGCTCTTAATGCTGCATACCGATCCAGTAAGAAGGTCGTGGCTGAGGCCAAAGCTGCACATATTAGCAAAATTGGCAGGTGTATTTTACTCACCGTAATTGGGCTGAAGCCGTTAAGAGTAGAAGGGGCACTTGGGGTAGTCTGGAGATTGCCAAGGTCTTTGATTGAATTGGGCATTGGGCACTTTAATCAAAGCTAACATCCTACGGCCTGCCCAAAGATTTATGCATGTGGATTGTCAGCTTCTTATCTGGTCGGAATATTAAGATCACTGTCAACGGTTCCTGCTCTGATTGTATACCTATAATGCTGTCGTTCTTCAAGGTTCTGTATTACCGCCAACGTTGTTTTATTCTGCATATCAAAGACATGTTGCATACTCGCAAAGTTGTGCGGACGATAGAACCGGCAATACACAATAAACTGGTCGTGTAAAAATACCCCACACATAATTTTTGATGAAAGTTTAAAATTGGAGGAAACTCAACCTGGTTCAGTTTTGTGCTGTCACCGCTAAAAACACAGGTTTTGTTGCGGGTCGTAGTTTTCAGAATACTCCCCTTATGGTTTCAGAGAGCAATGGTATACTGGTAGTTGCCATTTTGCAATTGTACTGTTCCGTGCCCACATTTTGTCTAAAGCCAAGCTCGCGTCTAAGGAGCTCGGTGTGCTTAATAAGGCGAAGTGCTCTTCCACGTTAAGTCAAAGACTTCTGCTTTATAAAACGCAAGTCCGCCGCACGTGGTTTTCGTCACTTTTAGACCGATTGCTAGCAAGATCGATTTTCACACATCTATACATACAACTTTGACAATTCTTGCATTTAATCGAGGTATAGGCATTTCAGCTAATACTTTCTCCGCTAATTGAGAGTAACTTTAAATTTTTAATACTGATCTGGATGAAATTTAAAAGGGACAACAACTGGACTACAGAGTGGCGTAGCGAAGTGAAGGGAGAAGTAGGTATATAAATAGCAGCGTTTGCAACTCGGTCAAAGAAGATTCCGTTCTGATCTGTTATTATTTATTTTAAAGCTTGAACATCTCTTCAATTATTCAATATAACAACATAGTAATATTGCAATGTTTGACGTTTTATAGCTCATACTTGTATTCATATTTATTAGTTCTATCTGTTGTTCTTACGGCTACGGTGATTTATTTGCAGCACGCTGGAATCGTAACGGACGCTATAAAATTTCTTCTTATGAGCATACAAAATAGCCCTTCGTGGGATAATTGTCCATCTGCTAACTCAAGTAACATTAGTTGTTTGTCATCTTCTGAAGTCATTTACAACTGTAAAGCTAGGCAAGCCAATTTTACAATGGATTTAGCTGATACATCAGTACACCATTATTATGAGTAAGTATTGATTCTAATCTAATTGTAAATAAGTTTGTTCCTAAGAATTGTATCATGTTTGAGACAGATTACTATTTTCACTGAAATAATATATATGCAGTTTGCTTTGTAGACTAAATACTGACTACATACCCAAACTACGTGTAATCACCAAAGTATAGTGCCTTACTAGTTTAGTAGAGCGCAATGCATACTGTGAGTTTAAAGATGGACCCATGGTGAGTTACTGCTACCGCCGCGCCGTGAGGAGCGTGCTGCAATATTAGAAACATAGATGTATGTCAACTCGAGGACCTTGCGGGATTCTAATATTTACTCTAATTTGGTTACGCAGGGTTTTCCCTGTCTCAACAATTGTCAGTTAGATAAGTACGTGTATATATTAATAAACAACCAATTCGCGGGTACAGTGCCGATTTTCAGGTTGAGACCATATATTATAGGTGAATGCCAGATTTTATTTTAAGCTACTCAGAGATGTGTAGCATAAAATAAAATTAAATTTACGTCTTTCTACAGATTTGGAGACTAATCTGTAGAAAGACTTAAAGTTAATTTTATTCATACATTTATTATTAGCTTCTAAAACAACACAAAGTATTTACAAATTATAGAAACCAAAAAAGTAATTGTGTTCCAGTCATTTGTAAATGTTATTTTCACTCAGCAAGCGATAGTGTTTTTAATCACATTTATAAAAAAAAACAAGGTACATCTATTATACAGATTTACTGAGTAGTCCCAGAGTAAATACAATGTACGAAAACTCAACACGTGTCGCGTGTGCGTATCTGAACATCATTGAATATTTTGATAACTTATTAGTGAAAAGCTTCGAGAAAGTAACCCGAAGAGACGCCATTCCATTAACTTTGTAAGAAACAAATTTCTGTCAATTTTTCTCATATCGAAACACGTTCTAATTGGCTAAGCCACGACCACGTGATTTATAGTGATGGGACGGAATGAATGTGCAAATTTAATCGATATCGATATAGTGCATATTTAGAACATCAACGTGGTAATATATCTATAAACATCTTAAGCGTTGAGTGTGAATTATATTTACGCTTGGCTGTAAGAAGTAGGTAAACAATGGAAACTACTGTGTAACAAAACCTAATGTTAGTAAATTATAACATCAAATACACTTATAAACTGCTGTATTGGCAGGATTGTCCTCTTCCGAACACATCCTCCACTATTTAGGGAGAGTTTGCCATAATTCCCACGCTTGGCAGGCGTCTTGGGGATCGCAGTTTAATATATCAGTTCCTCAGAAAGCGCTGCTTCCCACCTTTCGGTATTTTACCTTTAGTTACCTCTTACAACACCAATGACACCGATAGCAATTGTGGAGTAAAATTCTAGCACGGTACCACACGGGATACTTATCAATTAACACTTATAAATTAACATGAGTCACTCACCGTGTCTATTCCACTTAGTCTATTTTTAATGAAGTCAGCGCATTTTAGCTAATCCACATAATGTAAGTTAATATTTTAGTTTTCACAGCTATCAATAAGAGAAAATAAAATACAGAAGAAATATGAAGCAGTGATGGCTCAGTGCCATTGGCTATGGACTGCCGTGCCGCATGTCCATGGTTCGAATCCCGCCGCGGGCTTGAGCTTCAAAGCATGGTGGAAGGGCATTTTGCGAATGCCCGCCAGGCTAGCGACCACCCTCAAGTAGAAAATCTGTCGCCAAGCACCTAACGGTGTGTTCAGGCAGCAGTTCTTGAGAGCCAGTGAAATTACGGGCACAGAAGAATTAACAAATATGTCTCAAGGTGACGGGCGCAGTGCAATTCGTGACTTCTGACGAAATGCATCTGTTATAGGCAGAGATTAGTCCGCTTAACATCAGGCGGGCCTCCTGCTTGATCCGTCACAATTACATAAAAAAAAGACTAAAACAACGGAAAAAATTGTAAGTTTGAAAACTCATTCTAACTTATAGTTTTATTAAACTCATTCTAGCTTACCAAATATTGTTTTATAAGCTTTAAGTTATATATATAGGTTATAAATAAAGTAATTACTATGATTCGCATCTCTTAAAATAAGTAAAATATTAAATGACTCCCTAAATAACCTAATCAAATATCAAACTACGACTTTATTGAAAAAAATTAGATCGCTGAGTATTAAGAAATTCGGTATTTGAAAATATTAAAAATGGTTTATTATATAAGGCTTCCTTCGTGTAACAGGTTTAGGTATAGAATAAGTATTTGAGTGTGTTTAGATATACATAAAACTAATTCAAACAAGTAAAATAAAGATCTTTTATACAATACATATAATAAATTGAATAATAATATTAATGCCTATATAATAAGTGTATAGGTGTAGTAGATATTTTACTAACTATGTAAGACAAAACTATATAGATAGAAATTAATAAGTTGTGCGATATCTGTTTAAATTCCACTGTATCTTTTAGAAGCAGTGATGGTCCAGATGACTATGAATTTCCGTGTAGAAATTCCATGGTTGGAATCAAAAATTTACCATAAGAAGGGTAACATAATATCGACAATTATCTATATAAAATCGATATACACCACCATAAGCACTGTAATCACAACACTAGGAGGAAGGATATTTTAAATTTGGAGTGTGTCCGATACAACACACTAGTTGCCAGATAGACCGAACCATGAATTCCACTCTCGAGGTTAGTTTCTCGATGGTGAAAAGTGATCCGTGGAAATACATCATACATCTTGTATGGCTTCTGAACTAGCTCACAACACATGCTGGCATGATGATTTACCACTGTATTTCTCAGTGATAAAAACGAAAACGTACGCTAATATTTAACTTGTGCTCGCTTGCAAGAAACATGTCCGACTGATGACGCGCTGGACACGGCTTTTAAACCCCGCCTACTTGGACACGACTTTTATTGGGTCATTTTTTAACGCAGTTACATTTCCTGACTGATTGTTTCTTCGTAGATAAAATACTATTGTAATCGGCAGTATATTTGTCCATTCTAAAATTGGAATTAGTTGGTACATGGTACCTCACACTTACGTACTGTTATATGGAATTAGGCAAAAGCCTTTTTTAAAAAAAAGGCAAGATTTAGGATAACTAATATAATGGATTAAAGTACAGAAATAGTAGGTTTTTGTAGAAAATGTGTGGCTCTATTCGCGGTCAGAACGAGACTTCGGGTACTGTATGACTTCTACTCAATCCAAGGCCGGAAAGTGCAGAAGTGCACTTTTCGGTCTTACGTTTTATTATTTGCTAGCTAATTAGGGGTATAACAGTACGAATGTATTAACTGTATGAAAAAAAACTTAAATTTAATGAGGGCGGGTGCGGCTGTTGTGGATTTTTCAGTTTCCAGGTTCATAATGCACCCGTCATTCTCCGTCAACTACGTTGCGATATTTCGTCGTGTTTATTGGCAAGGGTGCAACATGGACATTAGACCCAAATTTCATCTTGTCTATGTCCATTTGAAGACCTATCTGCTGGGAAACTTTGCTCCGTGTCCTTGTCTTGTAGTCGTTATATTGCTATTTAATTGGGTTATTTAATTTCCAAATTAAAAAAAGCACGCGAGAAAAACCCACGCGAGCCTTAACGATGATATCGTTAAGGCTCGCGTGGAGGGAAATTCGACAAGCAGTTCGAGAGCAGGAGAGCACACGGTAACCGAGTTGATCAACTGCAATACCACACTGGCAGTGATGTGCAACACGACACCTTGCATCCAAGAGTAAGCTAATAGCGAGACGAAAAGCGGATGGATCTATAAGGCTACGAGTTTTGAAAGAAGGGTTGGCATTTAACCATAAAAACAGATTCCCACACAGAAACAACGAGAGTATGAGCACGATCTGCGATGCTAGGACACGTATTTTAATGATCTTTCCATGATAGCTCGCATAGGGGCCGATCCCACTGTTTCTGAGAGTACAAATTTTAGGGAATTCAGTGTTTGTACAAGCCTGTCTCCATGTGTTTTTGGCTTCAGACAGATATATTATATCAAAAGAGCCTGAAGATGGTGCAGACATTTTTCCACTATGTTTGTACAGAAGACAAAAAAGCTGGTATTGCCACACTAAACATTTTGCGTATTTCTACGCCCCCAACCTCACATGGAGGCAAGCTTGCACCCTAGGTTCTAACATCCATCACAACATTCAAAACAAAAGTAACGTATCTGTTACAAAAAAAATAAAAAATATATAAACAATACTCAACAAAATCAATGAAATGAACTTCTTTGTTGGTGCTCAAGAAGCTGAAGCTCTTCTGGTAACAAGCAACCCTTCACGTGGGAGAAAGTGGTGTTTAGTTTATAAATTTAAAAAAAATAATTGCTTATGTAGTTAGTAATAAGTGGTGGGGGTTTGGTGACAATTACACTGAGCAAAATATATCAAATTAAGATAGATAAAAGTATTTTAAATTTGCACAGGAGCCATTTTGTTTCATATCACAACAACATTGCATGGTGGAAGGGCATTTTACGAATGCCCGCCTGGCTAGCGACCACCCTCAATTAGAAAATCTGTCGCCAAGCACCTAACGGTGTGCTCCGGCAGCGGTCCTTGAGAGCCAGTGAAATTACATACAGGCACATGAGACTTAACAACTATGTCTCAAGGTGACGGGCGCAGTGCAATTCGTGACTTGAGGAAATGGATCTGTTATAGGCAGAGGTTAGACCGCTTAACATCAGGTGGGCCTCGTGCTTGATCCGTCACAATTACATAAAATAAAAAATTGCATGCATGGGATGGCATTAGAGTTCAATGATCTTAATGTGTTTCGATCAATATAATGTTAAATAAAATAACTGAGTTTAATACGCACCCCAAATCAGACAGGCAGCAATTGATATAATCTTTTATTTACAGAAAAGCTTTTTTGCACGTCGACAGGAGTGTATTAACAACTAAACTCTTCACGATCGCAATTATATGGCTATGTAACTTCTTCTTTGCTACAGTCACAGATGAAACCCTCATAAAAGTAAGTGTAGTAAACTGATGTCTTTTGAACCACTGGACGCTAGCCCTCACGTTTATTTCAGAAAGAACATGATGAATATGATGGGCTAAAGTGTCAATGCATGTAGCGTCTCACACTAATCGCTGCCCTAACTTCCATAGAACTAAAGTTATACCGTTACATCTTTAACCATCATGACGCATTAGACCAGGCGATTCGAGAATAGCTGTAACATAATATTATCTGCAGTATTAAATTATATATATACAGGGTGTCCCGTAAGTAGTGGACCAACGGGGTGTGGGGTGACAGGGGGCACTATTACCTACCAAAAAAAAAAATGTGTAAAGTTTACAAAGAAACTTTATACGAAGATGTTGGTTATGCATAAGAGGTAGAGGAAAGCATTTAGAGCACTTAATGTAAAAAAAATATGTGTAATAAAAGCTTTTCCATAATTAACAATGTATTTTTATTTTCTTGCAAAAATGTTCTTTGGTTTTGATAGTAATTAAAATAGGAAAAATACTTATTTAAACCACAGTGTTATACATTTTTGTAATCGGTATGACATGTAGATGTTTTTAAAATAAACTTTCACTAGGCTATAATACATTTTTTTTACACCAGCTTAGCTCAAACACCACATAGAGCATCTTGAAATGTAAAAATTGCACTCGTTTTATTTTTTAATTTTCATGCTAATGATAATTACACCTAAATACGTTAATTTTAATTAAAAAGACCTATGTATTCTTAACCGCCTAGATTAAAAATATTAAAAAAATAAGTGATAGATTACGTAGAATTATAAAATGTGTGTACATAAGACGATAATTTCACCTATTTATTAAAAACAATCATTACTTTAAAACTATAAGACCTAGAAAAATATTTTTTAGTGGTTTTGGTAGATAATAGTTCCCCCTATCACCCACACCCCGTTGTTCCACTACTTACGGGACACCCTGTATAGTTACAAATTTCCGACTCTCAAACTTTTTTGTTATATTGTATTTTGCTTGGTTTTTAGTAGTTTATTATTTATTTTTATTGTATGATGTACATATTCTAAATTTAATATATATACATTTTTAAATAACCTATTGGAAAATAGGGGTACGGCATTTCTAAAGTACATTAATCTGTATGCTGTAGAATATCTTGTCTAGTATTTGCAATTTACTGGTGAATTTTAAAATATGTTTTTTATCTCTATTTATTCAACAAATCGTTCTAAATCATCTGTAGGAATTTTCAGAAATTCAGACTGAGCATTCCGTTCATTAAAATCTTTGTTGCAAAATGAATATCTGCTCATATTTATAGCCTTTTCAGATCTGTTGCCATACAGTTTTATTAGGGAGATTTTTAGGGTTTTTTGGAGTATTTGGCATTTCTATTGAATCTTTATATAAAATATTACAAACATTAACTTTCATTAGCTAAATCTAAATGTTCGTCGGAGTTAGTACCTTTTGGCGTTAAAACATTGGATACATTTTTTTAACGTATGAGCGAACATCTAGTAATGGCAGCAGACTTGTCGACATGTTGGCTCTTGTCAATTTTTACATGCTTGTCTTACTTTCCCCTAAAAACTTTTCAAGCGCATCTTGATTTAAACACCTCGTAAATATAAATTCAAATGCTTGTAATTTCAAATCCTCGAAAAGCTGTAAAACTGATTTTATGGTCACCTGAAATCCATTAATAAAATTCATGGTTTTCGTTTCGTCAATTTCTGTTTGGATACCTCTCAGTTGCTTAAAAAATTGCAACATATCTTGTAAAAATCTATTTGGAAATTATCACCGTAAAAAGCTTGTTTGAATCTGGCATGAGAACTTAATGTACTTGAATACAAAATTTCAAACAATCTATTTATTTTCTTTACAAAATCAGTGTGTAAAGCAGTTGCATGCATTTCATTTAAATCATCATACTTCTTTACTGCTGCCGCAACAGTGTTTCTTAAAACTTGCATCGCTAATTTCACACGCATTGTTTTTGGAAATGATTGGGTTTCAAGTTCTGGGTTAACTTTGGTGCTAATCTGAGAGCTTTCTTTTGATAGCGTGAATACAGATTTGTTATATCAGAAAATTTTGCCACTTTGTTATCAAAAACAAAATTACATGTTTGAAAATGTTTGCGTTTACATTTCGTCGGGTGAGGAACGTCAAACACATAATATATATTTTTGGCCTTGTGCTTCAAATCTATAGTGTATGCGGGTAGGCTACCTATTTCTGTAGGTAGATTAGTAATAAGAACATGACAATGACATTGCGATTACACCTCTGCTCCACAACGGTCATTGTTTTATTTATTCTGCGCATCTTCCGAGACATTATAGTTAGCGGACGAGGAATCATATTCGATTCTTTTCACAGTTTCAAGTGTACGCGTGTGTTGAGAAATCATGTCAATTGGAAAAATTGGCGAGTTTGACGTGAAAACCAGTGCGTGGTCATCGTACGTAGATCGGTTTTAAGGTGAACAATGTGAAAATGGACCTGAAATTGCCCACGCTGATCTCGCTCATGGGTGATGAAGCTTATGAGCTGCTGCTTAACCTCTAGAGTCCTTGGAAACCGTCGGAGTTAACATTCTCGGAGGCGAGTGAATTTTTACGTAATCACCTTCCCCTTCAATTCTGGCCGAACGTTATCGATTCCGGCAGAGAAGGCAAGGAACAGGAGAAAGTATATGGGAGTACGTGGTGGAGCTAAAGAAATTGACGCGGAACTGTAGATTCAACCAGGGATTTTGTGAAAAATTGAGGGATCAATTTGTGTGTGGAGTTAAGAGTGACGTCATCCGTCAACGGTTGTTCGCGGAGGATGAAGAACTAATTTTTACTGGGGCGGTGAAGATTGCAAGCTCATTAGAAGCAGCGGAGCGAGATGCAGCCGCGGTGGAGGCACGGGTCGTGCCCGAGTCGGAGGCGGTGCATGCGCTGCGGACGGGCGGGAGCGAGCGCGCTGTGCGCCGAGAGCGCGGGACCCGGGAATTCTTTTTATTGCAAAGGCGGATCAACGAGTCACTACTACCGTGAATGTGGATTTCTTGACTATGTATGGAGTAAATGTAACCGCAGGGGACATTTGCGGCGGGTGTGCTCTGCCTGGAGTGCACCGTTATCGAAGGAAAGTGGGTCGGCGCTGCAAACCGGTGGAAACGGCGGTTTCCACTACGGAAATGCTAAGCCAGAACAGGAAGAATACGATACTCATATCGAAGATGACCTTGTTGACCTTCACCAGCTTTGTTTGAGGGATTATAAGGCGGTGAGTTTACCGGTATCAATTAATGGTACAGTGATTAAAACGGAAATAGACACCGGTACTGCAATATCTTGTATTAGTAAGGTGACTTACGACAAATATTTTAAAGACAATGAAATTTACCCCTACCAGTTGACATTAAAGTTTTACAACGGAACACGGATTCGACCATTAGGATAAATCAACGTTCTCGATGACCCCCGCCTGCAGCATCTTGTTGAACTCCGCATCAACCCGATCGCGAGCCCGCGCGCGCGCGGTGTTAAACGGGTACCGCGCCCTCTCGAACCCTGAGTGTCGTCTGGCCACCTGTGAACCTCCCCAGATTCCAGTCGAACAACTTCTTATACCTGTTTAATAAAACCTGACTTAATAAAGTCAGTGATAAAATACATGGATAAAATCAAAGAGCTTGAATTGTTTGTGATCGAAGGAGGGACTACGTCTCTTTTAGGCAGGCAATGGTTAACAGAGTTATGAATTTTGGTTCCGGTTTTTGATTGTAACCATATCAAAAATGTTGACAATGACATTCAGGTTTTATTAAACAGGTATAAGAAGTTGTTCGACGGGAGTCTGGGGAGGTTCACGGGTGGCCAGACGACACTCAGGGTTTGAGAGGGCGCGGTACCCGTTTATCACCGCGCGCGGCCTATGCCGTTCGCACTGCGCGATCGGGTTGTTGCGGAGTTCGACAAGATGCTGCAGGCGGGGGTCATCGAGCACGTTGACTGCTCAGACTGGGCTTCACCACTCGTGCCGGTCAACAAGTCAGATCGATTGCTCAGGGTTTGTGTAGACTATAAGGCAACTTTGAATCAAGTTTTATTGGTCGACCAATACCCTTTGCCTACGATTGATGATGTACTTGTGGCTTTAAGTGGGGCATTTTTTTTTTTAGTAAAATTGATCTTTCCCATTTAGGTAGTTTTGGACGATTCAAAGAAATACCCGGTTATAAATACGCATCGGGGTTTGTTTCGTTACAATAGATTAGTGTATGGATTATCTTCTAGTCCCGGAATTTTCCAGCGGATTATGACCAATTTATTACAAGATATACCAAACGTGGCGGTTTTCATTGATGACGTCATCATTGGGAGAAAATCTAGACAGGAACATCTTAAAGCGCTTGAAGCGGTTTTCCATCGTATGATTTCGAACGGGTTACGCTTAAAAGAAAACAAATGTGTATTTTTAGTTGAAGAGGTGTCGTACCTTGGCTATATTTTGTCCAAAAATGGCATTAAAGTAGATCCGGCAAAAGTTAAAGAACAAAACGTCTCAGAGCTACGTTCATTTTTAGGCCTAGCAATTTTTTTTGCAAAATTTGTTATGAATTTTAGTTTGAAATTAGTTCCACTTTATAATTTACTGAAAAAAGGCGCGGAATGGTATTGGACAAAGGAATGCGATGATTGTTTCAAAGGAAAAAAGGATGCCTTGACAAGCTCTCAAGTATTAGCACGTTATGACCCGAACAAAACTCGTATTGTAACATGCGATGCAAGCGTACAAGGTATAGGGGGTATCTTGTCACAGCCGTGCGGGTTTAATGATCGCGGAGGGGAGCGGCCGATATCTTTCGTCTCGCGGACGCTTACTAGTGCGGAGAAAAATTACTCACAAATTCACAAGGAAGCTATAGCCATCACATTTTGCATGAAAAAGTTTCATCAGTATTTGTATGGTAGGCGGTTTATTTTGCGTACGGATTATAAGCCTTTAGTGTCCATTTTCGGTCCACATAATGGCAATCCAACCATGACTGCAAGTCGCATGCAAAGGTGGGCAATAATTTTATCTGCCTACACATACATACTCAATTGAATACGTAAAAACAGCAGATAAATCCGCTGATAGTTTATCTAGGCTGCCATTACAGATGGAACGGGTATTGCCCGGTATACCGGAACAAACTTACTTACATTTTGCTCAGGATGCGTTACTGTGGGACTACAACGAGATAAAAAAGGCGCGCAGGGCGAGATCCCACTTTAGGTAAAGTGCTAGGTTTTATCCGTGATGGGTGGCCTAAAGAGTGTGAAATTGACATTCTGCGGCCCTTTTTCAATAGACGTAAAGAATTGTACGAAGAGTTAGGTGGCATAATGTGGGGTTATAGGTTAGTGATACCGGAAAACTGCAAAGACAGAGTTCTGCAAATGTTGCACGAACCACATATGGGTATCGTGAAGTCTAAGTCATTAGCTAGATCTTATGTATGGTTTCCTGGAATAGATGAAGCGATACAAAGGCTTCATTTAGATTTCATGGATCCTATTTCTGGGAAAGTTTATTTAGTGGTAGTAGTGTATAGTGTAATAGTGTGGTATCTACAATTTTTTAAAAGGGGATAAATGGGTACCGGGAAAGGTGGAGAGTAGGCTAGGCCTTTCTAATTTTAGAGTAGTGAGTAATGAAGCAGGAACCCAAGTACATCGTCATGTCGACCAATTGAAACGCAGGAGTAGCAGTTCGTTGGTCTGCCCTGAACCTGACCGCTCCTTCCAGCACAGAGCCACCGATTTGTCACAAACTCCAATAACGGAGAAATGTATTGAAAAACTCATTCCGACGAACCTTGAGGCTCCACCGGGCACATCTGGTCAAGGCCAGTCTGAGCAGGCACCGTTAGTTTTATCCAATTGCCACCCGAAACGCCTCCACACCTTGTGCCTCCTCAAAACTCCGCTCGTAAGGAATTGTCACCTGATTCTCGGCCCATAAGGCAAGGTGTAATCCTGCAGGCATTTATATACAGAGTGCCCGGTAATGAATGGATAACCTTAAATTGTTGTTATGGATAACCTTAACTTTAGTTGTTTAATTGTATATCTAACGGCCATTCAGAAAAAAAATAGAACAAAAAAAAAAAACAAATACCATTTTGAAACCGGCTTTAGGCACACTTTTTTTTAAAATAATTGGTCACATGTGTATTCATACTATTTTTTACGCTATGGATGCTTAAATGAATATGTTTGTTTATTAAAAAGACCATAACTTTGGTACTACTTGATTTTTTTTTGTTCTGTTTTTTTTTGTGAATGGCCATTAGATATACAAATACCTAATTTAAGGTTATCCATTCATTACCGGGCACCCTGTATATATATATATATATATAAATGTATATAGGCCTGCAGGATTATACCTAAGTATATATATATTATCAATGTAACATTCATGACAATGCTAACAAAATAAATATGTACTTAGTTTTAGAAGTAGGTAATAAGTTTTGTTAAATAGTTGGTGTAATTTTTTTTATTTTTTTTTTATTTTGATTGTAGGTTAGCCTTTGTTTGAACTGACGCATGTAAATAATGTATTATCTAAGATTTGTAAATGGTTCTCCGCTAATAATCTTCTCCTAAATTCAAAAAAGACGAAATGTTTAAAGTTTTCTTTACCAAATGTTCCTTATGTTGAACCAAACATTAAGCTTGGACCAGATAAACTCCCTATTGACAAAGCGACAGTCTTCCTGGGAATCAAAATGGATTCCACTTTACAATGGGATCCACATATACATGATCTCTCCGGAAGACTTAGTTCTGCTGCATATGCAGTTCTTAAGATAAGACAGTTAACAGACGTAGCTACTGCTCGCCTAGTTTATTTCGCGTACTTCCACAGTATTATGTCGTATGGCGTATTGCTGTGGGGAACTGCTGCTGAGATAGAGACAATCTTTATCATACAAAAGCGTGCAATTCGAGCCATATATAAAATGGGTCCTAGGGAATCTGTGAGGGATCTTTTTAAAGAAATTGATATTTTAACTTTACCAAGTCTGTATATATTTGAAAATATTATGTATGTTCGTAAAAATTTGAGTAAATTTAAATTAAACAGTGACAATCACGATTACAATACTAGGAATAAAGATAAAATAGCGGTGCCAGGTTTTAGATTAGCAAAGACAAATAAAAGGTCCTTCTTAGGTAATTGTGTGCGGTTTTATAATAAAGTTCCTAAACATATTACAACGCTCACAGAAGGGAAATTCAAGTTGCATGTGAAAAACATATTGATTAAAAAATCCTACTACACAGTTTCTGATTACATTAACGACAAAAATGCCTGGACAATTCCGCCTCCGCCAAGCTATTGCCTGTCACCTACATAATTTAAACAAATATTGTAATAACTCTATTATATAGTATGTATGTAACACATTGTTAAAAGATGTTTAAAAGAATGGCCCCGAGTTTCTTGCCCGTTCTTCTCGCAGTGGCTCTATACACTTTATTTGCTGCACGTGGCAGTACAATGTAGAATATTTCAATACTCAAATTTGTAATTGACCTTCATAAGAGCGTCATAGACGCCTAAATTGAATAAATGATTTTGACTTTTGACTTTGACTTTGACTTTGACTTTGACCACTATCTCACCCGATGGTAAGTGATGATGTGGTCGAAGATGTTGTTCAGGCTAACCTAGAAGTACTGGCTCTCAAGGACAGCTGCCGGAACACACCGTTAGATGCTTGGCGACAGATTTTCTACTTGAGGGTGGTAGCTAGCCATGCGGGCATTTACAAAATGCCCTACCACCATGCTATAACGACTGCCATCCTAAGACAACAACCGGGACCGGGTGCTTCCATTTGTGTGTAATATCATTGTGAGAATAACACGTTTAGCCGCTTCTGGGCTTTGTATGCCGTTAATTTCAAGGAATCCCACAATTCTATCATTTAAACTGTCGTAATGCAAATTGGATTTTACGGACATACTCGTACAATCCACACAAATACTGCATATTTTTTCCTGTGTAGACATTTTACTTACTTTATCCTTAAAGCGTTTAATAATCTCTCATCAGTCTTTGTGCATATGGGCATGACGAGATTTTGTAAACTAGGCATAACTGTTGAGAAGGCACACATACATGTTCTTTAGAAATCGATAAGCTACAGGACCTGAATAATGAGTTCAGCGCAAATAACTGAAATACTATGTTGTTTTGGTTACCACTAAACCCTGTTTTTAAAACTATCTGCCATTTGAACTACGCCATACTTTTGCTCATAAACTTGAAACATTTTTTTTTACGCTATTTGAATCAATCGTTTGAGCATTTTAAGCCTCTTTAATTTGTACATCTTTTTTTATTTCTAGGCGCATATCCTGAAAGGAAATTTCCATTCTCCTCGTGGAGTTCAATAACATCAATTTGAATAGAGCGAGTAATTTGACTCATAATCAACGAATTCGAAGGTTCTTTAAGTTTAGTATTGACTATGCTTCGTTGGTCAAATACATCATTCAACTTGACACAACCTTCTTATGCACCATAGGTGTTGATATAGACAAATCCTCATTCTTGGAGTTACTTATTGGTAGCAAAGGACTGCAACCTGTTGAAGATTGTGACAATCGTTTAGCTGCACTAGTACTTGCATCGTATCGTAATAAGACACAAAAGTAAAATATGTAATCTTACTTTTAAATAATTATACAAATATGAATACATACATGTTGAACTGAAAACCTTTCTTTTATAAGTCGGATGATAAGACATGATAGAAAAATGTGTGAATCTAATTAATTTTTTATGTGTCTGTATGTCTGTATCCCGGCCGCGCATCACGCCAAAATTACAGAATGAATTTCAATGAAACTTAGCATGATTTCAGTTCATACTACGAGGTAGAACATAATATACTTTTTATCCCGAAATTCAGCACGGTTCCCTTGTGAAAGGGGATGAAAGTCAAAATGAACACTTAAATGTAATTTGTTGACGCGTAGTCCGATTTCAATCATTTTTTTTTAGAATAGTTGTACTTAAAAGATTGTCCGTAAATATTTCAAAGCTATCAGTTTTATATTTCAGAAATTACAGATATCACAACCTAAATATTTCGTTCCAGATAACTTAAACCGCGGAATGTTCAGAAACCCTTGAATGTAAGGCTCACCTTAAACTGGCATTTGCAATTTGTATGTACAGCATTTGTTGTAAAATTAAGTGTCTGCCCATCCTATTACAGTTCAAAAGATTCACCAATATGGCAGATGGACGAACAGGCCGAGTGCCAGTGGTTAAGGTTCACCAACTTTTCTCCCCATGTTCACTCCTATTCAACCCTAGCAGAAAATATTATTGCGGCGTGTTTTTGTTTCCAAAACTCTATCAAAATACAAATTTCATCATTATCACTTCAAGAACAATGACCTTTCCATACAAAAGATTTCACCCATTTTTACCCCCTTAGAAGTTGAATTTCAAAAAATATTTTCTTAGTACTCCCCTACGCATCAAATTTCAAGTCTCTGCGACCAGCGGTTTAGGCTGTGCGTTGTCTGTCAGTCAGTGAGCCAGGACTTTGATTCTTATATATATATATAGATATGAGTTTGTATTTGCGTCACATATTCAAATTTATTTAATTTTTGCATATATTGTTAGTTATGTATTTTGTTATGTATTACTAACAAAATATGAAATATTAGTGTTTTCCGCTGAGGCAAGCATGTTCCTCCGGCTTTGCTTTCTTTCAACAGCTATGTGAGACTCACTCCTTTTAAAAGATATTCTGGGTTTTTCTGTACTTATCGACATTACAAATAAACTTGCGGCTGTCATGAGCGAAATGGGTGCCAAAGGCACCAAACACATGTCATGTAAAATATGAAGGCGACACATAACAGTCGATCACTGCACTGTTGATTAAAAAAATATTTGAGACCCTCTATTCCATTCCCACATTAAAATGTTAGCCTCTGCTTGGATCATTCCGAATTGCTAAGCCTCAAGCGGTGGCTACAGGAATAATGATCTCAGTCTAAACCATATATACTTTATATAAGTGTAGAAGTATTTGTGTTCGCATCCGATGAGTATGACTCTGAGGTTAAGTCCAGTAGTTTCAAACTCTGAGTTATGTACTCAGAGTTTACATTTTTCCATTCGCTATCGATTGTAATGCGAATCTGCTCTTAATTTAAGTTAAAATGTTATTTTTATGATATTTAAAATCAAACACATGTCACATGTTAAAATGTCTAGTGCATACTTTAAATTTAGTTATTTATATTTTGTTGGGTAAACATAAGAAGAGTATCTTCTTCTTAGTCTAATTGTATCTTAATCTAAACTAATATAATAAAGAGGAAAGATTTGAATGTTTGTTTGTTTGCATTGAATAGGCTCTGAAACTACTGGACTGATTAGGATGAAATTTGGTATGGGAATAGTTTGAGACACGAAGATGAACATAGGATAGTTTTTATCCAACTGCGCAAAAAAGAGGTTAATGGTTTTGAGTGATAACCGATCTACTGGACCGATTAGTATGAAATTTGGTGTGGAAATAGTTTAAGACACGGGGATGGACATAGGACAGTTTTATCCAATTGCGCAAAAAGAGGTTAATGGTTTTGCGCGATAACCGATCTACTGGACCGATTAGTATGAAATTTGGTGTGGAAATAGTTTAAGACACGGGGATGGACATAGGATAGTTTTTATCCAACTGCGCAAAAAGAGGTTAATGGTTTTTCGCGATAACCGATCAACTGGACTGATTAGGATGAAATTTGGTATGGAAATAGTTTGAGACACGAAGATGAACATAGGATAGTTTTTATCCAACTGCGCAAAAAAGAGGTTAATGGTTTTGAGCGATAACCGATCTACTGGACCGATTAGTATGAAATTTGGTGTGGAAATAGTTTAAGACACGGGGATGGACATAGGACAGTTTTATCCAATTGCGCAAAAAGAGGTTAATGGTTTTGCGCGATAACCGATCTACTGGACCGATTAGTATGAAATTTGGTGTGGAAATAGTTTAAGACACGGGGATGGACATAGGATAGTTTTTATCCAACTGCGCAAAAAGAGGTTAATGGTTTTTCGCGATAACCGATCAACTGGACCGATTAGGATGAAATTTGGTATGGAAATGGTTTGAGATACGAGGAAGGACATAGGGTAGTTTTTATCCAACTGCGCAAAAAGAGGTTAATGGTTTTGCGCAATAACCGATCTACTCAACCGATTAGGATGAAATTTGGTATGAAAATATTTTGAGACACGGGCATAGATATAGGATAGTTATTATCCAACTGCGCAAAAAAGAGGTTAATGGTATTGCTCGATAATTAACTGGTTCATAATTATATAGTGCCTAACGAGTACATTTCTTTGATAATAGCATGTACCTTAGATATTTGTCTTAATATAGCCGGGGCCGATATGAAAACGTCTGGCTGGCCCGGCCCCGTAAAATACTTATAAGTTTTTTTACAGTGCGGTACATTAAAAATGAGAACGATAAATGTGCTGATTAAGAAGAGTACATTCTACTAATGCTCTAGAGCTGCAAATAACTGCAATAGTTTTTGCGCGCCGGGCCAGCCCGGCAAACGTAATAACAAGTTTAAATTCTGAGAGCTTTTACAATTGTTTTCGTAATTTTCTCTCTCAAGTACTCGATAAAGTTCATCATCAGCCGGAAGACGTCTACTGCTGAACAAATCCTCGCCCATAGAACGCCACAAAGAACGGCCATTAGCCACTTGTAACCACAGCGACTTTCACGATGTCGTTGGTCCACCTGGTGGGGGGCCTACCAACTCTACGTCTTCCGGTATAGTGTGGTAACCAGAACCTTTCTTCCCCATCGATTATCAGTTCGTCGAGCAATGTAGCCCGCCCATTGCCACTTCATTTTGCTAATTCTGAGAGCTATGTTATGGTTCTTTGGCGACTATCCACGTTCCGGATTTTATCGCGTAAAGAAACTCCGAGCATAGCTTGAGAGCTATGGTGAGCCATAGCTCGTTGAGCGACTCTGAGCTTGTCTATAAGGGCCACAGTTAAAGACCACTTCTGAGTGCCATAAGTCATCACTGGCAACATACAATGATTGAATACTCTCAAGTCTATCTTTTTAATGTTTTGTTAAGTTTTTGTTATTTTGTTTGCTTTTTAGATACGTATGTAATGCATTGTACCTAATAAAGACATATTGTGTTATAATATGCCTATATTTATCGAGGATTCAATGTCTACACAAACCTAAGATAGGTTTTAAGACATTAACTATTATTAAAGACTAACATAAATCATGATGTATATAATATACATTTTTGGATAAACAAGTAAAAATAAATGGTAAACGCAAAATAAACACGCCAAACACGTTTATTATAATAATTTTACGTGAGTGCACTACCAATGCTGGTATTATACTTCTTCAAATCTCAATAATAATATGCGATCAGCAAAAAAGTTCATACAAGCTACATAAATCACAGGATAAAGTCCGGACCTATTAAAAAGATGAGTAACAATGAATTAGAGCACAGAATGTTCATCTCCTTCCAATGTCACAATGGCCAAAGGGTTACTTAGAACCGGGATTTAAGTACAGGTCGTGGAGAAAATTGGCACTCCAAAAATGTTAAAATAAGTAATTTGCTTCGCAAACGATGGATCTTGAAATTATATGAAAAAATGTTGTTCTATTTATCTTTTGGAAGATAATATCTTCATTGGTTTTAACGTTCTGAGATGTCATCTTTCTTGTAATTAGTGTATTTCCTTAAGTCATCGTCATGGTTTTTATTGTATTTTTTTTATAGCTGTCGTGATGGAACAGTCACGTGTTGTTGAGCGGTAACCATGGCCTATAACAGATGTGCGTCACAAATGGCGAACTGTACTGCGCCCTATTAATATAAAATTTTATTGTTAAGTCTTCAAACCGGAACACAGTAATATGCCCATTAAAGCTTGGCGGTAGAAATAGGTATGGTGGCAGTACTTTCCCGAACAAACTATCACAAAGAGTTATACTGCTACTAAAACATGTGTTGGTGAAATGTTAATAGACATTACATTCGTATTATTACAATTTTATTTCAGATTTTGGGAGTTACATTTATATTCAGAATTCTATCAGCAAGCTTGAGCGCACTCACGTTAACGTTTTCCGCATCATCAAGAACGCTCAAGAAGGCGTTCATAGATATACTGTCTACAAGTGAAGAAGGTACTTACGTAAGTTTTTGGAATACTACTTTTTATATCTTGTCCATGATACTGCTGTTAAATGAAGCTAAGATGTTAATAGATTATTTCGAAGATAAATCTTTTTGATGCAAGCATGCACAGCACCCGGGAGTAATAGTGGCGGGAATAATCACTACCATTATTTAAGCTTTCTCATAAGTAGTTAGTTATACCTCATTAGTAATACCTAGGTCCTTCGATCTTTCCCCGAGAAGATCTAGATGGAATAGGATGGGTTAGATTCCTATATATACAGGGTTATTGGAAAATTACTAACCTCTTAAAGTTAGTCCTAACAAACATTTTGGGATGAAAGTTACTTTTAATTTTTACTGTATATGCACGAGGACCACATGATTTTAAAACACTTTTGTGCCTGTAATTCATTATTTCATAATTTTTTCGATGTAAATATTCAAAACTCTATTCAAAGAGAGTGTGGCGGGCGCGCTTAGCTCGGAGTAGGCATTGTCTTTTACTTTTTGTATTATATTCTAAAATTTTGACATTTTTCCCTTTAATCTTTATATAGTCGGCGTCGTAATTTTATCTATTTTTATATTCATTCTTACCCGTGAAATTTTAATTATAGTCATACTCGGTGTGGCTATCAGTAAGTTGCCGACTTCCCCCACTAATTAACGATTTCTAATAGGGGTTGACTTATTTTTTGTCGCTTAAGATAAATGTCACCCTCAGGTTCACCATTTTCAGTTTCATGGCCTTTCACTGCGTTATTTTAAAATAATTGTTCTGGCGTAATCTACTTATCTTGTCTAGCTTGTCTGTCCTGTTGTGCTTTAATCGCGCTTGATAATCTCCACGCTCTGTCCTACCATTGCCCAAATCTTAATTACATAACCACTTGCACAGCTGAAAGCGAGCTAAGAGAACTAAACTGATCCGACACTATGCCGAAAATATCTCGGACATCAGCTTATACGAGATTAGAATGGCGTGGTTACCCCGTGACCACGATCACTGCAAAGTATTTGAAACGTCGGGACAAAAATAATGATAAATGTACGCGATTTAAACCGTTTAAAGTTGTTTAATTACTATGTGTAGTAGTCGCGAAAACCAAAGACAACATTAGAATGGCTCTCAAACAGCTTAAGAGAAACAGGGCACCAGGTGATGACAGAATCACAGAATTTCTGAGAGCGGGTGGAAAACCGGTACTCTCAGTCCTCAAGAAGTTATAATTTTTGTTATCCTTGAAGCTAAAAACGTGGAGCGGAAGTGTAGCGGTACTGTTATTCAAAAAAGGCAACAAGACCTTATTAAAAAACTACAGGCCCATTTCACTTCTGTGCTATGTTTATGAGCTATACTCAAGAGTCATTACGAATCGTCTTGCTCGTAGGTATGATGATTTCCAGCCTCCTAAACAAGCCCGATTCCGAAAAGCTTTAGCACCATAGACCACATCTATACGCTTCGTCAGATGATACAGATCACTGAGGAGTATAATCGGTCATTATGTCTAGCGTTTGTAGACAATGAAAAAGCATTTTTTTAATCCCTTGAACTGGAAAGAATTCAGCATTAACTTTTATGGCGAATACATGCTCACCTTCGTTTCGCCGATGCCATACTCATAACTAAATAAATTCCCCAGACCCACAGACGGTGGGGCTGGAACAATGAACATAAACATGGACAAGACGAAAATGTCCATGCTGCACCTGAAATAGTAGTTGTCGGGAACGAAACGCTCGAAGTTGTTAACATTACATACATTATACATTACATTTACCCGGGACAGATTGTCCAGTTAGGTAGGTCATCTTCGACAGAGTTGCTCAACGAACTATGGAGAGAGGCTCAGAGTTTCTTAACGCGATAAAATCCGGAACGTGGATTGGGACGATGAACTGGGACTCGCGTAATATTTACCGGATATTCGTCCGACCAGTTGCGAACTTATTTGAAGTTGTTCGTGTAGGAGTCACAATTGTGCAAAGCATCGAGCGCGGGCCTCAGCACGTAACTGACATTGAGACAAATTCACTGTAGCTGTCAAAGGCAGAATTCCTCCGTCCAAACTGTTACTTCTGTCACTATCACAGTGATTGTCACTGTCGTTATTATGTATATGGCTGTTGACACACTACACTAGTATTGTCATCTTCGCGGTTCCGCAGCCCCGATGGCGTATCGCAAATACTGAAGACTGTTTCCAGGCCAGCGGAATGTTCTACCAACGATCTCTATTAAAATTAGGGTGCGTCTAATTTAGATGGCCTCTCGTACATTAAGCGGAACGAAAAACTTCTCCTGCGCTAGTACGGCCACCTTATCAAAGCGGGTATGGTGTTCGTCTGGGATTTGGGAATGCTTTGCCACGCCCGAACTTGCTCTTTTGAAGCGCTCGTAGCGAAGTTTACTTAGCTGTTCTCAACCGATCAGCAAAGTTAAGCAACGTAGCGCGCGGTCATGAGTTGGATGGGTAACCGCTAGTGACATTACTACTGAGCGTTTCCGTGCTTCGGAGGGCACGTTAAGCCGTCGGTCCCGGTTGTTGTCTTAGGATGGCAGTCGTTATAGCATGGTGGTAGGGCATTTTGCAAATGCCCGCCTGGCTAGCTACCACCCTCAAGTAGGAAATCTGTCGCCAAGCACCTAACGGTGTGTTCCGGTTCTGTCCTTGAGAGCCAGTACTTCTAGGTTAGCCTGAACAACATCTTCGACCACATCATCACTTACCATCAGGTGAGATAGTGGTCAAAGGCTAACCTAACAAGCATAAAAAAAAACTCACGGCTTAATGCCGTTTTAGATACTCCTGATATCCGGTGAAGCAGTGATGACTGAGTGGCATTGGCTATGGACTGCCGTTAGCAGGTCCATCGTTCGGATCCCGCCACGGGCTTGAGCTACACCGCACGGTGGAAGGGCATTTTGCGAATGCCCGCCTGGCTAGCTACCACCCTGAAGTCGAAAATTTGTCACCAAGCATCTAACGGTGTCTTCCGGTAGCTGTCCTTGGACCATGCCAATAAAATTACAGGCACATGAGACAGATAACTGTACGTCTCAGTGCAATTCATCTTTGACGAAATGCATCTTTTATAGGCAGAGGTTAGACCACTTAACATTAAGTGGGCCTCGGGCTTGTTCCGTCACTAAAACATAAAAAAAGGCTCAGTCACTCTGGTGGAAATATTGTGTCATGTCTCGCCTTTATACGATTTGCCGCAATCGCAAGGGATCTTGTACACTCCAGGGCAGTTCAGAGTATTCTTGTCCATAGGAGACCGGAGAAGTTGTCACAGCTGTCCGGGTGGATGGAATGCCTTCTATGTCGAACTTTCGTTTCAGGTAGAGTCCGATTTGGTCAGTCACCTCCTTCACGAAAGGCAGGTAAATAGCAGACGCCACTGACTTTTTGATGCCACTGACATTGACTTGTACTTGCCCATTGAATACCTACATCTCTTCCAGTTAGAGCCGTTACTCTATAGGACGCTCCTGACATGATCAAGTTAAGCATCGACGTTTTGAGGGTCGCAGATCTGTAAAGCTCAATTTGTAAGCGTTCGTGACACGGACGCTAGTTGTGCCGGTACGGCCATTAGTACGGCCGTGATTCAGCTTCCCTATCCGTGTGTGTCGGCTTTCGATAAACACTGTGAGAAAACCAGCCATTTGGCTCCCTATTGACACGAACATTCAGAAAAAGCATACTCCCTTTTTGTTATTCCTCATACGTGAACTGAATCTTCGGGTGTATTGTATTTAAGTACGTACCGACTCCACCATCTTTATCAATAATGGCAAACACATCATTGTGGATATTTGCTAAAGAAAGATCACTATTATAGCTTTCAGAATTTGTAAGTTGAATTGCTTGCCACATTACACTGGAAGATATAGATTGGGGTGGTGGGTCCCCCACTAGGTGGACTGACGACATTGTAAAAGTCGCGGGTAGTCAATGGTTAAAAGCGGCTAATAGTCGTTTTTTATGGTGTTCTATGGGATAGCCCTTTGTTCTAAAAAGGACGTTTTCCAGTTGATGACGATAATTACTGTTGTTAAAATTTCTATTTGTTTATTACCTACATTTGTAACGAATACAATTTATTCTAATCTTTTACAATAATTGCTGTAGGACGCACTAAGATGGACTCTGGTCTATGAAGTTTGATTTTGCAATTCTGTTGTTAGAATAAAAAGTTTACAATTTGTTATTATGTTGTTTTTAAAAACAACGTGTTCAAATACCAGCGAATACACATGAGTAGAATAATAGTGGTGAGGATTTTTAGTGTTAATTTTTTTATTATTTTACTAAACTTTATTCATTTCAGATACAATCAATGAGACATGTGGCATACATTTATGGTGTTGGATTTCTGGGAGTATATGATTTTGGAAGCATTTCACCTTTTATGATGGTAGACAATGCCGTCATTATATTTACATGTCTAAACACATTCATTTTATTTATGAGATCATTGGTGGTGCGGGTATTTTATCTGGAATTATCACGTTGTATACACACAGACAGTATAAACCATTCTGCGGTTCGGTGGCACTATGTCCTATTTTCAATGATACCTTTAAGCTCGGAGCTTTTTCAAGCGCACAAGGTGTATTTGATTCATATATACCTGAATATAGTAACTTCAACGTTTTCATTCATTGTAAGTACCTTTAAATACTTTAGTTAGATATCGTCGGCCTAACTTGTTAACCTGATAGATAATTCTTAGCCATTAGCAGCACAATGGCTATTTGAGTGGCTTTTCCTTGAAAAAAAAAAATATTATCAACGTGACGTTTCTAATTGCGCCATATGACAAAGTTTTAAGGTACTAGTAGCCTAATATTCCAAGACCAACCTCATTTATTAACAAAATAGAGCTATATGAAATATAAAATGCCTATATGGTTTCATAATAAAAAAAGTGTGAAATTGTTTTATTCTAAGGAAAGACGCCCATATTATACAATTAAATAACTTAGGTCGTTAGAGTAGAAATAAATAAAACTAATCACACACATCCATACGGTGACAGCTGTCAATACAAAAGTTTATATCATATTTGCCCAAATATGAAATCCAAACCTGTCATAGTAATGTATATATATATAACATATAATAACAACAGCTGAAAATCGTTTTTTTTACGGGTGTGACCGATATTGATTACAAAATTTACAATGAACGGCGCTTGTGGCAGAGCTACAAATAACATAAAACACCTAGAATAGGTTTTGGGGTAATGTGTACATAAGAATAAAGCGGTTTCAGCGCAGCGAAATGTGTCAAAGGTTAAACATATTTATGGGCTTCATATTTACGTGTGACAGCTGTCAAAGTGATAATTAAAATAAGGAAATGAGAAAAAACTCAAAGCAAACTTTATTATTTCCGAAAAATCTAAAATAATAAAACTTTGTATGGGTATGGCCGATTTGAATTACTAAAATTACTATAGACGGCGCTTGTGGCGGAGCTACAAATTACATAAAAAAATACCCAGAATAGGCCTTGGGGTAATGTGTACATAAGAATAAAGCGGTTTCAGCGCGGCGATTATGCTGTTTATTTTTGCGTCAAAGGTAAAACATATTTATGTTCCTCATATTTACTTGTGACAGCTGTCAAAGTGACAGTTGATGTCGTATTCTTCAGTGATTATGTAGTATATTTATTTATTATATCTTAGGAAGACTATCGACTACAACTTAAATTAGATGAAGAAATATTTTTGCTTAGGGAGTCTTTGGTGGCGAGTCCGAATTCCGACCATCTCCCCCGTGGGTAGACAAGAATACGTAAAGCCCTTTTCCACACGGGCAAAAAAATAGTCAATTGTAAATTTGTTAGTTATAAATGTATTAAAATTTAAGTATAACATTTCGTCTACATGTCATAATAAACAGGGGTTAAATTATTTTTTGTTTATTTTCCAGACTTTGACGACGCTCTCAATGTCAAAATTATTACACAGTGAATTCGGATCAGTAAAAAATGTGTACATTGTTGGCTTGCTATGCTTTCTTGGGTTTGGACTCTCGATACCTATGTCCATGGTAATAATGCTTATATAATCACTACATAGTATACAGCAAAGTCGCTACCCACTGTCTGTCTGTCCCTATGTACGCCTAGATCTTTAAAACTAGAAAACGGATTTTGATGCGTTTTTTTTATTTTGATGCGATAGATAGAGTGATTCAAGAGGAAGGTTTATATGTACAAGGTTTTACATTAAGAAAAGACCCTGTTTAAGTGATATTGCCACAATTTTTATTTTAATTTAAAGGCTATTCGTAAGTACATGAACGGGTAATAGCCAAACATGCACTTGGGGAACCCTCAACGTAGCAACTTATCTAGAAAAATCATTTTGTTTTTTTTTTATGGAACATGATTGCAAACGGTAAAAAAAAAATGGAATGTGATTGCAAAGGTTAAATTTTAACTGACCATTTGTTATATTTCTGGAATTACAAAGTCCAATCGTTCAATATACATATACATCTAATTAATATGACGTGTAGATTAGCACAATGCTTTATACACTATATACAGGGTGGTTGGAATAGATTATAATATTTATTTAGAGAGTAAATATTTCTCAAAGTACTCATGTAGACTCAGAACCATATTTCTTATAATGTGCTCAAGACCTATTGGCCGGATAGGGTGAGTGTGAAATAAGGGTGAGATCAGAACAAACTGTTGCAGCCACGAAAAAGTATATAAAGTTAAGCGTATAACCGACACTGTACCTACTCTAGATCCAGCAACGGTCCGATTATCCGAGAGTAGTGTTAACAAACACTGAGTAGATTTACAGGTGAGAGGTCAGCAGAAAGTCCAATCAAAAGCCCCCCATATTTAATGCATACATAAGGCGGGATTTTGATTGGTATTGAGTGCTCAAGGCGAGTATCAATTGACTCAGGAAGCAGACAATTCATATAAAATTTATCATCATATAAAATCTGACAATTAATGACAGAAACTAGTAGCGGAACTGGCGCTTAAAAACGGAACACATATTATGAATACTATGTATGAAATATAATTTCATTTAAATGGCCGCCGCGAATCCGATCTAGGTGGTGCATCCTGGTGGCCCCAAGATGCATTTTCGCAACCGAGACGGGTTTTAAATGGGTCCTAAATGGAGTAGAGATTGTAATAAACAACGCGCACGAGTTTCATACGACGTTTTTCAACACACTTGCTTGAAAAATCTTCAGTTCATAGTATTTTTAATTTATTAAAACAATAATTGAAAGTACAATTAGTAAATTTATAGCTTAACACTTTTCTATTAAAAACATCATTATTTTGCTCTTGGAAGACTTGAGTTTGCGGATTGGAGATTGCGGATTGTTCTCGTAGGGAGTAAGAAAAAGTGTTTAATAATTATTTTAAGTAGCTAAATCGGTCTTGACATCGAAGGACATATTTTTTTGCTTTTGGTTCTAAATTGGGATAACTGGGTTATCCTGGCGCTTATGTTAGGTTTATTTTGTATAGAGTCTTCTACATACGATTCTGCCACTGCATTGGAGCGCCACCCACCATGACGCTTTAATGTAAGCAAATCAGCTCCTGAATCGGCCAATAATGTGGCTGACCTTCGCCTAAAGCTATGTAATATATGCCTAAAGTATGATTCTGCATCTGGTAAACCTAGAAACTTTGCGATTTCTTTCGGCATGGCACCAAATTTATTTATTCCAATACATTGACTTGTATATTTATCTTTTTGATAGTTTTGAAAAAAGCTCATTGATTTTTCGATCTTAAATTATCATATTTTTTTACGATATCTATCGTAAAAGATACGATATAATAGTTTGGTTGTAACGCACTTTGATAATGCCCGCTTGGCTAGCTTCCACTCTCAAGTAGAAGTTAGCTGCCACTTTGAACACAGTAGAAGTAAGCCAGTAAATCTAGGTTAGCGTATATTTAAATCATCGACCACATCATCACTTCCATAAGGTGAGATAGAGATCAGAGGTTTGCCTATCAGGTATAAAAAAAAACAGTTTGTATATACAAATTAAGGAAGAGAATAAGTTTCAAGAACTACAGATAAAAAATAATCCTTTACTCAATCATGCCTACAGAAAAAAGGAAGCTTTAAAAAAATACCAGTAATCACCTGATGTTCAGTTACTTTGTAAATTAGGTTATCTACAAAAAAGACATTTTGATGCTACGGCGTTTTGACTACCTAGACAATATACAATTAATTTCAATCATTATACGATAAATAATATGTAAACATAAAATAATTTCAATCCAAACAGCACGCACACACAGATGTTTTGCAATCCAGACCATGCGATCCTTACCCTGTTCAGCAGTAATTGGGTCCAGTTATTATTTCTAAAACTATTAGATTGAAGTGACTATTTTATGTCCAAATAGTATCGACTCATAACCAGTAAGATAACTAAATTTAAGAACGTAATACAGTCGTTTCACCGTTTCCATTTTAATGCAAATTTTAGCAACACAAGTATTTACGTATATTTACAAATAAATCTTCGAATACTTAGTAATAATGTTACACATCAGTACGACCGAAAGATGACAAGCCTATGTCTGCCAATTGGTAATGCAAGAACTTGGTTTAGATTTATTTCTTTGCTACAGCTGTCTGCTTACAGTCAGGTTTCTTAAAAATCGATACCATGGTAAATTTTTACTGGCTGCAACATTATTGGACTGTGGTGACCAAGGCCTATCATATTTTGTTGGATACATTGACTAAATAATCATCTTATAGTTAGTTATTCTAGATAGGTAAAATTTTAATTTACCGGAGCAAACATCAGAGTGTTTATTATGGCTTAAACGTGGCATCATCCTAAAGGCACATAATTTATTGCTTTTTCAGTCATTTACGAGCTTCAGAGTTGGGGGTTTAATAACTGGGGGGGACTTGATTGCAATGTACCTGGGCGGCTTTAAAGTAGCAGCTGTGATGTGGCTATATGGTGTGAAGAAGTTTTCTACAGATATACATTTTTGGCTAGGATTTAAGCCAACCAAATATTGGACAATTATCTGGGTACTGCTGCCTATTATTTTTGGGGTAAGTTTGCAATTAGCTCAAATATTATATCTTGATAATAAGTGTAATATTTCTAAGATAATAAGTAATGTATAATTAAACAGTTAATGGTTTCTTACAGTATTTTATGGTTCGAAGATTTTTTTTGTTGTTACAATTAGAGAACCTTGACCAATTAATTGCTGCTTCTGTGTGGATTACTTTTACGATCGTAGTTGTTGGAGCTTTTCAAATTAAAACTGTGGCACAGTATATAATACGAAATGTAAGTTATAACATGTCTTCTGTATAACAGGTTTTCTGAAATGTTGAAATGTTAAAAGATACAGTAAAAATGAAGCATCATACATACCTTAGGAACCAGATGATGATGTAAAAAAAAATGTTATTTGGCTCTTTGTATTTGTACAGTCGCCTGCAATAATAAGTATACACATTGTAATTTTCAAAATTGTGGCAAAGACTTGTGTGTATCTCTATGTACACAGAAGTATATTAAAATCAGAGAATAATTTGAATTGTATCACTTATGTGTATATTAACTTCAATCACTAGGAATTTAGTGATATCACATTATTATGAAAGTAACGAAGTGTATACTTATTATTGCAGGCGACTGTACATTAAAAAGTAGAATTGCAAAGACTTACTAAATTTATTTTAACCATTGTAATATGCTAACAATTCTCAATGTATAACAAATAGGCAGTTACCACAGTCACTCTCATACATATTATATTGAAAATTGGAAGAAGCAGTAATTTCTTTTTATTATTTCCAGAATATGGCGGGAGTATTTAGATCGACTCCTAAGTATGGTCCGTTGGATTTTGATGATCGCAAACGACGAAAAACTTTTAACGAAACATTACAACTCAGGCAGTGCAAACATAATTGTAATGCATTAGATGTGAGTCCTAATACGTTTAATTTCTCAGTAAAAGATAAATATCTCTAGGATCCTTAATTCAGCCTAAAAACACTTTGAATGTCGAGTTATTAGTGCTGATAAAATGTGGATATATAAGTGTGTGCAAGAGATGTTAATAATTGATAGTAGTCTTTCAAGTTATATTTATGAACAATGCTCAGAATATGGACGTGGACGGACAAGGGGTATAGGAAAGCTGAGCTGATGGTTTGACTACGTGAAAATGCTATGTGTAATGAAGAATGTGGTGCTACGTGCCAAATTTGGTTGTGGTGCCAAATTACGTTAAGGTAATTCAATTAACTTTAAAAAATAATCGATATGGAAATTTAATATTAACACCAAAAAAAAAATTAAAACTAGTCGCAATAAAAATCTTAGTTAAAAATTTACGATAAATTAGTTTAATTGAAAATTCAATCAAATTGGATTAAATAATTCCATTAATTCAATCAAGACATCCATAGATTATTGTTATACCTGTTTCTCGAGTGCAATGATACAATATTCAGTGGAGAGGTCCACAGGATGCATACCGTGAAGCTATGTTGTGCACGCGACGTTATTGCAAACTATATGGTGTAGTTAATTCGGACCCATTGCATTATGTTTACAAGTTTCGCCAATGAGTGTTTAAGAAGCATATATAGCTCAATGTTTAGTATATACAAAAAGTTCGAGAATAAGGGTGCATCTGGTGATAATGTTTTTCGAAACTTTGATCACAAAATCACGAAACTTTTGTGTATGGTCGAATAAACTTTGTTTGCATGCTAATTAAGTTAAGCGAGTTCAGGAGTTGTAAAAAAACAAATAGTTTTATATGAATTTAATTAAAAAGTAAAATTATTACATTAAAAATTATAACTAAGTAATAGGTGTATAGTGCTTGATGTATGAGACAGAAGTGTCCCACAAAGCGGCGGGTGGAAACACGCAGTGTCGGATGGCTGCCTCGTGCTGACCTCTATCACGTAGCGCTGCGTCAGCGCCTCGTGCTCGTTGTTGCCGTGAAGTGCGTTTGCATCAGAGTTGCACTATGTCAACACTTTACATATGTTACCCATATGTAGCACTTCCCCTCTTAGTTCAGCGACTATTTCGAAAAAAAAAATCGAGATAGTCGCTGAAGTGTTGCTGTGATCTACCTTGATGACTTCTACTAATTTCTGAAATTCCAGGCCAGATGTGTGTTCGTTTCTCTATTTGTGTTATGCGAACGTTGCTAGCTCTAAATTGTCGGTATACTAAGCCAATAGCGAGTGCGGTCGTACTCAACATGATGGTGTATACTGAAATTGTAGTATCGTGTAAGCTTGGATTATGAATTTCGTCTATCTTTACTGGGTAGAATAACTTTTTCATTAATGGAGCGAAGGTTTTGAAGATTAACTCAGTTAAAAACAACAGATGTATCATCTGACGTGTTAGTATGTCGTACCGCTTTAACTCAATTATTTTTAATGGGCGTCCTTTAACGCGATTATTTGAGTTGTAGATGGTGAAGGCGGATGTTTTTAAGCAATTACCGAGAGGAATAGCTAAATAGCTTCCTTGCAAGATTTGGTGCTGCTCTTGCCCACAGGATGTCTTCACGCTTATCTTATTAGGAAAACTCACAATGAAGTGTTTGTCATCGAGTTGTTACATTGCTTCTTTTTTTAGGTTAACCGAAGTCGGTCTACAGAATGGCTCTAGTCTGGTCTAGTTAGTCTGGATTTTCTAGAACGTCGTAGTTGGACAATTGTTAGCAGAGATACCATGTATTTACCTTCGGGCATTCTGCATCCATGTACTTAGAGTCGTTGCCAGAGATTGTTATGTAGGGTAAGAAAGGAATATAGATATGGCGATTCTTGTTGGGAACGATGGACAGTTTATAAAGTTCGTATGCCGTGGAGAAGGAAATCGGTACCTTATGAACTATAACTTTCGGACTATTTTTATAAAAATAATCAAGTTTCATTGTGTCGTGAAAATATTTTATTTATATGTCAAGGTTTTCGTCCTAACTGTATAAAGTCCTTAATTTACGAAACATGGCTATTAGGTCTACTAAGTTTAATATTGAATGTGGAGCACCCAATATTATTATGAATGCTAGAACATTATCATATTAATTATACAGATAGCCTATCTATATTATCGCTAACGATTCAAAAATATTATGCCAGATGTGCATAATTATTTACTTCGTTACCTCTTGTACTATCGGTACTCATTATAAGAGTTTACAAATTTGAAACACTTGTAATTTTTTCCTGATTAAGTGTTATATTTTCTAACAATTGGGAATTTCTTAGTATCCACTAGAACTTTGTTTTTTGAATGGTAAAGGGTGAAGAAAAAGTGAAGAAGCAGTATGAAGTGATTCAAGTAGCTTTGTAGGTGTTGGTATAATAGAAAATCGTTGTATTATCGGATGATGCCATTGTTCGGTAAACTATGAATTATGGTTAAACCTTATCTCTAGGCGTATAGGGTTCATATTCGCGCGGACGCAGGATACTGCGGACAATTTTATTTCGACGCGGCGCCGGCAGCGGCAGGCAACGCGAGTCGCCGCACCTCGGTTCGATAGCTCATCGGGATACGCGCGCGGTCGTGCACAGAACAAGTGATTGATTTACCTTTTCCGCCGGGTTGTTTGTAAAAAGCAGTTTGTGGGGTCGCAGCGACCTATTTAACATATCAATTCAGACGCCGGGCGTCCTTGATTGAACATTTCATATAGCGGAACTATCAGTGACGCGGCGTGGTTAATTTCGTGGGTGACAAAACTCGGTGGGTGGCAAAGCCAAAAAGGTAGATCCCTACCTCGGTGCTCCCTGACGGTGAAATCTGTTAAGTGGGTCGTCGGATATTGGAACCTCTAGGATTGGGTTTTCGGCACTAGTGTCGACTGTGACAGCTGTAGAACTAGCTACAGACTGGTTGATGGTGCAGTCGATGGACGGTTGACGGCAATAGAGTTTAAGTCATTTAAATGTATTTCAATGCGAGAGAGTGCGTCTAGGTTTGTGTTTAACTTCCTTTGCTTGTAAATGGGGGTGAATTTATATCCGCTCAATAACCGATGGGGAAGAAAGGTTCTCTAGTGGCTACCACCCTACACCGGAAGACGTAGAGTTGGTAGGCCCCCCAATAGGTGGACTGACGACATCGTGAAAGTCGCGGGTAGCCAATGGTTACAAGCGGCTAGTAGCCGTTCTTTGTGGCGCTCTATGGGGGAGGCATTTGTTCAACAGTGGACGTCTTCCGGCTGATGATGATGATGACGATGATGCTGATATGTGTAAAGTAATAAAAAAATTGTAACACTAATTAAAACGAGATAGGCACTAAAGCACCACCGCATGTTTTGATAAAGGAGTAGGTAAAAATTTACAGAATATTGTGCATCGCAATCAATAATAAATATTAATAATATATTAGGTACAAAATATACTTTTATATTATTATTGTAACAGCCCTGTCTCAATTGCCCTTTTACTGACCATTTTGAACTAATGAGCTCGTCACTATTAACCAATTACGGCGTCTCTATTAGTAAGGTACCGGCCCTATACACCCCACAGGCACACCAAGTTACCCTATTTATCCTATTTATCGCAAAATAAAAACGTAAATAGTAATTACAAGTTTGGTAATGAGTTCGGAAACACTAATTAACTTAACACATTTTCTACACATTGAAATATCCTGTATAAATGTTGTCTAGACCAAAGTTTTTGAGAACATAAATACGCAAGTTTCGGACTTCAGTTGCATTTATTTCGTTTTATTGCTAATTTCATGTCAAAAAATGTTGCTAAATCCCAGATAAAATATTGAAAAAACTTACAAAAAAAGAAAATTGTCTCTAGATAAGTGACATTTGACATTGTTGACTACTAGCTCGATTCTCTCCTTATTCAACCCTGAATCCCAATACACTCATTTTAAGTTACGACGATAATAGTATACTAGATATACTGTGTTTAGGCGTAAAGAGCACTGCAGCAAGGGGAATTATTGGTCGAAAGAACTAACGTCTCGGTGAGACGAGCATTACTGCAGCTATAATGGACTGGTGTGACAATTACTACCAGGCAATTTGTACAGCACATTACTTCTAAACATAAAAAATGTCAACATTGACGTGGACCGAGTACTCTAGTAGCAATTGTTCAGTTATTAGTCCGGTTGCCAAACTTATGCATTTTTAGTGACTTTAGTTCGGTTGGTACAAAGTGCCAATCTGTCGTCTCCACTCATTAGTAGAAATAATTCGCCTCGTTATTAACGCGGCAGGCAGGTTGCGCGTCGATGTTGCAGTCACTCGAATAATTAGAATTGGTAGCGTATCCGCTTCAGCTGATCAAGTGCAGACTGCTGCATCAGTTGACAGCAATGGATGGCCTGCACCTGACCAGATAGTTTATGGGCTGTAACGACGACGGTTGGCTCAAGTTTAAGGAAACATTCGAGCACTCTCCCATATAGATTTTTTATTATAACTGTTTTTAACAAATTTAAGTTTTCATTACCATCTCACCTTTTGTACGAGGTACTTTTATTAATTATGTGCTGTTGGTAAGTAATGAATTGTTCGAAAGCTATTGCAGTAGGTTAAACCAAGACACATCAACACTTACCAGCTGATGATGTTGCTGACATGTTATGAAGAATAATGCGAAACAGTAGTATAATAGCATATAGATACAGTATAAAAGTCAGGGTAAAAAAGGTGTGCATGATGATAAATTATATTTATTATTCAGTAATATAATTTACAAATAAAATCTAGAATAATTTACAGAATAATAATTATCTTAACAAGTATTTAAGCTCCATTACAAAAAATAAGGGTTTGATTGACTAATAGTGAGATTTAAGTTAGCGATTTACCTCCAGAGAACGGGTTTTAACGCTTGGCCGTTAAGTTATAGTAACATCCACTAGAAAGAAAATAAACTTACTACATATGTATTGATAATTATAGACAAGTATTTACTGTACACCAACATAACAAAATAGCAAATCATTCCAGCAGCATAACAGAATAACTAAGCATACCAGCAGCTCCTAAGTGATAAACAAGTTAAAGGCTTAGCCATTATAAACAAATATAAACTAATAAATAAAATATCAGCAGTAACATATAAATAACTTACATATCCTTGATAAGCAATCCTATAAAATAATGTTCAACAGAATAGAGACAGAATACAATATTTATAAAAATGGTGGTTAAGAGTTTGTTGTAGTCATAAAATGTAAAGAATTAATAAAAGTTGTTGCAGCCGTCGCCACTTGTCGACGCTTTGCCGTCTGTCACCAACGCGTAGACGGCTGCCACCGACAGGTGGCGTCGGTTGCAGACTCCTCTGCCATTGCCTAATGCAGTTCGTCTGTTAGGGCACTAGGAAGCTCAAAATCACACGAATAAAGAACGGCACAGAATAAAAGCTTCACGCGCACAAGTGTGTGCGTAACTAGTCACTGACTACACGCGTGGAGTATGATGCAGCGGCCACAGCGGCGCCCTCTCGGGAGCAGAGCCGTTTTGAACCAGCTTAGTGAGCTGGCAAAGTTTTCGTATATTTAATTTTTGCTCTATGCATGTGCTCAAAACTGTAGTAATGTTTTTGTGGGTGAATAATCATCGGGAGGTAAATAGACCACTTATTAATTACTTACTTACTTTAGACTTAAGGCCTAAGGTACTGTCTCCCTCACCTCCGCACTTATCCTATCGGGTCTACTCTCCCTGGACTTGAGAATTCAAGTGGCAGCAAACCTATACAGAGCTAAGAAGAACATCTCTATAGACTACCTCCCCCCGAAAATGGAGCTTGAACAAACCGTTAGAGTAATGGACTAATCGCATCCGTCCACGAAAGTATACGTAGAGTACGAGCTCCTCGAAACCGACACCAGCCACATAACCGGACCCCAAATATACACAGATGGGAGCGAAATTGAGGGTCAAGTAGGTGCTGCCTTAACCTGGTGGGAGGAAGATAGAGAAATCGCATCATCCATCTTCAACCTCCATCCGGACTGCACGGTCTTCCAATTGAAACTATGCCCTTTACAAGGCGACACAACTAGTGTCACACAGCACCAAGCCACTTGTGAACATCTTGAGCGACTCCAGATCGTCACTCAATTTACTCAGAAGTCCCAAAATGAGGCACGCCCTCGCAAACGGCATAAAGAAAAACATTGGAAGGATCAGGGCAGAAGAAAGAGATGTTCGGATGTACTGGCTGAGAGCACATGTGGGAACCGCCGGAAACGAGAGAGCCGATGAGCTTGCGAAATCTGCGGCACTCACAGGTGCCACTCAAGACTACAACACGATTCCTATGTCCTATGTCAGAAGGAAAATCAGCGAGGAATCAGTACAAAACTAATAAGATCGATACGAAACCGCGAGCACAGGTGCAATCACGAGACGGCTTCTATCGAATATCAAAGAGGCATTCCGGCTGACGCGAACCGTGAAATTGTCATCCTTTCATGTACAAATGATGACGGCAAATGGGGGTATATCCGAATACCTCCACAGGTTCACGTTGAAAGATAGCCCAGGGTGCGAGTGCGACCCTAACATTCCCAAAACTGTATGGCAAATCGGAATACTCCACCATCGGAATACTCTTCCATCTATTATCATACCCACCTATCAAACGCTAGCCCCTAGTCTCCCGCCCTCTTTGAGCAATCATAGCATCTCCCCTCGCACTACCCCCCTCAACCCTAACATAGTTTCAAAAATCCCACCAAGTCAATTAAAAAATTATGAAATTTACGATCTGCTATCACACGGAGAGCAAGGAGAACCAGGAATACGTATCCGTGGTGATGTTTTCTTTATGGACGGCACTAAGGAAATACTTGAAATAAGCTTCTGTCTAGCTAGACCCAAGAATCGGATACGCTTATCACCTGGTCTATTATGTTTGGTTTTTGCGCTTTATTGTGGTTTCGAAGCTGATGGGAGCCGCTTCGAAACCACAATAAAGCGCAAAACTTTTAACGCGATGCCAGTGATGACGGTTGTGGGCCACTCATGCCGATTGGTGCGACTGAAAAACAAGACAGTCATCCTGATCGAATGGGCGGAGCACACACCGTTTGCGCAAGCATGCTCGCTGCTTTCAAATATTGCTGGAAACACCGATAGCCCATGAGTGATGAGCGTAGAAGCCATGGTTATTGAGTCCTGAAGGGGGAAGTCGAAGACCAACTAGGCTGCATCAAAGCCTCGGAACACCACGAGGTAGTTGTGTACGAGGATAGAGGAGAAAACTTGAGTTTCCTCAAAAGCCCCGAATACAACCGTGCAACAGATAGTTGGGGACATCCGACCCAAGCCTGAAAAGTGGCTCAGAGAGACTTCAGGAAAAAGCAAGGGCTGAAAGGAACCAGCAACGCAGCCCAACCACGAGCAGTGGCCGCGTCTCGGCATTCCTGAAAGCTTTCAGTGCTTTGCTACAAGAAACTTATTCCGACAACCATCCTCCCCATCTCCTACCCAACCAAAAACTAAAAAGCCAGCAGAACTACCTGCCCCACCAAAGAAAACAAGAACGAGAGCTGACAAGGGACAAGTTTGTCCGCCTTAATACATCCCAGCTCAGAAACCATCGAGCCACGCAGTAAACGCTTTCCTAAAGTTCTTAGCCATAACGAAAGCGACAATAGTAGTCAACGCTAAAACCTGCGAAAACATCTTGCAGTCGTTTAGGCTATGAAACGAAAACCTATTAAAGGTGAGACTTTAGGAAGCAGAAGCCGCAATATACGACAATGACACAACCCAGGTCATCAAAAGAACGATGTCTGGTCAGTATATGCCGGCTTATAATGCGACAAGTGGTCTTGTCTCGGTTTGCTGCTAGTCGTTGTTGGAACGACATCCCTCCCCCTTTACAAGCACTGAAAACAGTGAAAACTTTTAATAGACATCTTAAAGTTCACCTGTTAAGGACTCAGCAAACTGCAAATGTGTACCACTAAGGCTCTACTTGTACACCTTTATGGTGTACCTACTTCCTTAACAAAATAAGATGAATTTAATGTTTTAAATTAGCCCAGTGTTTTCTGTATTTTGTTTTCTGTATTTTGTTTCTGTATTTTGTTTATTTGTAATTTCATAGACACTGAAAAACACTTACCACTGCATAAATCCTTTTGTATTTTGTGAACTGTTTAAACACTTTCTTCATAAAGTAGCTCTATGTTAATGTTTAAAAGTAGAAAAAAGCTTTCTTTGATTTTGCATGTAATTTCGGCTGTATGGATTAATTATGATAAATATATTAATAATAATTAGCTATTGTTGAACACTATTGAAAGTTGTGCTTGGTATCAAAATTCTAAGCACTAGTTTAGGCATTTATAGAAACTAAACAGGCTTGTTCAAAATTAGTGTATAAGCTTTGGATCTTGATAGTTCACTTACCACATTTTATTGCTCGATGTACTAAGGGACGGATATCAATGCCTAACACTGCACTTTTACTAACCACATTGCTTCTCCATTTAAAAGTGAACTGTTCTGAGTAAATGTTAGGGAAACACGAGTAAATCTATTTTCACATAAGTTAAGTGACATAACCTATTTCCTTGTATGAATATGAATACGTGGCTGATGGCATGTCAAACAATAACCACGTGACGACACGTAGGCATACATATTTTTTTGTCTGTGGCAGCTAGTGATGCCATGTCCGCATAGATTATGTAGCGAGGTATTCTGTACATTCTATATCCTGTACATTCTAGTATTTGTGTAGTGGTATATTACTGTATAGTATATGTTTATATATATATATATATCATTTATAATTTTATATATGCTAGATAGAGAAATACAGTTCGACCAACTTATCTGTTCAGGCGGCAGAAAAAAGAACTACAAAATTCCCTCAAATTGTGGCAGTTTGTAGTTGATTTCTTTGACCAATAGCGCCCTCAAGAACTGCACAGTTAAGTTGGTGGCACTATAAACACGTTATTCGCTGCATCGCCACAGATAAATCACAAAGATATGTTCAATATGTTCTAAATGGTAGTAAAAGTCACAATGTCTTATTTATTATTTAAATATTTTATAATTTTTATTTATAGTTCTGTTTCTGTTATTTAATTGTTTTGTTATTTAATGTCATGCACGTTCGTGATGTTGGTCGGGAGTGCCGTCTGAAAACCAGCGCTTAGGTTCAGTTTTGAACCTGGCACATGCTGAGACGGGACTCGTTCCTAGCATCGCGCAACATTGCAATTGTTGTATTACTTATGTATTTAATTGTGCTTCAGTAGAAGCTATTGTAGTGTTGTGTAGTGCTGGAATAAACTTAATTTCATTTCATTTCATTTCATTTCATTTCATTTCATTTGTGGTCCTGGATGAGGGAGAAACGCAACGAACAGGCAAACCAAAGTACGTGACACCCCAAAATGATTCCATTGTAGTCACTGCCCGGTGTACCAAGATAATGCTCGATGATCGGATCCTTGAAATGGCTAAATGCATTTCAGAGGATGCGGAGGTCGAGGCATCTTGGAAACACTGGAAAGTACCTAAAATACAGTGGGTCAATGGAGTGCCGGGACGCAGTAAGACAACTTGAGTAATACGCAAATTTGATGTGGACAGAGACACCATCATCACAACAATAAAAGAGGCAGCCAAAGATCTGAGGGAGAAGCTGGCACACCGAATCGGTGACTTTACTAAAACCAAGGTGCGAAACCATGGCTTCGGTCTTCATTAATGGTTTTAAGAAGGAAAGTTACAGCCGCCTCTGATGGACGAAGCTCTCATAAATCATCCCCTCATCAATATCATAAATCAGTCCCTAGAGCTTTAAGGATATACCGTATGGACATACTGATGCAAAAATTCCCAAAACCCTTCCAAAAACCCTGCTCCTGGTTCATACCCAGGAAGAAAAGGAGACCCTGACCAACGAGGGTTACGGAACAGGCATGGGATCTCGCGACCTCACAATTCACGAAACACAGGGACTGACATACGAGTCAGTGATCGCCATCAAAAAATACCTTTTATAGATCTTTTTTCCCTAAATTTCTGTAGTATAGAGTATTGCTTACTTATCCTACAGGTCTGGCAACATTCGTACGATACGATACGAATTCGTACGATTCGTATTACGTGTGTAATATATTTGGAAACTATCGTTCTTTAAAGTCATTTTGTGAGTATGTCTGCGTATGTGTATGTGGCATTGCAGCTTTATAGTAAATAATAATTTAAAAGCACGTATTTTACCTCTGAATCTAGTTAAAGTAGGTCAATTTAGAATAATATTGAGTATAAGAAAAAACAGATTGTTTATTCAACGGCCATCTAATGAATTTTCCTAAAAATCCAAATTACTTTGACAGAAGCTTCCAACTAGAATAATGAGACATTTTTCATATCAGAAAATCGAACCTTTGACCACTAACTCACTTGCTCGTACGTGATGATGTGGTTGAAAATGTTTGTTGGTAGCTTTCTTTTAGAGTCGGTTCCCATTTTATTTATTACCATATACCTACCTATATTTAGTTATAATCTGCCATAACAACTTTCGAACATATCATCATTTACAAACAGCAAAATGAATAATAGTACGACCTAGAACATGTGTAATGGTAATCAAAGGCTAAACTTATCAGCAATAATAATCATAAACAAGGAATGTGAGTGCATGTTTGTTTGAATGTTTCCTTGACATTTAGCCGACCGTTGTCGTTTCAGCCCAGTGACTGTCGGATCAGGCGCGGGCACCTCATTTATGCTAACTGATGGAACAGTCTGCTCTTGTCGGCTGAGCCTGACGGCTTAACTTCAGCTTCGACTCTTGACCTTCGACTGTCGACGTTTATGGCCCTGGATTTGATAGCAATCCAAGTGGAGTCTGTAGTCGACAAGGATGCTTGACCAAGCATATTATGAGCGTAAGTACTCAGGTAAATGAGCATTTGATCAGGGCTTGGACGATGCAATTGTAGTATGGCTCCATAAAATATTCAAGACGTGATAATCACGTCGGCATACGAATAAAATCTCGCGTGAAGCTAAACATAATCACTTTACTAGTTCCATTCTTACCTAGCGAACATTAAAATGGCACCTGCTCGATCTTATACTGTACGGCCAGCATGGTGTGTCGTTGGTGTTGTCAAGTTACTCACCAAATAACGCAGGCACTGAGGGTGTGCCTGCGTGGTAAGTGCGATTCAAGAGGTGTTTAAATTTCAGTACGTTTAATACGAATACTGTTTTGAATACCGCAGTTGGTACAACACATACCTACGCAACGGATATCTTTTATTGCATGTAATTACCTGAATTGTTAGGTGCTGATAGATATCTAGCTAGCCTTAAGTCATAGATAGTAAAGTAGAAAAAAGGCTTTTAACTTGCTGTTTACCTTATAATTCATAAACTTATTCCTAACCTACTACAATTCATAACTATTCGTATACTTACAAAATTATTCTGGTTTGTATAGCCATATTCCAATTCACCGATAATCCTTCCGTGTCATTATTTTCAATTTTCTTTAGATTCGAAACCTCGTTGGAGTCGATTTCAAGTCGCTATTCACATATTTTCAAACTGGAATGACTGAGAGCGACATCGGGAAGAGAAACTAGTTGTAGTTCCTGTAACTTTGTGATAGAAATCTTAGGTCATGGTAGAAAAAACAACGCTCCATCTTGTTTAAACAGTTTTTTTTATATTATACATATTATTTGAAGCAGTGATGGCTCAATGGCATTGGCTATGGGCTGCCGCGCAGCAGGTCCATGGTTCGAATCCCGCCGCGGGCTTGAGCTTCACCGCATGGCGGAAGGGTATTTTGCGAATGCCCGCCTGGCTAGCGACCACCCTCAAGTAAAAAATCTGTCGCCAAGCACCTAAAGATCTGTTCCGGCAGGCTATCCTTGAGACCCAGTAAAATTACAGGTACATGAGACTCAACAAATGTATGATTTAGGGTGATGGGCGCAATGCAGTTCGTTATTTGTGATCAAATGCATCTGTTATGGGCAGTGGTTACCGCTAAACGTCAGGTGGGCCTCGTGCTTGTTCCGTCAGTATAACATAAAAAAATATTTAATAAAATGTTACTCCAGAGAAGTCATTTGAGGAAAAAGTCGTATCCATTTTTACTAATTTTAAACATAATGCGCTTCAGCGCTTTACGAGATCAAACTGCAGCCTAGAACTGATTACGTCGTCTAACCAAACGATCCTAACACGCAGCGCACAATGCTTGTAGGCTAATGTTGCCTACAAAAGTTCGCTTACAGCGCTGAAGCTAATTGTATCATCTAACCAAACTATGCAAACATGCAACGCTAGACTACTTCTGAGGCATGCTTTCTCAAGATCAAAGACTGTCAGCCACAGAATGGACATAGCTTTTGTACCTACCAAACTTTGTGAAGAGTACCTTTATTAGTTAATAAAATAGTAAAGTAAGTAGTACAATTGGTTTCAGTTACTTTTTACTAGACGCAACTTTTTACAAGAAACAAAGTGGTACTTTCTTTAATTTATGGAGATTTTATATTGTGCAAATCGTATTTTGCATACATTTAAGTACAATTATATTTTTTAATTATGGTTCCTTAAAAAAAAATATTCAATCAGAATTTGGCGTAACAACGCTACAGTTACTAAACTGAAAGCACTTAGGCAACCCAAAGGCCATTGTAGGCCTCGAGGTATTCCAAATGTTCCAACCCACTACCAGTTGGCAGTGTACCCAGAAATTGTAGTATAACACATCAAAAATTACATCAATTTAAAAGTGGCTCCTCAATCTAAACATCAACTTGACTAAAAAGTGGTTATTATTCAGTAGTAACTGTGTATGGTAACTACTAACAGTTTATTCATGAGAAATCGGAGTACCTATTCAATAAATGTTGCAACTATTTATTTTAAGTAAGTACTACTTACTCATCCTGATTTAATTCAAATAATTGACCATATTATTTGAGTCTAATTAGCAAATCCTTAAGGTATATTGAAATTTAACTTTGTTTAGATGCCTAATATATGCAAAGATGAATTGTACTACATAGTTTAGTAGTCATTACTACTAAATGTTAGTGGCTTTTGAATCCATACTTTACATTTACATAACTTTGATGTGTTATACTGCAAATTCTAGAATTTGTCCTACAAAATATTTAGCTTTGCTTATTAATTATGGGTGTGAGTTTTATTTCAAATCTGTGGTGGTTCCTCAATCCATATGGACATCTAAAATCACCTTACCTCCATAAAGGTACAATAACACACATATAATAACACATTGCCATGCTTAATGTACTAATTTATAAGTAACAAACTAATTCTACTTATCACTGTGACATCAGCCTTACATTCTTGTATGAGTCTCCTTTATGCGCGGGTAATCTTACACAACGCTTATCTGGTATGCCTTTAGATATCGGTATCATACTACTCGTACACATACACACACAAACATGATCCACTCATCCAATCAAACACTCCTGGTACACCCTTGCATTCATTCCCAGCTAGCACACATACCTACTAACCACACTACTCAAACCCGTCTCACAAGTCTTACTCACACATGCAATAAGACGACAACATTTACAATACACTCCCACCTTTGCAACTCACACAGCATAATTCAATAGCCACACAACTAACTTTGACTTTTTTCCCTACCCCCGTTATAAAAAATGCATATAAATTTATCGATGGTGTCACACACAGATAATGAATTAACAGTTATGTTATTTAAATTACCAACTAGCCTATATGTTAAAGTGTTTTGATTATGTGTATTGCCTACCCAATTTTTTTGTATTATAAGGACTTTTATGACAAAACTTTTCAACAAATATGTACAACAAATATGTATTATGCACTCGGAAGAGACTAGCCACCCACAACACAGGGAATCCTAGTGTGGGGGCTAGTGTGATTAAGATGGTAAGCATCACCTGATAATTATTTGTATTCAAACTACTAAATCTAATTAATAGTTTACCTATAAATGCACTTCAATAACATAACAGTCTAGCCTATTGATAAAGGTTACTAATTAACTGCATTTTAACCTAAACTGTTAAATAGATTTTTTACTAAGAATGTGTCCATTGACACCTATCTTATTGTCTTTTAAATTTGTTAATATCTAAATATTATATATTATTTTAACTTTTGGTAAAGAACCTATTACTATAAAAATAGTTGCTTTTACCATATGTATTTTTTTAACTAAATTTATAATGAGTTAATTAGGAATTGCAACTATTCTACATTATCGTCATTTAACAGAAACATGAAAACTTGCACAGATTAGGTACTTTTTTAACTATTAAAAACAAAGTTTAAAAAAAGCTAATATTAAAATAAATACATTTGGTATCTCTTTTCTGTCTCTTATGAGACTTACGATTTACATACACGACCGTATGAAGTTTACTTACAAAAAAATTACTTTATCGATCTAGCTTTACTAAAATTACCACTAATAAGGATATTATTCTTACAATATTTTGAATTTAATAGCTCATGTACAATTAATTCTGAATATTTGTCGATCGTGCGCTCGAAGAGTCCAGACCTTCTGAAGATGCTTCGTATAGTAGGGAAACACGTCGAAAATTCTTCTAGTTAGGCTGCGTGGCGTTTGTGACGTAACGTCGGCTCAATAGGAAAATTAGGCGAAATGGTCTCTACATATTTTTAAATTATTTTTTAAGTATTTCTCTTAAATATATATAAAGTTTTCTTAAAGTATTTTTAAAATATTTGTTATTATTAATCATTAGTCATTGTAACTTATGACGCAATAATGGGGTATTTTCTTTCACCTTTCATCCAAAATAAGTCCTAGATGCTTTAACTTCCATGCAGGTATCACTACACAATAGGGCTTAGGTCTTGGAGAGAGCAACCTCCAGCCCCGAGGACCCGAGGATATGCCTACTATGACTAACTGTACCGCCTCCTACGAATATATATTCGTAGACCGCCTCCCTCATAGCTTACGTTCCACTGTGTGGCCTGACCCCTGTGGAGCAGTCTACGCACTCCGTGATATCGTAACGCCTCCTATTTCGTTCCGTGTGAAGCCTGTTGAAGGCACTGGCTATGTCGAACAAAACAGCCAACATCTCACTTCCACCACCAAAGAAGTTACCATTACATTATTATTGGTAAGCTTTGCTTTAGGACACTGTTGCGGCGTTTGACCTTGTAGTTTTTGCTTACGGTTATCGTCCAGAATCCACTTTTCATCACATGTCACAATTCGATACAATATTCCTTCTATATCTATTCAACAAGGCAACCCAAGTTACATCACGCGTTTCTATTTGCAGATCAGTTAAATCATGAGGCTCCCATGTTTCATATTTTTTTATTTTATTGATTTGACTCAAATGAGTCAAGCTCGAATCGGCTTCCTCAATTTCTTTCGATTCATTATTATTCACCTGTGTGGGCGGTTTTCCGGGTGGTTCGTTCTTCAAATCAAAGTTTCCATCACAAAATCAGATTTTCAATACAAACAAACAATCAAATATTTCCTCTTTATAATATTAGTTTAGATAAGTTGCAGTGGCCAAATTCTTGCGAAGGAAAACGTCCGTTACACTAACGATGCTTTTTCTTAACATTGTTCATAGGCATGAATTCTTTAGCGAAAGTGATGTTTAATGATGGTCATATTTAATGGGTACTTTTGCGATTGGGACTTGGTACCTTTTGAGAATGAGACGTTTTACAACAATAGACCTAGAACCTAACGTGAATAGGACGTTTTGCGGGTAATACGAGATGCGAGACATAGCTTTAATAACCCTGCTTTTACCTGTAAATAATATGTGATGCGCATGTGTTTTCAATAGCAAGTATTAAAGTGAGGGTGATGTATGCATGAGAAGGAGGAAAGACATTTAACACCATATCATTGTCGGCGATATGCTTGGGCGTATTGTTTCATTTATTGACTGCATTGAGCTGCGTAAAAATCAGAGTGGTAAAAATCTCCTCATCCAATTCTTGCATATCTTAGGAGAATCGTTGGAAGTTGGCATAAATGTTAATCTCTATTGGCTATCATGTGTTTCTGTTTTACTCATGTTACTATTATTTAAACAAATAACTATACATGCTACAAGTATGGGCGATGGACGCTAGATGGCGCTAAACAACCATGTTTCATATAATCAAAGTATTTACCATTAAATTCATTTGTTTACAGAACATGTTCGAGTGTAACCATTTACCACTAATAGAAAGAACCAAATCTGAATCATTGGAGGCAACTGAGTCTTTGACTTCACTGACAAATATTTACGATTCGAGGAAAAAAGATTTAATAAGGCGGTCAACCGCATTAGAAGAAGACATGAATCTCTAATTACAGTTGTGCAGTTTCTGTTTTCAAATAATTTCTAATCAGTTTAATTTTACTATAATTATTCGTTTATATAAGCAATGGATTATAATGTCTACTGAAATAATGAGCTCTGTAAAAATGACGTTGTTTCATTACTAATGTTTACTTCGATAATTTCGCGATAATAACTAATAGCAGTGTGTAAAAGCTATGATAATAGTATAAAGGAAGTATTTTTTTGGGTATATATATAAAAAAAAATATTTACTGTGCTTCCAATATCAATTTAAAGCTGAACTGAACCCTTTCACCTTTTAGATACCAGGAAACTCTTATTGAATTGTTGTACACGAATGAAGGTGTACGCTCGTTGAAAGGGTCTCATATATCTGATCTTGGGTCAAAGAGAACTTCTTCCTTCTCAACGGCGAGCGTACGTAAGCCCAGCAAGGAAGAAGTGTCCAAAGCTGGTTTCCGAGGCCCATCTATCTCAGGACGAGTCAACCATTGCGGTCCCTACCATAGTGGATGCCCAATCAGCTGAGGAGCCACACATCCGCGTGAAGCGCAATCAGCTGGGTTACTGATTGCATTCCATTAACTGGCCTCGCCTGGCACGAGTTTCCAAGTGAGCTGTATCTCAGATTTCAAACAAATGTCCACATTTTCAAACAAATGAGGGTCCTGTTGATGGTCTACTGGTAGGCCTTCAAGCAGCGCTGGTGAGTTGGAGATCCATTTGCGCAACTCGTACCCAGCGGAGGCCAATATTCCAATCAATTCGTCACGAAGAAGGATCGCTTCCTCTCCGTTTACGCCCCGGTACAAATGTCATCGACGTACAGGTCGTCCTTCAAAATGGCGGACGCCCGAGGGAATTTCAAACTCTCTCGGTCCGCGAGCTCCCAAAGAGGACGAATAGCCAAAAACGGAGAAGAACGGAGTCTGTAAGTATTCGTATTGAGCTCATAAACAACAATCTCCCTCCTCATTTGTTTGACCCTCATTTGTTTGAGAATGTTGACAATCCTGCGATGATGGCTGTCCTCGGCATTCAGTACAAACCAGTCCAGGACATCTTTACATATGGTGTTGACTTGGAATTACATCTTGTCTGGACAAAACGACTGGTGCTGTCCACTGTCGCGAGGACTTTTGATCCAAACGGTTGGATATGTCTTGTCATATCTTGGGCAAAATGTTTCTTACAGAAACTTTGGATGGCAGGACTTGGATGGGATGAACCTCTCCGCGGAACTCCTGTCGAGGATTGGATATCTTTTGTAACCTCTCTTCCGGCGGTCAATGAGGTCTCATTGCCTCGTGCCATGCTCCCTCCAGGGAAGTATAAGGCCACCCTACACGGGTTTTGTGACGCTTTGGGGCGCGGCTATGCCGCTGTAGTTTTCCTCCGTACCGTCAGTACCTCGGGCCATGTGACGGTTTCTATAGTCATGGCAAAGAGCAAGGTGGCCCCTCTTCGGACTTCGCTTACCATTCCGAAATTGGAGCTATCGGGGGCAGCTCTTCTTATGCGCTTATTGAACACGTGTCTAGTACGCTTGGTAAATCCGTACAAATTAGCGCGACCTACGCCTGGACAGACAGCCAAATTGTTCTTTGTTGGTTGCGGGCGTCTGTTCACACTTTGGAGGTCTTTGTGGCTAATTGCGTATCCCAGATTCAGAAATCTGAGATACAGCTCACTTGGAAACACGTGCCAGGAGAGGTTAACCCAGTTGATTGCGCTTCACGCGGATGTGTGGCTCCTCAGCTGATTGGGCATCCACTATGGTAGGGACCGCAATGGTTGACTCGTCCTGAGGTAGATTGGCCTCGGACACCAGCTTTGGACACTTCTTCCTTGCCGGGCTTACGTACGCTCGCTGTTGAGAAGGAAGAAGTTCCCTTTGACCCTGATTTCTTGTTGAACCGTTACAGCTCCCTTAACAACTTGATTGGTGTCACCGCTTGGATTAAGCGCTTCGCGTATAATTGTAGGCACCCAACTCAGAAACGTTCGTCACCGATTCCCTCACCTGATGAGAGGCAGAAAGCCTTACTTGTTTGGGTTCATTCTGTGCAATCGGTGTACTTTGAAAAGGAAATTGACACTTTGAAACGGGCGAAATCTAAATTGACGGGAGCTATTAGCAAACTGAGCCTCCTTTTGGACAGTTCGGGTCTTTTGCGTGTTGGAGGGCGTCTTCGCAACGCCAACCTCCCCTACGGGGCTCGCAACCCCCTTTTGTTGCCAAAGGAAGGCCATCTTGTTAAATTGTTGGTGACAGATCGTCACATAAAAAACTCGCACGCCGGCTGTAATGCCCTGTTGGCCATCTTGCAGCGAGAATTTTGGATTTTGTCGGCCCGAAGAACGATTCGCAGTATAGTCTTCCGCTGCATGCCTTGTTATCGGCTCAAGGCCGTTACCATGCAGCCCTTGATGGGAGACCTACCTGCAGATCGTGTCACTGAGACTAGAACGTTTGCAGGAGTTGGTACGGACTTTGCGGGTCCCTTGTTGATCAAAACGTCAACTCTTCGCAATAGTAAAACCGTCAAGGCGTAGGTACTTGTGCGTCCTGGTTTGCCTCGCGACCAAGGCAGTCCATCTGGAGGTGGTATCCTCGGTCACAACGGAGGCTTTTGTGGCCACACTAGACAGATTTGTTTCACGACGCAGACTGCCTTCTATAATTCGGTCAGATTGCGGCACTAATTTTAAGGGTACGAACCACTATTTAAACGACGTTAACGCCTTCCTAGCTGATAAGCATATTGAAATTGGATGTAAACTCTCGCAACAGGGCATTACTTGGTTGTTTTCTCCCTCAATTTGTCCCCATTGGGGCGATATATTTGAAACTGCTGTAAAATCTGCCAAAACACACATGCGACGAGTTATTGGAGATACTATTCTCACATTTCAAGAGCTAGCGACTTTGTTTTGTAAGATTGAAGCTATGTTAAACTCTAGACCGTTGTGCCCGATCTCTTCAGACCCTAATGACCTTGAAGCCCTTACGCCGGGCCATTTTTTGATTGGTCAGCCACTTGTTGCCTTGTCTGAGTACCCTTATGTTGATGTGAGACCTAATCGTCTCTCGCGGTTTGAATTGGTTCGCCAATTGACTCAGAGCTTTTAAATATATGATATTTTAAATATATATGATAAAAGCACTACAGCATCAATACTTCTCAGATGACATCAACGCGCTCGCCAGGAACCACAGGGTTTCAAAGTCACACCTTTCACTTTCTCCCATTGTAAAAAATTATATCCTTCGACTTGGTGGCCGTCTTGATAATAATTAATCGCTGAGATATGACAATAAGCACCCAATTTTGCTTCCCAAAAAAGATCACATTGTGAACCTCATCATCGATTACTAGCACCGGAAGTATTTACATGCCGGTCCGCAATTATTAAGTTCGCTGATACGACACAAATTTTGGATAGTTTCTGGACGTAGCAGGGTGAACATAGCTTCCGCCTTTGCAACTATTGTTTTAAGAAAAATCCCCGTTTTGATACGTCCTATATAGCAGTTCTTCACACCGCCCGTGTCAATGAAGCAGGACCCTTTTTTTATAGTGGAATGGACTACGCGGGGCCCATAAGTATCCTGATAAGCAACTCGCGCTTGTCACATTAAACTTTCGGTTGTGCTAGAAATACCATGTCGCATATTCGTGCATTTCGACGCTTTATATTCCGTCGAAGAAAAAATCACTCGTTATTTTCAGATAATGAAACGAATTTCATTGGCGCAAAAACCCACATGGATGAGATAAGCAAGTTTCTAAAATCCAAGGCCTTTCGAGATTCCTTCGAACAGGAAACTACGTATCAAGGCATAAACTTTCATTTTTATCCGCCTACAGCCAGTCACTTTGGAGGTAGCTAGGAAAGTCAAATCCGCGTCATTAAACGACACCTTCGTCGCTCCATCGGAGAAGCAGTTCTCACAAATGAAGCATTGTTCACTGTCCTACCACAAATTGAGGCAATGATCAATTCTAGACCGCTAACCTAGCTAAGTTCAGACCCTGCGGAGCCTGATGCCCTCAGAACTGCGCATTTTTCAACTTTTGGTCTACTGGACTCATTTTATTCCGATCTATGCCCGCCCAGGTCCGTAGACTTAATCCGTAATAAACGCCTAACGCCGCCTTGATGACATTATTCAGAGGTATTGGAATCGTTGGAGGCAGGAATATCTTAACAGTCTTCAAGCACGCTCTAAGTGGAACACCAAATCTAACCCGGTGACTAAAGGCACCATAGTTCTCATCAAAACGGAAAAATCACCGCCCTTACAATGGCCGTTAGGTATTGAGGATGTGAAACCTTAGTCAGATGATGTAGTCTGGGTCGCTATTGTCTGTACACAAAATGGCACCTATGTCAGACCTGTGGTGATACTCTGCGTTTTACCCTCCCAATAAATTCCGCTTTTAGTTTGAAAAGCCCAGCGGGGCTGCCTCCCCCTAAGCCATAAGCTTTAGTTAAGTTTATAAACTCGTATATTCCGTTTCTATATATATTCTTAGTATTTTAATTACTTGTGTTTGTTCAGATTTCCCACATAGTTATCCACGCACTCTTGGTGGTTGCAACTTTTCCGCTCTACTTTTATTAGCTCGGCTTTATAGCTGCAGCTCTCCTTGACTCTTTGGTTCAGAAGTCATCTTAACTCCTAAAGGCCGGGGTTCCCTCCTGAAGGCCGGGGTTCTTTTTATTTGTAATAATGGATGATTGAAAAGCATGCTAATGTATTGCTCGATCATTGTGGCGGGACACATCTCCCAGCAGCTTCTGCAAAAGCCGTAGCTGGCAATACAACTGTCCGCAATGACCAGTCCTCAGCTGTCATTTGCGCTGACCAGACAGTTCTAGCGCTATTGACCGCCGCGCGTGCGCACATAACAATTAGTCATTGAAATTTACCATAATAGTCTAAGAAAAGAGACTTGGAAGTGATCGTAGAAAGAAGCACCACACCGCCCACAAGGATCACCGGTTTCTCAAGGACTGCCGAAGGACATCTGCTTAAGGCGTTACATTGGTATGTAATCATCACCCGTATTACAATAATTAGGATCTAAACCTTCGGCCTCCGGATTGTGGACTCCTCTCTTTATCGCCAAAAAAAAATATTTACATAGATCATTTGTATAACATTAATAAAACATTATGTATAAGCTGAAGCATAGACGCTTCGCTCGCACTTCGTGCTCGCTCGGTCAATAAATATAACATACAAAGTTACTAAGTTATAAAGTTACGTTTTCATTTATCCTGATCATAGAAGCTTATTTTTTTTGTTACATGACCATTACATACATTTGTGTCATACCCACAACTATGATTTTTGTTTTAAATTCATGATTTAAGTACTTCCTATGAAATCTCATGAATATTTGACTGGATTTAATGTTATTATAATACTCCATTTTCCACCGTTGAGTATTTTAGAGCAAATTGTATGGGCAGCAGTAAGTGTATAATAATTATAGTATGATTGATTTGTAATATTTCCTGTAGTCGTGATACACTAAAATTATAACACATTTCCTGTGCACCCTTGGCTTTTCCCGTTTATGGTGAAGAATAATATGTTAGTGCGCATTTTCACTCATTCAATTTAAAGGATTCTGGTCTACGAATAAGTATGAAAAGAAATGTAATTTAAGCTCAAAAACAACAGAAAGCAAACTATACCGCCGCGGGCGTGGCTTAAAAAGTGTACCTCGCGGTGCTGTCAGTTCGCCGCGTGGGTTCGAGTCAAGCGGTTGTACCGCGGGAATTTTCAACTGAATTTTTCAATGTTCTTCTACGTTGTTTAGAATTTAGAAATCGATCACTACATAAACAACTCCAACCCTAATTGTCACACTCTGACAAAATAGAAGAAAAGACGGAGGCTCGTAAAACATCAAACTGAAGCCACACTTTTATACAAGTGTACGATAGAAGTGTTGCCATATGAAAGCAAAAGTAACTAAATTGTGGGATTTATAGCAAATACATTTTTGACGATATAAATATACAGAATATAATTACAGCGTTAAAGTACAATAATAGTGCACAATCCTCACGTTTATTATTTTATATACATTTTACATATTACGTTCTCTAGGACAATAAATAATTGACTAAGGTCGTGTTAGGTCACGTATATGGTAGGGTTTCGACGCAAGTGCCGTAGTTGGAAATAAAACTTTTTATTGTTATTGCTGATAGGTGTAAGCTTTTGACCACAATCTCACTTGATGGTAAGTGATGATGTGGTCGAAGATTTTAACAGGCTTAACCTAGAATTACTGGTTCTCAAGGAAAGCTGCAGGAACACACCAAATCAAATCAACCTGCTGCGTGGCAGTCCATAGCCAATGCCACTGAGCCAGTACTTGGCGAGTCTTTTTTAACCGATTTCAAAAATGGAGGTAATCGATTCCGCCTATGTGTATGTAATATTGTCAGAACTGCACAGTTTTTTGTTATGTACACTTATTAAATTGGCACAAATGTTTAGAAGCTAGTAGGGGGAAGTGGGGCAGATTCATACAAGGGGCACCGTCATACACTTGATATATCTGATGTTAGGCGCACATCAACAAAATGACTTATGCGTTCGCGTAGCTTACTCATGTCTGTGGTTACTGACGGAGTTTTACAGCAGTCGGTGTGAAACGTGCGACAGTATGACACGGAACGAGATTCGGCCACGCGTAAGTAATTTATTAACCTCACTTTTAAAGTATTTTTTTTAATAAATGCTACTCTCTAGATTATTCAGTTCTATTTTATTTAATAGATAACAGGGTCAAGTTTGTGAATTGATCTGTGAATAATTCTATATATGGTTGCCTTTTTTGTAGCAATATTTTAATTATATTTTCTTGTGCTGGGGTAGGTTCATACAGATGTATGCGGGGTACATTCGTACTGTATGAACGTGCCCCATTTTATTGTTTTAGTTTGTAGAATTGAGGTTATATCGTAATTTATTTTCGCAGAACGATCATGATCAGAAATTACAAGAAAAAGGGTACTAGGAGTGGATAGGTGGACGAACAGCCAATGTTAAAAGCCATCGATGAAGTTTTGGAAAGCAAACTCTCTTTTCGGAAATCAGCAGCCAAATACGGAGTTAATGCACAAATACTACAAAGACGAATCAAAAAATTACGTAAATAACAAGATTTTGGTAAGGAAACTCGTGTATTCGAATATAAATTTACATCGCAGCAAGTTTTTACAAAATCAGAAGAGGATCTTTTGAGATAATGATTTTGATATTTTAGATTCCTCGTTTTGATTGTGATAATTCTTAAATTGTTAAATATTGATAGTACCACTAAATCACTAAATAAGATCGAGGCAGTGGGGTGTAGCTATTTAAATAGTGATGTGATTGATGAGAAAACAGTCTTTCTATAGGATAATTTCGTATAGAAAGCCATAAATCGCCATAAAAATAAAAAAAACCTATATTTTTATTTATATCTGTTTAGTAAGTATAAGTAATATTAAGTAAGTATTCATACGTCATACCTTTCATAAACGTTGTGTTTTGATACCTTGATTTTGATAAATAAATAAACATTTCATGCACAACTTGTGTATTTTTTCACATATATAAAACTTCCCATAGCCTGTATGTAGGTGCCCCGCATGTGGGGTACATTCATACATTCGTATTTTTTTTAAAGTGTTATAAAAAGTTGAGCATATGTATTTACACAAATTAGATGTTTTTGATATATTGCCAGATAGTAAGACTATTGATTTTTGATAAATCGATATAGATATCGATACCCGAGAGAATTCTATGAGGCGAAATATAAAACCTGTTTGAAGCTGCCCCACCTTCCCCTATAGACTAATACTAGCTTCAGATAATTAATTTATTGGTAAAACAATTTACAAGTCAAAACATTCATATACACAAACATTACAGCTTCTAAACATTTGTGACAATTCCATAAGTGTATGTATGTTTGTTTGTTTTAGTATATTGGTATGTTTGTCCACGTGTTACACAGAAACTAGAAATTGTAATCTATAAATTTTTGTTTTTGTGAATAAAGTACCTCTCAACTATGGAGTTATTGTAATTTTTATCGAAATCAGTTCAGTAGTTTTCAAGATATGGACTTTTAATTTAAAAATATGAAGGTTTCAACGACGCTGTATGTCTTACTTGCAATGTCTAAGAACTGTTGTTTTTTTTAAGGTATAGGCCTTGTCTTACTTAAGTTAGTGCAGTTTCCATAATATGCCGTATTATCTATAAATTCATTTCTGGATATTTAACACAACGCTATCTATTAATTAAATTTGAGTGCTACGTTACAAAATATAAAAATTACGTGAGGACAATGCCTTTGTGTGTATGTCCGATATCTTTCTGATTTGTTTTCATTACGTGCTGTCATTATTTTACATTATTATTAGATTTATGAGTTCGTATCAATGATTATACGCACTGGTATAGTAGTATAGTGATCTGTGCGGCAAACAACCAAGAACATAATATGATTTTGTATAAAACATGCACAATTTCATAGATCCATGATATAAAATTACTTTTCTCTATGCTTTGTATATACTGTCATAAAGAAACTCATTGCTACAGAAGATACGTGATTGCACCCCCGTGCGTTCTTATTTGTCGTTCAACGACGGAAGATCGCTCCAAGCAGAGCGACGCTCGTCATCCGCCTGTACTCGTATCATATCTGTCACTGTCAAAATCCACGACATGACACGTCAACTATTTGAAGTTTTGACATTTGTAGAGAGATTAGCCATAAAGTAACTTTGTATTATACCATAAAGTAACTTTGTATATACTGAAATAGAGACCAAACTTGACATCCCTAGGTGTTAATAGATTTTTTTTGATGACGTCACGGTTAGTAATGTCCGTATATAACAGATGGCACTAAAAAATTAAATAAAAAAAAAACAGTGCTGCCATCTGTTTTTCATAAATGCTCATCCCAGTTACGTATGGTTGATACTTTCTACCTTTATTTATTTAAATATAGATATATCTATAAGTTTTTTATAGATATACTATATATTTAATGTCTTATATTAACCTGTTATCCTATAAATTGCTATCAAGGAACGCGTGAAGATCATTAACTCTTTTAAATATGGACCAAATCACCAATGCTTCCTGCCACGGGTCGAAACATATAGCATCAAAAGTAAAAGCAGTAATAAGATCCAGCCAAAAACCTACAATAAGCTTGATAACTAAATACAACAGTCTATAAGTTTATGTATGTTTTATTATCCTAATTTATCTACTTGCAACTATACATAACAAAAAAATGTCTTTCCACCTCATTGTAAAAATATCGTAAATGGCACCATAACAACGCCCCTTTATGATCACAGCCAGCATAAAAATAATGCACCATTCACAGCTAACTTTAAACTAAATAAATTTAAATTTCTGGCACTTAAAGTAAACAAATCGGCAAGATGCAATATCAAATAGGAATTGGCTATAGGAATTAGGGATGCTCACCATCGATTCAAATCGATAATATAATTATATCAATAATGCACGAGACTAAAATTTCGTGAATTAATTATTTCGATTTGAATTGAATTATTCTTATTTCTTAATAGAAACTTAAAGTAAAACAAGCCGGGCAACCAAATTAATTTGCTGATAAGCCTTTTCCTTTTTTGAATCCAAGGCAGAATAACATATAAATTTAGTTTGTGGGGACATTGGAGGGCTCGTCTGGGCTTATCACCTCGAAGTTGTACCTCTCAATACATAAATTAAACATATTAAACCAGTTACAGTTAGTAAACTCGATTTCCCATCGATGAGTATTTTGATTTCTATCCGGTGTAAGTTTTACCTTTAATTAATAGTATTAGTCTATCATGTATCGTGATATTTTTTCTTTACTTTTATTATATTCGTATTTCTACGAGTATATTAGTCACACCTCTATATTGTCTCTTTATTTGAAATCACGTCAGATTTGTGCTTTTTGCCATAAAGTAAATTTTGTATATTTTTGTACAGCGATTTTTAATAAATATCTTCGTTTAGTAGCAGTACGGTGTATATGTACACCCCACACGCTAGGATACGAGAATTATTTGTTGGGTCTCTTCTTCTGTATCAACGGATAAAAAGTTTAATTCTGTAAACTCCGCAAAGCCCACACATCCAATTCAATTCCTCGTTGCTAAATAATTACTCGTTTTTAGTACTAAACACATCACAATCAGTAGTAGCACTGGCAGGATTTTCTCCACTTGAAAGTGATCAATTAATTAAAAGCTCAATGCCAACAAAAAATTACATCAATGAGGATCGTACTCAAAGTAAGTATATGTACTTGGTTCTAACAATACGATCACATTTACTTGCAGCTCGCTCGCAGAAAAGTAATACCAAATGTTTACTTGTCATTTTATTTAACCGGAAAAGGGCACAGCACAGCACAATACCAGCCGGGAAGTAGTCATGAACCATCTTGAGATAGAATTCACTCCATTTCATTTCAAAAAAGAGAACCCAAGAGTTTTGGGAGCATTGACATACGTGTCTGGTTACATAGCCCGTAAAGCAAAATTTTTTTTTTTTTAAGATTGCACTAAATGTGTAAATGTAACTTTGGGACATTCTGATTATATACGGAGGAGAGTATGCACAAGGATGGCTATGCACACCCAGCGATATAATAACAAATGTTGTATCAAATATACAAGACATCGTTTATAATATAAAAAATGATATATATCAAAATCATGTGAAAATGTACATAAAAAGCCTTTGTTTAATATGAATTGATTTTAATGATATTGAGTGCCATGAACATAATAGGAAATTACAAATATTTCTTTTAGACTTCTGTAAACGATTTTTCTTGCATAATTATTGCAAAGACGTAAATAAAATATTAAATGGCAAGCGACCATTAGAAGAAAATGATGATAATGTTAAAACGAGAGCAATGAAAATATTTAAAAGATCACATAAAAAGAAAAATTGAAAGAGCGCATGTTCCCTCATAGAACTTAAACGATTCTGCTACTGATTTGTTCGAACTTAGCATTCGATCACTAACTAAGTGATTCCAACCCTAATTATCACATGGGAAATGTCTGACACCTGTTCTTTTTTTTTATTAAGGTATTGGCCTATGTCTTATTTAAGTTAATGCAATTGCCATATGCAATAACTATTTTCTCCATATTGTATAACAACGCCATCTGTTATTTAACGAAATCCCTAAATTTGAGTGCTATGCTACAAAAAATAAAATACGTTAGAGCAATGACTTTGTGTGTATGTCAGATATCTGTTTTATTTGTTTGAATTACATGCTGTCATTATTTCACATAATTATTTATGAGATTGTATGGTCTGTATTATACTGCCTAGAGATATGTAAATAGCTGCATAAAAATACTACATGTTTTTTAATCTTAACTTTAATTGTATATATCATCGTACTGGAAGAGTGTATATAAATTAAAAAGCACCACTATGTGAGTAAATATATTATAAGGACACAATAAAATTATGCCTATGATAATAAAATACTACGAACTATAAACATCACTACAGCTACTACAATGAAATCATTTAGACAACCTACAAGTCAATGCAGACTCACAGGCAGGCCAAATGCTCCAGCCAGTTTGAAGCATGGCCAAGATGCAGGCAGCATTGTCCCATTGAATTGCAATGAGCGCAATTTGAGCCAAATAGGTGCTAGCATTTTGATATTTTTTTATTATTATCATACATCATCAGGGTCTTTTGCTTGGAAACGTTGAATTATTGAGTGGATGGCAAGGCTAAAGATGACTGGTCCCAGAGGAGCACATTTTTGTCATCCTACGGATGATAATATAACTTTATTTTAATATATTAGTTTTAACAAAAAATTTTTTTGAAAATAAATCTGTGATTTTTCAAATTGACCATAGGCTTTTTCAAAAAATATTTCACAACAAAGTAATATTATTTATTCTGGTTATATTTGTATATGCTTTTACTGAAGGCAAACACACAAAGACCTTGATTTCGTTTCGGTAAAAGTAAACAGCTGACTTTTTCAGATCTTGCAATGAATATCAACCAATAAAAAAGTATAAGAAATATTCTACCAAGGTAATGTAATCATCATCATAAAATATTTTGATGATTTCCTGAAATTCAAGATATATATTTGCTTAGTTTTTTTTTCTATCGTGATGTAACATGCATGAGGCCCACATGGTGTTAGGCGGTAACCTATAACAAATGCAGGTCGTCACATGTGGCGAGCTGCACTGCGTCTATCGCCCTGAGACAAAAAGTTCTTAAGTATCATGTGCCTGTAATTTCACCATACCCTTCGAACCGGAACATAGTAATGTGAACATTACTACATGGCGGAAGAAATAGTTAATAGGTTCGAACCCCGCCGCGGGCTTGAGCTTCACCGCGTGGTGGAAAGGCATTTTGCGAATGCCCGCCTGGCTAGCGACCACCCTCAAGTAGAAAATCTGTCGCGAAGCACCTACCGATGTGTTCCGGCAGCTGTCCTTGAGAACCAGTATTTCTAGACAAAGCCTGTTAACACCTTCAACCACATCATCACTTACCATCAGGTGAGATAGTGGTCAAAGGCTAACCTATCAGCAATAAAAAAAATTAGGTATACGGGAATATATAAAGATAAGTCATAATCAACAAATGTGGTTAGAAAAAATCTGCAGGCACAAAATATTATGATTTTGTAATTCGACTATTTTATTGAAGTTACAAAACGGTAACATCAACTCTGAACCTTACGTCAATGACGTAATTTCGGTGCTTTGATGGTGAAACCAGGAGCAGTCGTATTCCGTCGAGGTGCAGAGTTAATGCGGCCGTGTTCATGAATTAATTCTTTTTACAGCTTGTTTTAGTAATCAGATTATTATTACCATTTAACGTTTCAAAATGGGGAGTACCACCATAGACTTGTCTATGTCTAGTATGTCTGTTTTTCTTGATAAAAGGGTAAGTCCGCTCAATTTGCACTCAGTATTTATATTAAACTTTACTAATCAGATTAGATTCTTTTTATACAATTGTTGAATAGTTTAGGAAAAAGTATAGTACACCCAACGGAAATGTTTTTGTGCTATATGACTAGCTCAGTAAATATTAGCAGTGGCTTGGCTTATATATATTACTTGAGACGTACATATCAGACGATATGTGGCTAATTAGACGCTTCTGTCTATCCCATCAGGGATAACTAATGCTGTTTTTGATAGGTTCAACGGGCGGTGGTCTCAATATTTCTTAATATTATTAATTAATCTGTGAAATGTACCTTTCCTCATCCATGTTTATCTTAAGCTAATATAATAAGGCATGATTAAATTATTTGTTTGCATTAAATAGACTCTGAAGCTACTAAACTCATTTGAACATTTTTTTTACCGTTAATTCCTACATTATCCCTGATCTAGGATAGGCGATAGAATATTTTCAAAAAAGTCAGGGATCCGTATCAAAACTTTGATAATATAAATCAACGTGTGAAAATAAAATACCCAAATAAATCTTTACATGGCGTACGCTGTGAGAGTTTTCATACGGATCCCTAACTTTTATTAAGGACTAGCTGTACCTGCGACTTCGTTCGCGATTGCCGTACCTGCAAACTAAATATTCACATCTGAGCACTGTTTATCTCATTTAAGCAACGCTGTGGTCAGCGGTGAAGCACTCCTAGTAAAGCATAGCTCAGAAAAGAGCTTTTTACTTTGGGTTTGATAACTCCCGGGTTGTATTTTCCAGAAGACAGTAGGTAACTCAGAGATTTTTCTTTTCGCACAATAAATGTTGAAGAAAAGTACTTTGTGTTTACATTTAATCTGAAATGTATAAAATCTGAAGAGAAAGCCAATTTTGTGGATAAATATAACATTTGAAACCATATTGCCAATAACAGATTACATAATTTTTAACTGATTTTCAGGATTCTGCTGGGAGTCACTTTCGATGGGACAGCATACAGAAGTTTATATATTTGGCATCCGGTTTTTCAAGCACAATGTTTAATTTTAATATATTTTCGAAGGTGGCCAATAACAGTAAGCAATTTTATAGTAGTACTTAGGTTTAACCTGTTTGTTTAACTCCAGTTTCGCTAGTGGTACCAAAACCCCGTTTTTGTTCACGGCGGTGACACTCCGGGTAACCTTAACTATCCGGGTAAACTAATGGTTGTTAAGCATGCTTTACTCATACAACAACAACTCATTTGTTTTGGTCTAATGCGTGAATGACAACAGGTTGTCTAAAGTCGTCTTTTACTTGGCCATGGTAGAAGGTAAGCGGAAGCATGGTGTCAGTATCTGAGTTACAAGGACATGTCCAAGCGGCATCTGAGTTATTGTGCTATTGACACTAAAAACTGGAGAGGAATCATTTTTTTTTACTTCTTCAGGCCATTTGTAAAATTTGTCTGTTAAAAAACGCAGGACGAATATGCCAATTAATTACAAATTTGAAGCAGTTTTAAAGAAGGTGCTGCTGCCCACCATCAGTATTTTTCCCTTAGTCGCCTTTTGCGACACCCACGGGAAGAATAAGGGGGGTTCAACTCTCACTGGGCACCCCACTGATTCTTATCTTACGTACTGCATAAGCAGCAAAACCAAGTCTTCACACATACAGTGGATCACACTGTAAGGTTAAATCCATTTGATTCCCAGGAAGACTGTCGCATTATCAATAGAGAATTTATCTAGGCCAAGCTTAATGCTTGGTTCAACATTTGGTTTCAACAAGAAAACTATAAACATTAGTATTGCCGATTTGTATAAGCAATCCAAAACTGCGTATCAACTATTTTGTTTTAGTTACTTATTTAATTATATTACAGTACAAAAAACCACACGCAATTATTTATTTACTTATTGAGTGTTATTAATAGGAAATAATAAATGTGGTTTAAATTTTGAATGAAGTTTGTAATGTACCGGTAATTAATTTATGCACGTGGTCTCGTAAAAAAATTTAATTGTTAATAATAATTACCAATTACAATTATAAAAAAAACTTACGCTCATACACGCGTGTGTTTAGGGTGACGCGACCGCGGCGGACGTACCGCACTCAATATCCTGAGGAAGGCTTCCGGTAGAAGCCGAAACATTGTCGATCGTCATATCGACTCACAGTAAGTTTGTTTCACGCTCAAACATCCGTGTTTTCAAACATAAAATACCTATTAAAATGATGTATTAAATGCCATAATGTAGTCATTATAATTATAGAGTTTAATGATAACATTTTTCTTACGTTTACGAAACGGCAGGAAGTATAGAACTACCCAATATACTACTACTTAGGTATCTACTTTATATAAAACTAGGTTCAATTTATCGTTCGCATTATTTTTTTAACTGACTAAAAAAAAGGCGGAAAGTTTTGAAGTAGTCACGTATATATTTTTTTTGTTACTTGATCAACCAGGAAAAAGTAACACGTTAATAAAAAGAAATAACCGTAGACATCTGAGATAAAAAGTAACACTTTTTGTCAAACACGCTATAAGCTATCTCCATTGTCAACCATTTGTCACCGTAACATTGGGTCTGACTGTGATTGGGTCTAATGCTACTGCAGCGGTGGTTTCTAACATAACACTACTTGTTTCACAAGTATCTATCCGTGCAGGAACGGAAAAATACTACATTTACTATGGGTTACTGTCAAATCTCTAATTGTAAAGTGATGGTTTCGAGTCAAATTTATAAATTAGTAATATTAAATGCATTAAAAATGTGAAAAGAAGAAGAATAAGATAATGGCATATTATTATATTTAATTATATAAATGTAATTATTTGGGTTATTTCTTTATTAACAAAATACTACGAACTATATACAACACTACAGCTACTACAATAAAAGCATTTAGATCCCCATAAGTCTTTGCAGACTCATAGGCAGTCCAAATGCTCTTGCCCACTACCATTTGGCAGCGTGCCCAGCATGCTGGCAGCATTGCACCGTTGAATTGCAATGCTTATTCTTTGAGCCAAATAGGTGTCAGCATTTTGATCACGCGACGCATCGACCAAGCGCTCTGATAAGTTTTGGAAAATACTGTGAGCTCCCGGTCCCCACGGACCCAACGTCTCTACACCAAACGGCTCAAATATGTAACCCATACCGAGGTTAGCATACTTGCGCCGCTTGAGTTGCTCCGCCGAAGTAGCCGCGGCGCCATCCCTCGCGTTGTGTGCAGAAAGATGTGACGGTAGCGACCCACACTAAGGGCCGTCCTAACTTCCATGGAAACAGAGTCATGCCGTCAGGTCTTTTACCATCATCACGCGTCAGGCCGTTCGGTTCGAAAACAGCTGCAGCATTGGCGCTGGTAAAAGCCCAGCAAATGATATCGTTAAGGCTGGCGTGGCGGGAAATTCGACCAGCACTTCGAGAGCAGGAAAGGCCATGGCGGCCGAGTTGGTCAACTGCAGTACCACACTAGCAGAGATGTGCAACACAATACCTTGCACCCAAGCGTTAGCTTATAGCGAGACGAAAAGCGGAAGGATCTATAAAGCTACCAGTTTTGTAAGAAGGCTAATAATGACTTGTAAACAAAGACCAGATTCCCACACAGAAACAGCGAGAATACGAGCGAGAGCTCTGGGGTCCCCCAAGGGTCAATATTAGGCCCGTTACTTTTTATCGTCAAATAATATTAAAAAATAGTTGAAGTTTTTTAAATTGCTATTACATGCCGATGACCTGTAAATGTATCATTGTATAAATACTTATCAAGACTACTTAAAATTCCAAAAAGATCTGGGCAGATTTTTAGTGTATTTTATTAAAAATAATTTTACTACTAAGACAAAAACAAATAATTTTATACAAATACAAATTAATTTATTCCTCCTTATTGTGATACATTTATGATGAGTCTATGACTCTAAAACTAGGCTGGTGGCCTGTATCTCAAGAGCTAATGTCCTTCCTGGCTTTAGAGAATCTGTAACACATCTATATTTTTTCTTTTATATATATTATTTAGTAACAATTTAAAATTGAACCAATACATTGAAACATATATACATACAGGAAAAATATTTAACGAAATTGTTTTTATTCGAAATTAACGTCATTTTGTTTATTTTTAATGATAAATATTTACGTTTAGTCATTATTCTGTGGTGTAGTTATTGGTGTACGAGTTCAAGTGAATGTTTGTGAGGAATTTGAAAGGTGTATGTGTCAGTGCGTGTTTCTGTATGTTTGAGTATACGTGCGTGTGAAGGGTATGTGATTTGTAATGTGTAATTTTACATATGTGTTATGGGATTCTAACTTTGATGAAGTTCAAGTCATAAAGGATTAAGGAATAATATTAGGTAGTAAAATAATCGTTAATGTAAATATTCAAAATATAATAATAGCACGTTTCAAAATATAATAATAGCAGTTTAAAAATATTTATTTTTTTCACATAGTAACCTCAACAACGAATTAACGTATTTACTGCATAATAATAAACCATTTTGAAGAGCTGCTAAAGAAATTTAAATTATTGCAATTAAACTCTAGGAGGCAACAATTAGATATCATGCTTCTGTATGACCAATATTAGCTACAGTATAAGGTACTTTTTAGACCTCATCCTCGCCGTCTCATAATTATTATTATAACTAAGAAAAATTTTCTTTAGGAAAATATTGTGATTCTGTTTGTTGGTTCTTGAATATATATATAAACAGTCCCTTCAGTGTCGTTATATAGTTTACACTGTATATAGATATATATATACATATACAGTGTTAACTCAAGGGACTGTGAATTTTATGGCGTTAAAGAAAGGTGTCGTTAAATGAAGAGAAGAAAAAAGTTTGTGAGCAACTAAGAAACGTATAGATAATCCATGATTCCTACTTAATAGTCACGGTCAACAACAGTCTACACGTGCAAGCAATCACAATTTATAATCAAAAGAACAAATTGCTTTGAAAGTTATAGGTAGAGAGATAAAAAGAAAAGGAACAACAGAATTATTCTATATTATGATAATGGGCTACTACGTAACCCTACATATCGAGTGGCCCGACACGCGCTTGACCGTTTAATTATATTTTTGTCTACTTTTAGAACATTTAAATTTAAGTCTCCTGCTACGAGTATAACAATTTTCTTATTCTCTCGACACATTTTATTTAAAAGATCTCAAAAAATATATTCATATCATAATCAGGACGATATAGTGCAACAATAACTGTTTTTGAAGGTTTTAATTCTATTGCCGCTAATTCGCAATTCGTTTCGAAAGACAATTTGTTTAAATCGTGCCTAACCTAATAATCTAAAGTGTTCTTTATATATATCGCCGTTCCACCGTGTTCAAAAAATACTCGGTTATAGCAAGTCGCCGGTGTATCATTTTCAATAGTCATCGCTTGCATCTGGTGATTTTTCCCCCAAGTCTCCGTCAGACATAATACGTCGCAGTCTATATCATTCGCTATATTTTCTATTTCTAAATATTTTCTATGTATGCTTCGAACATTAGCAAGTAGAATTATCGTGTTTGATTTTGCCTTTGGTTTGTTTGAAAATTTGGGCTTTTGTTGTTTATTGCAGAGTGATGCTCGCGGCAGTTGATGAAGTGTAGGGAAGATGTTGCATAACATTTATTTTCAATGCATCTGATTACATTATCCGTTACAAAATTTTTCATTGGTAAGAAGTTTTTCGTGTTTTCATATCTTATATTTGGATCTATATACTTAACGTTTTCATTAACTTTTGCCAAGTTAGCTATTTACATGTTATTATTGAATATGTCTTCATCGTGTATGCTATTATAACGCAGTCCTGTGATAATAACATTGAACTTCCTTTCCGATTCGTTTAATAAATTGTTTAATAGTTTTAACTACTTTCGTTTGTTATAATAAATCGAATTATGATATTTTGTAATAAGGATTGCTACAGTGTCGTTTCTGTCTAGATCTTTCAATTTATTTTGGCATTTTCAAATATTGCTTGAAATCTTGCGTCGGCCTTGCAGGTATTAAGCTCTTGAGACTCCGTCTTTTCTATTATTTTTGTCGCTATTCTTTGGCCAACACTATCGGAAAATATGATCATGTTGTTTTTTTTAATTTAAATTAGTTTTTCTTGTCTTGTTCGGTTTTCGCTGGTAGTTTAATTTTTCTTAGTTTTTCGGTTTTTTCATTCGTTATATTTTTAATAGTAGTTAGTGATATTTTAATCGTATTATTTACTTCTATAGTACTACAGCTCGAATCGTTTAACTCTATTGCTCGTTTTGTTATTTTCTTTGCCGATTTATTTGATGTTGTACCCTGTTTAGCTAAAGAGTTTCGCTTTTTAGGGGTACTTATCGCTTCTGTGAATAGGTTTTTTCAATTCATAGCAAGGTTGTCTTTTTCAACAAATTGTTTCTTAATTTCACTATTTTCTAGCATCAAATTTTCGATTTCTTTGTGAGCTATTTGCAATTCTAATTTTAATTGTGTAATTTCTTTGATTAATTCTATTTCCTTATCAATTTGAAAAGTAGATGTAGAAATGTCTGGCATGCTATGGGTGCTTAATTATGCTTGTTAATTATTATGTAATCCGCTGAGCTGGCGTTGTTGCAACCATAACAATATTAAAATTAATTATGTCTATTTGATCCACATTAAGGATACACCAATATACTCCTAGTAGTTCAAATCCGTTTGGCCAACATGGCAACTGATTTACTCAACTGCCTTTGAAAATCAGCAGAGTATGCTCTATGGATTTTGACGAAAACGATACTTAGAAATCATTAAAAGAAGGTATAAGCTTCCATGTTACACAAAACTGCAGTTACAGTTTTATACAGTAATTACATATTGTTTTATTATAAAAACTACTTTTTATATATCAAATCTGAAATTAAGCTACTTTTTCGACCAGATGATTCGTCACGAAAAACGTCAACCTTTTTAAGAGATACTATAGAAAATGAATACTGAAAAAACGATAAATATTGGTATGTTATATAGGTTTGGCTTTTTGGCTCATGAAATAACTATACCATTGAAACAGTTTCTTGTTTGGTCTAATTAAAGCACTAAAAATTTTACAGGTTAAGGAAAATTTACCTACTGCCAATTTTAAAGTGTGTAATTTACCAGAGTTCTCACTAAAACATATACTGCAGACCCTCAAGCGCATAAGGCACAAAAACATAAATTGTTGAGGTTTAACTATAATTTTTTGCACTTAATCTTGTGGTATTTTTGTTTTTTCGTAGATCTGAAACTGATTTTCAATGTTATTTTTAGGAGAATAATACCAACGCTAAATATAGTAACGAACAGCCAAGAAAAACAAAATTTAAAAATTATCTTTATTCAACTAATACTGCAAAGCACGAATGAAAAATTGAAAATGTTTGACCGGATCTAGCGTTTCTTGAGTTGTAAAATGTATCCCAAAAAAATATTTAAGAATACTTGAGAGGTGTCAAGGGACACCCGGATGGTACGAAATTCCTTTCGATGAATTGGTGAAGGAACTGTATTTTTATAAACGTTATAATAATTAAAAAATATTTTTTACTAGCAGCCCGCCCCGAATTCGCACGGGTTTTCAAAACAAGAAAATATTATTATACACACACATAAACCCTTCTATTTGAGTCAGGTTACTAAGAAAAGAAAATGTTTGAATATAATTATTTTAATGCTCTTATATTTATATAATTTTTTGCTCTTATGTTTTTTTTATCGCGCAAAATCATTAACCTCTTTTTGCGCAGTTGGATAAAAACTATTTTATGTCCTTCCACATGTCTCAAACCATTTCCATACCAAATTTCATCCTAATCCGTTGAGTAGATCGGTTATCGCGCAAAATCATAAACCTATTTTTGCGCACTTGGATAAAATCTATTCTATGTCCTTCCTCATGTCTCAAACCATTTCCATACCAAATTTTATCCTTATCGGTCCAGTAGATCGGTTATCGCACCAAATCATTAATTTTTTTTTGCGCAGTTGGATAAACACTATTCTATGTCCTTCCCCATGTCTCAAACCATTTCCATACCAAATTTCATCCTAATTGGTCTAGTAGATCAGTTATCGCGCAAAACCATTAACCTCTTTTTGCGCAGTTGGATAAAAACTATTCTATGTCCTCCCCCGTGTCTCAAACCATTTCCATACCAAATACCATTCTAATCGGTCCAGTAGATCGGTTATCGCGCCAAATCATTAATCTCTTTTTGCGCAGTTGGATAAAAACTATTCTATGTCCTTCCCCATGTCTCAAACCATTTCCATACCAAATTTCATCCTAATTGGTCTAGTAGGTCGGTTATCGCGCAAAACCATTAACCTCTTTTGGCGCAGTTGGATAAAACTATTCTATGTCCTCCCCCGTGTCTCAAACCATTTCCATACCAAATTTCATTCTAATCGGTCCAGTAGATCGGTTATCGCGCCAAGTCATTAATCTCTTTTTGCGCAGTTGGATAAAATCTATTCTATGTCCTTCCCCATGTCTCAAACCATTTCCTGTAGTTGTTGTTGTAGTAGTTTGTCCTGATTTACATTTCCTGACTTATTATTTATTCGTAGAGCCCGCTCCTTATGGTAAGCACGATTCCTGATAAAGATCCGGTGGTATCTTCATGAGGTATCCTGCTTAATGATTTCCAACTACCTTGCTGCGAATCAGCCATGCATCGAGTATTCTTATTCTGAAAAATAAAAGGGCAGCTAGTGGACTTATCAAAATAATATTTCAGTATTTTGAGTACAGGCAATAGTTGAAGTTGGCAGAGACACACGACAAGAGGCCAATATGCCTCCTCCTCGTTACTAAACTATATATATTTTGAACATTGCTCCAAATAATGATTCTATAAAAAAATTAAAAGCGCTTCAAATACAAACCATTGTTTCAGTAAGAATATTCGACTATCTTATTTTGGAGATAACTGTTGGAATGGCCTACATGTTTTTGGATTATTTTATAAATCTCTATACCCGGAGGATAGACGCAGCTAAACTTTTAAATCCTCTGCTGAAGGGTATAAGTTTTGGTATGTTACTACAAACAGGTCAATGGGCTGTGATGGTAAGATCATCAATAAGAAATTGTACTAAATCCTATAATATGAATGTTTGAATTGTAATAAAAGTAATGAATGTTTGTTGTAATAAATGAAGAAGAATCATAGGTATTAAAAAGATGTAATTGAATATTTTGATTAAAAGTGTATACATAGTCCGGTCAATTTAGACCAAAAAATGAGAGTGAAGTTACATAAAGTCCCAACAAGCTGAATTTCTGTGAAATTGTTCAAAACATAATTATAAACAATGTCTAGAAGTTCCCCATCATTCCCGTGTATGGAAAAAAAAATATTCAAGGTCAAAGGTCAAAAAAATGAGTTTTCCGTGATTTTCAGCAAAACGGTAAGTTTTATCATAAAAGTACCTCAGAAAAAAATTGTAGATCATAAAATTATCTATAAAAAATGTATCAATACTTTTTTTCTTACGAGCCACCGTTTCTGAGATATAACGATTCAAAAAGTTATAAAAGTTGTTATCGTCATAATATGCATGAGTACGCCACGTATATACATCTAGAGTTGTTATATTTTATATAATATATATATTATATATTAACCCCCTTACTTATAAAAACATCGCTATGTAGTTGCTAAGTAATGGATAACTAAACAGTGTTTAAGTAATGCTTAAATATTTCTTACTTATAAACGCTACATAGCACCTGTTTAGCTAAGCAATGGATAATGAGGTCGAACGTATTTTAAACTGACAACATTGTACTAAAAAGTATTATGAATGACCTAAATGGCCAAATAGCATGTATCTAGTGCTAAATATCTTGAAATTAAAAAGTAAATATAATACTTTTCTTTGTATACCAACTTAACTGTGCAGTTTTCGAGGGCGCTACTGGTCAAGGAAATCAACTACGAACTGTCACAATTTGAAGGAATGTTGTAGTTCTTTTTTCTGCCACCTGAACATATAAGTTGGTGGGTCTGTAAACAAATCAGCTGATCAGAAATATGGGCGCCATCTTGCTACTTAAATATTTAAACATGGGAGGGACGGTGTTTAAATTGACAGCTGATTGAAGCAGTACTTAGGTACTGGATAAAGTTATGTAGCGTTTATGAGTAAGAAATTTTGTTAATCAGCGGCTAAGTAATGCTTAAAATTTAAGTAGCGTTTATAAGTAAGGCTGTAAATGTTAAAATATTTTTCTATTGGTCATTGTAACTACGTAAAACACAGAAATCTACCATTTACGATTGTTTTGAAAAAGTAAATATTGAACACAACACTAATGCGACATACATCATTGACGGAGGATACTTACTACACCGCGTTGTGTGGGATAGCGAAGAAACATTCAACGTTATCTAAGATAAATACGTTCAATGTGTACGTAGAAATTTTGGTTCCAGAGTTACTGTCGTATTTGATGGCTATGATGATTGCACGAGAAATATCAAAGCTGCAGAATAACGTCGTTGAACTTTAGCAACATCTTCATCTTCTGATATTTTATTTGATGAACTTATGACAGTCCCAACCAGTCAACAGAAATTTAAATTTAAATGAACTTCAACACTTTTTTTTTATTAACATCGCTTTTATCTTTTCCAATCTTTGAAAATTTCCGTTATTTTGCAATAGTTTTACATTAAACAGGATCACAACTGACCCGTGGAGTGGGCCTACTGGGGAAACCACGTTAAAAAAACGCGCTACACTACCTCAAAGGTGGCGTGGAAACGTGTGCATATTATGACGATAACAACTTTTATAACTTTTTGAATAGTTATATCTCAGAAACGGTGGCTCGTAAGAAAATAAGTATTGATACATTTTTTATCGATAATTTTATGATCTACAATTTATGTCTGAAGTACTTTTATGATAAAACTTACCGTTTTGCTGAAAATCGCGAAAAACTATTTTTTTTTACCTTTGACATTGAATAAAAAAAATTCCATACACGGGAATGATGGGGAACTTCTAGACATTGTTTATAATCATGTTTTGAACAATTTCACAGAAATTCAGCTTGTTGGGACTTTATGTAACTTCGAATGTCTAAATTGACCGGACTAACAGGGTTATTGGTAAAATGCTAACTACCTCTTAGGGTTGACTTCTGCTAGTCCTAAGAAACATTTTGAGATGTATTTTTAAGCTACTGCGTAGCTTCTATCGCGTGCCTTTAGCGTGGAGACCGAATCCAGAAATTCCGTAACGAAAATAACTTGACACCCCCACACTCCGGCCGGCACAGCGGTGATACTTTTTAGTTTTGCCATCTATCGATAAATAGCAGAACTTTTAATGACTTTTTGAAATATCACGCTTGCCTCTTTAATTCAGCAACTCGCCTCTAGGTGGCTTTGGTTGTATCGGCATTACTGCGCATGCGTAATCCCCCTCTTCGCCCCGCAATCTGGTGACTCATGCCTGCTTAGAGTTTCGGCGTTAGGGCACCTCCTCTTTGTATTTACTTCATGGTACAACTCTACGAAGCTCGCACGAATCGAGACGAGCTGCTCCGAAATCGGACGAATACATATATAGTATAGGTACTTATCATCTATGTACAACAGTGAATATCTGTACTCGTATAATTTGTGTACAAAGTGTTTTAAATATAAATAAACAAAGTGCATTTATTAATGAAGAAAGTCACGAAAAAATTGTGAAGGAAAATGAGTGAGTACTCTATATATATACATTTTATTATTATTATTACAAATGCAGTATTATTTTTTGTTTTGTTAATTTATAAATAATACTGATATAAAGATAACCAAAATTTTTGATATTAAAGTGAGCGATATTAAAAGTAACCCTCTTTTATACACACACACACACACACACGTATAGTTTAAATTCTCAATTGAGATTCTCAATATGTATGTATATATATATGTGTAAATTCATTCAAACCAAGCACGTGTACTATTTAGTACCTTTGTGTTTTATGTATAGGTAATACACATTATGCCGCGCAGAGAAGGTATATATGATATTATATTATTTATTTATTAATAATATATAAAGCTCGATTACCACTCACTGACTGACTGACTGACTGATTGACATAAATGTTCTCCTAGAAGGAGACGAGTAGGGCTAAAATGATGTATGGCAAAAATGTTCGGGGGGTTTTGGTGAGTATGAGAAAAATCGAAAATCATAAAAAAGACGCCTGCCAAGTAAAGATGGATAACGTATCTCGAAAACGGTAAGAGATGGGTTAGAGGTGTTTGAACAAATGTCATAGGGAATCGGGAGAGCAGTCGAATGACACCTGTCAAAAATCCAAAATGGCGGATTTCAAGATGGCCGCCATACAAATTGATCCGAGCCTGCTGAAGCGAGGCCGTTAGGCCGAGGTTCAGTAGGGGCGGAGCAGTTTGTATGGGGGCCTTCTTGAAATCCGCCATTTTGGATTTGTCCCAGGTGCTCCTATCATTCTTTATACTGCATTTGGAGTGTATTACCTTATATTTTCGACTGTATTAGGAGTTTTTGTGGGATTTTTGACTGAATTTGGAGTTACTGTCCTACATAAGTGTAGTAGCGAGCCCGAAGGGCGAGCTCCTGGTGAGGCCGAAGGCCGAACTTTCGGTCCGCGAGGCCGAAGGCCGAGCGTATGATGCGCGAGCCCGAAGGGCGAGCGCTTGGCGAGGCCGCAGGCCGAGCCGTGTTGGTAACTTGCGAGGCCGAAGGCCGAGCTCCGACTTGAGAGTTTTTTCCACGTCTCCGACTGGTCTCCATGGCAACTGCCCGCGGTAACCGAAGCACCTACGAGTGGGGTTCCTTAACAAAAGTGACTCAGAACCTTGGTACCATTCTGCCCGTACCACCTTTTTATGGCAGTAGGGTGAATTTGGTTTGGTGGCTACAGTTTGTTTCTTTATTGTATTGAGAGTTTATATGGGATTTCATACTTCTATTGGAGTTTTGAACACACTTTTTTTTACGTATTAGGTGTTTTGATATTGTTCAAACTTGCTCAACGATAAATGCGGGCCGCATGCGGCCCGCACACTGCCCGAAAAACTAGTTTATTTATAATATATAAAGCTCGATTACCACTGACTGACTGACATAAATGTTCTCCTAGAAGGAGACGAGTAGGAACAACGTGATGTATGGCAAAAATGTTCGGGGGGTTTTGGTAAGTATGAGAAAAATCGAAAATCATTAAAAAGACGCCTGCCAAGTGAAGATGAATGACGTATCTCAAAAACGGTACAAGATAGGTAGGGGGTGATTGAACAAATGTCATAGGGAATTGGGAGAGCAGTCGAATGACACCTGTCAAAAATCCAATATGGCGGATTTCAAGATGGCCGCCATACAAAATGCTCCGAGCCTGCTGAAGCGAGGCCTTTAGGCCGAGCTTCAGTAGGGGCGGAGCAGTTTGAATGGTGGCCGTCTTGAAATCCGACATTTTGGATGTGTCTTACGTGCTCCTATCATTCTTTATACTGCATTTGGAGTTTTTTATCTTTATTTTCGAATGTATTAGGAGTTTTTGTGGGATTTTTGACTGAATTTGGAGTAACTGTCCTACATTAGTGTAGTAGCGAGCCCGAAGGGCGAGCTTCTGGTGAGGCCGCAGGCCGAACTTTCGGCCCGCGAGGCCGAAGGCCGAGCGTATGGGGCGTGAGCCCGAAGGGCGAGCGCATGGCGAGGCCGGAGGCCGAGCCGTGTTAGTAACTTGCGAGGCCGAAGGCCGAGCTCCGACTTGAGAGTATTTTCCACGTCTCCGAATGGTCTCCATGGCAACTGCCCGTGGTAAGCGAAGCACCTACGAGTGGGGTTCTTTAACAAAAGTGACTCAGAATCTTGGTACCATTCTGCCCGTACCACTTTTTTATGGCAGTAGGGTGAATCTGGTTTGGTGGCTACAGTTTGGTTCTCTACTGTATAAGGAGTTTATATGGGATTTCATACTGTTATAGAATATTGTTTTTTTTTCTAAATATATAAGGTGTTTTGATATTGTTTCAAATTGCATAACGATAAATGCGGGCCGCATGCGGCCCGCACACTGCCCGAATAACTAGTTATTTATAATATATAAAGCTCGATTACCACTGACTGACTGACTGACTCACTGACATAAATGTTCTCCTAGAAGGAGCAGAGTAGGGTAAAAATGAAGAATAGCAAAAATGTTCGGAGGGTTTTGGTGAGTATGAGAAAAATCGAAAATCATTAAAAAGACGCCTGCCAAGTAAAGATGGATGACGTATCTCAAAAACGGTACGAGATAGGTAGGGGGTGTTTGAACAAATGTCATAGGGAATCGGGAGAGCAGTCGAATGACACCTGTCAAAAATCCAAAATGGCGGATTTCAAGATGGCCGCCATACAAAGTGATCCGAGCCTGCTGAAGCGAGGCCTTTAGGCCGAGCTTCAGTAGGGGCGGAGCAGTTTGTATGGTGGCCGTCTTGAAATCCGACAATTTGGATGTGACCCACGTGCTCCTATCATTCTTTATACTGCATTTGGAGTGATTTACCCTATATTTTCGACTGTATTAGGAGTTTTTGTGGGATTTTCGACTGAATTTGGAGTAACTGTCCTACATTAGTGAAGTTGCGAGCCCGAAGGGCGAGCTTCTGGTGAGGCCGAAGGCCGAACTTTCGGTCCGCGAGGCCGAAGGCCGAGCGTATGATGCGCGAGCCCGAAGGGCGAGTGCTTTGCGAGGCCGCAGGCCGAGCCGTGTTAGTAACTTGCGAGGCCGAAGGCCGAGCTCCGACTTGAGATTATTTTCCACATCTCCGACTGGTCTCCATAGCAACTGCCCGCGGTAACCGAAGCACCTACGAGTGGGGTTCCTTCACAAAAGTGACTCAGAACCTTGGTCCCATTCTGCCCGTACCACCTTTTTGTGGCAGTAGGGTGAATTTGCTTTAGTGGCTGCAGTATGGTTCTTTATTGTATTGAGAGTTTTTATGGGATTTCATACTTCCATTGGAGTTTTGAACATTCTTTTTCTTAAAGTATTAGGGGTTTATGTGAAATTTCCAAATGACTCAAGATAGATGCGGGCCGCATGCGGCCCGCACACTGCCCGAAAAACTAGTTTATAATATATAAAGCTCGATTACCACTGACTGACTGACTGACTCACTGACATAAATGTTCTCCTAGAAGGAGCAGAGTAGGGTAAAAATGAAGAATAGCAAAAATGTTCGGAGGGTTTTGGTGAGTATGAGAAAAATCGAAAATCATTAAAAAGACGCCTGCCAAGTAAAGATGGATGACGTATCTCAAAAACGGTACGAGATAGGTAGGGGGTGTTTGAACAAATGTCATAGGGAATCGGGAGAGCAGTCGAATGACACCTGTCAAAAATCCAAAATGGCGGATTTCAAGATGGCCGCCATACAAAGTGATCCGAGCCTGCTGAAGCGAGGCCTTTAGGCCGAGCTTCAGTAGGGGCGGAGCAGTTTGTATGGTGGCCGTCTTGAAATCCGACAATTTGGATGTGACCCACGTGCTCCTATCATTCTTTATACTGCATTTGGAGTGATTTACCCTATATTTTCGACTGTATTAGGAGTTTTTGTGGGATTTTCGACTGAATTTGGAGTAACTGTCCTACATTAGTGAAGTTGCGAGCCCGAAGGGCGAGCTTCTGGTGAGGCCGAAGGCCGAACTTTCGGTCCGCGAGGCCGAAGGCCGAGCGTATGATGCGCGAGCCCGAAGGGCGAGTGCTTTGCGAGGCCGCAGGCCGAGCCGTGTTAGTAACTTGCGAGGCCGAAGGCCGAGCTCCGACTTGAGATTATTTTCCACATCTCCGACTGGTCTCCATAGCAACTGCCCGCGGTAACCGAAGCACCTACGAGTGGGGTTCCTTCACAAAAGTGACTCAGAACCTTGGTCCCATTCTGCCCGTACCACCTTTTTGTGGCAGTAGGGTGAATTTGCTTTAGTGGCTGCAGTATGGTTCTTTATTGTATTGAGAGTTTTTATGGGATTTCATACTTCCATTGGAGTTTTGAACATTCTTTTTCTTAAAGTATTAGGGGTTTATGTGAAATTTCCAAATGACTCAAGATAGATGCGGGCCGCATGCGGCCCGCACACTGCCCGAAAAACTAGTTTATAATATATAAAGCTCGATTACCACTGACTGACTGACTGACTCACTGACATAAATGTTCTCCTAGAAGGAGCAGAGTAGGGTAAAAATGAAGTATGGCAAAAATGTTCGGGTGGTTTTGGTGAGTATGAGAAAAATCGAAAATCATTAAAAAGACGCCTGCCAAGTGATGATGGATGACGTATCTCGAAAACGGTAAGAGATAGGTAGGGGGTGTTTGAACAAATGTCATAGGGAATCGGGAGAGCAGTCGAATGACACCTGTCAAAAATCCAAAATGGCGGATTTCAAGATGGCCGCCATACAAAATGATCCGAGCCTGCTGAAGCGAGGCCTTTAGGCCGAGCTTCAGTAGGGGCGGAGCAGTTTGTATGTCGGCCGTCTTGAAATCCGACATTTTGGATGTGACCCACGTGCTCCTATCATTCTTTATACTGCATTTGGAGTGTTTTACCTTATATTTTCGACTGTATTAGGAGTTTTTGTGGGATTTTCGACTGAATTTGGAGTTACTGTCCTACGTTAGTGTAGTAGCGAGCCCGAAGGGCGAGCTCCCGGTGAGGCCGAAGGCCGAACTTTCGGCTCGCGAGGCCGAAGGCCGAGCGTTTGGTGCGTGAGCCCGAAGGGCGAACGCTTTGCGAGGCCGCAGGCCGAGCCGTGTTAGTAACTTGCGAGGCCGAAGGCCGAGCTCCGACTTGAGAGTTTTTTCCACGTCTCCGACTGGTCTCCATGGCAACTGCCCGCGGTAACCGAAGCACCTACGAGTGGGGTTGCTTATTAAAAGTGACTCAGAACCTTGGTACCATTCTGCCCGTACCACCTTTTTATGGCAGTAGGGTGAATCTGCTTAAGTGGCTACAGTATGGTTCTTTATTGTATGGAGAGTTTATTTGGGATTTCATACTTCTATTGGAGTTTTGAACTTATTTTTTTTTTATATATTAGGGGTTAAGGTAAAGTTTAGTACTGCATAACGATAAATGCGGGCCGCATGCGGCCCGCACACTGCCCGAAAAACTAGTTATTTATAATATATAAAGCTGGATTACCGTACACTGACTGATTCACTGACTCACTGACTGACATCATTGTTCTCCCAGAAGGAGTCGAGTAGGAAGAAAGTGATGTATGGGAAAAGTGTAGAGGGGGATCAGGGGAGTATGGGAAAAATCCGAAAACTCAAAGATGACGTCTGCCAAGTAAAGTTGGATGGCGTATCTCTGAAACGGTAAGAGATAGGTAGGGGGTGCTTGACCAAATGTCATAGGGAATCAGGAGAGCAGTCGGATGACATTTGTCAAAAATCCAAAATGGCGGATTTCAAAATGGCCGCCATACAAAATCCTTCGATCCCTCAAAAAAATAGCTGGTTCTACCAGAAAGAGTTGATTACGGTTATAGTAATGTATTACGAAAATGACTAAAGGGTTTAGCTGAGTAGGGAAAAAAATTAAAAACCCTAGAAATGACGCCTGCCAAGTAAGGCTGGACTACGTATCTCGAAAACGGTAAGAGATAGGTTGGGGGTGTTTGAACAAATGTCATAGGGAATCGGGAGAGCAGTCGAATGACACTTGTCACACGTGCTCCTCTCATTCTTTATACTGCATTTGGAGTGTTTTACCTCATATTTTCGACTGTATTAGGAGTTTTTGTAGGTTTTTTGACTGAATTTGGAGTTACTGTTCTACGTTATTGTAGAAGCGAGCCCGAAGGGCGACCTCCTGGTGAGGCCGAAGGCCGAACTTTCGGCTCGTGAGGCCGAAGGCCGAGCGTATGGTGCGTGAGCCCGAAGGGCGAGCGCTTGGCGAGGCCGCAGGCCGAGCCGTGTTAGTAACTTGCGAGGCCGAAGGCCGAGCTCCGAATTGGGAGTAATTGCCTTGTCTCCGACTGGTCTCCATGGCAACTGCCCGCGGTATCCGAAGCACCTACGAGTGGGGTTCCTTAACAAAAGTGACTCAGAACCTTGGTACCATTCTGCCCGTACCACCTTTTTATGGCAGTAGGGTGAATCTGCTTTAGTGGCTACAGTATGGATCTTTATTGTATAGAGAGTTTATTTGGGATTTCATACTTCTATTGGAGTTTTGAACTTATTTTTTTTAAATGTATAAGGGGTTAAGGTTAAGTTTAGTACTGTATAACGATAAATGCGGGCCGCATGCGGCCCGCACACTGCCCGAAATACTAGTTATAATATATAAAGCTCGATTACCGTACACTGACTGACTGACTGACTGATTCACTGACTGACATCATTGTTCTCCCAGAAGGAGTCGAGAAGGAAGTAAGTGATGTATGGGAAAAGTGTAGAGGGGGTTTGTGTGAGTATGGGAAAAATCCGAAAACTCTAAGATGTCGTCTGCCAAGTAAAATTGGATAGCGTATCTCTGAAACGGTAAGATATAGGTAGGGGGTGCTTGACCAAATGTCATAGGGAATCGGGAGAGCAGTCGGATGACATTTGTCAAAAATTCAAAATGGCGGATTTCAAAATGGCTGCCATACAAAATCCTTCGATCCCTCAAAAAAGTAGCTGGTTCTACCAGAAAGAGTTGAGTACGGTTATAGTAATGTATTACGAAAATGACTAAGGGGTTTAGCTGAGTAGGGAAAAATTTAAAAACCCTAGAAATGACGCCTGCCAAGTAAAGCTGGACTACGTATCTCGAAAATGGTAAGAGATAGGTTGGGGGTGTTTGAACAAATGTCATAGGGAATCGGGAGAGCAGTCGAATGACACCTGTCACACGTGCTCCTCTCATTCTTTATACTGCATTTGGAGTGATTTACCTCATATTTTCGACTGTATTAGGAGTTTTTGTAGCATTTTTGACTGAATTTGGAGTTACTGTTCTACGTTATTGTAGTAGCGAGCCCGAAGGGCGAGCTCCTGGTGAGGCCGAAGGCCGAACTTTCGGGCCGCGAGGCCGTAGGCCGAATGGACGGTGCGCGAGCCCGCAGGGCGAGCGCTAGGCGAGGCCGCAGGTCGAGCCGTGTTAGTAACTTGCGAGGCCGAAGGCCGAGCTCAGACTTGCACCGATTTGGCTGAAAATCGATACATAGGTTGTTTTCGTCATCCTTATTCCAAATATGAAATTTTTATTTCGATGACGTCTGCCAAGTAAAAAAAGTTACTCCGATTTGGCTGAAACTCGATATTTATGTGGTTCTGGACGTCCTTATTCTAAATCAAAAATTTTTGTTTCGATGACGTCTGCCAAGTAAAAAAAGTTACTCCGATTTGGCTGAAACTCGATATTTAGGTGGTTCTGGGTGTCCTTATTACAAATCTAAATTTTTTTTTCGATGACGTCTGCCAAGTAAAAAAAGTTACTCCGATTTGGCTGAAACTCGATATTCAGGTGGTTCTGGGTGTCCTTATTCCAAATCTAATTTTTTTTTTTCGATGACGTCTGCCAAGTAAAAAAAAGTACTCCGATTTGGCTTAAATTTTATATCTAGGTTGTTCTGGACGTCCTGATTCCAAATATGAAATTTTTTTTTCGATGACGTCTGCCAAGTGCAGATAAATCACGTATCTTGAAAACGGTACTAGATAGGTAGGGGGTTTTTGAAAATATGTCATTCGACTGCTCTCCTTATTCCCATAAGGAGAGCAGTCGAATGACATTTTGGATGTGTCACACGTGCTCCTCTCATTCTTTATACTGCATTTGGAGTGTTTTACCTCATATTTTCGACTGCATTAGGAGTTTTTGTAGGTTTTTTGACTAAATTTGGAGTTACTGTCCTATATTGGCGTATAGCGAGCCCGGAGGGCGAGCTTATGGTGAGGCCAAAGGCCGAACTTTCGGTCCGCGAGGCCGAAGGCCGAGCTTATGATGCGTGAGCCCGAAGGGCGAGCGCTTGGCGAGGCCGCAGGCCGAGCCGTGTTAGTAACTTGCGAGGCCGAAGGCCGAGCTCCGACTAGAGAGTATTTTCCACATCTCCGATTGGTCTCCATGGCAACTGCCCGCGGTAGCCGACGCAGCTACGAGTGGGGTTCCTTATTAAAAGTGACTCAGAACCTTGGTCCGATTCTGCCCGTACCACCTTTTTATGGCAGTAGGGTGAATTTGGTTTAGTGGCTACAGTATGGTTCTTTATTGTATTGAGAGTTTATATGGGATTTCATACTTCTAATGGAGTTTTGAATATACTTTTTTATGATGTAGCAGGTGTTTTTTTGACAATTCCTACTGACTCAAGATAGATGCGGGCCGCATGCGGCCCGCACACTGCCCGAAAAACTAGTTATAATATATAAAGCTCGATTACCATTGACTCACTGACTGACATAAATGTTCTCCTAGAAGGAGACGAGTAGGAACAACGTGATGTATGGCAAAAATGTTCGGGTGGTTTTGGTGAGTATGAGAAAAATCGAAAATCATAAAAATGACGCCTGCCAAGTGAAGATGGATGACGTATCTCAAAAACGGTAAGAGATAGGTAGGGGGTGTTTGAACAAATGTCATAGGGAATCGGAAGTTTAGTCGAATGACACCTGTCAAAAATCCAAAATGGCGGATTTCAAGATGGCCGCCATACAAAATGATCCGAGCCTGCTGAAGCGAGGCCTTTAGGCCGAGCTTCAGTAGGGGCGGAGCAGTTTGTATGGTGGCCTTCTTGAAATCCGCCATTTTGGATTTGTCCCAGGTGCTCCTCTCATTCTTCAGACTGCATTTGGAGTGTTTTACCATATATTTTCGACTATATTAGGAGTTTTTGTGGGATTTTTGACTGAATTTGGAGTTACTGTCCAACATTAGTGTAGTAGCGAGCCCGAAGGGCGAGCTCCTGGTGAGGCCGAAGGCCGAACTTTCGGTCCGCGAGGCCGAAGGCCGAGCGTATGGTGCGTGAGCCCGAAGGGCGAGCGCTTGGCGAGGCCGCAGGCCGAGCCATGTTAGTAACTTGCGAGGCCGAAGGCCGAGCTCCGACTTGAGAGTATTTTCCATGTCACAGAATGGTCTCCATGGCAACTGCCCGCGGTAACCGAAGCACCTACGAGTGGGGTTCCTTAACAAATGTGACTCAGAACCTTGGTACCATTCTGCCGGTACCACCTTTTTATGGCAGTAGGGTGAATCTGGTTTGGAGGCTACAGTTTGTTTCTTTATTGTATTGAGAGTTTATATGGGATTTCATACTTCTATTGGAGTTTTGAAAATTTTTTTTTTATTGTAAAAGGTGTTTTGATATAGTATAGTACTGCATAACGATAAATGCGGGCCGCATGCGGCCCGCACACTGCCCGAAAAACTAGTTTATAATATATAAAGCTCGATTACCACTGACTGACTCACTGACTGACTGACTGACATAAATGTTCTCCTAGAAGGAGTAGAGAAGGGTTAAAATGATGTATGGCAAAAATGTTCGGGGGGTTTTGGTGAGTATGAGAAAAATCGAAAATCATAAAAAGACGCCTGCCAAGTAAAGATGGATGACATATCTCAAAAACGGTACAAGATAGGTAGGGGGTGTTTGAACAAATGTCATAGGGAATCGGGAGAGCAGTCGGATGACATCTGTCAAAAATCCAAAATGGCGGATTTCAAGATGGCCGCCATACAAAATGATCCGAGCCTGCTGAAGCGAGGCCTTTAGGCCGAGCTTCAGTAGGGGCGGAGCAGTTTGTATGGTGGCCGTCTTGAAATCCGACATTTTGGATGTGACCCACGTGCTCCTATCATTCTTTATACTGCATTTGGAGTGTTTTGCCTTCATTTTCGACTGAATTGGGAGTTTTTGTGGGATTTTTTACTGAATTTGGAGTAACTGTTCTACGTTAATGTAGTAGCGAGCCCGAAGGGCGAGCTCCTGGTGAGGCCGAAGGCCGAACTTTCGGCTCGCGAGGCCGAAGGCCGAGCGTATGGTGCGTGAGCCCGAAGGGCGAGCGCTTGGCGAGGCCGCAGGCCGAGCCGTATTAGTAACTTGCGAGGCCGAAGGCCGAGCTCCGACTTGAGAGTTTTTTCCACGTCTCCGACTGGTCTCCATGGCAACTGCCCGCGGTATCCGAAGCACCTACGAGTGGGGTTCTTTAACAAAAGTGACTCAGAATCTTGGTACCATTCTGCCCGTACCACTTTTTTATGGCAGTAGGGTGAATCTGGTTTGGTGGCTACAGTTTGGTTCTCTACTGTATAAGGAGTTTATATGGGATTTCATACTGTTATAGAATATTGTTTTTTTTTCTAAATATATAAGGTGTTTTGATATTGTTTCAAATTGCATAACGATAAATGCGGGCCGCATGCGGCCCGCACACTGCCCGAATAACTAGTTTATAATATATAAAGCTCGATTACCACTGACTGATTGACATAAATGTTCTCCTAGAAGGAGACGAGTAGGAACAACGTGATGTATGACAAAAATGTTCGGGTGGTTACGGTGAGTATGAGAAAAATCGAAAATCATAAAAATGACGCCTGCCAAGTAAAGATGGATGACATATCTCAAAAACGGTACAAGATAGGTAGGGGGTGTTTGAACAAATGTCATAGGGAATCGGGAGAGCAGTCGAATGACACCTGTAAAAAATCCAAAATGGCGGATTTCAAGATGGCCGCCATACAAAGTGATCCGAGCCTGCTGAAGCGAGGCCTTTAGGCCGAGCTTCAGTAGGGGCGGAGCAGTTTGTATGGTGGCTGTCTTGAAATCCGACATTTTGGATGTGACCCACATGCTCCTATCATTCTTTATACTGCATTTGGAGTGTTTTACCTTATATTTTCGACTGTATTAGGAGTTTTTGTGGGATTTTTGACTGAATTTGGAGTAACTGTCCTACATAAGTGTAGTAGCGAGCCCGAAGGGCGAGCTCCGGGTGAGGCCGAAGGCCGAACTTTCGGCTTGCGAGGCCGAAGGCCGAGCGTATGGTGCGTGAGCCCGAAGGGCGAGCGCTTGGCGAGGCCGCAGGCCGAGCCATGTTAGTAACTTGCGAGGCCGGAGGCCGAGCTCCGACTCGAGAGTATTTTCCACGTCATCGACTGGTCTCCATGGCAATTGCCCGCGGTAACCGAAGCACCTACGAGTGGGGTTCCTTAACAAAAGTGACTCAGAACCTTGGTACCATTCTGCCAGTACCACCTTTTTATGGCAGTAGGGTGAATTTGGTTTGGTGGGTACAGTACGGTTCTCTAATGTATTAAGTGTTTGTATGGGAAATCGTACATCTTTTGGTGATTTGAAATAAATTTTTTTAATGTATAAGGTGTTTTGATATTGTTCAAACTTGCACAACGATAAATGCGGGCCGCATGCGGCCCGCACACTGCCCGAATAACTAGTTTATTTATAATATATAAAGCTCGATTACCACTGACTGATTGACATAAATGTTCTCCTAGAAGGAGCAGAGTAGGGTAAAAATGAAGTATGGCAAAAATGTTTGGGTGGTTTTGGTGAGTATGAGAAAAATCGAAAATCATTAAAAAGACGCCTGCCAAGTGATAATGGATGACGTATCTCGAAAACGGTAAGAGATAGGTAGGGGGTGTTTGAACAAATGTCATAGGGAATCGGGAGTGCAGTCGAATGACACCTGTCAAAAATCCAAAATGGCGGATTTCAAGATGGCCGCCATACAAATTGATCCGAGCCTGCTGAAGCGAGGCCGTTAGGCCGAGGTTCAGTAGGGGCGGAGCAGTTTGTATGGGGGCCTTCTTGGAATACGCCATTTTGGATTTGTCCCAGGTGCTCCTATCATTCTTTATACTGCATTTGGAGTGTATTTCCTTATATTTTCGACTGTATTAGGAGTTTTTGTGGGATTTTTGACTGAATTAAGAGTTACTGTCCTACATAAGTGTAGTAGCGAACCCGAAGGGCGAGCTCCTGGTGAGGCCGAAGGCCGAGCTTTCGGTCCGCGAGGCCAAAGGCCGAGCGTATGATGCGCGAGCCCGAAGGGCGAGCGCTTGGCGAGGCCGCAGGCCGAGCCGTGTTGGTAACTTGCGAGGCCGAAGGCCGAGTTCCAACTTGAGAGTATTTTCCACGTCTCCGACTGGTCTCCATGGCAACTGCCCGCGGTAAGCGAAGCACCTACGAGTGGGGTTCCTTAACAAAAGTGACTCAGAACCTTGGTCTCATTCTGCCCGTACCACCTTTTTATGGCAGTAGGGTGAATCTGTTTTAGTGGCTACAGTATTGTTCTTTATTGTATTGAGAGTTAATATGCGATTTCATTCTTCTAATGGAGTTTTGAACTTACTTTTTTTAATGTATAAGGTGTTTTGATATTGTTCAAACTTGCACAACGATAAATGCGGGCCGCATGCGGCCCGCACACTGCCCGAAAAACTAGTTTATTTATTTATAATATATAAAGCTCGATTACCACTGACTGACTGACATAAATGTTCTCCTAGAAGGAGGCGAGTAGGAGCAACGTGATGTATAGCAAAAATGTTCGGGTGGTTTTGGTGAGTATGGGAAAAATCGAAAATCATTAAAAAGACGCCTGCCAAGTGTAGATGGATGACGTATCTCGAAAACGGTAAGAGATAAGTAAGGGGTGTTTGAACAAATGTCATAGGGAATCGGGAGAGCAGTCGAATGACCTCTGTCAAAAATCCAAAATGGCGGATTTCAAGATGGCCGCCATACAAAGTGATCCGAGCCTGCTGAAGCGAGGCCTTTAGGCCGAGCTTCAGTAGGGGCGGAGCAGTTTGTATGGGGGCCATCTTGAAATCCGACATTTTGGATGTGTCACACGTGCTCCTATCATTCTTTATACTGCATTTGGAGTGTTTTACCTACATTTTCGACTGTATTAGGAGTTTTTGTGGGAATTTGGACTGAATTTGGAGTAACTGTCCTACATTAGTGTATAGCGAGCCCAAAGGGCAATTACCTGTTGAGGCCAAAGGCCGAACTTTCGGTCCGCGAGGCCGAAGGCCGAGCGTATGGTGCGTGAGCCCGAAGGGCGAACGCTTGGCGAGGCCGTAGGCCGAGCCGTATTAGTAACTTGCGAGGCCGAAGGCCGAGCTCCGACTTGAGAGTTTTTTTCACGTCTCCGACTGGTCTCCATGGCAACTGCCCGCGGTATCCGAAGCACCTACGAGTGGGGTTCCTTAACAAAAGTGACTCAGAACCTTGGTACCATTCTGCCCGTACCACCTTTTTATGGCAGTAGGGTGAATCTGCTTTAGTGGCTACAGTATGGTTCTTTATTGTATGGAGAGTTTATTTGGGATTTCATCCTTCTATTGGAGTTTTGAACTTATTTTTTTTAATGTATAAGGTGTTTTGATATTGTTCAAACTTGCACAACGATAAATGCGGGCCGCATGCGGCCCGCACACTGCCCGAAAAACTAGTTTATTTATTTATTTATTTATATTTATAATATATAAAGCTGGATTACCGTACACTGACTCACTGACTGATTCACTGACTGACATCATTGTTCTCCCAGAAGGAGTCGAGAAGGAAGAAAGTGATGTATGGGAAAAGTGTAGAGAGGGTTTGGGGGAGTATGGGAAAAATCCGAAAACTCAAAGATGTCGTCTGCCAAGTAAAGTTGGTTAGCGTATCTCGGAAACGGTAAGAGATAGGTAGGGGGTGCTTGACCAAATGTCATAGGGAATTGGGAGAGCAGTCGAATGACATCTGTCAAAAATCCAAAATGGCGGATTTCAAAATGGCCGCCATACAAAATCCTTCGATCCCTCAAAAAAGTAGCTGGTTCTACCAGAAAGAGTTGAGTACGGTTATAGTAATGTATTACGAAAATGACTAAGGGGTTTAGCTGAGTAGGGGAAAAATTAAAAACCCTAGAAATGACGCCTGCCAAGTAAAGCTGGACTACGTATCTCGAAAACGGTAAGAGATAGGTTGGGGGTGTTTGAACAAATGTCATAGGGAATCGGGAGAGCAGTCAAATGACACCTGTCAAATGTGCTACTCTCATTCTTCATACATTATTTGGAGTATTTAACCTAACAATGTCGACTGTATTAGGAGTGTTTGTGGGAATTTCAACTCAATTTAGAGTAATTGTCCTACTGTCAGTGTGGCGAGCCCGAAGGGCGAGCTTTTGGTGAGGCCGAAGGCCGAACTTTCGGGCCGCGAGGCCGTAGGCCGAGCGGATGGTGCGCGAGGCCGCAGGCCAAGCCGTGTTAGTAACTTGCGAGGCCGAAGGCCGAGCTCAGACTTGCACCGATTTGGCTGAAAATCGATATATAGGTTGTTCTTGTCATCCTTATTCCAAATATGAAATTTTTATTTCGATGACGTCTGCCAATTAAAAAAAGTTACTCCGATTTGGCTGAAACTCGATATTTAGGTGGTTCTGGGTGTCCTTATTCCAAATCTAAAATTTTTTTTTCGATGACGTCTGCCAAGTAAAACAAGTTACTCCGATTTGGCTGAAACTCGATATTTAGGTGGTTCTGGGTGTCCTTATTCCAAATCAAAAATTATTTTTTCGATGACGTCTGCCAAGTAAAAAAAAATTCTCCGATTTGGCTTAAATTTTATATCTAGGTTGTTCTGGACGTCCTTATTCCAAATATGATTTTTTTTTTTCGATGACGTCTGCCAAGTGCAGATAAATCACGTATCTCGAAAACGGTAATAGATAGGTAGAGGGTTTTTGAAAAAATGTCATAGGGAATAAGGAGAGCAGTCGAATGACATTTTGGATGTGTCTTACGTGTTCCTATCATTCTTTATACTGCATTTGGAGTGTTTTTCCTTAATTTTCAAATGTATTAGGAGTTTTTGTGGGATTTTTGACTGAATTTGGAGTTACTGTCCAACTTTTGTGTATAGCGAGCCCGAAGGGCGAGCTCCTGGTGAGGCCGAAGGCCGAACTTTCAGTCCGCGAGGCCGAAGGCCGAGCGTGTGATGCGCGAGCCCGAAGGGCGAGCGCCTGGCGAGGCCGTAGGCCGAGCCGTATTAGTAACTTGCGAGGCCGAAGGCCGAGCTCCGACTTGAGAGTATTTTCCACATATCCGACTTGTCTCCATGGCAACTGCCTGCGGTAACCGCAGCACCTACGAGTGGGGTTCCTTAACAAAAGTGACTCAGAACCTTGGTCCCATTCTGCCCGTACCACCTTTTTATGGCAGTAGGGTGAATCTGTTTTAGTGGCTACAGTATTGTTCTTTATTGTATTGAGAGTTAATATGGGATTTCATACTGTTATGGAGTTTTGTTTTTTTTTTTAAATGTATAAGGAGTTACGGTATTATTTAGTACTGCATAACGATAAATGCGGGCCGCATGCGGCCCGCACACTGCCCGAAATACTAGTTATATTATATAAAGCTCGATTACCACTGACTCACTGACTGACATAAATGTTCTCCTAGAAGGAGACGAGTAGGAACAACGTGATGTATGACAAAAATGTTCGGGGGGTTTTGGTGAGTATGAGAAAAATCGAAAATCATTAAAAAGACGCCTGCCAAGTGATGATGGATGACGTATCTCGAAAACGGTAAGAGATAGGTAGGGGGTGTTTGAACAAATGTCATAGGGAATTGGGAGAGCAGTCGAATGACATCTGTCAAAAATCCAAAATGGCGGATTTCAAGATGGCCGCCATACAAAATGCTCCGAGCCTGCTGAAGCGAGGCCTTTAGGCCGAGCTTCAGTAGGGGCGGAGCAGTTTGTATGGTGGCCGTCTTGAAATCCGTTATTTTGGATGTGCCCCACGTGCTCCTATCATTCTTTATAATGCATTTGGAGTGTTTTACCTTATATTTTCGACTGTCTTAGGAGTTTTTGTGGGATTTTCGACTGAATTTGGAGTAACTGTCCTACATTGGTGTATAGCGAGCCCGAAGGGCGAGCTCCTGGTGAGGCCGAAGGCCGAACTTTCGGCTCGCGAGGCCGAAGACCGAGCGTATGGTCCGTGAGCCCGAAGGGCGAGCGCTTGGCGAGGCCGCAGGCCGAGCCGTGTTAGTAACTTGCGAGGCCGAAGGCCAAGCTCCGACTTGAGAGTTTTTTCCACGTCTCCGACTGGTCTCCATGGCAACTGCCCTAGGTAACCCAAGCACCTACGAGTGGGGTTCCTTAACAAAAGTGATTAAGAACCTTGGTACCATTCTGCCCGTACCACCTTTTTAAGGCTGTAGGGTGAATCTGCTATAGTGGCTTGAGTATGGTTCATTATTGTATTAAGAGTTTATATGGGATATCATACTTCTATTGGAGTTTTGAACACACTTTTTTTCACGAATTAGGTGTTTCTGTGAAATTTTCAAATGACTAAAGATAGATGCGGGCCGTATGCGGCCCGCACACTGCCCGAAAAACTAGTATATATTTATAATATATAAAGCTCGATTACCACTGACTGACTGACTGACTCACTGACATAAATGTTCTCCTAGAAGGAGTAGAGTAGGGTAAAAATGATGTATGGCAAAAATGTTCGCGGGGTTTTGGTGAGTATGAGAAAAATCGAAAATCATTAAAAAGACGCCTGCCAAGTAGAGATGGATGACAAATCTCAAAAACGGTAAGAGATAGGTAGGGGGTGATTGAACAAATGTCATAGGGAATCGGAAGAGCAGTCGGATGACATAAATCAAAAATCCAAAATGGCGGATTTCAAGATGGCCGCCATACAAATTGATCCGAGCCTGCTGAAGCGAGGCCGTTAGGCCGAGCTTCAGCAGGGGCGGAGCAGTTTATATGGTGGCTGTCTTGAAATCCGACATTTTGGATTTGTTTCACTTGGTCCTATCATTCTTTATACTGCATTTGGAGTGTTTTACCTTATATTTTCGACTGTATTAGGAGTTTTTGTGGGATTTTTGACTGAATTTGGAGTAACTGTACTACGTTAGTATAGTAGCGAGCCCGAAGGGCGAGCTCCTGGTGAGGCCGAAGGCCGATCATTCGGCCCGCGAGGCCGAAGGCCGAGCGTATGGTGCGTGAGCCCGAAGGGCGAGCGCTTGGCGAGGCCGGAGGCCGAGCCGCTTTGGTAACTTGCGAGGCCGAAGGCCGAGCTCCGACTTGAGAGTATTTTCCACTTCTCCGACTGGTCTCCATGGCAACTG